>QXTE01000010.1:74870-674870 GCA_003942145.1 Platysternon megacephalum | reverse complement strand
GGACTTAAAAGGTGGGGGTGTGCAACATAGATTGACGGGAAAGGAGCGTGATCTTGGTGGGTGCATTTTTATGGTGTCGAGCAGTACCACGTGGCTGCTATGGAGGCCAGAGAAGAAATTGAGAGGTGATAACAAAGGCACAGCAAAGAGTTTTAGCTGTAGGGCTAAAAAGAAAAGGACAGACCCCAGAATTGTTTTGGGGGACAAAGAAGCAGCAGGATTTGGAGATCACTTAGATGGAGATGTCAGAGAGAGAGAGAGAGAGAGAGGCTGAGGTGTGCAACTGGATAGTGGAAGACAAACCAGCAGTGGCAATGTAGATTTGTCAGCCATCAGCATAGAGTTGGTAGCTGAAGCTGTGTATGCAGATGAAGTCGCTTTGAAAAAAAGTGTAGAAAAGAAGAGGAGAAGGTTAATGATGCAGCCCTGTGAAACATCCATGGACAGTGGGAGAGAGGAGGAAAGGGAAAGCCCACTGAAAGAGATGCTGAATGGGATATGCAGGAAGATAGGAGTAGAACCAGGAGAAGATGGAGTCATGGCGATCCAGGGTGGATAGGATATTGGGGAAGGCTTGATTGACAGTTTTGACAGTGTTTAGAGGTAAAGTAAAATGAAAAGGTGTGACAATCAGACACCCCGAGAGGAGAATGGGATCTCGTCCCCAAAGAATAAGCAATTGAATCAACTGATTGTATACAATGCTATTGTGAATAAAAATATGCCAAGTAAGGTCTTTTATGAAAGCTTGTAATGTTCTGAACTTGATGGTCATGATGAGATATGTAAACAAACTGTGGCTATGAATTTATATATTTATGTATATAGAATAGTATGCTACAATTTCAAGTAGACCTCACAGCAGGATGGGGCTCCTATCAAGCCAGTTATTTACACAATACTAACTTCGAGTACTCATCCATTGGCCAGCTGGGAAAAGACCATGACCATTAGAATTGATGGGAAAACCTTGAACCAACTTGAAACTGAAAAGAAAACCCCAGCCTTGGAAAACTAAGGGAGCAGAGATTTCTCCCCCTCCCTCCCATGAATCATCACAGTCTGAGAAATTAAAACAAAAAACTGCAAACCCTTAAAAAAGAAGTGGTTTGAAGTGAAAGACATCCAGACACTGAGGGATGCCTCTAAGTGGGAAGCTGTCTGTGAAACACTGAATCCTCTCTGTGATGAGGGCATACTGGGAAACTGTTCAGAGGCAATAGGTAACTTGTATTAGAGAAAGGAATTTAGCTAATATAGAAGTGTAAAACCTGAAGATATGTCTTTATGGTTATTTTCTGAGTAACTTGTATGAGTTTGCTTTTCCTTACTATTACATCTTTGAATCTGTGATTTTTCTATTAAATAAGCTTTTTTGTTTATTTTTATCCCAAGCAGGTCTCTGTTAGGCCAACTGTGTGCCAAAGTGAACTAATAACGGGGGAGGGGCAGGTTTCACGCCTTTAGGAGTGACGAACCAGAGGAGAAAGCTCCCTGGTAGTTAAGACCTTGAGGGGACGGATTTGAGGAGACTTGGGCCAGAAGGGTTGTTGAGGTCACCCTGCTCGGAATCACTAGGCTTGGGGAAGCCCGAGTGAGGCCTTTATGCTTAGATGCTGGCTACTAGCGTCAGGGCTCTGAGCCATAGCAGCAAAGCAATATGGTACCCAAAGTTACAGGGCAGGCAGTGACAGAACCCCTTAGTGGTTTGAGTAATCCCCTAAACATCACAAAATGTATGCTTGTAGTCCCTTGGCTCAAAAAGAAGCAAGAGTAGGCAGTACTGTATTGCTGGAAAGCTGATTCAGTAACAGAGGAACATAGTGTAAAAATCATATTAGTAAAAGTCCCTGGGAATTAAATTCTCTTGGGAACTCACCTAAATAGCCTGCCAAAGGCTCTCTGTGCATCAACAAGAGCTGCCATAGATATGATGTTTAATCTATTTGCTTGGTGTATTCAATTAGATATTTTACGCATATTACCAGCAATAAATTGACCTTACAGGAAACTAACCTGATCTCTGAGAATTAGTTTATCTGTGACCTGTTCTAAAGTACCGGATGGGATTTTCTGAAACACAACTAATTAATTAAATAGGACAAAAGTTATCACCTAATATAAGGTTCCCACCTATGATCTATAGGGATTACAATTGAGAGTATGCATCTTATTGGGGCAGACTTTACTCCATTATATATTCCTCATGTAGAACCCACTAATTCCTTCTGAAAAACTATCAAATATTCTATTCAGTACCCATCAACCCAGTAGCACGTTTCTATCTTGCTGCACTCATTTCCTCTGTGGTAATTGAGGCAATTGGTTTCTCATTATCCAACTGATCCAGCTTTGGCATTTTAATATTAGAAATTTCATAATTTCTAGTTTATCAGCTGCTAACTTTAATGTAAACATCTGTTTATAAAATATTTTAATAATCTCCCTATTAATTTGGATACAGTTGATATGTTATCATCAAGAGACACCCTAATCCTACGAATAAAATTAATGTCTTGTACTTTGAATTACTTTTATAATTAACTTTTTTTTAAGTACATAGAACTAACATGAAATGTAACAAACATTTACATATAAAATAATGGACAGTAAAACAAGTTTATGGTAGAAAGTGAAAATAACTATCTGACTGTTGCTATATGTAAATGTCTCTATTTAGATGATACACAAAGGTAACATTAATCATAACTGTGAATTGAAGCATAACATATTGCTTTAATTTTATTTATTTATTGAGCACCTAAAAATGCACTAGGCACCTTTCAGATAGAAAGACAAGTTGTACACAGCTTACAATGTAATTTTAGACCTGAATTGACAAGTGGGAGTAACCAGACAGCGTGGGGGAAAATATAGGATGAAGGAGGATGCAGGTTACAGCAATATCATATGGTATTCTCAGTTTCCCAAATGTAGGCTTTTCTTGTCAAATTGAGGGGATTATTTTGCCTCTTTCTTAGACTTAGTTCAGGAAACTTATAGTGTGAATTTTTTGTCCCATTGAAATCAATGGCAAAACTCCTGTTGATGTCAAAGGGGCCAGGATTTCACCTTCACAGTGTCCTGATTTTTTTGCAAATTTAGGCCCTGATTAAGCACAGTGCTTAAGCATGTGAATAGTCCCATTCACCTAAAACCACCATTATCTTCAACTTTGAAATCAATGGGATTACTCATGTGCTTAAATTTGGGCATGTGCTTCAGTGCCTTGGTGAAGCCGAGTCTCAAGTACTGAAAGTAAAGCTGTGACTTGGAACCATCTTGTAGCCCAGGGATCGGCAACCTTTGGCACACGGCTCGCCAGGGTAAGCACCCTGGCGGGCCAGGCCGGTTTGTTTACCTGCTGCGTCCGCAGGTTCGGCCGATTGCGGCTCCCACTGGATGTGGTTCACCACTCCAGGCCAATTGGAGCGGTGGGGAGCGGTGGCCAGCACATCCCTCGGCCCGCAGCCCTCATTGGTCTGGGACGGCGAACCGCGGCCAGTGGGAGCCGCGATCGGCTAAACCTGTGGACGCAGCAGGTAAACAAATTGGCCCGGCCCGCCAGGGTGCTTACCCTTGCGAGCCATGTGCCAAAGGTTGCCAATCCCTGTTGTAGCCTTTTCTGATGAGTGCCCTTTCAGAATTCAGAATACCCACTGTCCAATGCCAGTCTGCTCATGTGAGCCAAAGATTTTCTTAAAGGGCAGATATTCAGCTGGTGTAAATTGTCATCTCCACTCTGAAGTAATTTGAGCTATGACAAATTATACCAGCTGAGAATCTGCTTTTTTTTTCTGCTCTGGACTGCTGAACTGCAAATGTTTATTAAGTTTGACTGACATCTAATGAACCATCTTTACCTCTCTGAATGTTAAGTTACTTCCTTTGAATTGAATACAGCGATTGTTTCTGCTACTGGTATAGGTCCAAATCATGATTCCAGTTTACATGGCAGCAAGTGGCGCATGAGAGCTAGTAGGCTGTATAAACCAGCGGGGAACGAGTCAGGCCAGTTTATTCTGGGAAAGGTCAGTCTGGTGCATTGAAGAGGGGAAGGGAACTATAAAGCTGCTTCGAGCAGTGAACCATGTAAATGAGCTTCTTGATTCTCCCCCTCCCCCTTCTGCTGCTACCTCAAATGCAACAGTAACCCTATCAAGGGGGAGAGAAAGGGATTGTACTATGAACTGAGTTCTCTTTACTTTCCACAAAAAAGCCCATTCCACTTGGGGGTGTAGAAAGGGAGATGCGAGGCGAGATGGGAAGGATTGCTGGCAGGGTCTCTCTTCTCTCCCCACCCCATCCCCTGTGTGTGTGTATAAATTGTAACTTCATCCCAACAAGCCTTATTCGCGTCTCCTTGGCTAAGTACTATTTCAAAACTGTCAACCAGCCTTTGCAGGAAATGTCCCCATTTTAGTTTCTTTCCAACAAAGGAGTCTATCTTCTCCTTCTCCTGAAATATCGGGGAGGCACTGCTCATGTTTAGTGCCTCCTCCAATGCCATTCTTCTATGATTGGGTGTCTCAGATGGCAGTCAGACTCTTCCCCTGGGAAGGATGAGGCTTATTTGGCCCCTTTGGAGGGACCTTCATTCCTGCAAGATACATATTCGCCTCTAGAGCTGCAAAGCTCCAGTGGGCTCCATGTTGCAGACCCTGTTATACTGAGGGCTGAGAACACAGTGTTGCCAGCTATCATGGTGGTTGGTATTTTTATTCAAGCCCCAGCTGTTGGAATCAAGAGATTGCATGAGAAGCTCAATGTCATTAAAATAATAATAAAAAAAACTTTCTAGAGCCCCTGGTTGAGATAATCTTGAAAACGTGAAGCAAGTTGCATGTTGAAGGCTCAAAGGCCAGAAGGCATATAAAAAGAACAAAAAAGTATTATTTTAGAAGATCTCATGATTTTTAAGCCGATCTCATAATTTTTGGGGCCTGACTCATGACTTTTGAATGCTTTTCGTTGTCAGTCCTGGGACCATAATTTGCAAAGTCTCTTGCTCATACGTGGTTCTGTACAAAATGTATCAATTAAAGGTTATTTCCACAGTAGTTTTTCCCTATCTATTAAAGAACAAAACAAATTAAGAGTTAAATTAGGCTTCATAAGTTGTGTATTAATAAAGCAATTCCTGTATAATATCTAATTAGTATCGGTGGCACAGTGGCAGCACTTAGATTGTGAAAATATTAGCAAATAAGGCAATGTGCGCTAGACTGAGAAATACAACATTATAATTAAAAGTGACCTAACAGCAACTTAGAGGAAACTTGAATGGGCTAAAGAGGTAAATATATATTTAAACACTTGGTATGAACAATAATCTCAACACTGAGCTCACTGTCTATTTGAATTTGTCAGGAACTGCTAGCAGAGAATTGGTTTTAGTGAACATGTGCAAAATGCTCCACATGGGCAGACCATGGAGCCTGCATGGGACTTGGTTGATGTGGCAGTTCAGTCCAGTTACGCTGGGGAAAATAACCTCCGGAACTGCCTTGATCATTTTGTTTTGGACAGCGCCAAGCATATTGTCAGTGTTTAACCAGCAATGATCTATTAAAGCAAACAAACTAAATTAATTATAACACTGCTAGCTGACTTATGTATTCTGAAAACCTAATATTTTTAACAATGTTTATAGCAATAGACACCTAGGGCCTGTTTCTCATTTACAATGAGGTCTCTTTGCATCATTCTGACAGCACAAAGTTGCATTAAAGTAGGTATAAATTACACTTTTACCCACTTTAGGGCCCTTTTAAACTGCTAAGGTCTGTGTGCAAGTGTGAATTAATTTCTATTCTATACAGGTCCACCAGACTTAGACAGGTATCACCATAGTATCCAAGTGCCTTCTAGTAATGCATTAAATGATGTGACTAACATTTGTCACATATGGCTCATCTTCTTTCAGGGGAAAAAGTGTCTGTGCAGTGTGGTATTTTGTGTATAAATTATCTGACAATGTGTTTATATCAGCAAAAGCAAAGTAGAAAAAAATGAATCTTGCACTTGGAAGGCGGTGAGATCTGAGGTGGTTCTTGGCTCCTCTGGGAGTTTACCCTTGCAGTAGACAGTTCTATTTTTCCTGGGGAGTGGAATTGTTGACCATGATCTTTCTCCTGAAGCCTAGAACAATAGAATTAGAGAACCATGGCGTTAGAAGGGGCCCAAGGGTCATCTAGTCTAACCTCCTGTCAAGATGCAGGATTCCTTGTGTCTAACCATCCAAGACAGATGCTATCCAGCCTCTTTTTGAAAGCCTCCAGTGAAGGAGTTTCCACAGCTTCCCCAGGCAGTTTGTTCCATTGTCCTACTGTTCTTACAGTTAGGAAGTTTTTCCTGAGATTTAATCTAAATCTGCTATGCTGTAGTTTGAGCTCATTGACTCTTATCCTGTCTTCTGGGGTGCGAGAGAACAATTTTTCTCCATCTTTTTCATGGCAGCATTTCAAATATTTGAAGACCACTATCAGGTCTCCCCTTAATCTCCTCTTTTCCAAACTAAATATATCCAGTTCCTTCAGCCTTTGCTCCTATGGCTTGCAGTCCATCCCTTTGATCATCTTTGTTGATCACCTCTGGATCCTTTCCAGTTTCTCTATATCCTTTCTATACGGCAATGATCAAAATTGGACACAGTACTCCAGCTGAGGCTTAACCAGTGCCAAGTAGAGAGGGACTATTACCTCCCATGATTTGCATGCTATGCCTCTGTTAATGCAACCCAAAATTGCATTTGGTTTTTTTTTCACAACAGCATCACATTGTTGACTCATGTTGAGGTTGTGATCCACCACAACTCCCAGATCCTTCTCAGCAGTATTGCTGCCAAGCCAGTTTGTATTTGTGCACTTGGTTTTTCTTCCCTAAGTGTAGCACCTTACATTTGTCTTTGTTGAATTTCATTTTTTTGTTTATAGCCCAGTTCTCCAATTTCTCAAGATCCCTTCAAGCAACCTTTTAGATATCCTGGGACCAGCCCACTGAGCACCTTTAAGATAAGGACCAAGAACTTGAACCTGACTTGATATTTTATTGGAAGCCAGTGTAGAGAGCTGAGGACAGGTTTGATATTCCTATGAATCATGTCCCTAGTTTTAATTTGCCTGGGGGTCAGGAAGGTCTAAACATCTCCATTTCTTATCACATGCCCATGATCTTTCTAGAAAGCTTTGGCAACCCCTCTCATTCTGCATGAGACCCTAGTACAGGAGCTTCCTTCCTGTGATTCTCTTGCCTTTTAGCCTCTGTGATGAGCCTTGGGTATCTCCACATGCAGCACTCTTGCTTTCCTTCCATCTCTATCATCTCTCTTCTTTCCTTATTTCTGTCAATGTTTTCTCTCCTCTCCTTTGTATTTATTCTCTCCTCCTCTTTTCTCATCTCTCACTTTTTAAAAGGATGCATTTTTTCCTTTTTTCCACCAGACTGTAGAAATGTCTTTTCCCTTGTATTTTAATTTTTATGGGTGAATTTACTCTTCATGAAAGAGGGCAGATGGACAGCTGATAGGGTGGAGTTCTCTGTTTATCCATGTGTAAGCAGGGTCTGAATGAACTCCTCCTTGACAGCTAGCTGGGAGGGGGAGAGACTTCAGGAGCAAGCTGTATTTACATGAACACACCTACTCTGGGGTTGGGTTACAAATCACTTTAGTACTGAACACAGGGGTAGGGAAATGCTGTTACCAATGTTGTTTTTATTGTATGAGTAAAGGGGAGCAGAACTGTGCTTAACCTGTTCCAAATGAGAGGATCACCCTCAGATGAAAGGACCTTGGTAAGCCAGGGGCTCAAATGCCAGACCCCTGTGAAAGGAAAAGGGGTGGGGACAAGTGTCCTAGCCAGGAGATGTGGACTCTCCCTAAGGGTCCCTGGTCTGGTTTAACTTGTTCCTCCCCATTGTTCAAAGATAGAGCTAAATAGACTCCATTAGGAGCCTTTTGTTATGTTAAGTACTAGGGCTGCTGATTAATCGCAGTTAACTCACGTGATGAACTCAAAAAATTTAATCGTGATAAAAAATTAATCGTGATTAATCACAGTTTTAATTGCACTGTTAAACAATAGAATACCAATTGGAATTTATTAAATATTTTGGATGTTTTTCTACATTTTCATATATATTGTATTCTGTGCTGTAATTGAAATCAGAGTGTATATTATTTTTGATAATAAATATTTGTACTGTAAAAATTATAAACAAAAGAAATAGTATTTTTCAATTCACCTCATACAAGTACTATAGTGCAATATTTTTGTTGTAAAAGTACAACTTACAAATGTAGACTTTTTTTTGTTACATAACTGCACTCAAAAACAAAACAGCGTAAAACTTTAGAGCCTACAAGTCCACTCAGTTCTACTTCTTGTTCAGCCAAATGCCAAGACAAACAAGTTTGTTTACATTTACAGGAGATAATGCTCTCCTTTTATTTACAATGTCACTAGAAAGTGAGAACAGGTATTTGCATGGCACTTCTGTAGCCGGCATTGGAAGGTATTTACGTGCCATTCATATGCCCCTTCATGATTCGGCCACCATTCCAAAGGACATGCTTCCATGCTGATGACACTCGTTTAAAAAAAATGTGTTAATTACTTAGTGACTGAACTCCTTGGGAGAGAATTGTATGTCTCCTGGTCTGTTTTACCCACATTCTGCCATATATTTCATGTTATTGCAGTCTCGGATGATTACCCAGCACATGTTCATTTTAAGAATACTTTCACTGCAGATTTCACAAAATGGAAAGAAGGTACCAATGTGAGATTTCTAAAGATAGCTACAGCACTCGAACCAAGGTTTAAGAATCTGAAGTGCCGTCCAAAATCTGAGAGGGACAAGGTGTGGAGCATGCTTTCAGAAGTCTTAAAAGAGCAACACTCTGATGCAGAAACTACAGAACCGGAACCACTGAAAAAAGAAAATCAACCTTCTGCTGGTGGCATCTGACTCAGATAATGAAAATAAACATGTGTCGGTCTGTACTGCTTTGGATTGTTATCGAGCAGAACCCGTTATCAGCATGGACGCATGTCCCCTGAAATGGTGGTTGAAGCATGAAGGGACATATGAATCTTTAGTGCATCTGACACATAAATATCTTGCGACTCCAGCTACAACCGTGACATGAGAATGACTATTCTCACTTTCAAGTAACATTGTAAACAAGAAGCAGGCAGCATTATCTTCCTGAAAATGTAAACAAACTTGTTCAGCCAATCGCTCAGACAAACAAGAAGTAGGACTGAGTGGACTTGCAGCATCTAAAATGTTACATTGTTTTGCGGTTTTTTTGTACATAATTCTACATTTGTAAGTTCAACTTTCATGATAGAGATTGCACTACAGTACTTGTATTAGGTGAATTGAAATACTATTTCTTTTGTTTTTGTTTTTACAGTGAAAATACTTGTAATAAAAATAAAGTGAGCACTGTACACTTTGTATTCTGTGTTGAAATTGAAATCAATATATTTGAAAATTTAGAAAACATCCAAAAATATTTAAATAAATGGTATTCGGTTATTGAACAGTGCGATTAATCGCAATTAATGTTTTTAATCGTTTGCCTGCCCTTTTAAGTACTCAATGAGAGCTTAAATCACTTGTAGTCAGGCAGTGTTTCTGCTCAGCCTGCTAAGAGCTAAAAATCACTAACAGACTGACCTACAGGGGTCACAGCAGAGAGGCAGATGGCAGCATGAGGTGACTGATGGGCAGCCGGTGAAAGTGGCGAGCAGTTGGCTGGCGGGAGCGGCTGGTGAAAGTGGTGAGTAGTCGGTAGGGCAGCCAGGTGGCGAGGAGCAGCTGCTGTGGGGGGCTGGCCGGGGGGTGTGTGTGGCCAGGGGGTGAGGAGCCATGGCTGGTGGGGTGAGGAGCCATGGCTGGCAGGGCGGCCAGCCAGAGGAAGCATTCAGATGGTGGAGCGAGCCAGGTGTCTTCTTCCTCAGGTGGGAGGTGAACTCGCACAAATGCACTTCTCCACCCTGGGTCCTCACTGACCAAGGACAACCACTGTGAGTGGGGTATGGTGAGGAAGCAGAGAGGTGCACAGAAAAGCAACTTTTGGTTGTAGAACTCAAGAACATGAGGCAGAAGGCACTGCCCCACGCACTCTGGGGTGGGTGTCCTGCTCACTGTTTTATGATTATGAATCCTGCTTGTGGCATTTTCCCTAATTAATGTCTGGTGACTTCCCTTCTTTCATTAAAAATTTCCTTTCTACACTCAGACTCTGTGCGTGAGAGTGGGGAAGTATTGCCTCTCAGAGGCACCCGGCGTGTGCAGGGACAGCGAGCTGTATGGGCCTGTGGTGCCTGGGCTCCAGCAAATTCAGGGCCCAGGTGGGTCCGGCTCCACCAATGTTCGGGGCCGGGTCTTTCCCCCAGCCCCGCCTGCTGCCCCCGCACGCCTCCCCCGAGCGTCCCTGCCTGCCCTAGGCAGCGGGTGGCTGCCCCCTGCAGCTCCTTGCTGTGCTCCCTTGCCAGCCGGTGTGGTTGCTGGCTACAAGGGAGTGGTGCCAGGGGCAGGCTGAGGCAGCTGCTATGCCTGCAGAGGGAGAAGGGGAGGAGGCGCATGGCAGCTTCCCCCCGGCAGGTGACTTTGAGTGTGTGTGTGGGCTTATCCTGGTTGGACCTCCTGAGCAGCAGTCTGGGGGGGCTTGGGCGAGTGTCATGCCGGGGAGGGGTCCTCCCTCCCCTGGAACTCGCTGCTGCCGGTGGGGAGAGGGCTGTGGGGGGGAGTCCCCCTCTCTGGCCCCCTGCCCCAGCCCCAGGGCAGCCTGCTTGCTGCACCCCAAACTCCTCATGCCCAGCCCCGCACCTCCTCCTGCACCAACCCCCTGTCCCAGCTCAGAGCCTGCACCCAGCACCGAAACTCCATCCCAGAGCCCGCATCCAAACTTCCTCCCAGAGCCTGCACCCCAAACCCTGTCCTGCACCCAAACTCCCTCTCTGAGCCGTAGGCANGGGGGGGGGGGGGGGGGGGGGGGGGGGGGGGGGGGGGGGGGGGGGGGATGACATGGGCTTGTTCTGGGCACCACCAAAAATTATACAAACCTGCCACCCTGGGTAGGTGTGTAACTTTCCCAGGTTACTGGGTGGGGGCTCAAGCCGGCTCTGTGTTATATTGTTGAAAAGGAACCCCTAGATATTGAACCTGGCCCTGGTTGCTGCCAGCTCCACCTGGCAGAAGGGTTACATATGGAACACAAAAAGCACAGTCAGTAGCAGAGCAGACCCTGCCCAAACCCTCAGCTGAAGGCAACACCTGCAGTTCAGTCTCCATAGACATTCAATCCTTGGTCTATTTGTGAGATTGCTAACCAGGATACTTTAATGTTTTTCCAATGTTTCTGGAAAGAGAGGGGACTCTAACTCTGAAGTCCCCATGTAATCAATGCTGGTGAATAAAACTTGGAGACTGATAAGTTATATGACACTGATGCTGATAAGCTTTGTGATTTGAAATTATTCCCTGATGGGTGAAATGGCAAAGTTATCTTATACGTGACACAAATTGATTATAACGTATTATCTCACTGCCATCACTATAAAAATTCATCTGAATTGCTGTCTATGACTTCTGGGTTGCTCCCCTTTCATTACAAAGCAGCTTATTTATTCTAATCATGTATTTCTTTTTAGAAGAAATGCAGACTCAGTATTGTGTTGTTACCCCCCCACCACTATATTTCATTATGGCTGCTGTAACACTATATCTCACCTGACCTGAGATATCCAATTGTCTCAATTAGATACAGCCTTCCACATTTAAAGGTGTAATCCCAGGAACCTAACTTCATAAAACAGCAGCTAATGTAGCATTTGTGCATCTGATTAACCTTGTTTCTAATAACAATTGGTGGCCAGCTAATTTCTTTTATTTTTCCTGCAGTACATCAAATATAATAAAATGCACTGAACACTTACAATTTTATAGACAATTGATCTACTTCTGCTCTCACAGCAGACCAGTTTTACTCCACTATAATCTCACTGGCCTCAGCCAAATTACTTTTGAATCAGACTCCTAATCCTTGTTTAGAGCAGTTCATTCTGTCCTGTCTTTTCTCTTCCCTCTCTGATCTAGGTAGACCTAGGCAGATCTAGCAAAATACTAGTAGTTAAGCTAGTCATTCCTGTAGCAAGCTCAAGATGTAACTGTGAGCGTCATAGAAAGACCAACAAATAAAGATTGTTGTGAAATCCCTGGTTTACCTATTTGGTCAATGGTTGTCTCAGGCAGGATGTTTGCAGGCTAATGACTCCTGTGTCCATTGCAGTAACTCTATTGAAAGTTAATGCCGTGTCCTGTCTAATTTAGGAGTCCTGATACCTGTCTCCCTTGGCTAACGGTAGGGACTCTAGGCTAATCCCACAGAATTCCCTGAGTGAATTTCTCAGTTTAAAATAAACCTTGTTCCCCTTTTCAGAGTTTCGCCAGAGGGTACCTCTAGCTCTGTTCACTACAATTTAGGAGCTACAGCTAACTTTCTTGCTCTGTTTCCTTTCTTTAGGGTCCAGATCTAGTTCAGGTAAAAATGCAGATACCAACACGGATCAAACTACAGCTTTTGATGCTGGTGGCTAAATGTCCAACCATCCTTAGTAGCTTTTCTTCCAGTAGACTGTCTTCCAGGGTGTCTATTTCAGCCTATTCAGCCAGGCTGGAGAGATACTTAATGTGTGGCTCTTTGGGGCCCCATATGTAGACATGAGTGAATAATCAATTTTTCAGTTCCAGGGCCAAACTGAAAAATAATTAAAAAAAAAAAAAGAACAAAACTGGTTAGTTTTTAACCAAAACTGATCCCCCCCCCCGCCTTTGCTGAGACAAAAAAAGAAATCATTTTGTTCAGGTCAAAATGAAAAGTTTCAAATGTTGAACTGAAATGACATTTTGAATCAAAATGTTGATTCAAAACAAACTTTTCAGCACTGTTCATTTTGAAAATGTCATTTCAAACTGACATTTCCGCAATGGTTTGTTTTGATTTTTTTCAAAATAAACCATTTAAACACTTTTGGCTAAAACTATTCTCTGAATTTGACCCAAATTCATGAATCATTTTGTTTTCCTGAAAAATGTAATTTTTTTTTAATTTTATTTTTTTTACACAAATTCACTATTCATTGAAAAGATTTTGTCCAGCACTCCCCACGTGGGCCTATTGTGAAGTTTATTACTCCTGTCTTAATGTCAGGGATAAAGAGGGGAGGAAATAGCCAATTGACTCATTTACATGCTGAGGATTACACTTGAGCTTCAGGTCTCCTCTGACTCACACCTAGTCTCCACCACACCTGACACTTCTTTACACTGCATTTTGAAGCATAAGGGAGAAGATGTATAAGGGGCGTGAGACTGACTGCTGCTTAGTGTGAAGGATCATGCCTAGCTCTTCATTTTATTTGTGTGGGTGAGATGCTGCTGGACTGCAACAGCTTTGAGCTCCCTGCTGCACATTACAGCAGAGGACTTGCAGAATCAATGCCAAAGTGAGTCGGCTGAGTACCACTGAACTAGAGGTTTCCTGGTTGCCAGGGCCAGCCATTTTCTAAAGTGGTTCCTACAGATAAAGCATTTACGTGTTCAAATAATAGCATGTCATGGTGAAATGCTGAAATGGCTCAAGACATTGTTAACCACATAATTGACATAGTTTTATAACGTTCTGCCTTGTAACAAGAGAAAATGAGAGATTTCTAAAGAGGCTCAATTTTACCTTTTTAGATTATTTCATGAGCACATTCTTTTTGCATATTGATACCTACTAAGCGTACTGGAGAAGGCATTTCCAAGTTAGTTATAGCACAGGCAGAAATATTTTTGATTGAACAATTTTCCATTGGAAAAGGCAGCTTTGTCAAAATTGCAACATTTTGTGGAAATGTCAGTTTAGATGAAATTTTTGACAGGAAAGTGAAACAATTTGTTTTGACTATCTAACTTAATTGAAATAATGTTGAAACATTTCATTTTATTAATAATAATAATAATAATAATAATACCTACCTTTTACATAGCACTTTTCATATTGAAACGATTCATTTCAGTAAGATAAATATGTTCTGTTTTGACTTGATCATTTTGATTCATTTCATGTTGGCTTTAATATTAAATATATTAAATAATAAACATATAATTTAATATTATATAAAAGTCAATGTGAAATTAATTGAAGCAATACATTCAAAATAAAATGTTTCCATGTGTCTGAATCAAATTTTTTTAGAATTTCAATCTCATAGGTATTTTAACTTTTTATTCCTAGTCAAAACAAAACAGATTTTGAAGTCAAGTAGGAATTTCACGGGGAATAGAACTTCTGTTTTCTGACCAACTCTAATTATATTAAAATAACCACCTGAATTCTCCAGTCAAAGACAGTGCCTGTCCCAAAGAGTATACAGTCTAAAAGACACGACATAATAAGTGAGTGAAACAAACAGGGAGGTTGGGGATGGGAAGGTAAAATAATATGAATGTGATTTTACAAGACTGATAGAATTTTGCTTGAAAAATGTTTGTTATAGAAGTAGTTCATACAAGTTTGTAGTGAAGATGCACCTCCAATGAGTGGACAAGCAGCCGGAATCACAGCATGATAAGAATGGCATCTCAAATGAGATTTGGTTTATACACACTTTAAATGAAACAGTACACTTGTCATACTCAGGCCTCTCATTTAACATTTCATTCATATCCTGCAAGAAGTAGTGGAATCTGTCGTGAGCTTCTGCACAACGAAGTTTGATAGTTTTCACATGAAAATGTGTATAAAAACTCACTGAGCTGCACAAAGAAGTTTAGAGTTCACTTCTTGAACAATATACAACAGAAATATCATCCTGATGATAAAGACAGGATGTACAAGCTGTCATAATATGCTGACATTTCAGAAAGGTAAATGAATTAAATGTGTGTTTTCAAGGTTATGATGCTAACCTATTAACCAGGAGTGACAAAGTGTTGCTGTTCATCAAAAAGCTTGATTTATACATTGCAAAAAATAGTGGATGGGAACTTGGCATTTTCCCCACTGTTGAATGACTTTTTAAAGGAAAACCAGTTTCAGTTACAGGACAGCTGGAATGCTGGGGAATAACCTCCGGAGAAGCTGCAATGGGAACTTCCATTTTACTTCCTGGAAGTAAGTGTCCCAAGCACTCTGCATTAATGTATAAGAAATCCATTTTTTGACAATGCTGTTTTTGATGCTGAGTTTCCAGAATATTTGCAGTAAAAATTAATGGAATTCTCTTTCGGATTAATCACTATATATATATTTCAAAGGAAGAATTGAGACAAAGTTTAGAATTGGAATATAGAAGTGACCAGACTGGTTCAGACCCAAGGACTAACTAGTATCATATCTTCTGTCAGACCAGATGCTGCAGTAGTTAGATGTGGGATAATCTATTCCCCACATTAGGTTTTGTTCTAATCTTATAGGGTATATCTACACTGCAAATAAACAAAAACAGCCTACAGTAGTGAGTCTCAGAGCCTGAGTCTACAGGCTGGGCTTGCCCTTTGGAACTAATAGCAGCCATGTAGGCATACGCACGTGGACTGAAGATAGGGGTGGGTTTTAGAGCCTGAGCTCCAGCCTAGGCAGGAACAGCTACATGGCTATTTTTAGTGCCATAGTGCAAGTTGAGACCCAGGCTCTCAGATTCACTGTTGCGGGTATTTTTTTGAAGTGTAGACATATCTTTAGAGCAGGAATAGTCAATAAGCAGACCATGGGCCAAATCCGGACCACCAGACGCTTTTGAACGAACCCCTAAATCTTCTTATTTACTTATCATTATTATTATATTTTTAAATGATTTTCTCTGGAGTCTGGACCTGGACTATACCTTGACCAAGAAATTAGGCCCTTGACAAAAAATAATTGACTACCCCTGCCTAGAGCTTGTCTATAGGGAGATATTTTTTTCTCATTAACCTATGGGTGTCTTTTTGAATTAAAATGCCTTGTGTCCACACAAAAGTATTTTTTTTTTTCTTCTAAATTACCTGGCCTGAAAGTAGATTAAGTTCATTTTGTGATGAGTTAATTCAGAAAAAGGTGTCTGTGTGTTTCAGAAGAACTTTTCTGCCTCTGGGCAGTCCTCCCAGTGCTATCCCACCCTCTATTGTGTCACATCTGGATCAACCTCCCTGTTTACCTGTCCACCCTCTACTACCCTGCTTAAATGTTGGTGCCCAACCAGGTTCACCCCATTTGCAATCACATATTCCCAGAGTTGCATACCATTCTCAGCATTATTCATACTGCCTCGCATGACTTTCTCAAACTAGGGAAATACAACTTAGATGGAGTTACTATAAGGTGAGTGCATAACTGGTTGGAAAACCATTCCCAGAGAGTAGTTATCAGTGGTTCACAGTCAAGCTGGAAGGGCCTAATGAGTGGGATCCCCCAGGGATCAGTTCTGGGTCTGGTTCTGTTCAATATCTTCATCAGTGATTTAGATAATGGCATAGAGAGTACACTTATAAAGTTTGCGGATAATACCAAATGGGAAGGGGTTGCAAGTGCTTTGGAGGATAGGATTAACATTCAAAATGATCTGGACAAATTGGAGAAATGGTCTGAAGTAATTAGGATGAAATTCAATAAGGACAAATGCAAAGTACTCCACGTAGGAAGAAACAATCAATTGCACACACACAACATGGGGAATGACTGCCTAGGAAGGAGTACTGTGGAAAGGGATCTGGGGGTCATAGTGGATCACAAACTAAATATGAGTCAACAGTGTAACACTGTTGCAAAAAAATCAAACATCATTCTGCTGTGTATTAGCAGGAGTGTGGTAAGCAAGACACAAGAAGTAATTCTTCCGCTGTTCTCCGCACTGATAAGGCCTCAGCTGGAGTATTTTGTCCAATTCTGGGCACCACATTTCAGGAAAGATGTGGACAAATTGGAGAAAGTCCAGAGGAGAGCAACAAAAATGATTAAAGGTCTAGAAAACATGACCCCTGAGGAAAGATTGAAAAAATTGGGTTTGTTTAGTCTGGAGAAGAAAAGACTGAAGGGGGACATAACTGTTTTCAAGTACATAAAAGGTTATTACAAGGAGGAGGGAGAAAAATTGTTTTTCTTAACCTCGTAGGATAGGACAAGAAGCAATGGGCTTAAATTGCAGCAAGGGAGATTTAGGTTGGACATTAAGAAAAACTTTCTGTCACTGCAGTTAAACAATGGAATAAACTGCTTAGGGAGGTTGTGGAATTTCCCGCATTGGAGGTGTTTAAGAGCAGGTTAGACAAACACCTGTCAGGGATGGTCTAGACCAGTGCTTCTCAAAGCTGGTCTGCCGCTTGTTCAGGGAAAGCCCCTGGCAGTCCGGGCTGGTTTGTTTACCTGCCGCGTCCGCAGGTTCGGCCGATCGCAGCTCCCACTGGCTGTGGTTCGCCGCTCCAGGCCAATGGGGGCTGCAGGAAGGGCGGCTAGCACATCCCTCGGCCCACGCCGCTTCCCGCAGCCCCCATTGGCCTGGAGCGGTGAACCGCGGCCAGTGGGAGCCGCGATTGGCCGGACCTGCGGACGCGGCAGGTAAACAAACCGGCCCGGACCGCCATGGGCTTTCCCTGAACAAGCGGTGGCCCGACTTTGAGAAGCACTGGTCTAGATAATATTTTATCCTGCCTTGAGTGCAAGGGACTGGACTAGAAGACCTATTGAGGTCCCTTCCAGTCTTACGATTCTATGATTATAGCAGCCATCCCTCATTCATGTGTGTAGATCTGTGCAGAGATCATGGATTTCCTTGTGATCTGGGGAGAGGAGACGGTCCAGTCCTGCTTCAGCAGCAGCCACTGTAATGCCAAAATATATGAGTGTATATTAAAGAAAATGACAGAGATGTGTCCCTCCTGGGACAAATTCCAACACCGCAACAAAGGAAGGGAGCTCTGGTAGAATTGCTAAAAAAACAAGGACATCAACAAGACAGGGCCCAGAACCTGCCTCTGCTAGCATGAGCTGGACCAGATTTTTACCAAACCCTGGTATTTTGTGGACCTCACCAAAGGCACCTATAAGAGTGTGGGTTCTGACCAGGACTTTGATGAGGAAATTTCCCCGGAAATCCCCAGAAGGCCAGGATCTCTTTCCCCAACAGGAGCCCAAGGAGATACTAAGGAAGACAGCTCCTGAAGTTCAGGCAGGCACCCAGCATAACTGTGCTGAGTGGGGGTGTCTTCTTCTAGTTAGTATTATGTGCTATATTGTAACACAAATGTATAGGGTGTTTCAAATAACTTTAGTTGCAGGTGCTTGATGGATGTGGCCATTTTGGGCTGACATGAGCCTTTCTGAGCCTGCTTGGGTTTTTTTGTGCTCCACAATTCTCATGCTCAAAATGGCATCCATCCTGAATAACTTAAGCTCTGCAAACATAAAAATTTCTCTTGCTCTCCTACTTTTCCACTGCTCCCTCTCTTCAAGCTGGTTGCACCACAGAGGTTAAAAAACAAACTCATTGTGATGGATCTGCCAAGCAGGGAACTACAACTGCAATCAGGCCCTTCCCCACTGCACTTCCCTTCCTTGCCTCTTGGCCAAGTAACGGGAAAGGTCCTGAAGCAGGAAGTGGCCGGGTTCCTTGAGAGGCACAGCTGCATGGTGAGCTAGGCGCTTCAGAGAAGCTAGAGGCAGGGAAAAATCCTCAGAAACTGTAGGCACAGCCACCTGTGGAAGAGGCTGTGACTGCTGGGTATTATATCTGGATGCAGGTCTGCATGGACGGAGCAGCTGCAGTTGGGCAGGGAGCCAGAGCTGAGGGGCCCCAATTAGAGACACTAGTTGAACCTGTCCTGGAAACCTGCAAGCTCCTATTTGCTTGAATAGAGACTGTACTGAAGAGGGCACCCCAAGCCCGGGGCCTGACAAACCCTCACTGTCAATTGGACTGTCTCAGGAGCCCACACGAGAACCACCATTGCTCACTTTGAACTGAAACTGTTAAGCCTCCGTACCTAGGGTATCTGTAGCCTATCTCTATCCTGCCAGCCTTAGTAAAATACTCTTTCACTTAGCCGTTTGTCTGTGGGTATGTCCACACTGCAATGAAAAACCCATGGCTGGCTGTGTCAGCTGATTTGGGCTTGTAGGGCTTGGGCTAAGGGGCTGTTTAATTGTGGTGTAGATATTTGGGCTTAGGTGAGAGCCTGGGCTCTAAGACCCTGTGAGATGAGAGGGTCCCAGATCTTGGGCTGCAGCCTGAGACGAAATGTCTACACCACAATTAAACAGCCCCTTAACCCAAGCCCTGTGAGCCCGAGTCAGCTGGCATGGGCCAGCTGTGGGTCTTCAATTCCAGTGTCGATATACCCTGTGTGGTTATTGGGACCCACCTAGAAACTTTGGCCGATTTACAAACATCCTAAAATTGACCGCTAAGAAGTACATCCCATGTGGTCACCGCAAGGCTTTCACCCCCTGCTCGACAAAAGAATCCGAGTCCCTCCTGAGGGAATATGAAAGGAGAAGCAACCCAGATAAAGCCATTGCGCTCCTTGAGTCCTTGAATTCAGCGCGCCTGGAAAGAGACTGTTGAAAGTCTTGATTTCACCCATTTGAGCTATAAGGCATGGGCTCTTTTGCGGCAATTTGGAGGATCTCAGCCAGTAACATGATGCCCAGCAAAGATGACCGCAAATGCTGTGGCCTCTCTTCTTCTTTCTAACAGCAAAATGCTGACAGACAAGATTACACTCTAGGAGGTCCAGCGGGAACTCCACAGAAACCTCCAACAATGCCCAGAGGAATCCCCACTCTTCTCTCCATATTCTCTCAAGGAGATTAACATTGTGCTGTCGGAAACCAAAAGCCAGAAAGATGCAGGGAATGACGGCATTCCTCCAGAGTTTCTCAAGAACCTGGGGACACGAGGATGGCTGGTAGTGCTTTCTACTGCTGTGCATAGAACCAGAGAAATGTCAATAAGCTGGTGACAGGCAACAGTGGTTGCCCTACTGAAGCCTGGGAAACCCCCAGAGGATGCAGCCAGCTACCACCCCATCTCTCTCCTCTCAACCACCAGCAAGCTCCTGGAATGGGTGCTGCTCCACCGGCTGTCTGATATCATCGAAGACATCCTCCCAGTGGAGCAGGCAGGATTTCGCCAAAGAGGAACTGCTGAGACCAAGTAGCTTCACTTACCGGCCACACTGAGGCAGGATTCCAACGTAAGTTAAAGACAGAAATCGCCCTTGTTGATCTGTCCTCCGCATATGACACTGTCTGGAGACAGGGCCTCCTCCTCAAGGTCTCCCGCGTCATTCACTGTCGGCGAACGATCCGCCTCTTGGTGACAATGACCGCTGTTTTAAGGTACAACTTAATGGCCAGATCAGTAAACCAAGAACTCTTAACTTGGGCACCCCTCAGGGCTCGGTCCTGGCCCCAATACTTTTTAATCTATACACCGCAGATATACCAGCGACAGAGTCAAGGAAATTCATCTATGCAGATGATATTGCCCTAGCTGTTTAGCATACAAGCCTTCATACCATCAGCTGCACCCTAACCTGAGATCTTAGCACAATGGCTGATTATTTCCAATGCTGGAAACTTAGGTCTAACCCAAAAAACCCATGGTGACCGCTTTCCAGCTGAACAATAAAATGGCTAATACCAAACTTGATGTGCAGTTCTGTGGTTAGAGTGTTAGCCACGAGGCTAATCCAAAGAATCTTGGTATTACACTGGACCAGAGTTTGACCTTTCGACAACACATTGAGAACACCCATGATAAATTCAGGTCTTGTGTCGCACTTATCAGAAAATTGGCTGGAACATCATGGGGCTCCAGTCCATGGACTTTATGAACCGCAACAATTGCCTTGGTATATTCTGCAGCTGAATATTGTACACCAGTGTAGTCTCACAGTAGTCACACCAAATTCCTTGACACTCAACTCAATAACGCTATGTACATAGAGTCAGGAACGCTCAAATCAATCCCAGTTGACTGGCTCCCAGTCCTATCGCACATCCAGCCTCCACAGATTAGAAGAGCTGCTTAGACATCTCGCTTTCTTAACCATGTCAATGCAAACATGAGGATCCCGCTGCACGATGACCTGCAGAACCCGCCAAAGACGAGATTAAAATCCCACAACCCTTTATGGAACCACATGAAGACCCTTACACCCAACTTCAACACTGAGGCTCAATGGAGAGCCACATGGAGCATTTTGACCGCTCAAAACAAACAGCTCATCACTGACCCTGCTGAGGAACCACCAGGTTTTGATGTATGTCGGAAAGACTGGTGCAGATTGAGTCACATCAAGATATCTCATGGGAGATGTGGACAAACCCTCTTTAAATGGAAAATGAGGCAAACACCTGTATGCAACTGTTGTCACCAGGCACAAACGAGGGAGCACATCATATCTGAGTATCCCCTTCATTCTTTTGCTGGGGGCCTGAAGGACATTCACCAGCTCACTGCTGCGGCAATGTGCTGGCTATCAAACTTAGATATAAATCTGTAGTCATTGCTACCTACCCAAGCCATATGAAAGAAGAAGATTGGAACCCACCAGGGCTAGCGCCTCCAAAATCTAACTGCTGAATCACCTATACTGCTTGCCTCCAAGTCACAGTACACCTGGCATGCTACTGGCATCGTAGGGGTTTGATGAACTCCAGCCCTGAGCAACCTCAATAGTTACAACATTGTAATGCAGGCACATTTATTGAAAGGGCAGATACAGGAAAAGAAAACACAATATAAAAGGTCTTTTCTTCACAGTTTGAGTAATGCCCGGAGCATTTAGCTACTATAGCATTTCATGATGTACATTTCCCAAAGTGAGACATTTAAAAATGCATAGAGATTAAAAGGCACTCAACAACTCAGAATTGTTAACCTCTTGGGGTCAGAATAATTATTGCAGAAGTCTGTTTATTTTGCCATGCACTTTGTGCTGATCTGCAAGTGTTACAAAAGGGAATTGAACCCAAAGATAGTGCTGTAGTTTGGCATGAACATTGAAAGGCAATGCAGGCTTGTTGAGCCCAGCTGTATAGTCCTGCAGCAGTACTGGGGGGACCATTGCCAAGGCCGGATTAACTCTCCTGTGGGCCCAGGGCTATTACATTTTGTGGGGCCCCTGTATACAAGTCTTTTTCCTAATTTAAAACAAAATGATCACAATTATGGCATCAAGGCTATTAATGTTATACTAAACTTGTCTTTAAATTAACATAAAGCCATTCTGTGGTTATATTTCCGTCTTAAAACATGTAGAATATAGTTAAGTTAATTAAAAATAACCTACTTCTTACCTTAGAGCAGCTGTTATATTAGTTTCTTTCTGGGAGGGAGTTTGGGTGCAGGAGGGGGCTCCAGGCCGGGGCAGAGTTTTGGGGTGCAGGGTCTGGGAGGGAGTTTGGGTGCAGGAAGGGGATTCAGACCTGGGGCAGGGGGTTGTGGTACAGGAGTGGGTGCGGGGTCTGGGAGGGAGTTTGGATGCAGGAGGGGGTTCTGACCTGGGGCAGGAGGTTGGGGTGAAGGAGGGGATGCGAGATGCAGGCTCCGGCCAGGAGGCGCTTACCACAGGTGGCTCCTGGCCAGCGGCGTAGCAGGGCTCAGGCACGCTGCCTGCCTCCCTGCCATAGCCTCACGGAGCTCCCAGAAGCAGCCGGCTGCTGGCACGTCTCTGCGAGCCCCTGGGGGGAGTGAGAGAGCATGTCTCCGTGTGCTGCCCATGCCTGCAAGTGCTGCTGGGACAGTGCTGGGGGCAGGGGCAGTGTGCAGAGCCGCCTTCCTTCCCCCAGGGGCTGCAGAGACGTGCCAGCAGCCGGCCGCTTCTGGGAGCAGCGTGGGGCCATGGCATGCAGGCAGCCTGCCTGAGCCCTGCTGCTCTGCGGCCCCCCTTAGCCTGAGGCCCTGGGCTGTAGCCCCTAAAGCCCCTGCGTTAAATCTGGCAATGACCATTGCACCATATCTTGCTTGTCTGCCCATTGCCTTTTTGAACAAGACATTTCTTTGCCATTTGGTGACATGCCTTGAGATAACATCCTCCAAAGAAAGGATAACTTCAGAGGCACGTTTGCAATTACTAACCTATCCCCTGCTGCCCTCAAAGGCATCCAACCCACCCCCTGCCCATAGAAAGGGGATCCCAAAGAAAGGGGAAATAAGGTGAGAAACGTCTTAACTTTTCTAAGCTCCCCCCGACTGGGAAGAGACTCTGGGAATAATATTCCAAAACTGAGGAAAAAGCAACGTTTTGTCATTGTTGACATGGAGATGGGAATTAGTACAATAATTACTTGTTCTGTTCCTCAGCCTGCCCAGCTCTTGCAGCTGACAGGGAGCCAGTGCGGCCCTCACAGAGAGGAGTGTTATCAACCTCACAATGCCTGACAAACTTTTAGGTCAAAAAAAGGACGACAAGAGATGAAATGTTTGGAGACCTTATGTCTGCACCGCAGCGATAAGAGGAGTGAATTTGCATAGAGAATTGACAACACACAACATTGATAAAGAGAGGGACATGTAAAAGCAGCTGTTGTAGTTGGTGCAGAAGTAGATGGTCCTGCTGGACATCATTTTGGCACAATGTTCTCATACAACATCACAACCACAGCCCAGCTTGTCCTGCAGCCCAGGGAAAACAATGCACACTGGGAGCAGCACATCCCCATGTTCCAGAGACAGGCACTTCTGTCCCCATTCCTCACCCCAAGTAAAACAGTGAACATTGGGACCCCCACCTTCACTCCTGCAACTACAAGTGAAAGTTTCTTCCCTTGATGTTTTACACCCCAATGCCAGGATACCAGGCAGAAATCCTAGACCTACATATCTGTGACCAGAACAGCACAAATACATGTGCACTTAGGCATGTGTGCCCCATCTGCACTGTTATGTTCCATAACATTTGCACTGTTTTGTATCGTAGTTTATGTTCCACTGGTTTATAGTTTTCACTATTAGATTTTTTAAGGTGTCTTGAACTTATCTGATGTTCAGTTATTGACAAAGGTTCAGAACAGTTTTATGAAATTACACATATGCCATAAACATCATAAAATGCCCTTCGGTAACATTGCTGCACACATCATACATTTCCATTCCATAACATCCTTTCACAATGCATAATAAAATTTCATTTCAACATTCTAACCCTGAGCCCCAAAGTATGAGTCATCTTGTGGCCCTGATGATTTGCTGTGGTCTGGCTGTTCCTGGCGTTCCATAGACTCTGCACTTCTGCCTCCTAACCATCACCAAGGCACTCTTCCTTGTTCTCATAGATATTGCGTAAAACACCATTAATTCCATAGTGCTTCTGGGAGCAAAATCCCCGTTCTCATTGAACAAAATAGGCCTGAGTTTTTAAAGATCATGGCATTATGGACCTTTCCAGACCACTCCATAATATTACTATTATTGGTGAACCTTCCATGGTGATCAACCAGGGCTTGGCGCACCATGGAGAAATACCACTTTATGTTGATAAACTCTGAGGCCTGAAGAATAGTTACGTGGGTCCCAGCAATGGCCTCAATACAATTCAGGAACCCATCTATGTAAATCCATCAATAATCATTTCCAAGCTTTATGATGTGGGGCATCAGTGCCCTTTTGATACAGCATACTTCTCCATGACATGAGTTGATCTACCCACACTAAACGGGTTAGCTGCTGATTGGTAGCAATAGGGGTGGCAAGCTTCTAGATAGTGATGGCCATGAGTTTCTCAATGCTGAGGGGAACTGTCATGTTGGTGTTCTGCCGCTGCAGTTGGGGTCTGCACGGAGCTCTAAGAAAGTGGCCTTTGTCAGCCTGAAATTCTGCCACCTCTTCTGGTCCTTTAAGGTCTGCATCACTGACCTATCCCACTAGTTAGCAATAGCTCAGAAATGGCACCCCACTGAGTGAAGCTGCTCCTGGAAAAGTTCATCCACAAGTGGCTACTCAATTTCCTTCCTCTTCTTCTCTACCTAAATTGGTTTGACAAATACCAGTGCAGCAGCTTCTGCACATTAACCACTGTCACAATAGTGGTATATAGCATTGTTCCTCCCATGCTGGCTGACAGCAGTTTGAAAATGGCACTTGCTCGCAAAAGACAGATGAATCATGGGATGCCAAGAGAGGCATCTAGGAATTTTCTAGTTTGATTCCAAGTCGTAGAATTCCAGAGTCTTCTGGTAGGTATCTCACAGTATACCATGAAACAAATCCCCAAATGCATAGAGTCCAGAAGTGGGATAATGCTCCATGGAATCCCAGAATACCGTGCACTTTAAAAAAAAACTCAGTGGACATTACTGCACACAGCATTTCAGATGAGGCTGCTGCATTGATTTCTATAATGGCAGTGTACTGTCCATATTATTCTCCATCCATCTTAGTCCTTAAGCATCTAACATGAGCAGACCTATTAATTGAACTGACACACTGACACCTAAGTCCCTTCCTAAGTTGATAGAGCTAACCTTTTATGGAATGCGAGTAGTTCAGTTTTTCCCCTCCCATGTGCATTACTTGGTTTTTATCAACACTGAACTTCATTTGCCATGGTGTTTCCCATTCACTTAGCTCATTTAGGTCTCTGTGAAGTTACTCACAGTCCTCATTGACCTTGACTAACCTAGATAACTTTGTGTCATCTGCAGAACTTGCAACTTCACCGCTCACCCACCTTGCAGATCATTTATGAATATTTTAAACAACACTGAACCTAGTATGGATCCTCATTGAGCATCCTACAGACGTAACTTTTAAAACTTCCACTCTGCAAATCTGCACTTAATTAAATCACCTGGTTTTTTTTAGCTACTTTAAAACTTTTTTTGGTGGGAATGGTGAGTGCATGTGTTGTTTGCATATTTGATAATACTGCAAATCAAATACAATACTCAGAGGTGAAGCTAAAAAAATTGTTAGGTTTATTTAAAAAAAAATTACCTATAGCTGTCATGCGATTGGTACAGGCTGATATAGTCCTAAAAGTTAAACTACAATCAAAGACATTGCCTGTGATATACCTAAATACTTAAACCTTGAGCAGTTCTCGGAACAAACTTCTAAATGCCAATAAACAGTAGCTATATGACTGTTTTATTACATGATGTGATGCTCATGGTCATCAATGATTATCTTGAACTTTAGGTCTCTTGGGTTTTAGATAAGAGTTGATGAATTCACTGTATATATTCTAGGGTACATTGCTGTGATGTGCTCATGCAATAATTACCTTTGCACCACATCCTTGATATGAACAGTGAAAATTCACTTGGATATTAATGCCATATTCTGTGCAGAGGAAGGGAAAATAATATAATTTTGAAAAAACATGTTTAAAAATGAGATTTATATTTTCCTCTATAAACTTATCAAGTTGAATTGGCATTATGATGACTTTCTCCCTAAGTCAGCGTTAATTTTCTCCATGCCATTTTAAAAGGCTAACACAGTGGTCCCCAACCTTTTTGTGGCCAGTAGCACATTAATGTTTTCAGAAGAGTGTGGCAGGCACCAACAATTTTTCAAGGCTTATTTTGTATTTGTACATTAAATAATATGAAAAACATCATATTTAATATTGCATAATATATGAACCCAGCGAGAAGAGAGAAGCCACGAGGACAGAGAACACCGGTGCCCGCAGCCCCGGAGTACTCTGTCCCCAGCAGGCACGGGGCCCCGGCTTCTCTCCCCTGCTGGGCACTAGGCGGGCACACATAAATGCCCCGGCGGGCGCCATGGCGCCCGCGGGCACTGCATTGGGGACCACTGGGCTAACATTTCGTGTCTTGTCACTGTACTTAGGCCCATTTCTCCTCTGCCTTGTATTTGTGACCTATTTACAAATGTGCAAAGAGGGAGTAAAAAGCTACTGAATCAAAGCTACTCACTTTTCATAGCTATAAAAGACTATACAAGAGCTCAACATTTGTTAAGCTGAATGTTTTAGAGGCTATTGTGCTGGTGTGGTCAATAGAGCTGTGCTGATTGATAGGAGCTGAGGAGTTGTCCCGATTTTGTTCTTACTCACAACAGTATTACTCTCTTTTTATGTTAGAACTTGAAATGATATTCTTTCTGGGGAAGGAACAATCAAAATAAAATTATTCTTTGCTAACATTTTTCTGAAAGTGGTAGATCTAGTTATTTAAACTACTGTTATTTAAATGACCCTGCTGGCACTGTTATCATGTAGTTGGGAACTACATACACATTTTTTGGGAATCTATGAAGGAAATAGATTTCTGGAGAAATGAGCTTAATATAATTAGTCATAAGCACACACCTTCTGATTAAACATGGTTTGATGTATTCAAACTTCCAGGCGTGTAAAAGAATGTATTACTGAATCCTTGCCAGCGCTGAATTGCAAAATCTAGAGAGACTGCAAAGTCTTCATGGGATCAGCAATGCAGGAACAGATGACCAAACTAATAGTTAGGCCAAATAATGTGCTGACTTACATCGTGCGCAATCTCACTGACAGCAATGAGTTTTGCATGAGCTATATGTCAGTGCAGAATATACCCATCGCCTCTTTTAAAAGGAAGCTGTATAAATGCCAATATATAGTGGAAAAGTTAATCTTTTCAAAGTTACCCTGATCATTGTGCAAGAGAGGATTATCCCTTAAGTGTTTTCCACCTACATTCTTTCTTTTTTTTATTTCCATCTCTTTCTTTCCTTTTAAGAACAGTAGGGTAGACCTTTATTATATGATTTATATTTTTGTGCCTAATTCTGTTTTATTAGTTATAGCAACATTTTAATACATTTAGGGCCACACATTTTCTAAGGGTGGTGTGCAAGTTGCACTGACAACATTTACATGTGCAGCCATTTACATGCTAAATTTGAATTTACATGCATAAAAGTCTATTTGTACACAATCAGATATTTTGAGCGTCCCTTTGAAAAATGGCTTGTAGTCTTCCTCTATCTCTGTGTGGACTTCGTATGTTCTCTATAACAGTAGCCAAGTGGCATATACTTCCAAAGTACGGATTGAAGCACAACAGAACTAGAGAATCATAGAAATGTAGGGCTGGAAGGGACCTTAAGAGGTCACCAAGTTCAGGCCCCAGCACTGAGGCAGGACTAAATATATCTAGATCATCCCTGACAGGTGTTTGACCAACCTGTTCTTAAAACTCTCCAGTGATGGAGATTCCACAACCTCCCTGGAAGCCTATTCCAGAACTTATCTACCCTGATAGTCAGAAAGTTTTCCTAAATCTAAACTAAATCTTCCGTGCTGCATTTTAAGCCCACTGTTTCTTGTCCTACCTTTAGTGGACATGGAGAACAATTGATCAGTCTTCTTTATAACAGCCTTAACATATTTGAAGATAGTTATCAGGTCCCCCCTCAGTCTTCTTTTCTAAAGACAGAGTGTCTTTTATCATAGGTCAAGTTTTCTAAACCTTTTATCATTGTTTTTTGCTCCCTATGGATTCTCTCCAATTTGTCCACATCTTTCCTAAAGTGTGGTGCCCAGAGTTAGACACAGTACTCCAGCTAAGGCCTCATCAGTGCCAGGTAGAGTGGAACAATTACCTCCCATGTCTTACATACAACTCTCCTGTTAATACATCCCAGTATGATATTAGCCTTTTTCACAATTGTGTCACATTTTTGACTCAGATTCAGTTTGTGATCCACTGTACTACTGCTGAGCCAGTTGTTCCCCATTTTGTAGTTGTGCACTTGATTTTTCCTCCCTTTGTGTATTACTTGCACTTGTCTTTATTGAATTTGTTGATTTCAGACCAATTCTCCAATTTGTCAAGTTCATTTTGAATTTTAATCCTGTCCTCAAAGTGTTTGCAACTACTCCCAGCTTGGTGTCATCCACAAATTTTATAGCATACTCTCCACTCCGTTATCTAAGTCATTAAAGAAAATAGTGACTAGTACAGTCCCAGGACAGATCACTGTGTGACCCCACTAGATACATCCTCCTGACAGGGAACCGTTGATAATGACTCTTTGAGTATGGTCTTTCAACCCGTTTTGCACTCACCTTACAGTAATTTCATCTAGACAACATTACCTAATTTCCTTATGAGAATGTCACGTAGGCATGCATCAAAAGCCTTACCAAAATCAAGATATCTCATGTCTACCTACCATCCACTAAGCCAGTAACCCTGTGTGACGGGGCATGCTTGCCCCCCACTAGTACTGCAAGGATTAACTCCAGTCTGTGGGCCGAGGAGGCCAAACCCCCTTGGCCCTGCTGAGCATGCTCCGGCTGGAGACCAGGTATAAAAGGGAGCAGCTCAGCTCATTTAGGACTGACCGCCGAGGAAGGAGGATGCACGCTGCGGGATCCAGCCCGAGAACTGCTGAGGTCCCAGATGGTGGAAGCCAGAGATGCCAAGACCCAGGTGTACGCCCAAACTCCTGTGGATGCCCAAGGAGTGATGGAGCTGCTGAGAGCTGCACAGGCTGAGGAGTCGAAAGACCTTGGAGACACCAGGACCACTGCATCAGGGAAAGGGTAGGAAGTAGCTCAGGAAGATTAGTCATTGTGCCGGTTAGTGTCAGCATGTTTTGGATGGATCCCACCACTGACCCAATGGCGAGCACACCTGCCACTGCCAGGACCCTGAGCTAGAACTTGGTGGAGCAGGTAGGGCCTGGGTCCTCCTTCCTGGCCACCACCCACTCATAGGTGGTGGCCCACTCCTCTGACCGGCCGCTAGGCCGCACAGCACTGCTCAAGAGGGCAGCCCTATTGACTCTGGCCATTGGGCCACGTAGCTCTGAAGGAGAGGGCAGTCATTTGACTTTTGCCCCTAGGCCACGCTATCTTGATATAAGGGTGATCATACAGACTCAGCATGGGGACATAATAATCCTCATCCTGTCCCAGAAGGGGACAGGGCGTACTTGCCCTGCAACACCCTGTCAGTGAAGTAAATTAAGTTGGTTTGGCATGATTTGTTCTTGACAAATCCATGTTGGCTATTACTTATCACCCTATTCTGCAGGTTCTTACAGAATGATTGTTAAATAAAGTATCTTTCCAAGTATCAAAGTTAAGCTGACTGGTCTATAACTATACTCAGGTTGAAAAACACTCTGTTTTTGATAGTAAAAATTGATGAGAGTAGAAATGGACCATAAACTGTGGGAAGCCATATTGCAGAAACCATTGCAAAAACCCTTCTAGACTTCAGAAAATGATCAGTTCATTAAATGTGAAATGCAGGCCAGGTGAGATACTTCTTGTAGAGAAGATATTATTTCTAAAGTACCTATAAATAGTGAAAGTCATGAGTGCAAGAACAGAAGTTTGAAGTAAATATGACTCAAGTAATATTCATTTATAGAAAAAAAAAAGAAAAGAAAGACTCAAATGAGAAACCAAAATGAGCCAGTTTTCCAAAAGCTTGAGAGAATAAATCCAGATAAATGGCCAACAAAAAAAGCACAGGTACCTCCAATCATATAAACATATTAGGACTACTAAGATAAAACTGTATAAAGGATATCATGTTATAAAAGCACAGAGCATAAAATCAGAAATGCTAAGCATAATCCACAGTGCCCATTTGAGTATTGAAAGGTGTAAGAAGAGTCCAAGATGTCCTAGTCTGGCAAAGTATGAATACTGCCATCAAAGACAAGGTATGCAAATGTGAAATCTTTGGTAAATATGTGAAATGGAATGCAAAGGAACCAGTGGAACCACATGAGAATTCTGATTGTTCTTGATCCAAGATTGCAGCAGATCTCTTTGAATTATGGCTTGTCTACATGGGGGATTTAATTCAGACTGAGTTCTTGTGCCTTATGTGGTATGTATTAGATAGTCCACCATAATTGTGTACGCATGTTCAACTATTTCCTGCTTCAGTACAAATTATTGTGTCTACATGGCCGGGACTTTGCACGAGCTAAGTATACAGAATTCTGGACGGTGTCCCATGGTTACACACGTCACTCCTAACATCATGTAAGTAGTGTGGGGTAGAAGTTGGATGACTTCCAAGCTAGTGTGAATGAGGATTATGGGCACTTGTTTGCACTAACTCAATATGGAATGAATGTAGTACCTTTTCAAAGTGGATTACATGTTAACTGGCCAGTCAGAATGCTTTAAGAATTGTGTCATTTGGAAGCAGGTCATTTAATGCACACAAACTGAAGTTAGTGTGTAATAATTCCCCCTACGTAGACAAGCCCTCATTAGTAGAACACTACTCCAATTTCTTTTAAAATTAGCTGTTACACAACACATTAAGCACCAATGTAATAGTACATTGTAAATTGCAGTTTGCTATCCATTGAATTCCTGGTGAGTTAATAATGGATAAGGGCTCACAATTCACAAGCGACTCATGGGAATTTCTTTCCAATCTATCATTTCAAGCACATCATGTCAAGGCTATAATATGAACAGGCGAATGGGTTAGCAGAAAAATCAGTACAAAGAGCAAGGAACTTGGTTAAAAAAGAAAAAGTTCTGGCAGTTTCAAAGGATCCATATTTAGCATTGTTAGAATGTCATTACACACCTCACAATGTTTCATTAGGATGACTAGCTCAGAGACTTATGGGGAAAAAGATAAAAATCCCAGTGCTGACATCTTAAAAGCTTCTTGGGCCAAAGACAATTAACCCGGAAGATGTTACAAAAGAATGATAGGGCAAGAAACTAGAACAGAATAAATACTCTGAAAAGAAAACTGAATGAGGTGGGTGAGGTAATGTCTTCTATTGGGTCAACTTCTGTTGGTGAAAGAGACAAGCTTTTGAGCTTCTCAGAGCTCTTCTTCAGGTCTTGTCTCTCTAATATCATGAAACCAGGATGTTGGACCTCAAGTCTCTATTGCTGTATTTTATTAATTGGTGCAATGGCTGTATAAATTTCAAGCTGTTGTTTTCACTTGATATTAGGTTTTATTTGCATTTGATTTTCCAAGAATAAAAAAATAAAAGGGAAGTTGTAACAGTTGCTCTTGGAGCCAAAGGATAGCGATCCCTCCCACGTGACAGGGGATAATGTTCTTCTAACACTGGGACTGGGACTAGGGAAAAAAGGGTTAGCCTAGTCTGCTAACAGCAGCCCTTATGTACCGGGTGATAGTATGTGTTGATAGGAGGAATGAGGCACAGTCTCAAATGATGTGAAGTCTACTTACAGTGAGGATTGCTAACATAACTTAGAGGTGGGGCTATAAGGACAATGCTGACAACATAAAATGAGATTGTTTTGCATCTATTAATTATAATTCTATTATTTAAGGCCAGCATTGTCAAACCTTAGGGTCTAATGTTAGGCGCCTAAATCCATATTTAAGCTTCAAAATACAAGTGCTCTGAGAGGGGGAGGGATAGCTCAGTGGTCTGCACAGTGGTCTGCTAAACCCAAGGTTGGGAGTTCAATCCTTAAGGGGGCCATTTAGGGATCTGGGGCAAAAATTTGTTTGGGGATTAGTCTAGTCCTGCTTTGAGCAACAGGTTGGACTAGATGACCGTCTGAGGTCCCTGATAATCTATGATTTTCAGAAATGTTGGATGCCTGCACCTCACCCTGCCATCATTGCCAAGCACCTTCCTGTTCCACAGTGGGAGCTGTGTGTGCTTAATGCCAATGAAAACCAGGTAATTTCTTTAGGTGTTTAAATATGAATTTAGCTCCTTAACTTCAGGCACCCACGTTTGAAAATTTTGGCTTAAATATAGCTTTATAAAGAAACAGAAGAACCTATTGCTGTGCTTCTCAGTGTTTTTGTTTTAGTCCTTGCTCAGGAAAGGAATGCCAGCTGTGTTTTAAAGGCAGATAAGGTTATGATGAGTGGCAATCATTTGGTAAACTCTTTCTCATTTGTTTTATAACATAAGTTAATGTGTCTCCAGTGATGTTAACTGCTTTACTCTAAGAATAAGCACATGCTCGTATGATTTGCTTGAGCAGTTTTGTTTTGATTGCTTCAGGTCAAGGATCAATTCTAGCTGAAAACTGACTGAAGGTAAATTCTGCTGTTAGTTGCACCTGTGCAACCTTATTAGGCTCAGCTAGGTTGCAGGGATGCAGCTGAGAGCAGAATATGCCCTTTTAACTGCTTGTCATGTGCTTCAAAGTGAGCATAAAACCAACAGACACTCCCCTCTTATGTGATTTATGCATGCGAATTTTAATGAACCCCGAGTAATTGTGTTTATATTGGGAGGCTTTTGGTCATGAACACTTTATGCCACTTTTACACCTAATTTTCACAAATTACACAAAAATATTGGCCATGGTTCTTCTGGGCAAATAATGAAAAACTGCTAGAATCAAGGGCTTATATTTTTTAAAGTGATCAGTGATTGGAGGTGTTTCAGTTTTGGGTGCCCAACTTGAGACACTTGACAGAGGTACCTCATGTTGGGCACTTAAACAACGAGGCATTCCAAAGAGCTAGTCACTTTTGAAAATGTAGGCCTCTGGGTTCTAGTTCAAAGGCTTTCTACCATGCTGCTGCAGCTCCTGGTGCAATAACAGCTGCAAATGGGTTTTACACAGACTGAGCATTTTCAAAGGCAAGTACAACTGCACTTTTTAATGGATAAATGCCAGGGAGAAATTCTGGACCAGAAAATGCTCTTGTAAGTGTCTGTTCCGAGTAACAAAGGCACACCAAGTGCTCTGCATTGGGCCACCAGACCAGTCATGTTATATAGATTAGCCAGGAACAAAAAGGTGTTCACCTGGCAACAGTTGTGGCAACATGCTCCTACGTCAGGAACTGGCTTAACCGTAGGTTCAGAGAGATTGGGGAAACAGGGGACCACAGATCCATTAGACCAGGGGTCTCAAACACGCGGCCCGCGAGCNCTGGGGGCAGGGAGGGGGCAGAGTTGGGGTGGGGATTTCGGGAAAGAGGTTGGAATGGGGGCAGGGAAGGGGTGGGAAGAGGCGGGGCAGGGGCGGGGCCTCATGGAAGGGGTGGAGTGGGGGCGGGGCCGAGGGCGGCGGGGGGGGGGGAGGTGTCAGTAAATGCGGCCCTCGGCCCAATGTACTAGTCCTCATGTGGCCCTCGAGGTCATTTGAGTTTGAGACCCCTGCATTAGACGGAGCAGATCAACATCACAGGAAATACAGGGCACAAATTAGCTGCTAGATCAACAAGCCACCAATCTTGAAATGTGTAATGTGGAAGCCACCACTGACAGAATTATGGGGTACTTATGGAACGAGAGTTGTGGATATTAATGCTACCACCCAGAAAAAGGAGATGATTAAGAGTTTATAGTACAGTCCCTGCTACTCAAAAATAATAAATAATAATGTTGCCCTTTTTCTGACACTAGTGTCTTGTTCTGATGGCAGTGTCACCCATCTCCTTAGTGGCAGCCCCATCTCTGGGGCTTGCATGTCAGCTTCACTGTGGAGGAGAAATCAGTGACATGGAGTCTGAGTATATTCTAAGTGTTTCATTTACTTGTTTTATTTAAACACATACACCAGTCCAGGATCAAAAGTGGTCACAAATAACATGCGGGGCAATCTTTTCTATTGAGAATCTCAGCCCAACGCCAGTATATGGTTCCCAGGGGACAGCTCTGCCTCAAGAATTGACTACTCAGAGAGGAAAGCAGAGCGTAAACTCTCCTGCTGCTCACACAGCTTTCCAGAAACTGTCTTTACATTGAACTTTGCATAATCCAGCACTAAATGAAGTGCAGCATGTTTCCCCAAGACTGAACATTTGCTTGCAAGCCAAGAAAAAGAACCTGAAATACAATATGTAACAGTACCACCCGGTGAGGCTTGTGAAAATAATAATAAGGAATGGGAGTAGTTCGGACTTAAGAAAAATGAATACAGAATAATACATAAAGTATAATAACTAAAATCCTATGAACTATTTAATGGCTGTTACATATTGTTTTTGTGGCAGGTTCTTCAGCCTCACGTTCTCTGTCCTCAACTGTCAGTCAGCTTGTTCTTTGCACTGCACCATTCTACCAGTCAGGTTTAGCCAGGGCATGGGACTTCCTACAATCACCCATGCCCTGCCTCCAGTTCATATTTCTGTAAAACTTCTCTGTTGTGGGGTATTTTAAGCTTCATCACCATATCCTGTACCTGGTTGTGTTTTGGGGCAAATAACTATACATGGTGCAAAGCAGTGGAAGATCAGGCCTAAAATTTGTAGAAAAAGGTGTGGAACGGTAGTACTTTATTGCTAAGGACATTTTTCTTTTTGAAATTAGACTTTGCATTGATACGTAGTGGTTTCAGAATCCTTGCACTTTCTATATGAAAGTTCTGAGCTCCCAGTATCTCATTTCATTTTTTAGATTTTATGTATTCTTTTTTACAGCATCTACTATGGTACATGGTTTTGAAATAGCTTCAAGCATTTAATATTTAACATGCTGTCTGATTTCCTTAACCTTCTAGTAATATGAAATCCTTTTGTTTATCAGATAAGATTTTTATACTTGACAAAGAAATTATAAAGAAGGGTAAATATGTCTCTTGCTAATTGAAAAATCAGTCCATCACTGTAGTGTATAGAAGCTCTTGGATTTTACCAACTATCTATTACTATGCTGTGAATGTTCAGTATAAATAATCTAGGCCAGCATGCCCTTTTCACACAAAGCGAACAGTGACTGAGGCAGTGCTCTATGAAAGTACTGCCTCATTCACTTTACATCTATGTAGCAACACACACATTTAGTCCACCCTTCCCTCATTAAAGAACTTTGGCAAAGATGGCTAAAAATTGAAATGTATAAATATAACCATAGCCATTCCCCCGACTCTACCCCGCCAAGAGTGAAGTTGAGGTGCTGCATGGAAGGAATAGCTCCTGAAGGCAAATATTCTAGTATGCTTTTATTTTTAACTATTCATCAATAAAATGGCTGTGTGTCAACTGAAGGTCTTTCTGTTAGGGAATCAAATAGCATCTAGCAACCATTTATTCAGCAGAAGTCTGCAAACACTTCCCATGAGCACCTTACCATGAGATGGGAACAAATAACTTAGGTTACAATAATTTTATTTTTAATATTTTTAGAAGGCTGAAACCATCCAGCCACATTATCTATACATAGGAATTTCCAGAGATGAGGGCCTTTGATCTCCTGCCATACTCCTCTGTGGAAGATATCAGTTTCCATATGTTCTTAGAGCCTGCTGGGCCATGTTTTCCCTCCCAAGCAGACAATACTTATCCACCAGTGCTATGCGTTGTATGTATAATAGCTTAGTTGTTGGGGTTTACTTGCAGGGTTATCTCTGAGTCTGAAGAGAGAGGGGTGTTATTTCTAGCACTCCTTCTAGGCCTGGCATCAACACTTCTGTCACTATCACCATTACACAGAAACCCTAGTAATAGCTCAGTGCAAAAAAAAAGAACAAAGGCTATGCATCCCATTGCACATTTCCCACGCGCATGCAGCTGAGAACATTTAAAAACTAGGACTGCTGGATAATATATGGATCACCTAAGGGGCTCACATGTAGTTTTGTGGCAGCAATGTAAAAACGTGGCACTCCAGAATTTTAGGCACGCTCACACCCACTGCTTTGCCCATAGTCTGATTGTAATAGACAGTAAATATCAAGTGATGATCATGTTAGGGATGGTACTCAGAGTTTGTACATGCTTTAATTACTCTCCAAGCCCGCATGAGAATCATGCTCAGAGCCAATTAAGGGAAAAACAACCCTCCATTTCAACACCTCATTCAAGAGATATAAACCATATGGATCTCTACATACTACTTGATTGTCACTGTTTGATGTAAAATATCTTCAGTGTTTGAATTCAACAAGTACCAGGGTATTGCTTTCCATTCTCCCAATAGCATGTGCTGGAATATCTCTTTCACATCTGGAAACGATTTAGGGATGCTTCAAACGAAGTTACTTCTGAACCGCTCTTTAAGCTAAATTAGCACAATTATGCATCAGTTAAAGAAATCTGACCAATATTATGGAAAATCCAGAGTTCAGCTACGATCTGCTATACATCAATAATTATATTGTCTGCTTGTCCACTCATGATAAAAATGAAAAAAGAAATCCCTATATTCTTTCTAACACTATAATTAAATATTTATATCATCCAGAGGCTCCATTCAGGTTCATGACCTTATTGTACTAGGTACTCAAAAACACATACAAAGATAAGGTCCCTGCCTTCCCTGAAGAGCTAATTATCTGTCTAGCTAATATTTCTATTTATCTTGAATGCACTATGTCAGTGCAGAGTATGGCTCTAAACAAAACTTTTAGATGAGCTGGAGAAACCAAGTTTTTCACTAGCTAGCCTAAGCAACCATGCCGTCTTATTACTGTGAGCCCTGTCCTCCCTGGACTTCCCTCCTATTGTTTATTACACTCACTTGATCTATCTTGTCTTAAATTAGATTGTACCGGTAAGTGTTTTTTGGGGCAGGGACCATGTCACCTCTGTGGTTGTACACTGTCTAGGATCATGGGGTGCTGCTTGTGAATGGAACCCTTTCACCCTACTGAGATAATAATGTGGTAACTATCCATTGTCCTTAGCAGTCTGACCTTGGCCATCACTAATACTGTACTTACTGTACCTAATTGTTCTCAGTGGTAAAGTGCACAGATATGATTTTTCATATTCATATTTAATGAACTGCAAAAATTTAATTATGTAATGAAAAATATAAGGTAAGGCTGCTTTAATGTCAGATTAACATAATTCAATATTATACAAGGTTTTTTTATTTCATGGGACATATATATTTCAAACCTACCTCATTGAAGTCAGTGAGAGTTTTGCCCTGACTTCAGTAGCAACTGGACCAGGTCTAGAATGACTGTGCTAATTCAGATACAATGCTTAGGGACTTTCAAAGGTAGGCCACTCTGTTATATGTGAAATTACAGCCTGTAAACAGGAACTGAATATTATGGAACAGCATTACCATTGTGACTCAGCTTTGTGACTTTGAGATCTAGAAATGAAAAGTGCTATATAGGTGTTTGTTTGGTTTTTTTATTATTTTCTTTTTATGGTGACATTTCCTGGCCCTCCATTGTATTTGTGAAAGATTGGTGTTCTAGCAGAGCAAATAATGTGAACTTACACTCTCACCAAACGTGGTGTCAGGGGGACGCTGGTAAATGCTTTGGTAAGTTGATGATTGAATACGATTGCCGTACTCTCTTCTGTCTTTTTGGGAGAGGTGCATAATTCACTTGACCTAAATGAAAAGGCTTAAAAACTGCAAGTTGATGTAGCAAACGAGCTGTATGCATATTGTGTAGTGCTCTTCTATCCATCTCAGGTACTAATATGGTTCCTATTACCATAATATCTGAACACCTCATAGTCTTTAATGGATTTATCCCCCAGCACCCCTGTGAGGTAGGGAAGTACTATTACCCTCATTTTACAGAAAGGGAACTGGAAAACAGAGAGGCTAAAAGACCTGTGCAAGATCACACGGGAAGTCTGCGGCAGTTCAAGGAATCAAATCCAAGTTTTCAATATCCTAGACCACCACCCTTATCCCTTGGATCATCCTTCCTCTTCTATAAAGCTTCTAGCTATTACACAAACAATACATGACAAGATACATTTTTACATCAACATATTTGTGCAGCATAATTATTCTGTAGTAGTCGACCCTGCGTGCATCTCCCTTTGGTAACACTTATGCTCACCTTAAAAAATACATTGATAGAAACTGTTTTGCATAGGGGCTGAGGGTAGTATGTGGCCCTACACTGCCACCTAAATAAATAACAAGTATTGGGAAAATCTTCTAATTCGTCATCATTTAAGTAGTTTCACTGATAATAGGGATTATATATAAAGATATGGGGGAAGACATGAAGCAGAATGAAAAGCAATGTAATGCTGCATTTACCTTATGTGATTTGTGCGCTCACTTTCTTGTTAAGAAATGGCTGTGGTGGGGCTAGAATGATTTCATTATCCGTTGTATGATAATTTAGACTGTGAAAGCACCCAAAATGTAGAATCTTTCCAAAACAGAGAGGGACATAGGACAGAGAGCACACGATCCTTATCTGATTCCTGTTACTTTTCAGATTTCATGCTGTACATCAGAAAACAATCACTGTACTCCTGAGAATTAACAAGTAATGGAAGAAGTGCAGCACTGACCAGGACTCATTTTGAAAACTGGAGAAAATCACTTTTACCGATGACACTTTCCAACTATGTATATTTTAAAGAATGGGCTGGTCAGTTACTATTGATTAAAAGAGGAAGCAGTCACTAGCTCTTGGATTTCTAAGTTGCTTATCTTGCTGAGATGAACATCCAGGGGAGTCTGTAGCAGCTTAGTCTATCTACCACCTGCAGTCACTTCTGAACCTTGAAATTTGTATTAGGAAGTGATGGGGAAGTGAAATTTACTTTTCTGGGCTGACATTCAATAAAAGAATATAGTCCAATAATGGATGAAATCATACCAGAAATGAGATGGAGACACAGTTCCTTGTTTCCTACAGAAAATGCCCCTCTGTTCAGCCCGTCAGCCTTGCAATTTCTGTTTCTAGTGGTCTGTTCTTTTTACTTTGTCCAAATTAGAACATTTCCTTTATTTTTAGTTTTCATTTAAAAAGAAAACTGTTTGGGGGAAAAAAAGTCTATTTCTGGAATGAGACTGTTTAAAAGCATTAACCTGGGCCTCTCTGAGCGAGGAAATTGGTTCAAAACTTGAGGGTAAATGATAGCACCTTTGCAGAGAAAGGAGACAAAGGGGGGAGGGTGGTTTGAGCATTGGCCTCCTAAACCCAGGGTTGTGAGTTCAATCCTTGAGGGGGCCACTTAGGGATCTGGGGCAAAATCAGTACTTGGTCCTGCTAGTGAAGGCAGGGGGCTAGACTCGATGACCTTTCGGGATCCCTTCCAGTTCTATGAGATAGGTATATCTCCATATATTATTATATTAATTAGAGCGGAGCAAATAATTAATGTTTTCGGTTGAGTGCCTGAACTGAAAAATCTGAAAAAACAAATCAGTTCAGTTCAAACCCAAATTATATTTTTTTGGTTTTGCTTGGTGAGATGAAAAAAAACCACAACACCCTGAAAAAAATCATTTTTGGGTTAAACAAAATATTTTGTTCACTCCAAAACAACATTTTTCCATTTTGCATTTTGTTTTATGTCATTTTTGGGTGCGTTTCCCCCTTTTGTAAATAAATGCTAAATTTCTAAAGAAACAGTTTCAAAATAAAAAGTTGACACATTTCATTTCAAAATGACAGAAATGAAACAGTTTGCATTTTTAATTTTTTTTCTATTTTTTTTGGTCAAAATTATTCACCAAATTCTCCCCAAATTTGTGAGTAGTTTTGGTGTCCCCAAACATGCAATTTTTTGGTGAGTTTGCTGATTTTTTTATTTTTTTTTGCCTAACACTAGAGACAATGAATACAGATCAATTCAGGTCAGACCATTTTCTGACTTTCACCAGAGAGAATAATACCTAGGTTATCAAAGTACAAAAGAATATAGGGACCCATTGGACACCACAGCAAATGAAAGATGTTGGAATGATGGTGATGAGAATGGGCCAAAGTCTGCCCTCAGTTACAATACCACATACTTGGGTGAGTGTAATCTAGGGCTACAGCTGTATGGTGTTGTAACTCATTATACACTATGGCTTTCTGTCATCCTTTAGTGGCTAATCTGTGTAAGAACATAAGAATGGCCATACTGGGTCAGACCAAGGGTCCATCCAGGCCAGCATCCTGTCTACCGACAGTGGCCAATGCCAGGTGCCCCAGAAGGAGTGAACCTAACAGGCAATGATCAAGTGATCTCTCTCCTGCCATCCATCTCCACCCTCTGACAAACAGAGGCTAGGGACACCATTCCTTAGCCATTAATGGACTGTGTAGAGTGGTTAGGGAGTCTGCTACAACCTTTGAGCTAAGAAATATGTATTTTTAAATCAGATAATACAGACTTATGCTTTTAGATCCAGGTGTCCTGGAATTTGATCCCAACGACACCAACCCATCCAGGAACATCTTGTTAAAATTGAAAAAAATATATTAATGAAAATATGCACTATATCTGACTTGTGATGTGAGCTTTGTGATCCTTTGTGTTTATCTGCAAACACGGGATAAATGGTTTGTGTTTGGGTGAATGTTCCATACAAATGTTTCTGTTTAAAGAGATATCAGCTTTTGTATAAATACCTCTATTCATACTTGACTTTGTTGTTTACTGTTTGTTGTTCATCTTTTCAAAATACTTCAGCCATCCAATCAGGAGCAGTACCATGCGACTTAGGTAATCAACCCCAAATAGATTTATATATCTCAATTCACAGGTAATCAGTAATTTGTTTGTACAAATGGCTCAGTGAATAATTATAAATAATGAACAAAAAGGAGGAAAATCATTGGTCACAAACAGAAAAAAATTCTCAATCAATAGTTGGCCCAGCTCTACTGTGAGAAGAATTTGGAATTTTAAATGGACTTACTGCTTCTGGGAAGAGGTAATCAAACGAGTAAATATGGTCCTCAAATTTATTTAATTTAAAGATCCAAAATATTTATTCTGGGAGATCTTGCCTTGCTAATGGATATGCACAAATCATAAAAAATGGATAAAGTATGAGCACTCAGATACCTCTGTAATGAGCACTAAAGAAAAAATAAGACTGATGTTGATAGATAATTAGAGCAACTTAGAAGTTAAGAATTAAATTTTACAGAACTGGAAATGTTTATGCTATGAGTGATGTTGCTAACATGGACAAGGTTGAATGCATTTAATAAGATACAGACTGACCTTTGGGAAATACAGTATCTGACTAATTTTGGAGTTAATAAGGAATGTTTACAGTTTTATGTGTTGGAATGCAATAGACTACTGTGTTGATGAGAGCACAAGAACTGAATTACCCATCACCCCCACCCCTCCATTTCTAGAAAATAGATACGTATAGAATAATAAACCATTTAGAATGGCAGAGACGATAGCTCTCCTGGACTGGACTGGCCCAGAGGCTTCCAATTTTTGACCCTTTCTCCTATTTTGGGGGTGAGTGGGCAGGGGAGCAGTGTGGCTGTGGTTCTCTAGGCTATACCTCTGTGGCTAGAGTCCTGGAGGCATGTTCTAGGTCCCATACAGGTCCTGCCTAGAGCATAGCCCCCAACCTGCCCATAGCCATTAGAGATATAGCTAGAGTATTAAGAAGTGAAGTGGATAGAGTGGTACTGTGTAATCTGCCATTCTAGCTATATCTCTATGACCAAAGGTGGGTTGGGGACAACACTATAGGCAGGATCTCTATGGTTAGGAAGCACATTGTAGATGGACAAGGAGAAACCGTGGGGAGCCAGAGTCAGAGGGCAGGTATGGGAAGACACTTTCAGAGAGAAGGGGGAGTCAGCCAGAGACTTCAGAAGACCTTGAGAGAGAGAGATGGAGAGTTTATGCAAGTGAGACGGTATATGTTTATCTGATATGCAAATCAGGGTATTATGTCATTTACATAAAATCTCCAAACTTCTGAACCTGCAGACTTAGCAGGCCTGGAAGTTATCAGTTTTAGAAGTCAGTTGGGACTGTGTCAGCTGACATCAGGGGCAGCAGTTGGGCCACATGACTCACAGAAGATCTCGCTGCTGGCAGCTCGCAAATGGAGCTGGCAACCAGAGACATAGAGTGCCAACAGGGCCCATGGCGGCGAGGAACACTTCTGCCCATTGTGATTAGAATGAGGTGTGGCAGAGATGTCCCACAGCACCCTAATTACAACCTGGCCTGCTCTGTCTCCCCTGCCATAGGAATAGTATGGGGATTACTGTAGTTCTAGGGCAACCTCTGCAGGCTCATCGGTGAGAGAGTTATCATATATGGAGGGGAGAAGTAGGGGTCTCATTGGTGCAGGCCCCCCTTTTCCCCTCCAGAGCAGCTCTGTACCACCCACCCATGTAGTTGGTGCAGATTCCCTCTACATCCTGTTCGCAATGGACCTGAGTCTCCCAAGGATCGGTTGGAATTATGCACAGTTAACATATACAGAGGTATTGGGAGGATCTTTTGCCATTGAAAACCAGTTATCTAAGTCAGGATTTGGCCCTCAGTTTGTCTGACGTTCTAGAGAAACAGTAAAAACAAACAATCTAAGAGACCGTAGAACCAGGTTTCTAAATTTCCCGTGCCATCTCTATATGGCTGTGTGTGTGTAATATATGTGCACACGTTTACATGAGTATGTGTTTATTATGTACACACACACACACATGGCAATACTAATCAAGACTTTTTAACATGTACAAAAAAGCCAGGTTAGAATTAATGGTAAGCCATATAAAGGTGCGATATATACAACACGAGCCAAGTTAGAAAAGAGTCAGCTATTAAAATGGCCAAGTTAAATAAGAAACAATTGGGGCTAACTTGTCCCTCAAGGCATTTATAAGACCACACTTGGGAGCTCTTGGAAGCTAAGTTAATACTAATTGTGGTTTATTAAACTTGGCCATTTGAAGAGCTAACCCTTCAGCAACTTGGCTCTTATTGCAGATATCACACCTTGATATGGCTGTTCTTCCCCGCTTAACTTCCCTCTTTTGGTGGACACTGAATGGGTTTGATCAGATATGATTTACATTATTCAGGCCAATTACTGTAAAAGACAAAAAATAAAAGCTCCAAAGGACAAAGTGTGCTGGCATAAAGTATAATTGGACTGACATGGACCTGTTCACATTCTTTTTGGCTTAGCTCAGCCTTCGCACGTTAAATCGTAATAATCTATGTTTTCTCCTGCCAGCTTGGCTAAAGCGTCCAAAGAACTCCCCGAGAGCTAGCTTGGTGGAACCATCTGTCATCTTGCTCCAGATACATACACACTGCTAACAGGAGAGGTTTCCTCCCAGTCTGGGGAGACATACACTTAGCCAAAGAATAGCTGTCCTGGCTCCCCAAGGAGAAACACTAATGCTGGCTGTAACAATGGAGGCAGGAAGAATGCAGAAAGAAAGCAGAGTTGTTTTAAATAACCCCAGATTTCTGCTCAAATTGTTGCTACTAGGGACTTTGGGACCAAAATTCTCCTTCCCCTCTCAACCATGCAGATTTAAATACACGCCCAGAGTGGGGTCCTATGACATAAGTCAGGAAAATAAAGACCAGTGGATTAACCAGGATTTTGCGTTGTAGGCTATCACACACACTAACTAAGTGCTCAGAAGCATGGTGATGAATGTAGTATACATGCTTAGACAGATTAGATGGAAAGAACTAAAAATGACTTTCCTATGGTGCATAGTCACATGCCACCTAGTGACCTAGCAAGGAATTCCAACGTATGCAATAATATCTATATTAGAGACTGAATTTGGAGGTGATATGAGTTACAGACCAGAAAGTGGGTTTCACGATTGTCTAACAGAGTCTAGAAGAACTAGGGCGGGGTAATTTACACGTGGATGAGTGGGAAAAGAGGTGTGGAGCAAGAAAGGCGGCTAGGAGGTGGGTGTGAGATAATGTCAATTAAAGAAACCTCTCATGCTCATTCCTTCTTCCAGCTTCTTTCAGGAGCTTAGGGCTTGTTTACCAGTAATGTAGATAATTTACACCACCTGATCCAAGGCCACGCAAGTTTCTAATAACCTGCTGCTTAACTATTTTTGTGGAATTCTCTGTAAGATTTCATTTCTCAGATCACATAACTATGCAACTAATGTATAATTCTATGGAAAATGCTGTCTGCACAAATATTGCAGTTCAAATTGTCATTGAAGTTACCAAGTACTGTAAAGAGAAATCACAGCTTACAGTTTTATTAATTCAAATCTGCCTTTTCTTATTCTCTCTCTTTCCCCCCCTCTCCTCCGAAGCAAAATAAAATTTACTGTTCCCATGACTAGGCTTTTGTGGATAACAGGCCTACTTCTTGCAAACAGGCACCCCTTCCTTTTGCTGACAATATCAGGTGGTTGAATATAAAGGTCAGTATTTCAAAGTCCCTATGTCCCCTGTGCCATTCTGCTAGGATGCACAAGGACATATTCATAGGCAGAAAAAATGACATAAATACCCTGTTATTACAATGTCAGCCAAATGTAATTAAAAGTAAATGGCTATTTATATTCTTTAGGGAAATAAAGAGATGCGGGCAATTACAGACCTGTTAGTCTGACATCAGTAGTGTACAAGGCTTTAGAACAAATTGTGAAGGAAAAAATAATTAAATTCATGGAGGTAAACAGGATGTAATGCAACATGGGTTTACAAAAGGTAGATCAGACTAACCTGATTTCCTTCTTTGTGATATAACTGACATTTTAGATAAGAGAAGTGCAGTCCATCTAATATACTTGGACTTCAGTAAAGCATTTTATATGGTATCACATGGGAAATTATTAGCTAAATTAGAGAAGATGGGAATCAGCTCAAGAACTGTAAGATGGATAATGAACTGGCTAAAGGGGAGAAGGCAACAGGTGGCATTGAAAGGTGAATTATAGGACTGGAAGGAAGTTACTGGTGAAGTTCATCAAGGATCAGGCTTGGGACTGATCTTATTCAATATTTTTATTAATGACCTTGGCACAGAAGCAGGAGTGTGTTAATGAAATTTGCTGATGATACCAAGTTGGGAGGCATTGTCAATAAAGAGGAGACTTGGAATACTGGAAGACGGGAGTGACAGAAATGGGATGAAATTCAATAGTACAAAAAGTGCAAGCTCATGCATTTAGGGTCTACTAATAAAATATTTTTGCTACAAGTTGGGGGCTCATCAGTTGGAAGCGACAGAGAATAATAGAAATGTTTAATGTTTAATCTGAAATATATGAAGGTGTTTTTGAAAGCACTGAACTTCTTTAACATGGTCTGTACAAGATCCTGATCCTGTGTCTATTGAAGCCCATGGAAGTGTCACCCACTGGGGTCCCCTTTATGGATAAAATGCTAGCCCCTCCACAGATGCCAGGGGCACAAAAGCTTTGAAAGTCTTTGTGCTGTGTGGGGTGGGAGGAGACTGTGTTACGGAGAAGCAAAACAACTTTTCTCCCTGTGTTTCCATAAAGCAATGCTCTGTGGCATCTCTGCCCATTGCAGCAAAGAAGGCTAAGACAAGGCCAGGCTTAGAGTGGGCTTGTCCAGTAGGTCAGTATTGATTGTATGAATCACATGCTCATTTTGGCTCTAAGACTTTCAGTGAGGTGGGGTTTTTATCACAGTAGTAAATATAGAACTTTTAGTAGAATCCGATACAGTTTGACAAGAGCACTAAAAGGGGTAATAGGTGCGGTCTGTATCTATGTTGTTTAAAGCTAAATATTAAACTAAGGAAGGTCTAGTTTTAAACTGCACCATTGTAACATGCATCTTCCTGATGCAATTTTCCTGGTCTCCAAAGAACAAACTGTACTGAGAAGCAATAACCTTCACATGTTGGACTCTGACGTGTAATGTTTCTTTTGCCCTCCTCTCAAATTGTATGTGTTTTGGAGTCCAATGAGACCCTCTGGCCTTAGGAGCTGACTGAGCAAAGATCTATCCCTGATCTTAGTCGCTCTGCTCCAATGATACCTCAGTGCAAATGTTGGGGTTTTCACATTTCACTGTAAATATTTCAAACAATCCTACTAATTTCAGAATCTTGGCTTGACACACATAGTTTGTCCTATATATATTATTAACAACTATAGTATACTATGGCAGAGTAGATGCGGTATAATTGTAACCTTATTACTTAAAATACTAGACAGATCAGAGGTAATGTGTAAGGCACACATTAGTAAGTGGGTTTAAATGCATAGATTCCTAAATTTTTAAGATCAGAAGGAACCATTATGATAATCTAGTCTGACATCCTGCATAACTAGGGCCCTACCAAATTCACGGTCCATTCTGATCAATTTCACGGCCAGAGGGTTTTAAAATTGGTCAATTTCATGTTTTCAGATGTTTACATCTGAAATTTCATGGTGTTGTAACCATGGGGGTCCTGACCCAAAAAGGAATCATGGGTCACAAAGCTGATGTAGTGGGGGGTCATGGGATTGCCACCCTCACTTCTGTGCTGCCTTCAGAGCTGGGCTGTGTGGCCATGGAGCTTCCTGCAGCTGGAGGAGGCACCTGGAGGTGGGTCTGATCTCCCCCCTAGAACGGATGTGCAGAGGAAGAGGAAGTCCCATCTCTCCCCAGCCCAGCAGATAGCAGCTGGAGCCTGGTGAATGGTAGGAGCCCCCCCAGCCCTGCCCCTCCAATAGCTAGATTTCACAGAGGAGGTCTGAGTTCACGGTCCATGACATATTTTTCAGGGCCGTGAATTTGGTAGGGTCCTATGCATAACACAGCCCATGGAACCTCACCCAGTAATTCTTGCACCAAGCACATAACTTCTGGTTGAGCTAGAGCATCTTTTAGAAACATAACCACTATTAATTTAAAGATTTCAAGTGCTGGAGAACCCACCAAGTTCCCAGGTAAGTTGTTCCAGTGGTTAATTAAAATGCATGTCAATAGCTATAAAGGAGTCTGGGTCTGATTGTTCTAAGAGAGTTCAAGGTCTCAATTTGACAGATAAATCTATGCAGCCAGAGACTTATTCCCATGGGCAGTGCCCAGCAATGAACATGAATCTCCATGCCGAGGAAAGGTCCACCTGTAAAGATGCAACTGCAACATTGGGACGTAATTAAGTGAAAGGGAGTTTGATTTAATGTAAGTAACGTGCTGAGGGGGCCAGAAGAAGGTGTAAGTTACACCTGGTTAGCCTCTGTTGTGAATGTGGCCCTATAAGTGCAAGCTATATTTGCAGTGATTGTACTACACCAATATTTGATGACACAATAAAAATAGAAAAATATATGGTTAAATAATTTTGCTAAGCCCATCACTGTGGTGACTTGGAGCATGACATAAATTCAGTTCAATAGCCCATTAGATGAAGCTATTTAAAGTAGAGAACAAAAGCCATCTCCCTCCCTGTATCATACCAACCCACCATGATAACTAATCCAGCAGGGTCTAGCAGTGTCAGGTTAATGATGGACTGAAGACATGGGCCCTGTGTCCTGCTCTTCAGCTCAATAAATCTCAGTTTTGCTTCAAAACAGAAAACTTGACTGAAATAATTGTTCAGAGGAATTAAAGTTGGGAAATCTTTCCATGTACAGCAGGGTATGGCTTGGGGGGTGGGGGCGGAGGAATAAATAATTTCCTTGTGCTTCTTTACAGTTTACTAAAGGCTGACTGCCCCATTCAAAGTGCATATCTTTTATCTGAACTTAGTCCTCTTATCGGCACAGTTTATCTGATAAGAAAAAACTGTTTTCAACTGTTGAGTTGTAATGATGGGGTTCTTTAATAAAATTGTATGGCACACCCTATCTGATTTCTATCTGGATTTGTTATCTTTCATTACAGTCATAGCAGGTTACATTCATTTTGAATATCTGATGGGAAGCCTTGGAGTTGTTTCGTAATCAGCCTTTTTGGGGCTTTACATTTCAAAGGAAAAGAGAATTGAACCTGCAAAGGAAAAGAGAATTGAACCTGGTTTCCCAAGTTCTATGCCAGTGTGCTAACCACTGAATCACCCTTCCTCTTCCCTAAAATTCAGGCACCCATCTGAAGGGGTTCAAAAGTGAGTTTTCTCCTGCCTGTATTTTTAAGGGTAAATATAATTGATGATGCATTTAATACAATCATAGAAATGTAAGACTGAAACGACCTCAGCAGGACATCTAGTCCAGTCCCCTGTTCTGAGACAGGACTAAGTATTATCTAGATCAGGGATCGGCAACCTTTGGCACATGGTTTGTTTACCTGCAGTGTCCGCAGGTTTGGCCGATTGCGGATCCCACTGGCTGTGGTTCGCTGTTCCAGGCCAAAGGGGGCGGCGGGAAGTGGCGCAGGCCGAGGGATGTGCTGGCCACCACTTCTCGCTGCCCCCATTGGCCTGGGACGGCGAACCGCGGCCAGTGGGAGCCGCGATTGGCCAAATCTGCGGACGTGGCAGGTAAACAAACCGGCCTGGCCCACCAGCGGCTTTCCTTGATGGACCATATGCCAAAGGTTGCCGATCCCTGGTCTAGATCATCCCTGACAGATGTTTGCCTAACTTGTTCTTAAAAATCTTCTGTGACAGAGATTCCACATTCTCCCTGGGCAATATGTTCCAGAACTTAACCACCCTGACAGTTAGGAACTTTTTCCTAATGTCTAACCTAAATCTCCCTGGCTGCAATTTAAGCCCATTGCTTCTTGTCCTGTCCTCAGGGCTTAAGGATAACCCTCCTCTTTATTACATCCTTTTACGTACTTGAAGACAGTTATGTCCCCCCTCAGTCTTCTCTTCTCTAGACTAAACAAACCCATTTTTTCCCAATATTTCCTTGCAGGTCATGTTTTCTAGACCTTTAATCATTTTTGCTGTTCTCCTCTGGAGTTTCTCCAATTTTTACACATCTTTCCCGAAGTGTGGTGCCCAGAACTGGACACAATACTCCAGTTGAGGCCCTATCAGTGCTGACTAACATGGAAGAATTACTTCTCATGTCTTGCTTAGAACACTCCTGCTAATACATCCCAAAATGATGTTTGCTTTTTTTGCAACAGTATTATATTGGTGACTCATATTTAGTTTGTGATTCACTATAATCCCAAGATCGTTTTCTGCAGTATTCCTTCCTAGGCAGTTATTTCCCATTTTGTATTTGTGCAATTAATTATTCCTTCTTAACTGTAGTACTTTGCATTTTGTTCTTATGAATTTCACCCTATTTACTTCAGACAATTTCTCCGGTTTGTCAAGACATTTTGAATTCTAATCCTGTCCTCCAAAGCACTTGCAACCCCTCCCAGCTTAGTATCATCCACAAACTTTATAAGTATACTTTCTATGCCATTATCCAAATCATTTATGAAGATGTTTAATAGAACCGTATCCAGGACAGATCCCTAAGGGACCCCACTCAATATGTCATTTTAGCTCAATTATGAATCCTTGATAACTACTCTGAGTACGGTTTTCCAGCCAGTTGTGCACGCACCTTATAGTAGATTTCTCTAGGCTATATTTCTCTACTTTGTTTGAGAAAGTCATGTGAGACTGTATCAAAAGCCTCACTAAAGTTGAGATATAGCGCATTTACTGCTTCCCCCCATCCACGAGGCTTGTTACCCTGTCAAAGAAAGATATTAGGTTGGTTTGACATGATTGGTTCATGACAAATCCATGTTAACCGTTACTTATTACCTTATTTTCTTCTATGTGCTTACAAATTGATTGATTATTTGCTCCATTATCTTTCTGGATACTGAAGTTAAGCTGACTGGTCTATAATTCCCTGGGTTGTCCTTATTCCTCTTTTTAGATGTAGATACTGTATTTGCCCTTTCCCAGTCCTCTGGTTTCTCTCCTGTCCTCTGAGTTCTTAAAATTAATCGCTAATGGCTCAGAGATCTCTTCAGCCAGTTCCTTAAGTATTCTAGGATATATCAGGCCCTGCAGACTTGAAGACATCTAACTTGTCTAAGTAATTCTTAACTTATTCTTTTCCTACTTTAGCCTCAGATCCTACCCCATTTACAAGGTGTTCACTATGCTAGTTGTCCAATCACTGCTAACTTTTTAGGTGATAAGTGATACAAGAAAGTTATTTAACACTTCGACCATTGCTGGTTTTTCTGTTATTGTCTTTCCTTCCTCACTGAGTAATAGACCTACCCTATCCTCATTCCTCCTCTTGCTTCTCATGCATTTGTAAAATGCTTTCTTGTTACCCTTTATATCTCTAGCTCATTTAATTTCATTTTGTGCTTTGGCCTTTCTAATTTGGTCCCTAAATCCTTGTTGTTTTTTGTGTGTTCATCCTTTGTAATTTGACCTAGTTTCCACTTTTTATATGACTCTTTTTTTGAGTTTCAGATCATTGAAGATCTCCTGGTTAAGCCAGGGTGGCCTCCCACTGTACTTCCTATCTTTCCTATGCTTCTGGGATAGTCTGGTCTTGTGCCCTTAATATGTTTCTTTAAAAAACTTCCAACTCTCCTGAACTCTTCTTTCCCCTTAGACTTGCTTCCCATGGGATCTTACCTACCAATTCTCTGAGTTTGCTAAAGTCTGTCTTTTTGAAGTCCATTGTCTTTATTCTGCTGTTTTCCCTCCTACCATTCCTTAGAATTATGAACTCTATCGTTTCATGATCACTTTCACCCAAGCTGCCTTCCACCCTCAGATTCGCTACTAGTTCCTACTTGTTTGTCAGAACCAAATCCAGAATGGCCTCACCCCTAGTCGCTTTCTCCACTGCCTATAATAAAAAGTTGTCTTGAATCATAGGCGCTGACTCCGTGGGTGCTTCGGGGCTGGAGCACCCATGGGGAAAAATGGTGGGTGCTGAGCAACTACCGGCAGACCCCCTATCAGCTCCCCCACTCCCAGCACCTCCTGCACGCTGGTGGGCCCCGCAGATCAGCACTTACCCCTCCCTCCCTGCGCCTACCACCCGCTGTGATCAGTTGTTTTGTGGCATTCAGGAGCCTCGGGGGATCGGGGGGAGGAACGAGGATGCGGCGCATTCGGGGGAGGGGGCGAGACTGGGTAGGAAGAAGCGGGGGTGGAGCAGGGGCAGGAAGAGGCGGGGCGGTGGTGGGGTCTTGGGGGAAAGGGTGGAGTGGGGGCGGGTCCTGGGGCAGAGCTGGGGGTCGAGCAACCCAAGCACTTTGGAAAGTCAGTGCCTGTGTCCAAGAAAATGTTGGATAATCTTTGCTGTGCTGTATTTATTTTCCCAACAGATGTCTGGATAGTTGAAGGCCCCCATCACCAAGTCCTGTGTTTTGGATTATTTTGTTAGTTATTTAAAACCTCATCCACCTCTTCTTCCTGGTTAAGTGGTCTATAGTAGCCACCTACCATGACATCACCCTTGTTTTTTAGCCCTTTTATCCTTACCCAGAGACTTTCAACAGGTCTGCCTCCCACTTCTATCTCAACCTCAGTGCAAGTGTATACATCTTTGATATACAAGGCGACAACTTCTTCCTTTTTCCCTGTCTGTCCTTCCTGAACAAGCTGTACCCTTCTATACCAATGGTCCAGTCATGTGAATTATCCCACCAAGTTTCTATGATGCCAATTATGTTGTAATTGTGATTATTCACTAGTATTTATAGTACTTCCTGTTTATTCATCATACTTCTTGCATTGTATGCATATATCTAAGATATTCATTTGATTTCCCTTCTATATTTCCCCTTGTCTCTCCTTTGTCCCTGCTGTGATTACTCATGTTCTCCCCAGATTCTGACTCTTCATCCAGGTCTCCATGTTTTTCACTTACACGTGGGTTTTTATCTCCTGCCAGTCGAACCTAGTTTAAAGCCTGCCTCACTAGGTTAGCCACTCTGTATCCAAAGATACTCTTCTCTTTCCTTGACAGGTGGACCGCATCTCTGCTCAGCAGTCCTTCTTCTCCGAACAGGATCCCTTGGTCGAGGATGCTGAATGACACCATTCTCACAGCAATGTATTTACATCCAGGATGTGTCTGTCTGTACTCGGGCCCCTACCCTTGACCAGAAGGATCAATCAGTACAACACCTGCTCCCTCCCCCCCAACTCCTTTACCCTTACTCCCAGAGCCCTGTAGTCACTTCTGATCTACTCAGGATCAAACCTCGCTGTATCAATAGTGCCCACATGGATAGTAGTCAGAGGGCTGGATGAACCTCAGCAATCCTTCTGTAATGTCTCAGACATGGACCCCTGGCAGGCAGCACACATCCTGAGATGCCATGTCAGGCTTGAAGATGGATGTCTCCATCCCCCTAAGAAGGGAGTCACTGACCACTACCACTTTTCATTTAATCTTAGGAGTGGTGAGGATTGCAGCCACAGCCATGGGGGTACATGGCTTCTCCTCCTCCACGTTTGGGGGAGATTCCTCATCCCTCATTACCAGGGCAGCATACCCTTTCATTCCCTGATAATCCATTAATTTGCTTATCAATAAAAATCCAACAAAATCCTCTAACTAGCATATAAATGGTATTAAGTTAATCTCCCACCCCCCTTTTAAAGTTAACAATATGTCGAAGGTACCTACACTTGGGAAGCCTATATTTTATCCACCGAGAGAGAAAACATTTGAATTAAAGTGAAGAAATTTCATTTACGATGGTTATGCAACTTCATTTATGATTAACAGCATGAGTCAGGGTTGTCTTAGGTCTATGAGGCAACATTAAGGAAAAATGAAAGGGCCTGGTCCTGCATCTTTGCCCACACTAAAGCCAGTGGGAGTTTTGAATGTGTAAGGAATACAGGACTGGGCACTGTAGCAGGGTGATCTATCCCCTTTAAAAGGCTGTGAGGACTGGCACCAGCCAAACCCCATTCCAGGACTTCTGGAACAGATGCTGGGAAAGAGGAAGTAGTTCCTGGGCAATAAGACTCTGGGTAAAATTTAAGGGTCTGCAGAGAGGAGCCTTGGGGTTCCAACCAGGACAATGTCTGGGAAAGAGGGGAGTTTAAATTAGCTGCCTCTTCCCTCCTTACCTCGTCTGTGTTGTCCCTCCATTAGTTGTAAAGTACTGAGTTAGTTGATTTTATAGATTAAGATTCTTAAAATGTTTTTTGCATATGTATGTTGACACGATGCTGTATATTACAGATGGTAAATATTAATTTATAGCATTTATTTATCATTTTTGTATAGTGATATTTGTACTGAAAAGCAAACATTCTTTAAAGACTTTAATAAAAATGTGTGATAAAGGTGATATCTGTAACCCATCATAGGGGAAGAGGAAGTGAGGTGTGGGAGCTCATTTTAAAAATGTATGTCAGGTTTTCTACAATTTAACAATTCAGCATATCTGCTACAATTAAATTACAGCTATAAACTGTGAGATAACACTAAGCTTGTGTGGGATGGTAACACTAGGTATAAAATGAATTATGTTCCTCACGGTCAAGTACATCTGAGACATATAAATCTATATAAGGTAGTGAGTCCTTGGAGAAATAAGGGAGTGTATCCATGAACTGCATGTTCTCAGAAAAAGCCCCCCCCCAGCAAAGGCGGACCGGCTAAACAGGGCCGACGAGAGGTGGGGGGGAAGCTGGGGAAGCCGGGCCCCAGGCTCCCTTCCGGACTGCCGGGCCCTGGTAATTTGTACCGGCTTCCCCCCACCCCCTCGTTGGCCCTGTAGATAGCAAAATTAGCTATGCATAGTCTCTGCGTTGTTTATCTATGTATTCATAGCCTTCAATGTCCTCAGTGAATTTTACTTATGGTCCTTCTGAAGATCCTCTGTAGATACTTCTGTGCAAAGAGATTGGGCTGGGTAAAGCTTGTTACAGTTGCATTTTAAAATAACATTCTAATAATATATTTACTAGACTCTGGAATATTGCCCGAACTCTAAACAAAATATCATGAGAAGTGCCCTGTGGGAGGAAAATTCACAATCTTTTGGAATTGTAATTGTTGCATGGGAGGTATTTCTCTCCCCCTGGTCCGGCCCCTGAATTAGCAGGGAGTTAAGTTTCCAGGCGCTGTGGATCATGGAGGATCCGCAAGAAACATGGGGCATTTGTGCAGAGGGCCATATGTCCACAGAACGTCTGGAACCCTTCCCCCAACCCTGTTCCCCTGGAGAATGTCTCTACTGGAAACACACTGCCAGGGTTTCCTTAAATGGCAACTGCTCCTGGAACAAAGGAAGAAATTCACAGCATAGAGGGGAGAACTTAAGGTGAATTAACTTTTTCTTGGATTTTCCTGAAGGCTTAGATTGGGAGATATTCATACCCCCCATTCCTTTTTGTCCTGCCCTGTCCTCAGGCATAGATCTCTGACCCAGAATCCTGGGGGAGCAAGGTGGTATTGTGGAGGCAGCCACTATTTCTGAAGGGGAAGATTAGCTTGCAGAGAGGATCCTCTTCGTGTGGTTCTGGGCCAGGTGTGATCTGGCTGTATGTTATTAACGTCCATTACTATGATCATGGTTATACACCAGGATAAATGAAAGATGGTATCACTAGGTACAGGTAAAGGTGTTTTACCTTATAGGAGCTCTTCTTCTGTGAAATGTGCAGGCTCATAATAGCATACCATATAACCCAAAATAGACTCCAGTAGCAAAATAGACTCAATAGATACCAAGCCTGTGGCAGTAGATTTTTTTCCTTACTAAAAGATAATATTGTTTATTATAGCATCACTATTCATTATGTTACATGTCTTTTGGGGGTTATGACTTAGCCATATACCGGGTACATATACTCTGGTATGAAATTTGGCAACCAACCTGGCCACTAACTGTTTTTGCTTCAATCAGTTTATATGTTTAAGTAAATTTAATGCTTAGCTGAAAGCTTTGGAAGTTCAAGTCCTATGCACAGAACAAGTCAGTCTAAGAAGCAGCAGTGCAAGCTTCCCAATACTGGTTTCCAGTCTTGGCCTGGCAAGACTGCTGCTTAATGAGAGGTTAGTTTAATCTTCATTCTGATGCAGTCCTAATGTAATGTACTTGTATCTATGAGTGTTTGAGTGATGTGGCTGGTTTGCAAAGAAGATCAAGGACCATTTACCAGTAATAGAAGCCTGTGATTTTGGAGCTGCAACTCCCTATGTGTGTGTGATTTATACAGTAATAAAATCTGTTGTCTGTAGCACATCAATTCATTACACTAGGCCTCTCTGCTGAGGCTGCCAAAAATAATATCAATTAGTATCAGTTATAGCACTGGCGTTTCTGACTTTATAACCTAATTGGACTGAAATCACAAACTCATTTCACACAGGCCACCAGATAGGGCTTAGTTATTAATAACATTCAGTTCTTACTAGTGGAAGGCTACATACGACATTACCAGTACTCTGAGCCAGCTAGTCCCCAATAGTTTTAGTCATTTAAAAAATCAGTTTGTTTATAAGATAAAGATATCTGAAAAAAGATTTGTTTTGGGGTCAGTTTTGGATGTTTAAAATGTAAGACATTGTGGTTAAAGGAAATTTATCAGGTGCTTAGTCCACAATGTACGTTATCCCTCTGCAATACTTTAAAAAAGAAATGAATACATAAAATGGTTTGTATACTGAGGTTTAAAATTCACCTTCTTAATGCATGATCAATAGCTTTAAAAACATGGATTTTGATTGTAGGACTAAATCTGTGTTCGCTCCATAGATTATTTAAAGCCAGTAATGACTATCGAATAAAATAAAAATGAGTTAAAAAGATTTGTAAATACCTATACAGTGTTCACTTTATAAACCAAAATACCTCATTAAGTGCTTTTCTAGATTGCTGAGTATATGTGGTTTAAAACTTGTCTAATACATATTTTCACAATAGTCTTATAACATGTTGATGGTCTTAGTGATGAAATGGGAATGCATACAGTTTTTTCTCAGTCCTAATAAATAGGGCTATATTTTTAATTCTCATTTCTTAACATACTATGTTCCCTCCATTTAATTACTACACAGCAATTCTTAACTTGTAGTATAGCTAGATTCTTAATTTTTTTCAGAAAAATAATTGCATGCTGTGGTTGGAATTTTAAATGATGATCACGTATATTATTAAACGAAGTACTGCCTTCATCAAAGCTGGCAATACCTCTAGGAAACAAAGAAAGCAAGCAAATCAAAATTCACAACAGACAACGTTAAGTCCTTGGTGGTAAGTAACTATGTAATTCTGTGTCACCCACATCTTCAACTGAGCATGGGGCAGTGGTGACTTTGGGTCTAAAATAAGAGATGTGTGACATAATCAGGTACAGTTGGCAGAAAAAAATTGTCCAAATTCATCCCTGGTGTTACTTCAACAAAGTTAATGGCATAGCACCAGAATGGAATGAATCTGGTCCAACTGTCTGTGTAAAAGAATCATAGAAATGTAGGACTGGAAGGGACCTTGAGAAGCCATCAAGTCTACCCCCCTCTGCTGAAGCAAGACCAAGTAAACCTAGAACATCCCTGGCAGGTGTTTGACTAACTTGTTCTTAAAAACCTCCAATGACAGATTCTACAACCTCCCTTGGAAGCCTATTACAGAGTTTAATTACCCTTATAGTAAGAGAGTTTTTCCTACTACCTAATCTTAATCTCCCTTGCTGCAGATTAAGCTAATTATTTCTTGTCCTATCTTCAGTGGACATGGAGAACAATTGATCACAGTCTTCTTTAGCATATTTGAAGACTGTTTTCAATTCCCCCCCCCGAATCTTCTTTTCTCAAGCCTAACCAGGCCCAGTTTTTTTAACCTTTCCTCATAGGTCACATTTTCTAAACCTTTTATCATGTTTGTTGTTGTCCTCGGGACTCTCTCCAGTTTGTCCACATCTTTCCCAGAATTGGACACAGGACTCCAGCTGAGCCTCACCAGTGCTAAGTAGAGTATGACAATTACTTTCTGTGTTTTACAAACAAATCTCCTGTTAATTCACCCCAGAGTGATATTAGCCTTTTTCATAATTTCATCACATTGTTGACTCATTCAATTTGTGATTCACTATAACCGTATATCCTTTTCCATGGTACACCACCTAGCCAGTTGTTCCCCATTTTGTAGTTGTGCATTTGATATTTCTTTCCTAAGTGTAGTATTTTGCACTTGTCTATTGAATTTAATCTTGTTGATTTCAGACCAATTCTCCAATTTGTCAAAGTCATTTTGAATTCTAATTCTGGCATCCAAAGCCTATCAACCCCTCCCAGTTTGGTGTCATCTACAAATTTTATAAGCATACTTTCCACTCCATTATCCAAATCATTAATTAAACTATTGAATAGTACCAGATCCAGACTGATCCCTGTGGGCCTACACTAGATGTGTCCTTCCAGTTTGACAGCAAATGATTGACAACTATTCTTTAGGTATCATATTTCAACCAGTTGTGCACCTACCTTATACTAATTTCATCTAGACCATGTTTCCCTAGTTTATGAGAATGTGTGACTATGTCAAAAGCCGTACTAAAGTCAAGATATATCACATCTACTGCTCCCCCCATCCACTAGGCCAGTAATCTTGTCAAAGAAGAAAATTAGATTGGTTTGATATGATCTGTTCTTGACAAATCCATGCTAGCTATTCCTTATTATACTCTAGGTCTTTACAAATTGATTGTTTAATAATTTTTTCTGCTATCTTTCCAGGAGTATTCTGCTATCATTCCAGGAATGCCTGAATGCATATGGGAAACGTAAGTATCCTATAAAATGCTGTTGTTGCATCCAGTTCTTCATCTGGAATGGATATGGGATAGCTTTCTTTTGACAGTCATCTTTCCAATGCATCTTCATAGTAGCAATGTTAGACCAGGGGACTGGGGGAGACAATCACTGGGTTCTTCCCCCCCCACCCAATACCCTTCTAATGATTTTCACCTAACTTTGGTTCCAGTTCTGTGAGATACTAATTAACTCACAGAAGCCACTAAGTGCCTTCAACTACTAGAATGTCAACAACATGTAATTGTTAAGGCTGTTTCCTCAGTTCCTGGCATGGTCTTACTTTGACAAACTTACCATATGCCAGGAGCGCTGTGTGTCTATTTGAGTCCAACCACTGTTGATTCAGAGGAAATGGTTATGCTAAACTTCAAACCCTTAATCAGGGAAATATATTCAATTTTCTATAGCTTTATCTACTGCTTTTGGGCCAGATACTCAGCTGGGGGACGAATGGGGCTTTGCGTCTTTGAGAACTGCTCCACAGATCCTGGAGTTGGGTGGGTGCTGATTCAACCATCAGTGTAATTTAGAGTATTGTTTCTCAAAGCCGGTCCGCCGCTTGTTCAGGGAAAGCCCCTGGCGGGCCGGGACGGTTTGTTTACCTGCCGCGTCTGCAGGTTCGGACGATTGTGGCTCCCACTGGCCAATGTTCGCCGTTCCAGGCCAATGGGGGCTGCGGGAAGAGGCGCGGGCTGAGGGATGTTCTAAATTGTGCATGGGTCCAATGCTCTTCCCCCTACAAACAGCTGTTCCACAGATGAGGATTGTCAAAAAGCAGTGGTGCTCCAGCTGTGTTCCTTTCCCTGACATGACCTTTATGCTGGATGCTGGGAGAGGGAATAGGGTAGAGCAGGCTAAGTCAGCTAGGAATTGTCCTTATATTAGAGGAATTGCTACATAGCTGGTAACACTTACTTTCCAAGTGCTTTGCTGGAGTGGAATAAGCAGCCTAAATGTAAGCGGGGGAAAGGTCCTGCTATTGTGGGGAACTTTTGTGGTTTATACACTCCCCTGGTGGAATGGGCTAGCAAAAGGATCTGAGTCCTCACTCCCACTCCCTTTACCCAGAGGCCTGCCTGACCTGGAGGACTCCCCCTTCCACTCTCTTGTGTGGCAGAGTCCTCATAACCACAACAACGCTGGGCCCAGGACTCCTGGGGAGCTCGACCCCCAATCTTGTCGTGGTCACTTAGGGCAGGGGCTTGGGCGCTCTCTCTGCACTGGACGCTTCCCTGGCCCGCTGATCATTACATATAGTTCAGCAAAGAATTTAAAAAATAAGGGAAAAAATAGGAAAGGTTAAAGGGACACATGTAACCCCGCACTGTGGCATGGGGACATCACAACCAGCATTCTCTGGAATGTAAGGGGGAGTTCACAGTCTGTTCCTCACATGTGCCAGGCTTCCTGCCCAGGCCCTGCTGCAGGGATGCTGCAGGTCAGACACTTGCTCTGGTGGTGGCCACATGCCCTCAGGCTCTAGGTGGCAGGGCCCTTCTTCCCAGCATGTCCCCTGCCCTGATGGGGTTATGACCCCCCTCCAAGTCTGGCCTGCAAGGCCTCTTGGCTGGGCTCATCTCCCTGCGCTGGGTCTTCTGTCCAGGTCCCCCCTCGCTCTTCCCAGCTGCTCACGGCACCTGGCTCCAGACTGCTCCAGCCCCAGCACTACTGCTGCTCTGCCTCCAGCACCACTCTCTCTGGGCTGCTCCTCTGGCCCTGGCTACTATGGCTCCCAGCATGGATTTGCTCTCTGGTCTGCTTCTCTGGCTCTGGCCAGCTTGACTCTGCTCAGCTCAGGCTGCTCCTCTGGCTCTGGCCTGCGCAACTCTGCTCCCCAGCTCATCCCAGGCTCCTTCTTTCTCCATAACTCGGCACCACTCTGTCCCAGGCAGCTCCAGGCCACGCGGAGGATAGGACTCCTGACCTTCTGACTCCCTCATTGCCCCTGTCAATCAGGCTGATCTGGAGTGTTGGCCTCTCCCCATTGCCCCTGAGGACTGTCAGTCTGAGTTTTCCCTTTCTTTTGGTACTGGGAGATGGTCAACCAAACTCCCCCCCACTAAGTCCCCTTACATTAAGCAGAGGATCTGGCCCATAGAACTTAAAGTGAACTTCTGCTCTGAAATGTGATTCTGTAAAACATGACATCATAGTGTTCCATGTTCATTGTTTCCTGATTATTTTCATATCAAACATGTTCATTTTACAAGCAAGAAGAGGGTTTTTTGTGAACTACTAGCTCTTGGGATTCAAGCTGGGTTCTTTCCATCTCAAATGACTCCAGTGACCAAAATTACAAACATTCGTTCAGTTTATTCATTTCAAACTATTTACAGGTGCTTATTTTATATACACACATATGTGCTTGTGATTGGTCATGGTGTCCACCCCATACCCAAGGCAGAGCAGGTTAAATTAGTTTAATTAACCTGATAGGCTGCACCTGGGGGACAGCCAGGGCTTGAAAGCTTGATTGAAGGCTTGAAAGTCTTCTCAACTTAGCTGAGAAGGAACAGATGGGGCTGGTGTAAAACCAGGAAGTTGGCAGCAGAAGCTGGTGACAGGGGAAGTACTCTGTATTCACTCTGTGGGAGAGGTGTGTTTGGGGTTATAGTGTTTAGTCTGCAGTTACTCCCTGGGTGGAGGGAGTTTGGGCTGATAAACCCAGAGGGTGGGGCAGAAGACAGAGCAGAGAGGAAGGAAAAAAAGCCCAGGGAAATAGTAACAGTGTCTGGGAGCAGATCATAGTTGCTAGACATAGGGTCCCTGGATTGGAACCTGGAGTGGTGGGTGGGCCTGGGTTCCCCTACCAGCTGCTGGGAAAGTAGCACAGCACCTACCTGTGGACTGGAAGACTATCAGGAGTGGATGAATACAGCTGATCCAGTGGGACTTTGATACCTTGGAAGGGGAGGACTACATAATGACCTGGCTGGAGGACTGAGTCACAAAGAGGAAATATGTGAAGTCTAAGTGGGCTGTGGTGAGGGTGAGATGACAGCAGTGAGTGTCGGACCTGGAGTGAGCTAATTTCCAGAGCAACCAGGAGGAGGCTATCTCAGCAGTGAGTGTACCCTGTGACACATGCTTTAATATGATCCAAGCAAGACAAATTATGAAACTTAATATATTTTCAAAATACATTAAAAGAATGTACAGAAAATTTTCATTTCAAAAGCTCAGCGCTTTAACAAAGCAGAAAGGAATATTATGTGAACAAAGCTGAATTCTGCCTTGCTTCCGCAGTTTAAACAGGAACAAACATGAAGACTGCTCCCTAACCCATGTGAGGTTAACAGTAGAACTCCCATTGACCTAAGGGGAACAGAATCCAGTCCAAAGATATTTACCACAGCTGTTGGAGTTAAATGCTTATCTTTTGCTTACTGGGTTTCTTTTCACATTTATGATCTTTCCATATTAGGCTGCAGAGCACCTGCCTGTTTAAATAAAAGTGAAGGTGATGGTATGGGCCAGCTCATGCCAAATGCTGAGCACTTCCTAGAAGGTTAGGAGCACTCAACTCCCAAATCAATACAACTTAAGGCTTCCCAGCACTTTGTTATATGATGAATGATTTTCAGGACCCTTTCCCCCACATCTAGTACATTAAAGTAATTCACTCTGTTTGATACTGAGCATGTTTCTGAAATGGTGAAAAACTGTATGGCTGGAGCTTAAATTCCTTACCTAAATTGTGTTTGCAAAATGCATATTTTGGATAGAAAATATAAAGTGCTTTAATGTGTGGTGGGGAACTTACAACACCTAGATATGTTTGCTTGAGTTAACCAGTCCCTGAAAAAGAGTGATCGTTTACATGTGTTGATATTTGGCTTATTCTTGAGGTCCTTATTCAACTAACCTTTCATTGGCTTCAATGTACATTTTCCTTGTGTAAGGACTGCAGAATTTGGGCTATTGAATATGTTTGGGGTTTACAGAGTTACTGTGCTTGCTTGGAATTGAACTCCGATCACTCAGGCATTCAGGGGCAGATTTTCAAACAGTAGCCTCCAAACTTCAGGAATAAATAGGTGCATTTTTATTCACAATTACTGTCCATAGTTTAGATAATATAAATCTTTAAGTTCCTGATTTCACCAGCATATCAGGCACCTTCATATCTAATTGACCCAGACTGAAGACATGAAAATTTTTACTGCAGTGAATATAGGCACAAATTGAGACATTTTTTACTTATTAAAATAATAGCTTTAGTATAAATTTAATCCTTTTGTTACCAATTCCTCTTGTAAGAGATGGCTTGAAATTGTGTGGTTTCCATTGCTCCTCCCCCCACCCAAGACCATGAGAAATAAACTCACTTTAAGCCCTATGTCCGTGGAGGAACACAGGGAATTTGAGGGTCCTGATCTGATCTGCCTATTGTGATAAACAGCAAATATGTCAGATTAAAAACAACAAATTGCATACCTTGATAATGGCACTCAATTATTTCAATACAATGTTTTTGGCTGCTCATGCTGACCAAAATGAAATATTGTCTAATTTGCTCTTTGGATTATTTCATTTTTACGTTGGGGGGCGGGGGTAAAGACACTTATGCCTAAAATTTTGCTTAGCTTTCCTCTAGGTTTACTCTGTTCTTCCTTGCTCAAATGGACAATTATGGAACACTAAATATTGTAGCAAATTAGTGTCAAACCTAGATTTGTATCCTGGTGGTGCAAGCTTCATTCAAAAATTAAAACAGAAAACCATGAAGAAACCGTTCACCAGTCAATCATTGCGAAACTCTTTTATACAATGTCAGGAGACGATAGTGTCGTTCATGTTTCTTGTACTTTTTTCATTTGATGTAAATCCTCCATTCATCTGGGCATATGTTTCTGGTGTCGATTCAATTTCACTTGTTGGTTCTGTGAAGTCTGTCTTTGGTGTGCCACAGAATCTTTTGTGCAAGTAGTAGACTAGGAATCAATATATATGTATGTTACAATAAAGGCAGAAATTATAATAAGCCACAGAAGCTAGTGCTATAAGGTGCTATAAGGCTTTTACTTTCCTAATACACCTCTACCCTGATATAACGTGACCCGCTATTACACGAATTCGGATATAACGCAGTAAAGCAGCGGCTCCGGGGGGGCTCTGCGCTCTGGCGGATCAAAGCAAGTTCGATATAACGCGTTTTCACCTATAACGCGGTAAGATTTTTTTGGCTCCCGAGGACGGCGTTATATCAGGGTAGAGGTGTATTAATATAAGGTAGATCCCGCTACTGTTTAATGTTTAACATAGCTTTTTAAACAGAAGTCTGTCAACAGTAACCCATCCTGGAAAAAAGTATATTTGAAATAAAGATAAATATTTGCACTGCATTGGGAATTTGACTGTCTTCTGATCATCCAGTGGATTATAGGCTTTAATTTTATTATTTAATTTAGAATGTTGGCTTCTTCAGGCAATTCCCATGGTACCAATTCTCAGTTCTGACTGGACTGGACTTGGTGCAGGAGCTGAGGGAATGGGGGAAGAATAGTTAAGTGACACTTTTGTACCTCTTGGATTCCGGGGCGGGGGGAAGAGTTATTGAGGAGGCAGCCTTATGGCTGTCTTTCATAATGTCTGGGTTGGAGGTATCTTCCCCTGGATAGAACTGGAACTTAAAATACCAGCACCACCACCATCTGGCTAGTTTATAACAACATTAGCTCTCAAGCTGCTTTAAAAGGAGACCAGTATCATTATCCCCATTTTACAGATGAGGAAATCCAGGCACATAGCTGTGAAGTGACTTAAGAGCAGCTGACCACTGGCAGATTGAGGACTAGAACCCAGGGCTCCTGACTCCCAAGCTAGTGATCACACTGTCTCCCCTTTTTAGCCCCCCCTTTATGCTGCTCTGGCCCATTTATGTGGTGTAAAAAGGTAGGAAGAGGGATGAGGCTCTTACTTTAGCTACACTTCCAGCATATCTATCTATGGCCGTTATCACGGTATCTCTGTACCTCACATTCATTAATGGATTTTACCCTTACAATATCCCTGTGAAGTATTATTCCCATTTCACAGATGGGGAACTGAGGCACAGAATAGACTAGGTGACTTGCCCAAGGTCACATGAAGTCTGTGGCCAAGCCAGAAACTGAATGCAGGTCACTCGAGTCCCAGTTCAGTGCCCTATCCAGTAAAACATCTTTCATACAGGAAGTAGAAAAGAGTAGCAGCAGGGGCAGGTATAGTTTATACTGTCTTGGTCCTGTATGGGCTGTTGCAACTGCTCAGAATAGTTGGCATGCACTAGGTCCAGTCACATCTGTTCTGTGCTAGTGCACTTCCTTCCTACCCTGGTCATACCCTTTGCATGCCTTCCAGGGGATGCTCCTGAATTGGGGACATTCCCAGATGGCCAATTCTAGATGTTTAGAGCCCCTTTGTGCTGGAGTAAAGGGCCCAGCCAGAATGCAGAATTGAAACCCATGTCTCCTATCTTTTGTACAGTGCCTAGCACAACGGGGACACATTATTTGGATTATCATTTAATATTGTATTTTTGTATTCCAAATTGTCTCATTATCTCTGGGCACCCAGGAATAAATAATAATAATTAATAAAGCTATTAGTATAGTAGAAGATATCTGTGACTTACCTCCTACAAATATTAAAGCAAAAACTATCTGGAAAATACTGTAGATGAGTGGAAAAGTAAACATCAGTGTAAGCTGTTCAGGGGTGAAGGAGAGCTGCACTATAGTTGTACACAGTTGAGTGTTCTGCATACCTGTTTCCAGAGCTACTGTACGACATCTAAAGGGAATGATAAAAAGAAAAAATTCATATGGTATCCTATTGTGCCAATGTACTTTGAAAGAATACAAATGAATGTAAGAGACATACAATCACAGATAGCAGGGCAGAAAAGAACCATCTAGTTTACATAATCCAGTCACAGAACTCAATCAAATGTGAGCATTGGAAAGGACCCATTTCACAAATGTACAGAGACCGCTGTAGTAATGCAGGATTTTCTTCTCAACATCTTTCATGTGATGAGATCTCATTGCCCACACTTGGAAAATTGTCCAGTGAATTTAAGGTATGCCCCTTGAAGTCAGCAGGAGTCTATGGATTTCATGGGCGTTGTTAGTGACCCACAGCATATGCCATATCCAACTGTTTACAAATGACATAGCATAGATTGATCAAGTAGAAGAAGACTGTAGGATGTAGCCACAAGGGTGGGATGAGGGGAATTTACATACTGCCTAGTATAGGTATAACATACAAAAAGTGGAAACATGGATAAATGTCGAAGGATGCATACGAAAGAATGTCTCTACATGCTTGTGCTAATCAGAAAAGCTAAGGCACAAAATGAGTTACACCTAGCAAGGGACATAAAAGGCAATAAGAAGAGGTTGTATAAATACATGAGGAGCAAGAGAAAGATGAAGGAAAGTGTAGATCCTCTACTTAGCAGCAAAAAAGCTAATAACTGATGATATCAAGAAGGCTATGGTGTTTAATATCTAGTTTGCTTCAGTCTTCACTAAAAAGGTTAATTCTGTCCAGATGCTTAAAACAATTAATATTAACATCAAGGGGAAAGGAATGGAAGCCAAAATGGGGAAAGAACAGGCTAAGGAATATTTAAATAAGTTAAATGTATTCAAATCAGCAGGGCCTGATGAAATTCGTCCTAAGGTACCTAAGGATCTAGCTGAAGCCATTTCAGAACCATTAACAATTATTTTTGGGACCTTACCTGTCTTCCATGAGTTCTCAGAGGGCTGGAGAAGGACAAACATAGCACCCATCTTTAAATAGGGGAACAAAGAGGATGCAGGTAATTATAGACCAGTTGGCCTAAGTTTGATACCTGAAAGATACTAAAGAAATTATCAAACAATCTCTTTGTAAGAACCTAGAGGATAACAGGGTTATAAGGAATAGCCAGCATGGATTTGTCAAGAACAAATCATGTCAAACAAACCTAATTTTCTTCTTTGACGAGGTTACTGACTTAGTGGAGCGGGGGAAAACTGTAGATGTAATATCTTGATGTTTAGTAAGGCTTTTGATGCAGTCCCACATGACTTTCTCATAAGCAATCTATGGAAATGTGGCTTGGAAGAAATTATGACAAGGTGAATGAAAAACTGGTTGGTTGACCAGATTCAAAGGATAGTTATGATTTGCTATCGAATTGAGAGAACTTGTATAGTGGAATTCGATGGGGGTCAGCCCTGGGTCCAGTAGTCAATATTTTCATTAATGACTTGGATAATGCAGTGGAGAGTGTGCTTATAAAATCTGCAGATGACACCAGGCTGGCACTTAAGAGGACAGGATTAGAATTCAGAATTACTTGGACAAATTGGAGAAATGGTCTGACATCAACAAGATGAATTCAGCTAAGACAAGTACAAAGCATTACACTTAGGAAGAAAAAAAAATCAAAAGCACAACTACAAAATGGGAAATAACTGGGTAGGTGGTAGCACTGCTGAAAAGGATGTGAGCCTATGTATGCACATGCATAGTAGATCACAAATTGAGTATGGGTCAACAATATGAAAAAGGCTCATCATTCATGCAAGGTAATTGTCCCACTCTACTGTGCACTGGTGAGGCCTCAGCTAGAGTATTGTGTCCAGTTCTGAGTTCTAGTTTAGGAAAAATGTGGACAAATTGGAGAGAGCAACAAAAATGATAAATGGTTTAGAAAACCTGACCTATGAGAAAAGGTATAAAAAAAACCCAAACAACTAGACATGTTTAGTCTTCAGAAAAAAGTTATTGTTTTCGCCCACGTCAAACATGTTAAGGCTGTTATAAAGAGGTTGGTGATCAATTGTTCTCCATGTCCACAGAAGGTAGGACAAGAAGTAATGAACTTAATCTGCAGCAAGGGAGACTTAGATTAGATGTTAGGAAATTTTCTAACTATAAGGATAATTAAGCTCTGGACTAGGCTTCCAAGGGAAGTTGTGGAATCCCTGTCGTTGGAGGTTTTTAAGATCAGGTTGGTCAAACACCCACCAAGAATGGTCTAGATATACTTAGTTCTGCCTCAGTGCAGGGGGAGAGGACTAGATGACCTTTCAAAGTCCCCTCCAGCTCTACACTTCTATTATTCTATATTGCTTACTACTGGACCTTGTAATAGGGCTACATCCTGTGAACCAGGAGAGCTAATTTAGAATCTCAGGGCAATTTTATTTGCTGACAGAGGAGCTACAGTGAAGGCAGTGTGACTATGTATATGCATGTGCGTAGGGGGTTGATATGCAGTGATGGCTCCTAATTTGTCAACATTTGGGTGACACAGCGCTCTTCCAGCTGAAAGTCAGTCACAATGATAAGACCACTCTTGTGAAGGAAAAAGGTGGTTGCAAATGGGGGAAGACACCCTTCACTAAAACATCAGGCACACAGACATCTGGGTTTCCTAGGGAACTCTACTGTATTACCAACCACTTTCAGGAAGGCTTTGTGGAACTAGAGAATAGCCAGAAACCATAACGAAAAGTGTTCAGAACAAAAGTTTCACGTTGATGTATACACAAAGTTGTGGGCGGTGACTCCGTAACATAACTAGCTCTTAAGAGTGAGTTAGTGGTTAGTCACTAAATAAAAACATCATATGGGCCAATTTTCTTTTATGGCTGAAATAAGATTACACACACTATGTCACAGAGCAATCTCTACCTGTGCCAAGACTGACCAGCGACGCGAGCCAGAAGAAAACCTAGAGAGTAGCCAGCAGCTGGAAATATGGTTCCAACGATCCACAGTTGAGGGCTGATAGTCCAGGATCCCTTGTACAATATTCCTCCAACCACAGCAATGATCAGTATAAGAGCTAGTCCAGTAATGGAACCTGCCTGAAGGGATTAAAAAGGCTTGTGTTTTAAAATAAACCTTGGCTAAATCAAGTAGACCAGCCATGATTTAATCATGCACAAACATATCTTTCTTTTAATCACCCTGAAGTAAGTTTTACATTTAAAAAGAAAGGGTTTACATTAATGGTTCACAAAAGCCGCATTAGATAGCGTGAAAGCTAGCTGCCAATACTCAAAAGGCCAAGTATTCATTGCTCTAGGGGCAGCCTCTCTGGAGGTCCCAGCTTTCTTCTAACTGGTCTGCCTCTATTCATTTCAAATTAGCCTGCTCCATCAACTTAACCTAAAATGAGTCAATCAGCCCCTAAACCAGGGGTCGGCAACCTTAAGCACCCTGGCGGGGCGGGACGGTTTGTTTACCTGCCACATCCGCAGGTTCGGCCGATCGCAGCTCCCATTGGCTGCAGTTCACCGTCCCAGGCCAATGGGGGCTGCGGGAAGCAGCGCGGGCTGAGGGATGTGCTGGCCGCCGCTAAACTCTAGCGCTTGCAGTCTTCCTTTGTCTCCCTGTCAGCTTCTTACTGCTGGTCTACACTACCACTTAAGCTGATGTAACAGATCTCTCAGGGGTGTGAAAAAGACCTCTCCCCCCCGAGTGACGTAAATTACATCTACTTAGGTGCTGTTTACACCGCACTACGTTGGCGGGAGACCCTACCGCTGACATCGCTTCCATCTCCTGCGGAGGTGGAGTAATTATGCCGATGGGAGAGCTCTCCCGTCCACATAGCATATCTTTAACAGATGTGCTACAGCGGTACAGCTATGCCGATGTAGTGTAGACTTGCCCTTAGAAGCATCCTGGTGTTGGGCTGATACCCTTCTACCATACCAGGCCTTTCTGCCTTCCCCCCACCCTCTGTTCTGCTCCCTTTATAGATGGGTTTCTTTTCCCAGCTGTGGGTGCTTGCCTCCATGACTGGTAGTTCTGTCAGCTGTACTGCGTATGGTTAGCCTGGTTTCCTGTAAGTGGGGAATACTCTGTTCTCCTTTCTAGCTATGCTCAGTATGGGGTTTGTGAACCCCATTACAGCAAGATATGCTGAAACAAGGTATTAGGACATATAATTGTAAGATCTGCAGTTAACAATAAAAGCAATGTGTGGGGACACCAGGAAATCCTTTGGGTCAAAATTTTAACATCACTTTAAATTCTTACTGCAATAGTCTCCAAAGGAATGATTGTCTTTTGACAACTTATATTTACAACATTTTTTTCTTTACTTATTTTTTGTAGTGCTGAACACTTAATTTAGGTCCTTGTGATGGGTTGTATGGAGATCTCATCCTGTGTTTGGCAGAGAAAAGGCTAAATCTCTTCCTGAGGAGAAATTCTGCCCCGATGGCATACACTGTCAGAGAACACACACTTGGGGTTATATAGCTGGACTCAGGTGGAGTGAATTATTCAACCATGAAGACTATGGGGCTGACCCAGCTCTGATTGAATTCAATGGAAAGACTGATTTCAATGGTCTTTGGGCCAGACCTACAAGAATAGTGAGTTGATGTGAATGTTCTTGCTTTGGTTTGGGATGAGCTAATAACCAGATTATTCTAGGGAAGAGAAATGTGTCCGGCTGTGCAAATCTGGTTTGATTTCATTCTAGTAAATTCTAGTTGTGCCCTTTCCCCCTATTTGAACCAAACCTTGTCAGCTTTGTCTCCTTCATCTTGCCCTTGACCTATACTTGACCCTTCATTGGCCTACACAAAGCAAACTGTGCATGTGTACTATTTATTGTGCACCTTCTGTTTATGTGCAGGATGTAAACATGTCTGAAAGTTGAAACTTCCATTTATTGCTGCCAAGGTATTTAAAAAAAAAGAAAACTACCAGTTTTAATATGCAATTGTCAAGTCTTTTGGGTCCAAAAATATACCATGTCCAAGTTTATAAATAAGCTATGGGTAGATTTTGAAATACAGAACAGTAAATGAATATGTTAAGAAAATGAATTTGACATAAAGAGAAACATTATATTGAGCTCTGATATCACTGAAAGGATGACAAATATTAAGGGGAATAACTATTCACCAAAAAGGATTATTTTAATGAGAAAATATGTATACTAATTAATGATGATTAGTGGGAGTTGAGGGTACTCAGCATTTCTCAGAAGCAATGAGAACCTTGTAGGATAGGGTCCATAAGCCATTTCAATTAACACCAAATCATATGTGAAATCACTGAACAATGGTGATTTCTAATGGTGTATGCAACTTGCACACATTTGTACAGGATTGGAGCAACATGTTGCTAGATGGGGAACTTCATTGCTATCATAAAGCTAGTTACTGATTTTCTTATTTGTTGTGAGTAGAAACATATTGTGTGAGTAGTCCCATTGAAGCCATAACCTGGCCCACAATGAGCAATGGTTCAGATCAGTATATGAAAGTTTCATATCTTACCTTAAGTATAATTTTAGCTTTCTGGGGCCATTTGTGATTAACAAATATTCCAACTGAAACAGGAATTACAAGGGCTACCAGTGAAATACCTGAAAATAAGAACAAACGACATTTAACAGAGAACAGTCATGATAAGAAAACAGACACTGAACAGTGAGAATATGTTTAAATAGCAGGTTTCTGTAGGTAAGTTTCTGGTTATACCCACGGACATTCACACACAGAGAATAATGTAAAGCATAAGAGTATGAATTGTACTATCTTCGGAAACCTTGTGAGGTATTTGTAGTGACATATATTCAGCAGGGTAAAAAAGCATACAGCAATTTTAGTGTGGTATACCATTTGTTTACTGTGGTATTAAACGTGCATTTTGCCTGCAGGTGTTACTAGTGTGCCATAGCAGCACTCATATTAGAGCTTCTTATGTTGTGGGCATTTTTCCCAATGCTGATATTAAGAACACAAATGGTTTACACGACTCTCTTTTGGAGCTGAAATTTAAGTATATGAAGGTGACTACACTGGTGTGTAGGGAACAGATTCTGGAACCTAAATCAGTGGGCATTAAGGGCTGAATCCTAAATACACGAGTAGTCCTATTGACCTCAAGTATTCAGTTGTCATTCTTTTTTCTCTGGCCAGGTGAGGTTTCAAGTGTTGAATCAAATTAAGTTCCACTGCTGGTGGTGCCCATTGTCTACTGCTTTAGGTTTCAGATTTGCAACCTAACTTAAATCTGAGCATGTGCTTAAGTGCATTGCTGGATCAGGGTCACAGCACTCAGCACTTTGCAGGCCTATGCCCTACAGCCATTACAAAAATGGCACAGATATTTATCCAAAAGTAGGGCAGATCTCTATATCTGTTTTTTTTCTATATCCTTACAACATCTCCACAAAGGATATAGAGATTTGTTACCCTACGGTAAATATCTGTACTATTTTTATAAATAGTACAGATAGTAATGGCTGTAGGGCTCCACCCTGTAAGGTGCTGAGTGCCCTAGCCTCTGACAGAATGGATACTGTAGGCTGCTGGGTCAAAGATAGTTGCTTCCAAAAGGAGAAAGATATATGAGAGAGAGAGAGAGAAAACATTGATTTGACTCACCTATACTGTCATAGGGGATTACGATGGACTCAGTGTCTGTCCACATTTTGGTATAGACAAAGAGACAAAGTGGCATCATCCCCAGTGCAAGCAACGTTGAACATGTTGTCATACTGATACTGTAAGGAAATTGGCAAAAGTGATAGTTCATTTCATGCTCTCCAACAGAGTCTCCTATTTTCTTATTGCAATTTAATAATTTATGAAAAATGGTGAAAGAAATGCTACTGGCTGCAGTCAATTTATCCTGCATATTCATTCACAAAAAAACTAAATTGAAGAAATGTTAGAGTTCCCGGTTATCCTGAAAAAAATGTGAACTATTTCCAGTTAAGATGGAATCTTCACCTTAAACTATTCTGTTGTGCCTATGGCTACATCTACACTACAAGCTAGGGGTGTGATTCCCAGCTCGTGTATGCACACTTGTGCTAGCTCTCATTGAGATAGTATGAGTATAAATCGTAGTGTAGCTGCAGTAGTACAGGCACTGGTGGCACAGCTTAGCTGTGCTGAGTACAAACCTGCCTGAATCCTGTGGGTACGTACGTGGCGTGGCTAAATTGTGATGTTGCTGCAGCTGCACTGCTATTTATATTTGTGTTGGCTCTCCTCAAGCGAGTGCAAGTATTTGTACATGAGGTAGGAACTTGACCCGTATCCCTAGTGCAGATGTAGCCTGGGCGAGCTAAAGGGTATGGTTAACTGACTGGGAGATTATCTGATGGGGATTCACGCTGAATTAAGCATGTGGAGGTGATGGGAATAGAGAGACCGGGTAAGCTTTATGTACTCCCATCTTTGGTCCAGATTCTGCCACCTTTAGTCACATTAGACTCACTAAATCAATAAGACTACTCATGGTGTAAAGTACTACAGAAACTGGCTCTTAATTGCTGGAGCACTGTGCTGGAATTGGCTCTTTGTAAGTTTCTAACTAGAATAAACCTTATGTCCAATTATTTTTATCTGGAGAACCTTGATTTGGCTCCTTACCCATGCTATTGCAGCTTGTTTACCATTAGTAATAATATACAGCTGTTAATCAGTAGCTCCCAAATTCCTTTATAAAGGAGGTAAGTAGTATTAGTCCAACTTTACTGAAAGGGGGCATAAGAGAAGTGAAGTGATTTTTTTCCCAAGGTCAAACTGCAGGCTATGGACCTGGGAATAGAACCAAGGACTCTGAGATCATAGAATATCAGGGTTGGGAGGGACCTCAGGAGGTCATCTAGTCCAACCCCCTGCTCAAAGCAGGACCAATCCCCAACCAAATCCTCCCAGCCAGGGCTTTGTCAAGCCTGACCTTAAAAACCTCTAAGGAAGGAGATTCCACCACCTCCCTAGGTAACCCATTCCAGTGCTTCACCACCCTCCTAGTGAAATAGTTTTTCCTAATATCCAACCTAAACCTCCCCCACTGCAACTTGAGACCATTACTCCTTGTTCTGTCATCTGGTACCACTGAGAACAGTCTAGATCCATCCTCTTTGGATCCCCTTTCAGGTAGTTGAAAACAGCTATCAAATCCCCCCTCACTCTTCTCTTCTGCAGACTAAACAATCCCAGTTCCCTCAACCTCTCCTCATAAGTCATGTGCTCCAGCCCCCTAATCATTTTTGTTGCCCTCTGCTGGACTCTTTCCACATCCTTCTTGTAGTATGGGGCCCAAAACTGGACACAGCACTCCAGATGAGGCCTCACCAATGTCGAATAGAGGGGAATGATCACGTCCCTTGATCTGCTGGCAATGCCCCTACTTATACAGCCCAAAATGCTATTAGCCTTCTTGGCAACAAGGGCACACTATCGACTCATATCCAGCTTCTCGTCCACTGTAACCCCTAGGTCCTTTTCTGCAGAACTGCTGCCTAGCCATTCGGTCCCTAGTCTGTAGCAGTGCATGGGATTCTTCCGTCCTAAGTGCTGGACTCTGCACTTGTCCTTGTTGAACCTCATCAGATTTCTTTTGGCCCAATCCTCTAATTTGTCTAGGTCCCTCTGTATCCTATTCCTACCCTCCAGCGTATCTACCACTCCTCCCAGTTTAGTGTCATCTGCAAACTTGCTGAGGGTGCAGTCCACGCCATCCTCCAGATCATTAATGAAGATATTGAACAAAACCGGCCCCAGGACCGACCCTTGGGGCACTCCGCTTGATACCGGCTGCCAACTAGACATGGAGCCATTGATCACTACCTGATGAGCCCGACGATCTAGCCAGCTTTCTATCCACCTTATAGTCCATTCATCCAGCCCATACTTCTTTAACTTGCTGGCAAGAATACTGTGGGAGACCGTATCAAAAGCTTTGCTAAAGTCAAGGAATAACATATCCACTGCTTTCCCCTCATCCACAGAGCCAGTTATTTCGTCATAGAAGGCAATTAGGTTAGTCGGGCATGTGAAGGCAATTAGGTTAGTCAGTTAGATCAGCATCAGTGCCTTCACCATGGAACCACACTGCCTGCCCAGGTGATGTATAGTATATCATAGGATATATTATCTAATACCATATGATATTTCAGATCCTGTAACTTGACCCCTTCGGTACCTAGGTGCAAAGAGAGAAATCAGCCCGAAGGGTAGGCTCAACTATAAATAAGCAGTTTTTTTCTGGTTAATATTAATGTAAGGTATTGTTTTATAATTTCCTTTCTTTAAATACTAGAAATATGAAAACAAATCAGAAAGATCTCCCATAGAATCAGCGGGAGCTAAGAGACACACCTCAGCTAATAATTGTGTACTGTCTTTAATTATTAAAATCAACACCATCTTGTTACTTGGTAGATTATGACAACACTGCTTCTGGTAAAACGGTACTTAGACCAGTTTAAAAATATACTGTCCATGGGGTACTCATAGGAATTTCCAGAATATTATTTATTTATGTATATAGTACCTTGGGTTCTTTGCAAGACAGAAGTCAATCTAAAGTCTTTGTCCCCAAAAGCTTCTAATCTGGAGACTTGATCTAAAGCTCTCTTTGACTTCAGTGGGCTTTGGATCAGGCCCTAAATAGCCAATGTGCAAACAAAGGCCATGTTCCTGCAACTTGATGTGTTAAGGGTGGACCCCTGTGTCCTCAGGGTGCCCCACTGATGTTATTGGGGCTCCACACAGGTGTCAGGGGTCTCTCCATGTTCATCACATTGCAGGATTGAGGCCAAAGGATGGAGGATGGGCTCAGTGAAAAGCAGTGCAGTTGAATAGTGAAGCTTTGCATGAGACTTATTGCTTCCTTATTTGTTCATGGATCTTTCTGTTTTTAAATGTGAAGGCTTTAGAAGTTGTTCTTTCTGTTTAAGACATTCAGTCATTTGGTTAATCAACACTGCAGTGTGGGGAGGGTTGATAGGCTTTGTCAAAGAGATGTGACTACCATTAGGGTGAAGATGTAGAGGGAAAAGGTAGGTGGGTAACAAAGAGAATCTCAGGCATATGGGCAATGTAGATAAAGGCCTGGCCCTAAATTCCCTCTCCTGTGGTAACCCCATGGAAGACAACTCTAAGACAGAAATCTGAATGTGTCCCTGACTGCCAACAGAATAGGCCATGGGGGCTTTCCTCCAAACATGGGGGATCCATGAGAGGTCAGGACCATCCATGTGGAAGCCCTATGCTTTCACATTGACTCTGGCCCTTCACTTTAGCCCTTTGGCTATGGCTGCCCAGAGGCTCCAGTTGGAGGGCTCCATGTAAAAGATGGAGTTGGGCCTTGGGCTTTGTTACAGGGGATGATATGGGTTTACCTCTCCATTGGCCAACCCACTCTTCCTCAAAGTCTGTCCCTTCTCTGCCTCAAACCCCTCGCCCCAATAGAGGAGGAGGGATGTCTGCAGCAAGAGGGGATTCTCTGTATATAGATTGAGAGGGTGAGGTCACTGGCCCATTTCCTGACCTCCCTCATGCCCATTCTCACCCCCTGCTTTGCCTTTCTCCCTAACCTCTCTTCTCTGGTTCTTTCTCCTCACAATACAAGCATGCTTTCATCTTTCCCATCTTAAAAAACCTACCCATGCCTCTCCAACTACTACCTCATCTCACTCTTCCTCTTTAAGCTCATTGAAACTGTTTGTGATCATTGTTTGGAGCTGTTCTCCTCCACTTACTTCCTCAACCCTCTCCAGCCCAGCTTCTGCCCCTTGCACTCAACGGAAACTATTCTCACTATTCCTAGCTAAAGCTCAGAACAAGTATTCCAGCCTCATTCCTTGCTGTGTCAGCTGCTTTTGACACAGTCAGCCATGCTCTTCTTGAAATCTTGCCCTCCTTTGGCTTCTGTGACTGTCTTCTCTTGGTTCTCCTCTCTTTAATCGTTCCTTTGGCATGTCCTTTGGAGGATCCGCCTCATCCTCTCTCCAGCTTTCTGTTGGGCCTCCACAGGGCCCTGTCCTTGGTCGTCTTCTCTTCTCCCTCTGCACATTGTCTCTGAGTAATCTCAACCGCAAACACAAATTCACCTAATATCTTTATGCTGACAACTTACATCTCTACCCCAGATCTGTCTTGTGCTGTCTGAACTACTATTGTGGCATGTCTCTTTTACGACATCTTGTGGATTTCTAGACATCATCTCAAGGCAAATATGGCTAAAACAGAGCTCTTCATCTTCCCCTTCAAATCCTCCCACCACCTCCTTTCTCAATCACTGTAGACAACGCCACTATCCTGTCCGTCACTCAGGCCTGTAACCTCTGCATTATCTTTGCACTCTCTAAAGGTCCTCCCATGTCTAAATCTTGCAGATTCTTTCTTCATTGCATCTCTAATATATGGCCTTTCTTACCCATCCAGGCTGCTAAAACTCTCATCTAGACTTTCATCATCTCATGTATCAATTACTGCAACATCCTTCTCTCTGGTCTTGACAAATGCAATCTTGCCCTGCTCACATCCATTTGGAATGCTGCTGCAAAGATTATTTTCCTAGCCTGTAGCTTTGACCATGGTACACCTCTCTTTGCATCCACTCACATTAAACATAAGCTGCTTGTCTTCACTTTCAAGACCCTTCGCAGCCTATCTCCCTTCTATGTATCTCGCATTCACTCCGGCCTGTGATTGGCCTATGATGCCAGTCTACATTGCCTATTTTCAAACAAACACTGTCATACCTTTTCCATCATGCTTGGGAAGTGCTCCCTGTTAACATCCACAAAGCTACTGCATTATCCCCTGTCAAAGCCCCCCTTAAAACTCTCCTTTTTCATGATGCCTAAAAAACCCTTGATAAGCCGCTGAGTGTTCAATGGTATGTTGACTGCTTTCTATTGTGCTGACCAACATTGTTTCATTGTTTCTTTGTACATGCTTGTCTCTATTCATCTGTTGTCTCTTGCCTTATACTTTGATTGTTAGCTCTTTGGAGTTCTGTGTTTGTACAGCACCTAGCACAGTGGGGCCCTGGTCCATGACTGGGACTTCTAAGCATTATGGTAATACAAATAAATAATCATAATTCTATAATAAGGGTGATCTTCTGAGGAAGGTATAAACTCACTCTGAGTATGTCATGAACAGAAATTTATTTCTGCCCCCAGCTGGTGGATCAGCTTACACCCTGAAGTAAGACTTAGAATGCAATGGCCCTTTCACACTTGGGGTGGCCTGTTGTGTAAACAAATAAAATATCATCTATTTAAAGGCCAGCCACTCATGTGGTATGACATGCAGGGTTTTTGCAATGCAGTGCTGGCTGCAATATTTTCCTTCATGTGGTCATTCTTCTACCAAGCATGAGGATTCCTACATTGTTCCCTATTTTACCCAACCCTCATCCTCAGGGCCCTGAGTAATGGTCGCTGTGTCTACACTGCAATGAAAGACCCGCAGCTGGCCTGGGTCAACGGACTTGGCTCGTGGGACTTGGGCTCCAGGGCTAAAAACTTGGATTCAATGCCACGGTTGTGGTTTGTTTTTTGCAGTGTAGATATACCCTAAGAGCCTGATCGAAAGCCCATTGAAGTCTCAGGGTTAAAGTCTCTACCTGAAGAATACTCCCTTTGTAGGCATTTATCTTTCCCTTTGCAAGAGTCATAGAAGTTTCCTCTCTCAAATTAAAGGCCAGATCCCGTGCTTATTTACATCAGTTCAATCCAGATTAATGCCCGTGACTTCAATGGAGTTCTTCTGAATTTACACTGATGTCAGTGAAACCAAGATTTGGCCCTACATACACTGTTCCACCCAGGTAAAATGGGTTGAGACCAAAACAGAATTTCAGCCTTTTTTGCTGAATTTCCTTCCCTTTGGGGTTTTGCCCGATCAGTGCTTTACTGAAATAAAGTACTTGGCAATTTATAATATTTCTAGGTCTTCTCTCCAAAGCAAGAAAGCTGGTGATTAGCACAGTTGATTACATACCATATTAAAAACCACATATTACATTAACACCTGTATGTTACAAAGAAATTCACTGTTTGCAGTGTGGTAAAATTGCCTTATTAAAACCACAAATATTAAAATTCTTCATCTATGCACCTTAGCTCCCCATCTTTCTTACTGCTATTAGTTTTTCCATTGCTATTTCAGACTGGCATATGATGAAGTAGACACATGCTGTAATTTATGTTACTCTGTGTGAAGTAGAGAAACTTTTCTGTTTATTTTAGAACAAGGTAATCAGTTTTTAAAAAAATATTGCTCTTTTTTAGAGGCTGTTAGAGCTAAATGATGGAAAAAATAAGTGTCTTGGGATTTGCATCAAGAGCAGCGTTCACCTTGAGTACATATTTGATGTCCGCAAACATGCCAGCTGCCTGACACATCACAATTTCTGACTTTACAGCATCTTGAAGTTGCAGCCAAGTGACCTGCCACTGAGATCATCACACTCACATAGAAGCGTTTTGATTGCAACCAGTAAGTAGGCTATGGCTTATATCCTACAAAACACTCTTTGAAAACTTTACATGTGTGCCAGATGCATACAGAATTGTTACAAATGAATTTGGATCCTGAATAAAAACTTTGCAAGTCTAGCCATTGTGAAGAACACATAGGTGGATAAATATTTTTCCACTGGTGATTTCTTTAACGAGACATTAGAACAACAATTGATTATAGACTTCTGCTTATAAAGTTAATTGTTATGAAATCTATATTGCAGTAGTCCCTAGAAGCCTCAACCAAGCCAGAGCCCCATTGTGCATGGAACTGAACAGATACATAGAGTAGTAAATTATAATACTTCACTCTTATACAGCACTTTTCATCAGTAGACCTCAAAGTATTTCACAATCGTTAAGGTATTTATCCTCACAACACCCCTGTCAGTTAGGGAAGTACTATTATCCTAGTTTTTACAGATGAGGAGCTGAGATTCAGAGAGGCTAAGTGATTTACTCAAGGTCACACAGAAAATCTGACAGAAAAGAAAACTTAACCTGGATGTCCCAAATCCTACGCTACTGCACTAAACACTGACCCATCCTTCCTTTCTGCTCCAAAGGGATTAATGGGTAATTTTAAAAAAGAAAGTAATTCCTTTAGAGAAGTGATGCTCTTACCTTAGGTCCATGTCCCCATCTAGCCAATATGCTAGAATGTTGGAAGATGTTCCACCTGGACAGCATCCCATGATCAGCACAGCAACCGCTTGAGCAGGAAGCACATTAAAGGCGAGTGACAGCACGAAGCCTGTCAAAGGCATAATTCCAAACTGACAGAGGAAGCCCACAAATATGCCCCATGGCCTTTTTATGTGTCCCCAGAATTTTTTTATGTCCACATTGCAGCCCATGGAGAACATCACCAATGCCAACAAGATTGTTAGGACAGTACTTAAAACTACATTCAAAACTTGGTTAAAATTGTCATCAGGTATAACACACGAAGTGCCATTGCAAATGGTGGCATTTGCAGAACAGTATGAAATATTTGTGGTTGAGTTTGCTGTCGTCATCTTGAAGTCGCCAAAATTAAATTTCTCAAAGTTTCTGCTGTGTTTTAAAATAAAGAAATTCTCAGTTCATCCAAGTCAAACTTTTAAGCCCTCTGTAAATGCTCTTCTCTTGGTAGCTCTTTTTAAATGACATGAGAGGCAATAAAGAGCAATAAATACTTGAACTCAGTTTCTACCAGTTTAGGGTCTAGTATTGTGCTGAGTCACAAAGGTATATATAATTGGTGCTATCTTATTGAAGCAGCAAACTTTTAATTAATCATTTATTCATGCCATAATGTTCAGTTCCACACCAGAAGAGCAATCGTATTAATATTTAAAAGCGTGAGCTAGGTTTGTTAAATAGCTTTAACACAAAGTTAGATCCACAGGAGTGATCACGTCAATTTCTTGTGTGTGGTTAGACTGCTCTCCCTGCACAGAACCCCTTTGAGGTCAATGGGGTTTGGGAAAGGTGAGCAATCCTCTTAAGTATGAGAAACAGCAGGTTTAAAGCCCATGGATTGAACTTACTACACAATATGCACAAAACTACATTTTTGGGGAGCTAGGGGTATTGCTTTAACAATAACAGGTACTTTTTTATGTGTACAACTATCATCACTGGAAACTTGCATACAAAATACCCATCGTTTCAATAGGTTCTGTATCCTGCACTGAGAATGTTGTGGGCAAGGCTCTGCAAACAAAATCAGCGAGGCTGAATCTGGGCAGAATTAGGGACTAAACATTTTGCTCAAATAAAAATTAGAAATGAAGGCCCTGATGATGCAAATACTCATGTATATACTCATTGGTTCCTTGTACTCCCCCATCTGTCTTCATCTATCTGTAGTCTCTTGTCTTATACTTAGATTGAGACAGCACAACTGGGGAGTTGGGGGTGGGATAGCATTCCCACAATGGAAATATTGTGGGGGCTCTGCCACTGTATAAGTAGGTGCACACCTTGGTGGTCAGTATGGAGGCAAAGTGGCTGTGGGACCCAGAAAGGCTGGAGTGGCTGCCCCGGGGCCCAGGATTAAGCCAGGGAGTTGGACCTGTGGAGGCTGGAATGGGCCAGGTAGGAAACCCTGACACCTTCCCAGATTGTAGACCGCTCCCCCACACCTAGTCTCAGTACTGCCCTTCACTCCCACTCCTGTCACTCCACCCTCTCATTTGCCTCCCACCCCCTCTTACTTAGATTATATGCTCTTTGGGGTAGGGAACATCTTTTTACTCTGTACAATGCCCAGTGTAATGGAACCCTAGTCCATGACTAGGGCTCCTAGGTGCTATAATACAGATAATAAAGTTTAATAATAATTTTGTTCACATGAGTAGTTCCACTGAAGCCATTGGGGTGACTCTACTTAAGTGCTTTGTTGGAGGTAGGTCGTAAGCAGTTATCACATTGTATGGCTCATTGCAATTGACTTGCATTGCACAATAGAAAAGTTCGCCTCATTAGTCACCGTGTTTCTCATGTGACGTCACAGGGTGTGAGAGCCCACAGTAGGGCTTTTAATGATTAAAATCTATAAAAATAAATGCTAAGATAGATAAATGCTAGCTTTTAAGGTCAAAATTTGCATGTGTTACTCATGTGAGTAGTGTCTTTAGTTGGTTTGCTTGCAAGAATAAGAGCTACAGGATTGAGCCTTGGTTTTTATCACTGCATAATGTGGCAAAAATATAGCACACTTTTTTAAAGAGCTCCACATGGCTCCTGGCTCCCTAGGCACCTGTGGCATGTCATCTCTCCTTATCCCCAGCCTCCCTGCCTGGAATCTGCTTCCCCCTCCTAGCTTTACCTCTCTGTGGAGTTACTATTTTTAATTTTATTTATGGATAGATATTTGTATGATACTTAGCCTCACAAACATTAATGTATTAAATCTCTCAATATCTCTTTGAGGTGGCTATTGTTATCCTATGTTGTAGATGGGGAAACTGAAGCACGGAGAGGTTGAGTGACTTCTCCGTGTCACGCAAGAAGTCAATAGAAAAGCTGGAAATAGCACGCAGGTCCCTGACTCCCAGTACTGTGTTTTAAGCTCAGGAACATTTCAAAAGCCCACAAGAAGAGCTGGGTGATTTTTTTGGACAAATAGCTCATGTGCTGCAAAATGCACTTGTGGTCAGCCAAAACTATTCATGAATTTGCTGAATAGTTTTGGCCAAAATAATTTTTTTGATGGACTTAGGTGCTATCCCAAAATAGCCACAAGAAGCAGCCTCCCTTGTAATTTTTAGCCTGGTGGTTAACTGTGCTAACTAATCTGAATTGAGATCCCAGTCCAAGAGCTGCTTTTTTATCTTAAAGTTTCTGTGTGAGTGTGAGTGTGTGTGTGTGTGTGTGTGTACGTGCATTTGCTAGGGAGGTGGTACATTTGAAGTATAAGGAGTGGTTGATGTCCACAAAACATTTTATTATTCAGTATAGAAACACTTCATACCAGAGGAAACCATGTCATAACTACCTCAAACACAGGCTTTTAAGATGCCTTCTCATCTTTCTATTTGATGGATTGTTTAGCACTGAGGTCCTTAGTCTGGGCCTGCCCTCTGAAAAGTCTGTCCCAGTATGCTCTGCTGGTAGCAGATTCTTTAAATTTGGAGCAGATGAACAACTGCAGCTCTAAAGTGGCCAGTTTGCTACTGACTATTGCAGGCAGCAGAGTCCTCCCAAGAAGCTGGGAAGTATATTTGCTGTTGTTTCCCTCTACTTTTTCTTCTTGTATGCCTAATGGGGTGTATATGCTCATAAATATATATCAAGTACATAAAAGGTTGTTACAAGGAGGAGGGAGAAAAATTGTTCTTCTTAACCTCGGAGGCTAGGACAAGAAGCAATCGGCTTAAATTGCAGCAAGGGCGGCTTAGGTTGGACATTAGGAAAAACTTCCTAACTGTCAGAGTGGTTAAGCACTGGAATAAATTGCCTAGGGAGGTTGTGGAATCTCCATCATTGGGGATTTTTAAGAGCAGGTTGGACAAACACCTGTCAGGGATGGTCTAGATAATACTTAGTCCTGCCACGAGTGCGGGCGACTGGACTAAATGACCTCTCTACGTCCCTTCCAGTTCTACGATTCTATGATATACAAGTATAAAACCGATGAAGTGCATACATAATGGTCAGGCTTTATTGGGATGAGTTTGGGATGGACATATTACTCACATAGGGCCAAGGTAAGAAACCAGTTGTGTATTGTATATAATGCGTAATCAAAATGAATAGGCAAAAACACCATTTGGGAATAAGTGATACATTTCTTTGCATTTGTTCTTGCATTTTGGAGACACTATGAACTAGATAACTTCCCTGTACTCCTGTGGGTGGAGGGGATTTTGATCTCGTAGGTCTCAATTAGGTTTCCATATAAAGGGGGTTTATCAGCTCTACAATCCCAGCCAGTAGAGACTTCTCTGTGTGGGATTAAGCTCTGTGAGGTTTACAGACTAGGAGCCTCTCTCTATGCTACTCTCCCATTTCTAGGCAATGGCTATCCATGTTATTACTTGGGCTGTGACTGAAATGGCATTATCTGGATGCCTCCTAAAGGATCCTGCTGCTTTGAGAGTGACCAAAGATCTATCCTCCTCCACAGGATTCTGGATACCCTTCCCCATGATTCCTAGGGATCTTTGTGGGTGGCAGATTGTGCCTCTATTTCATTCATTGAGGCAACAATTTGAACTACTGATTAGATCACTTACATGGCTTTTTAATGATTTTTTTTTGTCAATTGGGGTGAATGAAAAAAGATTTCTTATGTCGTTCAATTTAGACACAATAGTTTTACTTCTGGGGATAATGAGGTAAAAGGCTAAAGTTTGTTAGTATCTGTTAATAAATATTAACCATTTTAATTCTTTCTCTTTGTATATTTTCATTCATGTAATTATCAACTAATCCTAAAAGTCTTTATCTTCATCAAAGAGTGTGTCTGAATTCTAAGGCCCAGAACACTGGTCCTTGAACGATAAGTAATTCTATTCAGGAATTTTCTCCATTATGCTGTACTTTAACAATCTTGGGTGCCTTCATGTCTATAAAACTTCAGATATTCTTGGAAACTTGTCTGTCTGTAATGCTTACGTAAGTATATATAGACTTGGGAAACTAATAAGGGACGATTGTTACAGCAGATGTTTTCAGTTGTGGAATCAATAGGAAAGAATGATTGTGAGGTAAGAAGGACCCACTGAGAGATTATCTTGAGGAATTGTTAGTTCTCTCAGCTGTCAATAATCATGCCTTCACACATAAATCAGGTAAAGTGAGAATGTATAGAAATGACCTCAGAACATATGTTGCTGGGAGAATATTCTTGGCAAAGAGGGTTTATTTGTCTAAAACTCTATATAATGATATTGGTATGGGAACTTAGCTGGGGGAAATGAAAACTGCATGTCCCTCCACATACAGTCAAGGAGAAAGACAGAACCAACTCTTGGTCTGACAGAAAGGGTTGACAATGGTTTTCTTTCTTTCTGTATTCCGTATAGTGCTGTACTAATCTGATTGATAATCTTTGATTAAATAATTCCAATTGAGCCAGTTATTTGACAATCTTGAGTCATTAACTCAGACACGCAACACATTTGTTCCAGTTCTACCTACTAGGCTGAATGTAGGTTATAGTAACAGCAGGACAGAATGAGAAATGAGACAGACCAAGAGTAATGGATGAAATCTGGGAATGATAACAGAACTTTTTCCATGGTGGTCAATACTGTAGCTCTTTTAACATGCTAGTTTTTTTTTTATCCATTTCAGTAAAAATAACTAGTGGGCGTTTGCATTTTTTGAAAAATGTCTAGGTATAACAGAAATGTGATACTGTGGGGAAATAAATAGCACAGATCCTAATAACCTATGACACTGTCAAACTAATGGTAAGTAGTATTCCTGTTTTAGGAAACTGTTATTTTACTGTAGGTCACCTACTGAGTCAGGGATTTCTGGGAACTGAACTGAGCTCTCCTGATTCAGTCTGCTGTCTTAGCCATTGAACTATGCTGCCTCCATTTTCTTACATAGCTCCCCCTCTACACAGGTTGTGGTGAAGCTAGATACCAGTGGAGAACCGACGGGAGCATAATTCCTAAGGGAGCTTTTGTGGGATGTGTACTCTGTTATTTCTATTGCACACTGTAACCTTCCTGTGTTCAGAAAGTCATAACTGACTTTAGCTGCCACAAATTTTGAATTTGAATTTCAATGGTGGATGATCCCTATGGCCTGATCCTGCAAGCTCTTCTGCACATGAAAGCTGTTATCCAACCTCCAGAACAGCTCTGGAAAGTCTTAACTATCAATACTTCATGGTATTAATGCTAACGTAACTACAGTGTCACATCAATATTTGCCATGCGCCTGACGAAGTGGGTATTCACCCACGAAAGCTTATGCTCCAATACATCTGTTAGTCTATAAGGTGCCACAGGACTCTTTGTTGCTTTTTACAGATCCAGACTAACACGGCTACCCCTCTGATACTTGACATCAATATTTGTGACTTTATATAATGAATACTGCTCTGTTGAATTTTCAGGAGAAATAGGATAGAACTTCTCTGGGGTAAATTGTGGTAGTTCCACTGAAGCAAATAAATCTAGGCTGATTAACACCAGAAGGGGATTTGTCCCTATGTATTTTTAAATATATGTGCTCTGTGTTAGCTGAGTTATTTATCCAGTAGTTCAGAAATACATGAACAGTAAGTGCATAACCATAACCATAACGTGTTACTGTGTCTCCTCCCTCATATTTTGTTTAACTGTTAATAATTTCAATCCTAGATATTATTGACAAGGAGGATAATTGCTTAGTTTGGAGACAGTGGTACTGTATAACTGAGAGTAATGGAAGGAATTAAGAAAACGAAAATCTATGCTAATAGTAGGAAAAATTTCTTGATGTTAAAATACGTTTAGCTACTTAAATTTCTTCCAACGGATGTTGGAAAATCCCTATCACCTGGGACTGCTAAAACTAGCTTGGACAAAATACAGGAAACAGGCTGTAGAGCACAATTTTGCATTTTCAGGGAGATGGTCTGCATGATCAAATATCTTTTCAATCTCCAACTTCATCATTGCAGAATTAAATAACTCAGTTTATTTTTTTCAAATGTAAATCCCTGTAAAGTTTTTCAATTACATTTTTTAAATCAACAAGCTAACAGGCTAGTTCTGAGGTGTGTGCATACATGCACGGAATTCTACTCTACATTCTGCCTGTCTGCTCCATGCTTTTATGCAGACTAAAAAGACATCTCCAAGACACATGCTCTCTTGCTCAGGCAACTCTTCTTGCAGATAAACATGAAGCAGACAAGCCCAGCTGGGAAAAAGCATTAGGAGCTTGCATATGCTTGCATCATGTGTAAAGTCAATTTTCTGGGGCACTATCCTTGAGAAGTGGTTTTTCAATCCATGGCTACGCCTGTGCAGTCAGTCAATTTGGGGGAGTATGTTTCTGCTAAAGTGTTTTTTAAATCCTGTCTACACATGAAGAAATGCAGCAATACATTTGCTTTCTGTGATACATTTCATGCTAGCATATTGAAATCCTGATAGAAAATCTAATCCAATGTATCTGTCTGTTGTAGCCAAACTCCAGCATTTTGACCAGAACGTAATATTGCATCTCAGAAGCATGTGATTACCTATCTAACAGAGAGCAACAGAGTGCAAATGCCCTAGATTCCAAAGAGCTCTTCCCTTTTTTACTACATTTATGAGAGCGCCTGATGAGAGTTGTACTTTTATACTGTGCAGTAAGGATTGCATATTATAAGACAAATACCAAAGATTTGCCAAGAATGTAATTTTTGGCCTTTTGGTCATTGAACTATAAGGGTGATCTAAAATGTCATTGGCTAAACAGCTGAAAGGTAAATAATTCCATATTATTGAAGTCAGAAAAATGAGTCATCCCATAACTGTACACTTCAAAGTTTTCAAATGATTTTATTGGATTGGAATCTGTTAATACAAGCCTGTATTTCATTTTCCTTAGTAAGTATCGACCTTGGACTTTGACAGACAATATATTATGCAAATTAGCCCAATGTCTCTACTTTAGCTTTAGAAGTTATAGTTTTACTTTGTAGGAAAGATTTAAGTTGGGCTTATTGGACCAAACTCTAGTGTTGTGTGTGTGGTGTTTCCCCCCCCCCCCCCCCCCGGTTCAACAGCTTACTGAATGTCATTACAAGGTCTTTTAATCTCTTTTCAGAATAAAAATTAACTCCTCTAATTTTGCATATAATTGACTAGTCCATAGTATCCAATTAGTCACTAGGTAAGAGGCGGTGTGATACATTATAAGAACATAAGAACGGCCGTACTGGGTCAGACCAAAGGTCCATCCAGCCCAGTATCCTGTCTACCGACAGTGGCCAATGCCAGGTGCCCCAGAGGGAGTGAACCTAACAGGTAATGATCAACTGATCTCTCTCCTGCCATCCATCTCCACCCTCTGACAAACAGAGGCTAGGGACACCATTCCTTACCCATCCTGGCTAATAGCCATTCATTATTTATTATGCACAATTACAAGATAAGGAAACTTTTCACCTTAAAAACACATCCAGAGCACAGTTCATGATAAAATTATGAATGCAAATCATTAGAGAACCGATGAAGGTGAGTAAATTTCAGTAAGCAACATAAAACCCTGCCAACAGAAAAGACTTGGATATTGGATCTGCTAGATCAGGGGTCGGCAGCCTTTCAGAAGTGGTGTGCCAAGTCTTCATTTATTCACTCTAATTTAAGGTTTCGCGTGTCAGTAATACATTTTAATGTTTTTAGAAGGTCTCTTTCTATAAGTCTGTAATATATAACTAAACTATTGTTGTATGTAAAGTAAATAAGGTTTTTTGTTTAAGAAGCTTCATTTAAAATTTAATTAAAATGCAGATCCCACTCCCCCCCCCCGGACCGGTGGCCAGGACCCGGGCAGTGTGAGTGCCACTGAAAATCAGCTCGCGTGCCGTCTTCGGCACACGTGCCATAGGTTGCCTACCCCTGTGCTAGATGTTTCTTCTTGTTGGTTGTTTGTACGTGATGTGCCTCTGCCTTTCGGGGAAGCTCAATGTAGCCATTGCAATTATTACAAACCCCTTTGAAAACTGAAAAAAAGTAAACCTTCCAGGCCAAATTCTGCCCTCATTTATCAATATACAAATGAGTTGGGGCCCAACAAATGTTTAGCATAAGCAGATAAATTTGGAGGTGTGAATCCAAACACGCATAGAGTAAATAAGAACCTCTTAAAATAAGAATGGAGCTGGATGTACTTATTCCTAAACACATGTAGTTTTGGACTTATTAAGGTACAGAGAGCTTGTATTTAATTCTATAATTTTTATTTAAACATTACATAACCTGAGATCCTGCTGCAGTCTGCAGTTCTTTGATCTCCTGGCAGTCCAGAATGCTGCCTCCCAAAACGTAGGATGACCTTTCGCCTCTTTACACAATGTTGTATTCTCTGTCAGTATCATTAACAGTTTAACAAATAGATGATACTTTACAGTATGCCACGTTATGTTGAGAAAACATTTTAATAAGGGACAAGCTAAAAATAAAATAGTTCCAAATTGAGAAGTAAAGGGTAGAGGAAAGGTAACAAAATCATCAAGAACTGGTTTGCTTTTTTGAGTAACCATGAGATCCAGATGATATTCTTGTATGTGTGTGTACAAAGTTAGAAATGTCACCAGGTTACTTTTCTGATTTTTATCTCAAATTAACCTTAATCAAATCTGATGTAAAACTAATATAGATTTCAGCACCTTAGAATATCTTTGGAGAAACTTTCTTGTGGGATCTGGTTTGTATTGGAATTAGCTGAGATCAGTGCCCGCTGCCTTTGTGCTAGGTGCTGTACACACGTGTAATAAACAGTGGTCCCTGCCTGGAAATGCTTACAATCTAAGGACCTCATTGTGGATTTACCCCCAAGGGACTTACTCCCTTACTCCCCTGACTAGGCACAAAGAGGGAGCCACACTGATAGGACAGAGAAGAAGTGGGGAAAAAGGAAGTATCATTATCCCCAGCTCACAGCTGAGGAACTAAGGTACAGAGTAAGTGACTTACCCAAGAACACAGGGACGTAGTCTATGGTGGATCTCGGAAATAAACCCAGATCTCCTGAGTCCCTTAAACATGACCATTCTTCCTCATACCAGAAAGAGAATCACCAAGAAGTGATCACTATGAATATTGTCACCTTTGTACTTCCTCTCCCCCTCCCCCCCCCCTTTTTTTTTGGCCTATGGTTCTCCCTTATTGTGTCCCTTCAAATTTGGATTGTGCAATCTTTGGGGAAGGATTGTGTCTTCACTTGGTTTTGTGAGGCACTTAGTTTTTTTAGCATTTTGAAAACATGCTAATAGCAACAATATAAAAACAACCACCACCCTATAGTACAAAAGAATGAGGGTTATCAAAGAAGAGCCAAAAGGAAGAATTTACTCAGCAGAGTTTAATACTCATAACATTTCTCAGTTCAGAGTCTTCTAGAAATGGAACACTTCCAATATCCTCCCTTCCCTACAAAGAAATGTCATCAAAATATTTTTGTAATGAGGAAGTAATTTCCTTATAAATTACCAAGTGGTGGGGATTAATTAAATGATAAAAATGCTACTTATGCCTATTAAACAAATTAATCAACTTTACATCCTTCAAATACATTCCAGCAATTTGTCTTATATTTTCCTGCACCTGGTTTTCTAGTTAGCTACATATTTGCTAGTTTAATGGATTTTGAGTAACATCTATTTACATTTTTAATACATGCAGTACTTCATAAACCTGGTTTTAGTACGCCAATTGCTTTCTTTCCAAATCCTCTTTTCTTTTAATCCTAGGTTCCTTTCCATAAATTTATTTTGCGCCAGTTTCCTCTTCTTGTGCCAATTTGTGGACCCTCTTCCCCTCTAATAATCCCCACTCCAGTCCTAGAACATCTAAATCATGCAACTGTGGCATCTGGTGGAAGGAAAATGTTTGGAACAACTGTAGTCTCACATACCATCTCGTCCAAGTCAATGTTTATTCCTGCTCATAGACACGTACAAGGTCAATAGTATCGGTACAACCTTAAATCCAGTGAATTTAGTTCATCCTTTTGCAAGGAGAGAGCTTTTCCTTATGGCATATTTAATTATACTCGATGCAGTCTGTAAATTGTTTATAGTAGCTCCTGCTATGTGCTCTCCAGACTGAGAAAAAACAGTCATTGTCCCTAGGAGCTTGCAAAGTAAGGATAGATAGACAAGTAGACCAATATTAGGGGGAATAGGAAATAACACTTTTTTTTTCTAATTTAATTTTTTTGTCAACATGAGTCATACTTCAAGCATGGAAGAGGATCTCCAAGAGGTTTTGAACTGGATTTAAATGTGAAAAAGGTGGGCAGATGATCTCAGCGAGGGTACATCATGCATAGGACCTGTTCTGGTTTTAAATGTCTTAAGTGGTGGGGTTGTTGAGCTGGGTGAGGTAATGTATTTTATTGGACCAACTTCTGTTGGTGAGAGAGACAAAGTTTTGAGCTTACAGAGAACTATTAAGCTCGAAAGCTTCTCTCTTTCACCAAGAGAAGTTGGTCCAATAAAAGACATTACCTCACCCACTTTATCTTTCAAGTGGTGGGGTCGTTTCCACTTCCCTTGAAAGACTAGTCTACAGTCCAGTAGAACTCATTGCTAGGATTTTGTCCCTGGGATTCAGCTTGAATTACTTTAGTGTAATTTCACTGCAATAACTTAATTATACCCACAGAAAATCAATGCAATAAACCACTGTGGTGGAAACACTGGCAGCAAAAGGACAATATAATGCTTTGTCTGTTTTTTTTAACAAGAAAAGTATAGGGAGTTTCTGAGAACATTGAAAGTTTGCTTTGAGAGTTGGCCTTGAAAGCAAATGACGATTGTAATTATTTAGTTTTAAACTTTAAACAAAAATATAGGTAGCCAGATTTGAAGGTGATCTGTGTCCTTTGACCCGGTAAATAAAACACCCCAGTCATGTTCACTCTCACTCTCATCTTCATTCCAATTGAGTGAACCAGCAAATAGCCAGCCCCAAATATCATTGTCAATGCCCAGTTGAGTTTACAGGAAATAAAAGCCATATTCATTGGCAGTTCACAGAAATGAACATGCCAATAAGATCCCCATTAATCAAAGTCCATGGAAGGGTTTCTATTGTTTGACTCATTCAGTCCTTGGTCACTCTTTCTCTTAACATCGTATCAATCAGCCAAACAGAATAGCATCAAAATCTATAAACACAGAACCCTATCTACACAATAATTTTCTATATTTTGCAAACTACCTTCTACAACCCAGAGATCCCAATGTACTCCTGCATTTTTGGATTATCTTAAAAATAAATACAAAGTTCTCATTTTAAGGGCACATAAAATGGGAGCTTCACTGAGAACAGAGTACACTGATTGCCTAAAATCTAACTGCATTCTAATGTCTTTCTTCCATACCCTTTTATGGTTAAAGCACAATATTCCAGCACAAGCAACAGGTGTGGCACTTCATCCCTCACAATTCCATCTGACCATGACTAACTTTTGTCTGTTGAATAATCAACCTTAAAACCCCCTTCCCTCCCTCAAAGAAAGAAATCATGTTTCTATCCTAGTGTTTTCAAAATTTACAGTGTCACCTGTTGTTTTTCTTAAAAATGCACTGATTTCTGGGAACAGTTTCCACAAGCCAGTGGAATTTATACTTCTAAATCCTGTAGGAACTTCTGAAAATCTTATCCTTTGCAAGCATCTCTCTTTATAATTCAATTATTTTGGGCTCAATTCTGCTCCTTGATCTAGAATAGTCATACTGACTTCAGTGGAACTACTTTGTGTAAATAAATAATGTTTTCACCTCCCTGCTCATAGAATATTAAACTGATAAGAACAGATAGTAGATAATATTTTCACCTGCCAGCTCAGAGAGCCGAGAAGCGATTACTACTCCACATAAGTAATGTTTGCAGAATTGGGTCATACATTTGCAAAAATGTATTGTACCAAAAGCTCTATAAATAAGGTCAGAAAAACTGTTACTTTTTTATAGTTTAAAACATGACTGCTCATAGGAATACATACATATACTTACAACTTGGTTTTGTCCAGGTGTTACATCTCTACTGATAACATGAAATGCAAAACATATGCACACACAAAGTTACTAACCGTTTAAATCTCCCTAATTAAAATCAGTCTATAGCTGCAGCTCCAAGGCACCATAGCCAATTAATCTGAGTCAACAGCACCAATTATACCTCATTGATTGGCCATAATTTACCAGATAAATTAGATCGTATAGTGGCTTTTCATGTACTCTGAACACAGTGTAATTTGTTGTTAAGACCTCAACTCTATTGCTTTGTAAGAAAGATTGAAAGCACCAGTGTGTAATCTTTCACAATTCAATTAGAGTAACCCTCCTTCATTCTGATGCTTTACCACAATCACACCATTTCATTCCAAAGCAAACTCCTCCTCCCTTTCAGCCCCGCCCAGACAAACAACATAAAAGAGGAATGGGAAAAAATGATACAAAGAAAAAGGAAGAAAGCAAGAACAATGAGATAAGCTCCATTTCTGTCAGTCATCCCCGTCCCTCTGCTCCTCATCCTTGGGCGTTTATCCAGAAGTAGCTCTCACAGATGTTGACTGGGCTTAGTGAATCCAATTAGCTTTTCATATTCACAGATGCCTTTCTGAATCCAGGCAGTTATGAACAATTGTAAAATTTTTAGTTCCTATAAAATTTCCTGAATGTTGGCTTAAGTGAATTATGTAAATCCAATGTGGACACTTGGAGCCAGATGACTAGGCCAGTAGTGCGGACACAGCACGCCCCTCTTCCCACATAGCTACCTCCTTTCCTGCGTGAGGAAAGTCAGCACTATCCTCTCTCTGCTTGGGACCTGATGAAGTTCAACTCTTGGACCCAAGATTCATGACTCCGGAGGTGAAGGCTTGAGTAAGTGTCATAGCTCGGGTGGGTGGAGTACACTTGTTGCTTCAGTACCTGTATGAAACCCAGCAGAGTTCTTGAAGCCTGAAGCTGCTTTACATCTTCTGCAATTCTCTACAACTGTGAGCAACTATCTGCCTTTTCTTTCTTTTCTTTTTTTTTTGTTTTTATTATCACAGTAGCTTGCACAAATATCCACTTTGCATACACAACAGCAGCAATGGCATGTGCACCTTATTTTTTGGAAAATCAAGTTAAAAAATTCTTGCCTCTTGCCATTTTGGAGAATAGGCTTTTACCCCAAGCCTGTCATCCTAGTTTAACTTTAACATGACTGCCATGTCTTCTTCTTTCATTACAATGGGTAACTTTTGTCAGGACTGCACAACAGTATCTAGATCCCTGCAGCCTTCAGCAGGGATCAATCCATCATTCCAGTGATGGATTGGTTGTTCAGATAATTTTATTGCATCTGAAAGGCAACTGTTAAGGGAGAATTCTTGAAATAAAAGTTTTAAAGTTGTGGTTTTGTGGCTATTAAAGCCATTTTTTCAAAAGCTTAAATGTGTGCAAATCCCTGTGTGGGAGCTGCTAGGTTCTGATCATTTTGGAAAATTGGGCCATTTATGTAGGTGTCTAAATATGGATTTAGGAGCTTAACTTTAGTCACCTGCTTCTGAAAATGTTGCCAGGCAGCTATATGGTTGTAAGAGTTACAAGCAGGCAGGATCATGCCCTTGAGGGTAGACCAGTATTGGCCGTGATGCTACTCATTTGGTTGGGGATAGGGTTAGTAAGGAAAAATTTAAGTAAGAGTTAGTCTTTGGGAGAGGCAAAGTATTTTTATTCTGTGTCTGTGACAATGGTGGTGGTCAAAAAGGGCCATGTGCTGTCCCTTCTGTGAGAGTGGGGCTTGGTAGGCAATGAAGATTTGACAGCATCCCATTAGCTGAAATCCTTTTTTTAACAAAGTTTAATAAAGTTTTGAAGGCACCATTTGTGCCATTGTATGTGTGCAGCAAAATGTTGCTCTACAACTGTACTAAGAAAAATATTTCTTATAAAGATTTTACCTTCACATCATATTGCTGGAAATATTTTAAAAGGTAATCCAGAGTTAGCCACAAGACCGGTTATAATACTCAAGGTAGGCCTGCAGAGACTATGAAAAGACCATTAATGAACGCATGGAGTGGAAATCAGCTATGGTTCAGAGACAGACTCTAGAGAAGTCATTTTAGATTGTAAAATATGTCATCTTTTTTTAAATATGAGAAAGCTAGAAATCAAAGTCCAAAGAGCTATATTCTAGGCTTCCTTAGAATATCAGAGAGAGAAGTTTTTTTCTAAATAACTCAGATTTAGTTCAAATTCAGGCACTGCCTCCTTCTACTGTTTTTCCCACTGCAAAAGAGCTGCTGTTTCAGCAGCACTTATGTGGAGCAACAGCTGTGCCAGGTGGCCAGTTTGTTAATCACATGTGTGTATTCCTTGGAGATCCCCCCTGGCATAAGCTGTAGGCCACTCATTTGTGGAATATTTCATGTATATGCAGTGGAAATGGGAAGCAGGCTGCAGCACTTTAAAGTGAAAAGGTACACTAATAAAGAGATCGCCAGGAGTGCGGTAATGGAAAGGCCTCACAGCTCCAAGCCTTCTAGAGCGTGAACTGAATTTCCTCCTGCACATTTTATAAACTACATAATCACACTAGGATTTGATACTGTCTATGGAACACAGGTCCTCCTCTATGTAATCTCTAGTCTGGCATGTTTTGTTGTGTAACATCTGCATCTCTGGGCTCCAGTAATGGGATAAAATAAGAAACTATCTCTTGTTTTAATAGGTATCCAGGGCCAAATTTTCAAAATTAGCATGTGGAAAAATCCACATCTGTATATGCAGATCAGGTAGTTAGTCATGCAAAGACATGAGCTGCATAATGTACTATAAAGCTGAATGCTTAAATACAGAGCCGTGAGAGCAACTCTGGGCTCGCATCCTGCAGCGGGATGAGTGCAGGCCAACCTATGATCCTACTATCAAGAACCCATGAATTTAAAGACAATAAAGTTAAGCGCTGTTGGTTAATCCTGCTGTTTATTTCTAAGCCCACACTACTAATACTACATATAGCTGTAAAATGTGCTCCGATGCTGCACTTGACATTGGAAAGAGATTTTTTTCTATCTTAAGGTTTTCTATAGCACCTTCCACCATAGTGGCCGAACACTGACTATAGCATCTGTTGAAATGAAAACATTTATTTATACATTGTACACACAACAGCTCAAATCGGTATAAGTTACGTCACTCAGGGGTGTGATTAAGTCACTTCCCTGAGCGACATAAATTACACCAACCTAAGGGCCAGTGTGGACAGTGCTATGTTGGAAGAACAGCTTCTCCCACCAACACAGCTATTGGTGCTGGCGGGGGCTGTAATAATGAAGTTGACGGGAGAGCTTTCTCTCGTTGTCTTAGAGCGTCTGCACTAGCAGCGCTACAGCAGCACAGCCGCATCAGTGCGACTGCACCCCTATAAGCTCTGTAGTGTAGTGTAGCCATAGCCTTAGTCAAATTATAAGTAAGAATTCAGTCCAAGTATCACTTTTGTTTGTAGCTCAGGTGGTTAACGGCAGCAACAACTGTGGGGTTCAATACATCTAGGGTGCCTCTTCACAAAGAACTACATCTGCTTGAACCCCTACCCAGAAATATGAGAAAACTGAACCTACCCTCTTTTGGTGGCCTTAGCAGGCAGAATTGCCCCAGTTAGAAGCATTCCAGGATTATATACAAACAAGAAAATCTTAGGGAAAAGAGAACACAGTCATAAACTTAGGAAAACATAGCAACCGATTATACATGCAAATAAACAATAAAATATATCTCCTTACAGTAACTTTGGCAGTAGTCCATCTAACTTGCTTCCCATCCACAAGAGAATATCCCATAGGTGATAAATAGTTCCCATCCACCCTATCCCACTCATGGTTTGGATCAGCAAGGATTAGTAGTCTGAGTTCCTTTATAGGTCTATCTTCAGTTCCAGAGCATAGCTTGCCACCAAGCAAGCTTGCTAACCCAAAAGGGCTGGCTCCAGGCACCAGCGAAGGAAGCAGGTGCTTGGGGAGGCCAATGGAAAGGGGCAGCACGTTCAGGTCTTCGGCGGCGGGTTCCTCAGTCCCTCTCGGAGCGAAGGACCTGCCGCTGAATTGCTGCCGAAGAAGCTGGAGCCGGCCCTGTAACCCAGCATAGTGATTCATCTTTATGGAGGTGCTGGGTTGGCAGAGTTCACTCAGCGCTTGTGATGGGGTCCCTGGGGTGCAACCTGGACTGTGGGACCGCTGAGCCCTCTGTCCCACCAACCAGGGGTATTCCCCACAGTGTGATGCTGTGTCAAGCCACAAATCTCTGACAGGCACTGCACTTATACAGACATCCACAGGTAGGGACACACCCAACTGAGTTACACGAATGCTTTGCCAGCCATTCATGAGCCAACAATAGAGAGGCTCCAGCCAATTCCCCCCAGCTCCCAAGCCTTGCACCCCAGAACTGTACCATCTTGCCCTGGTCAGAAGCCTGATCAGTGTAAGTTCATTACCCAGTCTGCCCTTCCCTCAATGTGGGGAGGACACACACTAGCCTTTGTAACCTGTGATCTGAGATTTCCCAAGCACTTCAACCAAAATACACTGTTTTAGGTAAAATATAAAACAGATTTATTAACTACAGAAAGCTAGTTTTTTAAATGATTATAAGTAATAAGTGTAGAGACTAAAGTTGGTTACTTAAGAAACAAAAGTAAATTCGCAGTCTGAGGTCTACAAACTAAACAGGATTTGAATCAAGCAGTGTCTCACCCTGACAGATGGAAAAGAAGGTTACAGATCCTCAATATCCAGGCTAGGACTCTTTTCTAGCCTGGGACCACTTTCCCCAATTCAAAGTCTCTGTCCTTCATATGTTTCTTCCAGGTGTTGAGTTGAGGGGAGAGGTCAAGTGACGATGTCACTTCCCCTCTTTTATAGTTTCTTCCAGCTTACTGGAAAGACAGATGCTTGTGATGTGAGGGTCCACCCCCGTTGGTCAAGCAGTCTCCATTGTCTATGTCTCTCTGATACATTTTCTGCTGGGAGAATGGATTCCCTTTAATGGGCCATCAGCACATCTCTGCCATCAGCACTCCATTGTTGTACCTGAAAGGCTGATTGTGGGTGTTCTCAACCTCACAACATATTTCAGTAGCACACACATAGTAAAACTTTATAACTTCACATACAATGATAGCACGTACAATCCAACAGGATATTACTGCTCAACAGATCAAGACTTTAAAAATGATACTTCACAAGGCATACTTTGTACAAAACATCATAATTATGACAGTGGTGAATATGGGGGTTTCAGGGTGCTGCTTTGAGATACAGAGGCAGCACTATTTCTGTCCTCTGCAGTGACTCACAGCAGAGAATCCTGTCCTCACTTGCCATAAAGACTTCTGAGTCACTTCTCACTGCCAGTTCTCACAGGAGAGAAACCAAGAACACTTAGGACTGTCGAGGAGAGTCCTACCTGATTGGGCATAAGCTCCTTGCTCCAAAGCTCTCTGGAAACCCACTACTCCCAAAAATACAGGTTTACATATAGTTATGGTGACTCCCCAAGTGTCACTGAAGGAATTGTGTGTAGGTAGCCTATCCAAATGAATCTTTTTATGGCCCCATGTACACTTTTACTGTACATGATTACATGGGTATTGTTGTGCAATAGCCCCCTTACTGTCTGTAACTGAACCCAGGAAGCATGTTCCTGAAGGAGAGTGAAGTGTGCAAAAGTTAGCATGCAGCATAGGTGCTGGAACTAGGGATGCGGGGGGTGCTGCAGTGGTTTCCATTATATACAGAGTTTACAGTTTGGTTCAATGGCTCTCAGCACCCTACTATACAAATTGTTCCAGCACCCCTGGCATGCAGGAGAGGGGTGGATATATACACGCCAATGCTGTAGCATGGCCCTGTACCCATTCTACAATGCAGTGTGGATGGGGGCAATGGGCAGGTCACAGGTATCTTTAGTCCTCCCAGGCCATTCCCACAGTGCTCCTTTGGGTGCCTGACACCAAAAAAAGATATAAAGGTCCCTGACCCACTGTTGCTGGTGGTAATTGTGACCTGCACTGAGCATTTTTCAGTTCTCCTGCCATGAGCGCTATTCATCAGCACAACCTGGAGGGTATTGACCCTAGTTCAGCTGGAGGTGAAATGCTTCTGGGCACTGCCTACCACCCTATCTGCTGCTTCTGTCTGGGAACAAGAAGCACCTCCTCCATCTTCTCCTCCCCCTCAATCTCCTTCAGCTGCCTGCCGGGCTGCTGTTGAGCCAGTGAATCCCATCCCCCAGCCTGACAAGGATGAGCAAGCTGGAAACCTGGCAGTGCATTCAGGGGGCAACAATGAACCCAATCCTGACCCTGTAGCAAAGCCTGTTTGGCACCCAACCCCTATGCAGGAGACTTCCTGGGTTGTCCACCTGCACAGTGTTCTTTAGGCGTTCCCTCCTTGTCAAGGACAGTGGGAAGGAAAGAGCTTGTAGTTGTGCCTAAAGACAGTAATGTTTGCGTACCATCAGGGAATTTGCTTGTTTTTTTTTTTTTTATATGATTGGTTCCTGTTACAAAGCATTTTGCAGTTAGTTAGATGTACGTTTGTAAAGAAAAGTTTATGTTCACTTCACATGTACGTGCGTGCACCTTGTTTTCCAAAGATGATCAAAGTGATTAGTTCATATAGGTTTGGGACGGGATAGCAGGAACCACAGTACATAACTGTGTTATCTGTATAAGCCTGGAGCCACTGAAATGCAAATAATGATATCCTTCACACTAACCCTTACCACCCCTCTACCCCTTGACCATGGGCTTATTTGTGTTTAAAACAAACAAATAAAAAGGGTTATTGGCAATGAAGTAAGCTGTAAAACAACGGCTGCTTGTAAAAGCAGCAACATGAGCAACAGAGAAGTTAAATCACTAACAAACTTATAAAGACTTTTCAATTAACTCACAATACAAAGAAAACAAAAGTAAAGTGATATGGAAGACAGATCACACTGTTCTTGTACAACCCCTCTTCGCTCAAGCAGTCATAACGAGCAACTATGGGAATATTCATGCCGAGTAATCAAGTATAGCCCCTAATAAGAACTATGAGCACAGTATCTTACAACGTTGTGAGGAAGGAATGCGTGAAGTCCCATCCAAAACAAAAATATCTTTTTCCAATGTTTTTTAACAGTGCTTAAGTGCTTCCCATAAACCAAATCAAATCAAAGCATTTAACATGTAACAGAAACATTGATGAATGGTGGCATTGCAGTGCATTAACAGTGTCCTCAGCACAAAAGCATGGCCAAAGGTTATGTTAACTTGGAGGGTCCTTGCCATAATTGTGTGCTTTCAGTTAGTAGTTAGTGTCATGCAACACAAATGTGGATGCTTAAAATCACAAGTCTACCCCAGCACAGTCCTAAATCACCTTCTGGCTCCCTGGTGGTCCATGGTGAAGGAACACACAGCATCCTGAATTTCCCTGGCCTGCTGTACACCCAGGAGCAGTGTGTACATGTGTTGGGTCAGGCTGCCTGTACAGGCTTTGGAAAGCAGTTCTGTCCTGTGCCCACTTGCTGTGGAAGTATTCCCCTTTGCATTCACAGACATTGAGTAAAAGCACAGCATGCTGCTATAATCCAAACTGTGTTGGCCACATTGTCGTTCAGTATTCAGCCAAGGCAACACCAACAGGCTTTCAGATGCCCCAGGTCCACGCCACCACCATTCTGCAGCTACTCAGTCTGTAGTTGAATTCCCTTTTCCTTGGGTTAGGGATGTTGGGGTACGGCTTCATTAGCTACAGTAGGAATGGGTGTATGGAGCTGCCCAAAATAAATGTCAGCACAGAAATACCATACATAATGAGAATGTTCCTAGAGAATAAAATCCCTTCTTGCCATTTGCGGTACAGTCTCAACCTTTGAGCACCTTGGTGTCATGGACCTTTCCCAGGTGTCCAACACTGATATTCCTGAACTGACCCCTGTGGTCCACTAAGCCTTGGAGAACCAGTGAATTGTAACATTTTGGCTCACATATTCACTGGCCCCTTTTGGTGGGCAAAGGATAGGAATGTGTGGTCCATTGATGGCCCCTGCAGTTTGGAATTCTGAAATTCTGCTATAATTTCTCAGACAGCAGGTAAGGCAACCAACCACTGGTAATTACAGCAGTGATAGCCTTGCACACCTATACGTCCATCGCCCCAAGAGTTGACTTCCCAACCCCAAATTGTTTTGCAACTGACCGGTAAGTGTCAGGTGGTGCCAGCTTACAAAGCAATGTACACTTGCTTCTCTACAGGTATGAGTTTCCAAAATCGAGTGATCTGGCACTGGAGGGTTGGTGCAAGCCCCTTGCACAACTTGAGGAAGGTCTGCTCTTTCATTGTGAAGTTCTGCAGGCACTGGTCATCATTCCATTTTTCCAAGATGACGTGGTCCCATCACACCACCCTGATTCCCCAGGACCAGAAGCAGTGATCCAACCATGAACATACCATTTCCTGGCATTCAACACCAATTCTGTGGGTTACCAGTGGACTTTCATTCCCCCTCCCCCCGGTCAGCTGCCTTCAGCAATTCAAAATTCTCTGGAGCTTCCAGTGTTGGATACTGGACCTCATGAACACTCGTCCGATGAGCAGAAGCAGAAACAAATCCTTATGAAGGTGCTCCATGTCTCCAAAGTAGTTTGGAAGAAGAGTGAGATGAGTAGGAGCTGCCATTGCCAACATGCGTGCAGGTGGTTCACAGCACCAGCAACACACAACAAGATGGTCCCCAGAGTGCGTACTGTGACACAAAGGACTCTGGGATTTTGCCCCTGAATTCATAATGCTACTGTTGCATTCCATGAAGGCCAGTGTGGATGTGGGTATACGTTTGTGCACAGCAGTGTGTGCACATGTACCTGTGTCCACTCTCAAGTGTAGCCATACCCTATGGCAACACTTCTCCCTTTGCACCAATAGAGGGAGTAGAGAGCTGGACCTTCTGATCATAGAGCTTACAGGTTTATTATCAGAAACTATGAAAAGAAGGAATTTAAACCTTAAACCTTTCCCCTTTCTGCTGGCTTTCTCTCACAGAAAAGACAAAACTGTTCTGCTTTTTTCTATTCTTTCCTTACTGGTTAAGGCAGAAGGTGGTGGCAGCACACCAGTAACATGTTGCAGTTTGTAGTGGAAGACCTTTACCCACAATGGATCTCAGATTGCTGAGTGCTGTGATTCAAAAAATACTGGAAAAATGTTTCAGGTAAGAATCTCCAGGAGAGGGGAGTTTTGAAAGACTAGGAAACCTCCCCGCGGAGGTGAAAGGAATAACCCATAGAACTCTTCTTGCAAAATACATTCTGAAGCTAAAATAAGTCACAATGACCTGGATCATCTTTTGTCATTACTGTTGATGTAAATATAGATACAAGCACGGTGACTCAGATGTTTTTCCTGACAAACAGAAGATGCCTCAGTTATCCCAACTGTTTTGGGTGCCTGTATTTACAAGGTCATGCTTTTGGTGGTTTAAAAAAGAAAAGAAAAAGACCAAGAGTCTTGTCAGTCTGAAGAGCTAGTTTGTACAGTGTGTGCTGCTGCTTTAGAATTGAGTTGAATTGGGCATGTTGTATTAAATTAGATGGAATATAGGGGTCCAGAAAGTCAAAGGTGTTAACATGACCAACATTAAACAGCGTTAAAAAAAGTTGGGAGACCTCAGCCTGCTTGGTACCCTGTCAAACTCACCATAAAAATCCTTTTAATTTCTGATTAAAGATACAGAAAAGAAAGGAGAAAGGTTAAAGCATTTGAAATATAAAGTATTTAGTAAGGCTTTAATTTTAGCAACATTCCCTGTTCCCTTTCCCTCTTGCTGGAGAGAGTTTTAAAAAGGAAAATGCCTCTATTTGACAGTCTCGTAGATGGTAATAACTGTTTTTGGGGGGCAAAAAGAGAAGAAAGTTAGTTGAGATAGGTTGGAGCTGTTGCTGTTGTTAAAGTCTGATGTGCTGGCCGCCACTTCCCGCAGCTCCCATTGGCTGTGAATGGTGAACTGCGGCCACTGGGAGCTGCGGGGGGCCATGCCTGCAGATGGTCAATGTAAACAAGATGTCTCGTGGCATTGGATTACCCCGGTGGGCCAGTGGATTACCCCGGTGGGCCACATGCCGAAGGTTGCCGACCCCTGTCCTAGAACACAAAACAAGACAAATACACAAAAGAGCAAAGATAGAAAATACAACTTCTGTCTTTAGTATTGACTTTCATGTGCAGTCTCACTGCTGGAAAAACACAGACACAGCCCACGGTCTAATCAGCCATCTTGAGACTTGGCAAACTAGTACCAGCATTGATCTATATAATAATATATATATAAGGCATTGCTTTTATTTGCCACTTTGCTCACAGGCTCAAAGCAGTGTTGCAAAATGTAGTCCTGGCCAGCTAAGTCAGACTCTTATTAGACAAAAGGCAAAAGGAGAAGGATAGAAAAAAGAGAAAATAAGGTGGGAAAGAGAGAGGACACATGTGGGGGAGGGGAGTGGGGAAGGAAGTGACAAAGTCTCACATCCCAGGTGGTGGTCAGGATTTAGCCGGAGTCAGTGGAGGTGGCAATGCCATTTAGATTCCTCTCTCCAGACGGGTCAGGACATCTCTCAAGGCCAGCACTGTCAGAGTGGATACTGGGGTCCCAGGAGTCAGTGCGGGTGGCTGCCATATGGGTGAAGCTCATTCCTTCCTGTTTTCCCATCTTTCAGCTAGCTAGCATCTGCATCTGTCCTCTAATTTTTATCTTCAAAGCCTTTTCTTTGAAGGACCCCAAAAAGAGGAGTGATGGGTGGAATAGCCAAACCCCTCATTATTTTGTCTAACCATTAGGCCTAATTTCTGACACATCAATTTGGGTCCATTAATTTCCAGCCCACTTCTCTTGTTTACCAGGCATGATCTTAATAAAGTCCTTGAATTAAAGCAGTAGGCCTTCTTGTTTGTACTATTTCAGCCATTCTGTCTCCCTTTTGAACCTTTTCTCATCAACATTTGTTGTTATAGGCTATTGTGACACTTTATGCACTTTTATCAACTTCCGCCAAGTTGAGTTTACAATTAGGGTAAATTTGTAGGCACAATTATTGCAATAGGCCTCTCTCTTCATGATGTCATTATTCAGTAATAGGTCACCACTGGGAGTCGTTTATACTTCTATTAAAGGAATTCGATAGACTGCAAATCCGCCCATTAAACTCACATCATCCGTATCTTTTTGACATTCAATGCTCAGTTGTACTCTTTGCTCAGATCCGTGAATTACAGGTGTTCGTTTCTGGTGTAATCTCAGTTTTTTTTAAAGAAGTTCTAACCTGTTGTTTTTACCATATTGTATGCCTAAAAATATAATGCCAGGACATGAATGGAGGACCCAGTCAGGCATCAAGTGTAGTCCTTCAACTACCTACAGTTCACTAAGCAACATTTAACACAAACCCAGCCAAACAAACACAAAAGGGAAGAGAAAAAAACAGCAAAGATAGAAAATACAGTTTCTGTCTCTAGTGTTGACTTTCACATGCACGGGAGTGCAGGGGACTGGACTAGATGATCTATTGAAGTCCCTTCCAGTCCTACACTTCTATGATTCCATGATTTGATATAAACTGTAGTGACAGCGTACTGTACTGTCAGAACTAAAAGGGTAGTTGGTTCCTACCACTGTTTAGCTTTTGGTTTTCAAGTTGGGCTAGACTGGGAAGAAAAGGGTGGATGAAAAGCAAATTGTGATGAGCTGCTGGTGCTCAGGTATTATAACGATGAGAGCCTTATAAGGGCCCAATCCAATACCCATTGAAGTCAATGTAAAGATTCTTTGACATCAGTGGGCATTGGATCATACCCTGAATTTCTAGATAGTTATATCTCTGAAAGTGTGTATGGTAAGTTTTTTTACTTCCAGAAGCTAGTCAGGGTAGCTTCAGTAAAAGAGGGGGAGGGTAAATCCATAGGAATAATTTACTTCACTCTTTGAAAGGGGACCCGTTATGATTGACAAAATCCTAACATGCTTGTAGTAAAGTAATATTGCTACTTAGCAATTTCATTCAAGGACCTCAAACTGCTTCATGTATATTGAGACTTGATTCATCTCCCACTTGTGCAGGTGGTGTAATTTGACCCTGAGGTCAGTTGTGGTCTGATTCCCCTCTGCGATGGTCCAAGGTCCTTAAAATGCAGTTGACCTGTGCAGAAGGCTCATCTGCTGGTGAGGAGCAGAGAGGTCTTCTCTGATGGGCTTTTTGATTCAGGCAGTATCATGTAAGCTTGGTAGATGCCAACAAACCCCCCCACCCCCCCAACTCCTAAACAAAAAAACAACTCTGACCTGTTCTGAGGCTCTTATTGCAGACTGATTGGAAGGATGAACTCAAGAAGTAATGAAAGTGTGGTGGAGTGCGTAGGAGTTATTGATTATATAACTTCTATTAGCTTGTTTGAGAAATAAGCCCAGATACAAGTAGGGCTTTTATCCCCACTGAGCCAACCCTTTCCTCCACCTGTGGATCAGAGGCTGCCTGCCATCACTAATTTGGATTTAATCTAAGAACCCATTACGTGACAAAGCTACTAAGAAACAACAATGAGAAATGCTTGGGAAAAAAATGACTCCAGTACTTCAAAATAATTATTTGTTGCAGAGACTAAATTTGTATGGGTACCAAATGAAATGAAAAATTGGGTGGACTTTTTAAATGGCTTTGTACATGCCAGGTAGAATTCAGATATTGTGTTACAGGCCTCTGTGAGTTATACAGATAGAGGAGGAACGGATTAAGGGGACTGTATCTCAGGCATGCTGCTACATCTCACGTTGCCTGTTGACAGAACTGAGTCGGTAGCATTGCCTTGCTGAGATCTATACATGATCTGAGATCTGTGATCATGAGGCATTTAGATTTTTTTGCTTTTCTGTTGGAATAATTATATTATAATAATACAATGATCCACATGGCAGACTGTTGAACCCACATAGAGCCCTACTAGATGGGGAAATTAAACACACATCAGGTTTAGGTACTTTCCCATCCTGGGAGGTTCAGGGCGTGTCAGCAGCCTAGACACTGAGGATGTTCAGGTCTATCGTACCTAAATCTTTCCACAGGAAGTGGAATAGGAAAGTGAATGTTGATGATAATTGCAACAAAAAGACAATTTTAAAGAGTCTTTACAGGGCTGCACTGTAGCAGCAGTAAAGTGGTGCTTTCCAGGGTCAGCAGGGACCTTTGGCAAACATAAATGACTTTCCTATAATGAAACAAAAGCACCTGATCAATTGCGCACCGCAAATATCCCCTGTCTGTACAGTGTATTAAACTGTCATTGCAGTTTCTTTTGGGGGAGATGGTGCTGAATAAATTAACTCCTGCACAGTCTCCTCTGTGGCTGCTATTTCACAGCCAATGAGAGGGGGGATGGAGGCTGTGAATTCTTTGCCAATAGCAGTAGGATTTGTAGTGGAGCTGTGTGTGCTACCAGACTTGTGGGCCTGCAGAACAGCCATCTATGTGAACGCCTCTTGCCAAGGCCTTGCTTGCAGAACCCTAGGATTTCTGGGACTTGGAGGCTGCAGCCCTTGCCCACTCTGAACCGGGAGAAGCTCTCTTACCAGAGAGGACAATTTCCTGGAAAGTCAGTGAGGTCAATCTTTTGGAATTTCTTGCCCCACCCCCTCAACACTTCCTGCATATTGCAGACCTCTCAACAGTCCTGGGTTTCATGTGACTACCCTGCTTCAACCTACAACCCCCCGTTCTGGTGGAAGCGGTTCCTGTCCTATGGGGCTGGCTGGGTGTGGCTTCCCACTCGGGGCATTGCAACTTGGCACACGGAGTTGCAGTGTTTCTCAGGTGTGGGTCGTCTCCCCTACCCCCCCCGACTTAGTGTGGGGCAAGCTTGCTCTGCAATTCCCCCGCCACTCCAATCTTTCTATCTCCCCTCCCTCTAGGGCAGCATCCAAACCTCCCTGGTCCTTCCACCCCCTGGAGGAATAAATAGATTTTCTCAAACTTGGCACATGCCACACATGTTCACGGCCTGTGGTCGTAGTTCATGTCATGTTATTTAAAATAGTGAGGAATTACAGAAAGTTACTTTCCTCTCATACTGAACAAGGAACTTTATTAGAAAAAGAAAAACAACGCTACTGTAATCCAAGCAATAAAAATATTATCCCTAAAGCTACTCTACCACACTCTCTGCTTCTATGTATTGCATCTACCTATTACCTTATCTTTCTTCCTAGCTTCCTGTGACAGCTTTAGAGCATTGGATATCAAGACAAAATGTTGACCCTTAAGGAATAAATGTCATGGTTTAATTTCCAGCAAAAATGCACACACATTTTAAAGCAGACAAAAATTAAGCTTTTTCAGTTTTGATGATGCCTGACACCTTTTTTATTCTTCATAGCTCCTGTATTAAATATCTTACTGGAAATGTATTAGTAAAACATGTCTTGGTTTGCTAACTAACTGATGGATTTTATTAATCTTGAATTTTGAATATGCTAATTGTTTTATAATTGTAGCGAGAGCTGTCAAGTAATTAGACACTGCTATCTTAATTTTTGTTACACTGTAAGTTGCACTATAGGATTCTTAGCAGTTATTTAGTTTTCTATATGGATGAAACTGGATACCTGGCTCTTACAATAGACCCATTGACAGGTTTGTAGGATCAGATCTTAAGATTCTGCTATAGTTACATTTTCTTCCCTTGATATATTTTTCTAATTACTTAATTCATAGTGCAACACCCCTCATTTAACAGTCCCTTCCTATGGTAATTTTTTTCCTTTTTGGAGATTATTATTGAAAATAGAGGAAAGGAGCTATTTGATATTATGGAACCTAAAAGGAAATACTATTTTCCCCTGCTGTTTCTCTTTTTCTTTAATATGCCTATTAATCTATATAAAATGATACATTAAATAATGAAGAATACTAAACAAATAATTTCTCATTAAAGATTAGGAAGTTTGCATTTGTGTATAGGTGTTTATAATAGAATATATATACAATAAAGAAATAGAATGCAATGTTTTGCAAATTAAATACAAAATAAGCTTATCTGGTATCCAAAGTTTTTGGCACATAAGCAATTCTATAGGGGTTTCCTAAAATACCAAAAGATGACAAAAATAAAAACAAATGCTGAGTTTATGGCAAATGCTCCCTGGAATTGCTAAATCACCTTTCCATTCTCAATAATGTGAGTCCAAGACCTCAACTCCATATGAAATTTTGAAACAATCAGTCACTGTAGCAGCAACTGATTGCAGAAAACATGATTTCAAAATCAATTTGTCATACTGCAATATGGATTTAATGGTTTATTTGTTTTGACATTTCTCATTTGCTAAGTGCAGGTATGCTGCAGTAATCTCTCTATCCTGCATTTACAAACCAAGATGCTGGAAGGCAGAAATGGTTTTGAATTTGTACTGGATATGGAATTACCTGATAATGTTTTAATCTGATCATTTTCCCAGCACCACAAAAGAAATATATACGCTATCCGATTTCTATGACAAGACCTTTTGGATGTCCAGTTCACGTCACAAGAAATCCTAGGAGATGGCTTTGACAACATGAATGCCTTGTATGACCTGCCTGCAGAAAGGAAACATGAAGATGAGCTTTAAAATGTTAAATTACATAAAGGAAAGGGTTGGATTTTGATGCAATTCTATTTATGCAATGGGGGCACACACAGGCTGGCTCAAACACTTCCTAATTGAAAGTCCTTATTTGTGGAAGAACAGTTTTTTATTTTAGTGGGAAGAATTTATTTTTACTTCTTTGCTATCCTGAATCAAGGAGGCGACAGCCAGTTTGGTGGCAGCTATTTGGAGGGAAGTGGCCAGTGATTAGTGTGAAGTTGTAGAAGATTCAGGGAGTACAGTTAGTGACTGTCCTCCTTCGAGGAAAACTCATCTTTGAGTTTCTCATCACAGAGTTAAGTTTAAGTAATCCAGGAGGAGTGATGAGAAAGTGGAGGACCTGTGTGCCTTCAAGCGGCATGTGGGAGTACAGCCTAATAACGGCTGTATGACCTGTGTGCCTTCAAGCGGCCAGCACATCCCTCGGCCCGCGCCACTTCCCGCAGCTCCCATTGGCCTGGAGTGGCGAACCGCAGCCAGTGGGAGCCGCAATCGGCCAAACCTGCGGATGCGGCAGGTAAACAAACCGGCCCAGCCCGCCAGCGGCTTTCCCTGAACAAGCGGCAGACCGGCTTTGAGAACCACCGGTTTACACTGTTAAAAGCCATGCCTAAAATGTTTGAATGTGGGTGCTTAAAATTAGTTACTTGGTTAAGTGTCCTGATTTTCAAGAGTGCTGAGCATCCCAAGCCCTGCTTTAATGATAATCAAGGGTGCTCAGTGCAGTTTGTAGGGTTAGGGCCTACATCTGTTTCCAGAAGCTCATTTATGAAGAATAAAACCTAAATTGTATTGCATTATTTAAAAACAAACATCTATCTGGCACTATTTCACGTGATTTGTTCCTGGCTGTGCTGCTGGTTTCTCTTTGATGGCCCCAGGCCATTCTTGGTGATGTGAGGGTACTTCACAGGATGTTCACTTGATGGCTATCAGACAATATCTCAGAAGAGGAGGAAAGAACAGCAGCCAAATGATTGGTGCTGAACACAATATGCTTTTGAAATGCTGTTTGAGAATTTGTCCCCAGCCATCACCTACTCCTTCCCTTTGTACAAACATGCACTGCAGATTCTCCAGAAATCATTTTGTCTATTTATTATTTAGTTCAGTTTATAAATAACTATAATGAATAAGTGCCTATCTCACACTCCAGGTGTCCTTTAGGAAATTGTACACAAAACACCATATACAGAAATTTAGCAGCATATGCCCTCACCATATCATGACATATCCAACAATAACAAAAAATAATCTATGAATACCTTGGTCTCCCCAATCCTCAGTCATTTCCCACTTCCCTGATGCCTAAAAATTATACAAACCTTATAGGTTGCCCTCAAAGTCAAGAAATTCCAGCTTTCTTATATCATGGAGGGGAGTGAAATCCAGATCTGAGGGGCTCACATGAAGACCACTCTACCAGGAAGTTAAGCATGTACTGAAGTACTTAACTAAAGTATATAGGTATGGGCTTAAGAACGTGCTTAACTGTTTTGCTAAATCAAGGCCTTATTACTATAAACCAGGGGTCGGCAACCTCTGGCACGCAGCTCGCCAGGGTAAGCACCCTGGCAGGCCGGGTCAGTTTGTTTACCTGCCGCGTCCACAGGTTCGGCCGATCGTGGCTCCCACTGGCTGCGGTTCGCCGCTCCAGGCCAATGGGGGCGGTGGGAAGCCGCGGCCAGCACATCCCTCAGCCCGTGCCGCTTCCCGCAGCCCCCATTGGCCTGGAGCAGCGAACCGCGGCCAGTGGGAGCCGTGATCGGCCAAACCTGCAGACGTGGCAGGTAAACAAACTGGCCCGGCCCGCTAGGGCGCTTACCCTGGCGAGTCGCATGCCAGGGGCTGCCGACCCCTGCTATGAACCCTGCCTTATCTTTTCTGTGCTTGGTGATAGAGTGCCATATCCAGTTATCTTAGTAATTACTAGTTCATCTTCACGGAATTGCCTTCTGCGTTTTGTTTTGCCTTGATGTAGCATCCCATGTTCAAATTAATCCCTGCTATAACATCATTGAAGCCAATAAATTACACCAGAGTTGAATATGCCCTTAAACTATCCAATTAAGCTCTAATATGTGTTGGTATTTACAAAGCACCTGTTCCCATGGTATTAAAATACCAGCTTTAAAACAGTGAGTGCTTTGCTCTCTCCTGTTCTAGGTTAAAGGTAGACCCCTTATTTTGAGAGTAATGTGAATTTGCTATCCTACTAAATCATGGGTTGTTACTCTGCTCACATCTGGGCTTTCTTCTGTTCTGGTTGTTTAGGAAATACTGTGATAAAGGCACTGTATGACTTGAAAATGTGAAAGAAGGTCTCTTTCTGAACTCTCTTGGGAGTGTATAACAGAGTCTTGGCTGTGCTGCTTAGAATGCTCTAGCTTAGTGGTGGGCAACCTGCAGCCCATCAGGTAATCTGATTGCGGGCTGCGAGACATTTTGCTGACGTTGACCGTCCACAGGCATGGCCCCCACAGTTCCCAGTGGCCGCGGTTCGCCGTTCCCAGCCAATGGGAGCTGCGGGAAGCGGCGAGCCGCAGGGACATGCTGGCTACTGCTTCCTGCAGCCTGGATAGCCACAAGTGGTAGGTTAAAATATTCTTGGGTAGGAGGGGCTGAGCAGGGGTGTAGTCATGGGTGGGCCTGTGCACCACGCACAGTGCTTAAAGTGAGGCAGGTGGTGAGGAGTTGCAGCCCCAGAAAAAATATTATTTAAAGATTGAGCCGAGCCTTTGAAGGGGGCAGTCTTAGTAAAGCTGCTCCTGCCTCATACCCCAGTGCTTCACATTAGCACAGGCTTTGACTCCACACAGCACCACACAGCTCCAGTTACTGCCTCCCCATTGGCTGATTGGGAGCTGAGAGCCAATCAGGTTCTGGCTAGGCACCCACCAGCGGTGGGCTGGTGCAGGGTGCACTACCTCTGCAATGGGTGTGGGCAGGAAATAACCAGAGCTGGGTGGTGTGAGACTGAGCTGGAGCCTGTGACGATGGGGAACGGAGCAGAGCCCATGTGCAGGAACCCAAGGAATGGTAGCAGGAACCTAGGCACTAGGTCACAACACACCCTGTTTGACCTGGCCACCCTCTGTCATGCCAGCAGGAAAGGGGCTCTGCCTGGCAAAGATAGATTTGAGGGGGCTGAGACCCTTCTAACCCATGCCACCTGCAGCCTATGTGGATAGCTATTCAAGTAGTTTTTAACTAATGGTGGCCATTATGGTTCTTATGCTTGAATCTCATGACAAAGAACACCAGAGAGAGTCTCCTTGTGTTGTGAGGAAACAAAATGCTGAAACATTAGTATGTGACTGGCAATCATAGCAATGAAGATTATATTGAAGCAAACCAAAGGCCTGGCCCTACATTCCTCAGGCATCCAAATATCCCACTGACACAATAGTGTTTTGGGGTTTTGTAATTTTATTACAAAAATTATTTTTCTGACCTAAACAAATTTGCATTTTTCTATGGCTCAGTCTTCGCGTGAATACCAAAGAAATCATCTTAGTTAAATGAATTCCATCTTACTTTAATTTTCCACCTCAAATCACAATTAATCAATATTGTTCAAATCCCTTTATTTCTTTGGTTATATTTTATTAAACTAAGCCTGATGCTTTGCATAGATGGGCTAAAACACTGATATAGACTAATATTGTTCATGATTCATTCACCCTGGGCTGTGGGTAATAATTTTCCAGCAGAACAGAGTAGCAGTTCATTTGATAAATAATTGAAAGCAAAATATGTTGCATTTGGGGGCATGCTTATGTGAGAAATTGTGGGGGAGGAAATTGGCAAATGAATGCAGAAGTGTCAAATCAGGCTGCTGATCATGCACAGCAGCAGAAAATTATGGATTCAGATTGTAAGATCTTTGGGGCAGGGATGTCGTCTTCTTATGTTTGTACAGTGATTTATAATGGGGCCCTGATCTATGACTAGGGTCTGGGTGTGGTATTGGCATACAATAAGCTTTTGTATGAGAGACATATTCTCTATTTATTGGGTATATTTGGGTAAAAGTCTTTGGATATAAAAGTCTTTATCTTTGAGAAGGTTCTGGAAAGTTCTCATATTACCTGTACTTGGCTTACTTCTTGGAATTTAATACGTCTTTTATGATTATGTGGTAAACTTGTAAATCACTATAGCCCATTGGCATATGCCTTGTATTATTTGGAAAGAAGAATCCTCATTTTTCTCCACAAAACACTACTTAATCCAGAAGGCTAATAAATACCATATCCAGAGTATGTGTTAGGGCTTTTTTAATTATGTAAACGGACTTACATAATTTACTTGCATAACCTCTTATTACTCATGATATGGCTTGTCAAGGTTTTAGCTCCAGATTGAATTAGCTCCTATAAAATGTATAGATCTCAGTTCTTCATTCTGATTGGCTAGGGATGCCAAGAATACTGGTGCAGAATGAAGCTGAGACTTATTTAAAACAGGTTATAGTAATGATTTCTTTCATAGGTACAGTATTACACCAGTGCTGTGATAAACTATAGCTAATTATTCCTAGAAGACATATTTGTTTAATAATGCTAAAGAAAGAGAAGCCAGCAACAGGAACTTATAGCAATACTGAAAATATCAAATGGAAGTAAAAAAATTGTAAAGGAATATTTTCAGTTAGGTATACTGCTTAATTAAGTCACATGAGAATAAATCACATGCAACCTGGTATTGTACGTAACCTTTCCAGTCTTGCATCAAACTTCTAGAAACATAACATTTCAAAAAGGAGAGAACAGCACATGAAAACTACCAATTTTGCATTTTAGTAGAACCTTAAATATCCAAACTTCAATTGCCTAAAATTTCCGATTAGCCAAATCAGGGTTATCTTATCTGGCAGCTATAAATTACATGGGAAATCATTATCAGAAATCTTGGGTTTCAAAACATATTTATTGTCTATGATAATCAGATAATTAAGGTCACAAAGATTTCCAAAAAGATAATAGGCCATTTTTATCCCTTGATGTAACACAGTTGTCTTCAGTGCATGTAAATGAATTATCTCAAAAGTTTTCTTGTCTAGAAAGAGATAAATCTAGGATTTCACATACACAAATGTTCCAGTGACGGGAGGATATGCAGCCATATGATGCTGTTCTGTGTCCCTATGTTCAAACTCTGGACTCAGAGTACTCTGAGCTTCTCCAACATATCCCTCTTCTTGTTTTGTTCTAGTTATACAGTTTTTTGTGCTGCCTTTATCACTATAGAATCTGAGTACCTTCTAGTAGTCCTTTATGTGACATAACTAACATCTTGTTGAGCAGAATTCATGAAGAAGTGCTAACAAATGTTGTTGCTAATAATTCAATGCTGTTTCTTTTTAGGAAAACATCTCTAAGAAAAAGGCAAGAATAATACTGTCCAGGCTATCTACATGGAAGTTAAAGACTCTACATCTCTTTCTGAATAAAGTAGGGAAACAACTTGGGTGTTCCATCTCCATGAATCAATAAAACTAACTCTAGTATCCAAAGGTGCATCTGATCTCTGGAGCACACCAATGTATGGTCAGAGTACACCATCCTCCCTGACTTCACCTGTACTGGCAGGAACATACACCTGTACCAGGAGATTTAACAGAGACTGGAGGAGGTGGGAATTCACTGGACTCCGTCCCAGTGCTGGGAGTTCATGAAGCACCTCAGGCACCTGTACTGGAGTGTGAAGGACTCTTAACAGTTTATCTGGGAGGAGACATAGCAATTGCCCCTGCTACGATGAGCTGGATTGGGTGCACTCCAGGCTGTGACTACTGAACCAGAATTCATAACCCCCTCCTGGCCTCATTGCACAGCAGGATCCTGATGAGGGGCAGGGCAAGGAAGCAGGAGGATCCTGGGAGGAAGTCCCAGAGGAAGCACCTCGAGACCTGGAAGAACCAAATTGAGGTTGCCCTCTCTGAGGAGCCTGAGGAGGAGCCGAGCTGCAGCAGGAACCAGAATCTGAGGCTGGTAAGTTACAATTTATCCCCATACTCCCCAGAAATATCCCCTCAGACTCTGAAATTACATGCCTGAAGCCAGCCAGTATTAATGAGCAGTCCCTGTGCCCCTGGGTCTGTTCATTTGTCAGTCAGCACTCTGAACAGCGATAGTCCCTGGGCCAGGCCAACCAGGGGGAAAGGAAGAAAGGGAGAGGTAGGTTGTGAAAGGGCCCAGGTGGGGAAAAACAGTTTTATGACGTATGGTTGTACAAAGACCCCAAACCACTCTCTCCCCCCACTTTTCTTCCCTTTGCAAATGGGAGCTGAGTGGGAAGGGGGCAGGAATGGTTGGGGGCTTGGATGTGGGTCTGGGAAGGGAAAGGGAACTGTTTGTTTGTCTGAGAAAAGTCAGGGCTGTCTGTTCTCCCTGTGACCATTGGAAATATTTATTACCATTCCCAGTCCCTGGGCTTCTCTCAGGGTGGAGATCAGACCCACCTCCGAATACCTCCCCCTGCTGCAGGAAGCTCTGCAGGTGGGCAGCAGCCTTGGAGCTTCCTGCAGCAGGGGGAGGTACCTGGAGGTGGATCTGATCTCCCCCCAAGACCAGCCGTGTAGTGCAGGGGAAGAGCAAGTCCTGTCCCTTCCCAGCCCAGGTACTAGCAGCTGGAGCCCAGGGAACATTAGGAGTTCCCGACTGGGGCACCCCCAGCCCTGCCTCTTCCCACCCCTCCACTAGCTAGATTTCATGGGGGAGGGCTTATTTCACGGTTTGTGAAAATGTTTTTCATGGTTGTGAATTTGGTAGGGCCCTACTTATGATGAACACATCTGGTGTATATAAGCAAACTCTGTGACCAGTCCATGTCTGGTACAGGAGCATGAAATAGTGGGAACAGCAACAAAGATTGAAGACAGAAGGAACACAGCAACAAAAGGTTGCAGAATCTTTTCAACATGCCACTCTTCAGTGCTCCAGAGAACTTCAGCTTTTCCAAACCTTCAGAATAGACAGGCTGAAAACAATATTTTGCATTGCTACCAAGCTGCACAAAGAAACTGGAGATATACAGGTGTCATTTTTAATTTATGCTATGGGGAAGCAAGCAAAGCATATCTTTAAATCCCTTGACTTTACTGAAGACAAAGATGACTATGAAAGTGGTCTGGCTATGTTTGATGCATACTTTATATCTCAGGGAAATGTCGTTTATGAAAGAACATGTTTCCACCAGACAATTCAAAAACCAGGGGGAAATGCTGAATGTTTTATAAGAGCTCTGCATATGTTGGCTGAAAACTGTGATTTGAGAATGCAAAACATGAAAATATCAGACAAGCTGATTATTGTGTTAACAGATAAAAACATTTCACAGCAGCTACAACTGAGGAGAAATTTAACCCTAGCCACGGCTATATAGACAGCAAAACAGTCAACATTAGTCAAACAACAGAACAAGAGGCAAGAGCAACTTGAAAAACCTGAAACTATCTTAGAAGCTATAAATAGACATTTGAGTGTTAAAAGTCATTATCAGAAAACCCCTGAGGCAAGAAGAGACAACTCCCAGGCTAAGAGGGACAAATTCCAGCCTACATGTACAGGATATGGAAAGAATCCAACCCCAAGAGATGATGCATGTCCAGGGTGTAATACATGCATGAAATAGATATTTTGCAGCTGTTTGCTGCACCGAAGCAGTCAGAGAATTGACTCTTATTACAAACAATCAAGAACCATTGTTTCTGGGATCTATCACTTGTGATGTATAGAGCTTGCCTGGAATATTCATAGCAAGACTATTGATTTTAAAATTGACTCAAGAGCTGACATCACAGTCATCTCAGAATGGATTTACAATCCCCTTCAACCCCTCCCAGTGCTGAGTCACTTGACACAGCTTTGACTAGCCCTGAAGGTATTCTGAATTGCAAGGGCCAGTTCATCATAGAAACAACTTACCAAAACTAAAGCTATGCATTCAGAGTGCATGTGATCAAAGACCAATAAACTTCTCAGTTACAGCATGGCAGCCATGATGGGCCTAGTGAGAAAGGAGGAAGAACTGGATTGAAGATTTGATGATATTGGACTTTTGAAAGGAGATCCAGTACAAATCAACTTAAGAGAATGCTGGATCATGCAGTGTGCAAACATCCCTACCAGAGAGACCTTGGAACGGACTAGCTGCAATTTAAGTGAATTCAAAGGACATCATTACCTAGTCATTAGGGACTATTTTTCCAGGTATATAGAAATAATGTACTTGAAAGACATAACATGGATGTTGCTGAGACTTGAGCTGAGCACTTTCAGTTCTCCCATGAACAGTTTTGATCAGCACTGAAGAAACCGAAGTACATTTTTGTTCACTTTGGCATTCCAGAACAACTAGTGACAGACAATGGACCAAAATTCGTTTGGAATGACTTAAATTCTGCTGCAGTGAAATATGATTTTGATCATATTACTAACAACCTACATTACCCACAAGTGAATGGAGAGGCCGAGAGAGCTGTACAAACAGCCAAGAAAATCCTACAGCAAGAAGATCTATTCCTTGCTCTTCTGAGTTACAGACTAACACCAATAGCAGTTACTGGATATAGTCTAGCACAACTCCCGATGGAAAGACAACTCAGAACTACTGTTCCCACTTCGGAAAATAATCTACCTCTAAAGTGGCCAGACATGAAGAGAGTGGCCAAATCAGATCATCAGGCAAAAAAAGCCTATAAATACTTTTGCAACAGATGTTATTCAGAGAACTGCCGGGTCTAGAACCTGGTGACTGTATTTGTGTCAAATTGGATGGAGAAAAAGGATGCACAACTCCTGCTATCATAAAGAAAAAGAATTCAGTGCCCCAATCATATGTAACAGACCAACAGGGGAGAGTTCACCAGAAACTGTCAACGTCTACAGTTTGTTCCTCAAAAAGAACAATCAACAGAACAAACTCTATTCATGGCAGATGCAGAATAAGAAGGTAACACCTCAAGGATTCCAACCCGACCACAGCTGGTTGTTGCAACTAATGGATGGCCAGATGATCAAGTTGTTATGCGTTTGGGTCATGTAATGAGAAAACCAGTAGTTTTCAGACACTTAACAGCCTGATACATACTGAGCCTCAAAGACAGTATGATGGTATAAATATTGTAAATGGCAGGAATGTAGAATTTAAAGGGGGAGAGATAATGGAATGCTAAACTGCATTGTACAGTTCAGCCACTAGGTGGCACTGTGCATAATATCTTATTTAAATGAACTTCATCTATACCTGGCAGATCATTAAAGGATCTTGTGATTAAGGCTAAGATTTTGTCATGGTGATTTTTAGTAAAAGTCACGGGCAGGTCATGGACAATAAACAAAAATTCATGGAAGCCAGTGACCTGTCCCTGACTTTTACTAAAAATAACTGTGACAAAATGGGGCGAGAGGAGGGTCGAGCACCCATTGCTGCTGGGACTCTGGGGTCCCCCCCGCTGCCCACAGTGGCTGAGAGCACTGGAGTCCCCCCCCCCACACACACACTGCCTGCAGTGGTTCAGAGCTGCGGGGCCCATGGCTGGGAGCTCTGGGGTCTGCTCGCAGTGCTCAGAGCTTTGGGGGTCTGCCACCACCCATGGCAGCTAGGAGGGTGAAGGATCCACTCTGGTGGTTCAAGAAACACAGTGCTGTGTCCCTTGGCAGTGTAGAGGTGACTGGGTTGCGGTGTTAATCCAGAAATTCAGGGAAGAAAATACACTTGCAATACTACTCTGTTTCCCTCACCCTTTCAATGCTGTTTGCTGGACACTGGGGCTGGACTTTCTGGCAATGCAGAGGGGGGGTGGGGTGTTAGGAGATGGGTGGATGTTTTCTGTGGTTCTTTGTTCCTCTTCCATGGGAATTCCGTCTGCTAGTGTAGAATACAGTCAATTTCCTCTCAAATTGCCATCTAGCCCTTTAAACATAATTCAGTACATTTTTGGTGTAGCAGAAATTCACATTGGTTCTTTAGATTTAATGGCAGGGCAAATGTGCTCGGTCCACCTTCATATCTCCACTGAGCAATATGTAGAAGGGTCACCATTATCAGAAACCTCTTTGTGGCATAGGTGGCCAGGTGTCCTGCAGAGTACTGGAAAGTCACTTATTTTTTCCATTCTGGTACCTTCAAAACTGCTATGTTCTCCAAGGGATGGCCAGCCTTTAAAGAACAGAAAGGTGACTCGGTAACTGTACTCCTGAAGGAACCGAACCCCACCCCAGTGGTCCATCTGTGCACTGTAAACATTGCAATATTTTAATAAAAGTAATGCAGGTATCTTACCATTTTGAGCCTCAGCTCCTTGCTCATGGGCTGCAAAAATAGTTTGATGGAAGGAAACTGTAACAGCTGCATTCCTAGGATTTGAAAAAGTGTCAGTATTGTGGCCTTTGGCAGCATAATTGCATTATGTGGGGGGATTTAGGTACTTTCCAAGGAAAAATGAAATATAAAACTACCCTTGTGTTTGACTTGCCAGGACATTCTGATGCCAAGAGGGAACCTTTTCCACTGGGAGAGCAGGAGCGGCACCAAAGAGATAGCAAAGGAAGACGCTGGAGGACTCTGGAGGACCTGTTTGTTGGCATAGACAGAAGAAGTCAGCAGCAGATGGACTTACAGCAAGGGAGGAGCAGGCTCTTAGGCAGGATAAGGAATTCCTGAAAATGGAGAGACAGCACAAGCAATGAGAGCGTGCACAGAGGGAGCAGGATCATGCACTCATGCAATCCCTAGTCCAATTCTTGGTAGAACACTTTCAGAGTCTGCCTGCTGCTGTGGCCATTGCTCCTCTATGGGAATAGGCAACACTTCCTCCTTCTCCAGGTGCCTTCCCAGACTACTGCTGAAGTGGTGAATCCCACATTCCCCCTTACTAGGGAGGAGCATGCTAGACGCCGGGCGCCACTTTCTCCAAAGTCACCTGAAACCCCTGTCAGGGAACCCCCCAGAGCATTCAGGAGGGCAATGATGAGCCTGATCTAGTTCCTATAGCCCGGTCTGTATTCAGTCCCCAAACCCCACACAGGACAAGTTAACGTTTTCCCCCTGCACAGTATTCCACAGCCGTTCCCACTCCATCAGGGCGAGAGGGAGGGGAAGGACATGGAAACTTGTCCACAGAAAGTAATGTTTGCCTACTCTGAGGGAATTTGGCCTTTTTTTTTTTTTGGTTCATTCGTTCCTATTACAAACAAGTCTAGTTCTATATTCCATGTATGTACTGTTCACTTCACTTGTGTGTGCACCTTGTTTTCCAAGTATGATCAGTGTGATACTTCCCAGAAGTTTGGAATGAGGTAGCAGAACTCACAGCCCATGAATGTGATTTATTTAAAAATCTGGTGCTGTGGAAATGTGAACAATTCCATCCATCCCACAACCCTTTCCCAAACCTCTCCCCCGGCCATGAATTTGCTTATTTTTGTTTAAAAGGGTTCATGGTTCATGACAATAAAGTAAGCTGCACACTAACTGTTGCTGTCCAAAGCACCACAATGAAAAACAGAATTTACTGAAAAGTTGTTGTCTTTGTTAATAATTAAATGACAACACAAAGGAAACAAAACTAAACTAACACTGAAGATATCTGCCACAGAGTGGTGCTTTAATGACTCCTGTCCCCATCAAACAGTTACCACTGGCACAACCATCATGGGAGTATTCATGCCTTGGGAGTAACCATGCATAGCACCTGACAAGTGCGGTGAGCTATGCTGTCAGAAATAAGTGTGAAAAAGACATATGAGAAGTCCCTCCCAAAACCGTACAGAACTGTTTAATTACATTAACATTGCTTAAGTGCACCCCATAAACCAATGTGAAACAGAACAGTTAAACATGTAACAAAACATTGCTCAATGATGGCATTAAAGTGTGTTAACAGTCACCACAGCACAAAACCCTGGCCAAGGTTGTTAAGCTTGAGGGTCCTCCCCCCAATTGTCTCCTTTCAGTTAATACATTAATGTCAGCTGCAGAGAATCAAAACCCACCGAGGTATCTTGCAACAGAAGTATGTGGTAATGCCCTTTTTTTCAAGCAGCACCAGAGCATCATAATAGTGTTCCTCAGCACAGTCCTAATTCAATTCAACTTCTGGCTTCCTGTTGTTCCATGATGTATGAGCACACAACATCAAGAATTTCCCTGGGATCTGACTGTCTGTATAGGCTCTGAAAAACAGATCTGTCCTGTGCCCACTTGCTGTGGAAGTATTCCCTTTTTGCCTCCCATACCTTATGCAAAGCACAGCATGCCATGATAATCCAAATTGAGTTGGCCATATTGGCATCTGGACAGGTCCAGAGGCATCACCAATGGGCTATCAGCTGCCCAAAGGTGTACTTCTCCAACGGTCTGCAACTACTCAGTCTGTAGTTGAATTCCCTTTTCCCTGGGTAAGCAATGTCAGGATAAGGCTTCCTGAGGCATAGTAGGAGAGGGTACGTGAGGTCCCCCAGAATAAACGTCATCACAGAAACACTGTACATAGTCATGTCGTTTCAGGGGAATAAAGTCCCTTCTTGCCACCTGCAGTACATCCCTGATCTCCTGGCATCATGGACTTTTCCTGTGTGTCCGGCTGACCCCTGTGGTCCACTAAGCCTTGGAGAACCAGTGAATAGTAACCTTTGCAGTTCACATATTCACTGGCCCCTTTTGGTAGGCAAAGTGTAGACATGTGTATTCTGTCGATGACCCTCAGTTTGGAAACCCATCCTCTATAATTTCAGGGACTTAGGTTATAGCAACCACACATGGACAGATCACAGCCTTGGTAGCCTGGCAAACCTGTACAACCATTGCCCGAAGAGTTGACTTCCCAATCTTGAATTGGCTGGCAACTGACAGTAGCTGTTGGGTTTTGCCATCTTCCACAGGGCAATAGCCATCTGCATGTGCACTGGTATGAGTTTTCGAAATCAAGTGGTCTGGCGCAGAGGGTCGGCACAAGATGCCAAGTGTGAAGGTCTGCTTCCTCATTCTGAAATTCTGCAGGCATATTTCCATAGTGATGTGGTCCCACCACACTGTGCTGGTTGTCCAGGAGCAGAAGTGGTGGTCCACCCATGGGCATACCATTGCAATCATGTCATTCAACGCCTCTTTTCCATGGGATTCAAGTGGATTGCCATTCCCCCCAGCTGGGTCAGTCATCTACATAATATGAAATCTCTCTGGAGCAGTTCTGTCCAGTATCAGGTACTGCACTGCATAAACATTTGTCCAGCTAGCAGGAGCAGAACTACATCTTCATGGACTTGCTCCATGTCTCCAACACAGTTTGGCAGAAAAGAGAGATGACAGGGAGCGGCCATCATCAAATGTGTGAAGGCAGAGTACAGGTCCAGCAAAATTCAGCAAAGCAGTTCCTAGAGTGTCTCCTGTTTTGCACAGGACTCTGGGATACTGCCCCATTCATATTAGCGCTAATGTTGCATACTGAAAAGAGGCAGTGTTGACGAGGATATATGCCTGTGCACAGTGTATACCCATGCCCAGCACAGCATATGTACATGCTCAGTGCAGGTACAGGGTAAACACTCTAGCAGTACATGAACAAGTAACTGTGTACACTTGCAAGTGTAGACATATCCCAAAATGTTGTCTGAGCTCTTGAGTATATAATTCATCTGCCCTCTGAAAAAAATCATTGCACTACCAGCCTTCACCTCATAACTTGGTAAAACATTTTGATTTCTCAAGATTTCCATATGCTAGATAACACCAACTTCTAGTTCATTCTGCAAAAGGTAGAATTACAATTATGTAGTCTATTAGGGCCGAACTGCTGAAGACAACAGCCACCAGAGGGCAACAAAACACACCATACAGATGTCAGCACTGCAGCTTGTGTAATAGCATTTAGCCACCAGGGAGTGACGTGACCCCACAAGTGAGCTGGTTTAACATTTCATCGAGAAGAGGGCACTACAGCAGGATAGAAATGAATGCGCTGTGTCACTTTTATAAAAGGTTCAATTTCTTTGTTTAGCTAATTATTCCATTAACTAGGTTTGCCAACACTGTATTTCAAAAATACNGGGGGGGGGGGGGGGGGGGGGGGGGGGGGGGGGGGGGGGGGGGGGTCAGTCTCTCATGTGTGAGGAGCAGCAGGTAGTGCCTGAGGTCGGGGGTTGGCCTGGTGAGGGGCAGGTGTTGGTGCCCAGAGATTGGAGGATATTGGTCTTCCCCATTGAGGAGCAGGTGCCAATGCCCAGTTAGATTGGGAGGGGGGTATCAGTCTCTTCTGGCAAGGAACAGGGATTGGTGCCTGGGAGGTGTCGTGCTGGGGGAGGTGACTGGAAGGTGGGATGTTGAATTCTCCTGGTGAAGGACAGGGGTCAGTGCCCAGGGATGTGTGTTGGTCTCTCCTTTTTTTGGGGGGGGGGTGTTCCTCTGCAGGGCTGAGTGAGCTAGGCAGGGTCTCTCTGTGGTGGGGTGTGGGGTCAGTTCCTAGGATGGCACTCACTGTCCTGTCCAGGCTCCGCCCCACTGGGTCCCGATATCTCCCACTCCTGCAGCCAGGGCCCCGGCTCCCACTCCTGGGTGTGGGGAGCCTGCACAGTGCTGTGGAGAGAGTGTGTGGCAGTCTGCAAAGTGTGGCCTGTTAGGGACTGAAGAAAAGAGTTGCCCCCGCCAGGGAGAGCACAGCATGAGCTGAGGAAAATCCTGCCCTCACTGGGCACTGGCTGAGTCACCGAGACACTGAGACACCTCTCCAGACACTGACACTCTCCCACTGCTAGGAATTGGGCACCAACACCCTCCTTGCCACCCCCAAGGACTGGGCATACCTCTAGTTGAAATACGGGATAAAAGGCATCCTGTACTGATTTAGTATGGGACAGGCAATATTTTATTTAAGTAAGGGGTGTCCCTTATAATACAGGAGTGTTGGCAACCCTACTCTTAACAATGATGCTAATTTATTACAGTCACTTTAGGAAGCACAGTTTAAAACACACATGTAGATCGTATTTGTTTAACTTCATGTTTAATTTGTTAACCAGTCAACAATAGAGCTGTTAGCTGGTGTTATCGCATAACATCACTATTACTTGGACTGCAAGTTCTTTGGGGGCAAGGACCGTCTCTTTGTTCTGTGTTTGTACAGGGCCTAGCACAATGCGATCCTGGTCCATGACAACTACTCTTGGCACTATTGTAATGCAAATAATAAGTAATAATATTATAGTGACAGGTGCTTTAGCAGTGCAGATAGATATTTTTTGTACTGCATGTAAACTGACTTTGCCACTGTTTTCGTCATTGATAGGAAAATTTTCTAGTGGTGCTTATATGGAAACCCCATTAATCTCTATCTACCTAGGTGTTTATAGGATGCTCATTGCCATGGTATCCGAGTGCTTCAATAACAGTAGTGTGCACAATGAGAGGAGAATATACTCATTAGTATCTACTACCTCTCAAGGTTATACATAAGGTATAGAAGTTTAATGAGAACTTAATGAGACTTCTAGTACTTACTGATTAAGTGTATTTATCATTTTGAGGATATGGATAAAACTGCTCAATGCTATTAAAGTTAGAGAAAAGTGAAGGCCCAGTATGTCATCCTCTTATGTCATTAATCATATTTATAAAGGGCATTCTGATGACAACAACCTGATCCATAACTACTGAACTACTGGGAGCATTACTGGTAGTAATCTGCTGAATTAATAGTAATTAATCACATTAACTACCATGACTGTTTTTGTTCTCTCTGTCACATATTGTTTGTAGATTAAGCCAATTGTAACAGAATTCAGAGTATGGTACTATACCGTGTACATAGATTTCATAGCACTTTATAGAATTCCTACTTTCCTGGACAGGGAAAGACAGTGCCAGTCAGGCCGAAACCAGGATAAGAGGCATTGTGCAGTTGCAATGCTCCACAGAGAGAGAGGACAAAACATATTTAGCCTAAGGGAGAATGTTTCCCGTAACTCTCCAGTGCACAGGGGTGCACATGCCAGCTGCTACCTCCCTTTTGTAATGTGCAGCCTGCACTTTATTTGCACACAGTCCTGCTCCAATGGCTGATGCAACATAGAGGTAAAGTCACAGCCTTGTCTCCTGCCTCTTTTGGCATGCCAGTTGCCCATGGTGTAAAGCCAGAGCAGTCCCTTTGCAGGCGCTTCAGTTCTTCCTGGATTTTATCTGGGCCACATAGGTGTGGGAAGGATCCTTTTGATCTCCCTCTGTGCTGTGTACACTCATAAGGGCTGAGCATAATCTGTCACGGCGTTTTATAGACATTTTTTTAACACAGAGCTCAGTTTTACAATGGGATTACTCATGAAAGTAAGGTACTACTCATTGTGAGTTGGGATGGAAGAACTTGAACCCATAATAAATGAAGTTCCAAACACTGAAATAGCTATTGCTTCTGTATCTGAGAATAAAAAGAGCAATGGTTAGCATTTGCCATTGAAAGTCAGTATACACCATAAGTTTTTTCACTGTAGGCAATGAGATATGATAGTATTTCCTTATGGTTAGAATAGGAACGCTGAGAGAGATTATGTGCTCTGCCTCTACCGGTATGTCTATACTGCAATTAAACACCCATGGCTGGCCTGTGTCAGCTTATGCGGACTTGCAGGGTTTGGGCTACGGGGCTGTTTAAGTGTAGTGTAGACATTCGGGCTCAGGCTGGAGCCCAGGCCCTGGCATCTTCCCCCCTCATAGGGTCTTGAGTGCCTGCGATCCTTCCACAGGAGGAACTGGGGCTTTCTGCTCTGTCCCATTTACCCAGTGCAAAAGGGCTGGGGTGGGGTGAAAATCTCACCATATGTGTTTGTAATTATGAGGCTGTATGATTAAAGATGCCCATTTTTTATCATTGATATTACCACTATTATACCATTACCATACAGCTCGTACAAAGTATTTCATGAATGGTATCAATAGAAAAGTTATGATTTGCTAAATAGGATTATACTATTTATGTGCATGTATCATCTTTATGAATACAGGCTATGTGCTTGTATCTTAAATCTGTGTTGTATTTCTGGGCGACATCCTCCAGATAGAATTTATATCAAGGCTAGACACAGTGCTTAATTTGTAATGAAAGAGGTACCCAGGCTCAAGAAATTAGCTGCTGGGGCTCAAGTAAATGTTTTACTTTCATAACTGACATGGCAAGCCCAGAGGTGCCAGGACACAGCCCTGGCACAAATTAAGCACTGGCTAGATAGCTATGTGTTGATGGCCCATTAAGGACTATCCAATCTCACAATGGGCCATAGAAGAAACTCATCCCGCCCAGATAGCTCTGCCTGACGCTGCCTCAGGCAGCGAGGAGCCAATCACCACCCCATGTGAGCCAGCAAATCATGTAAGGACATGTGATATGCTCATGTGACCCTGGACTCCATCTTGGGCCAGTAACTTTCCACAAACAGGGGCTTTGTTTGGGATAGTAAAATTCCATGCACATGGCAGAGGATATAGAAAAACATCTGAGACATCTCCATTTTGTCTTTCTTTCCTGCTTCATTTCTCTGGACTGGATTTCTAACAAGGAAGCTCTGAACAAGGACTGATGACCCCCAATCTGTTTGGACGAGTCCAGAGAGACTTTTGCAAGCCGGCAGTTTATTCCATCACTGCTATAAACCTGATACAAGGACTTTGCAATCATGTGTATGTATATGATCTATTAACCATTTATAACTCTCTTCTTTTCTTATTAAATCTTTAGTTAGTTTACTAAGGAATGGTTGACAGCATGATATTTGGGTAAGATCTGAGATTCATATTGACCTGGGGATATGTGTCTGATCCCTTGGGGTAGAAAGAACCTCACATATGGTGAAATGGGTTTTCAATAACATCTCACTATATCAGACCTGTTGATCTGGATGGGCTCCAAGGGCTGGAATGCCTAAGGGGGACTAAATTGGCTTCTGATTAACAGAAGCTATTTTGTTTCTGGCTTGGTGAATTTAATCATAGAATAAGCCACTAGTTTCTTGTACTCTGCCCTGAGTGTGGCATTCTCAGTGAGGCCCATTCCTGGCAGCCAGTCACAGTAATGTTTTTCAAATGTTGTCTTTCCAATGGCTTCTAGTGTCGTTACATACATTTGTAAGTGTAATATATTTCGAGATCTGTCAGACACAGAACAGATGAATAAAAACTAAAATTCACATGCATTTTATAACAATGTGAATGGTCTAGAGTAGCTTCGTTTGACTTAAGCTATTAAAGATGTCTCAACTTCAAGTGTATACGATAGATTTTTATTCTAAAGCACGAGCATGGTGACATTTTCAGACAGCTCTTTTTTATAGAGGAAAAAATAGAACTAAGCTATTGAAGATGCATTTAGCAGGTTGTTTGCTGGTCTGACCAATGATTTCTTGGCTAATTGTACAAAACTGAGCCAGGTGATTTTTCCCTACAAAAGAAAATAACTCTCTGAAGTATTAAATCTGAGCCCCCAGCAAGTCAAATAATTCTGCCTTACTGTTTTTTTGTGTCAAATTAAAATAGTGACATGAATGTTTAATTAGACATTGAAAATCCTAAAAGAGAGGGCCTTATGAATCTGCTGTGATTAATTTTTTTCAGCAGTAAATAAAAAGGAATGAATGATTAGGCCGTTATTTTATAGTATTAATGTTTGTTTTGTTGTTAAAGACTTGCTGGTTTGATTTAATTTCACTATTTGGTTTGGGCCAGAGGTAACCCTGATATAGTAAGAGTCCTTCAAGTGATTTCTTACAGATATTTTTCCTTTTATTGCTGCAATAGCATCATGGAACAAATAGCCTTTAAGAAGCAATGTTGAAGTTGTTCGTCCTAAAAGCTGACCTTCCTTTTAAATTGTTCTAGGCTGTTAATCATCCTCCAAGCATTTAAGTGAAGTTATTATATATGGAGTGTGCAGAGATACATATAGTTAGGGCTGCACAAGTGTTTCCATTCTAAAGCGGTTTTCCAGTTGCTAATAATCTTTTCACACTGTAACTATTTAGACTGACATTTTCCATATTTAGTCTTGCCCAAGAGAGATTTTTTAAAGTTTTAAGCAAAACACTTCAGGCATTTTCAGGAATTAACCGAGCGAAAAAGCACTTATGTCATTTTAAGCATGTGTGTATATATATATATGTATGTACTTGTGACTGTCCCTGGATGATTTGTCCTTTAAGGGGAAATGGGTCCATCCTCACCTGTGACACACTTAGCTTGCCTCCCCAGGTGGAGAAAATAAGCAATGTCTGTCACATGGCTAAATTGGAGGTGGAGGGGGTGAAGCCTGTGAAGAGCTAGGAGGGAAACTAAACTCCATTTAGAAAACCCTGCGAGTTGCTACTTTATAGAGAGCAGGGAGGAACTCAAAGGAGTCCAGGAGGTGACTGAGAACAGAAGTCAGAGCCTCAGGAAGAAAGGGCTGTGAGCAGCTTGAGGTTGAGCACTACATTTTGGACTTCTCTTTTCTGACTTAGCCAGAGGGCCTAGTCACAGCAGAAGGGTACTGCAGCAACTGAACCATGCTGGGAAGTTGGGAGATCCAGACTGAGGGGAAGAGAAACTGAGGCAGTGGCTAGCCTGAAACAATATTGGAAAGGCAGTATTGCTACAATGACTTCTTTGGGAAACATTCCAGCACCTCATAAGAAGGGAGATAGAAACTTGACATTTGGAAGGGAGAGATTCCCAAGACTAAGAATATACCTTTTGGTGTTGGGTAAAAATCTGACTAGATTTGGCTTAGTTATAAGGTTTCAAAATATTTACTTAATTTTATGTTTTTAATTATATATATTTTTCCTTTCTAATGATTTCCTAACATTGTTAGGGCATCACAAATGTATGTGCATATGTGAAACAATTGGAACTAAGTGCAGTCATTTTGGTCACTTGGGATTCTTGATGCCTGTGGTATGGACCAGTGACAAATATAATATAAGATGTATTTGTAATAGGCATTTCATATTTGTAGTAGGCATTTCATATGCCTGTCTATATATGACAGGCATATATTGGAGCTTATAAGTGTTGGACGGTATACCAGTTTGTGCACATATAATTGGATATGTGGGTGCTTAGCCCATTAGAAATGTATTTTAATAAATTTGTCTCTAACCAGGCCTATTATGGAGAGGATCTCTGCTTATTTTATTGTATTGCTGAGGTTTTTTTTGACTGTTTGGAAAAGCAATTTATGGTTACAATAAAATGTGCATCAGTGGAAGCATTATGCTGGAGTTGAGAGACATACATGTATACAGAATAATTAATTGTGCATGTGTAACCCATGTGCCTGGAGAGGGAGATATCTCTTTAAGAGATCCATTGGGGAGAGGTAGGAGTGAGTTGTGACTGGGTCATTGTTGCTAGGCAGATTTAGCACTCCACATCCAGAAGCTTCTGGAATTAGGTGTGGTAGTTTTGGGTTATGCTCCAATAGGTTCCCTGTTGCTGGGGTCAGACTCCATGAGGGCAACTGCTTTACTAAGGGCCATGTGTCCTGTGTGAGTTGGGAGAAGCTGAGCCCAGGAGCAGAAAGCAGGCTGTTGTCCCCACCTCTGAAGCATTTTGCAGCAGGGTTTTCCTTTAAATCTGTACACTTGTGACTTAACTGAGTGGTTGGTTAATCAGTTAGCTGACTGGCTAGCAGTGATTTCAGCAGAGGAAGAATCTGCATGGATTCCAACTGAAGATTCCTACAAACAAGTGGAGGGAAGACGTTTTAGACTCAGCAGCCTGTACAGATTTGGTGATCAAAGACTCTAACTGAGACTTAGGTGAACTAAACCTAAGCTTTTGGGAACTCTGTTTCTTTTCACTGTGTTTCTGTTCAGATTTTGTTTTCTTTATTTATGTTTCTGTATAACTGTGAAGATAATGTGTGTGGATTATAAAATAGCCATGTTATGCTGTGAAAATTAGATTATAAAATCTTATGCTAAAGAAACAAATAATAAAGTTATTTAATTCATTTCTTTAGTTCCTTTTGGGACTTGAATGTGGGGAGGTTGACCCTGTGCAATCCTTGCTGAAAATCCTTAGAGACTGAACTCTGGGTCTCCAGCTACTTTTGGGGGTTTTTAAGGCACTGGAGAAGGGCAATGGAGTGAACGCTAGTCCACGCAAAGGTTACACATGGGCAGAACTCAAATGCAGTATGTAGTAGCACTGTTTGCATGTATTCAACAGGAAATCAGGTGACGGTCTCCCCCACCACCGTGATTTACTACAGTTGTTATATAACTGGGGATTCAGGTTTTCAGTTTTAAAGGGAAAATGCCTCCAAGTTTAATTTTGAAAAATCACTGTTTAAAAAAAATACTGAAAGCCCCTATAAATGATTTGCAATAGTGTTCACGCTGTTGGTTGTTAGCCATGCTTGGTGTTGCTCCCCATGGTTCATTTCTTAGTCATGCATAGCAGCTGCACTGTAACTGGGTTGTCTGGGATCTTTTTGTGCATGGGTATACACAGTAAGGGAAGAGATGTAAACAACAAATGAATCTGTTTGTTTAAAAGGCTTTTATGTTTGTTTCATTGTTAGTATAACGCATTTCAACTCAAATGAACACAGCCACAAATTAAACAAACAGATAGGACTTGTGTTATAGGAAATTACAAGACCAAGAAATAGGCTTGAGCCCCAATCTGTAGATACAGAGATCTGCCCTTTATCTACCACTGCCTCTTGAATCCTGCACCTAGGAGAAGCACCCACATAAACCCCTCCTTGACCCCACAGCAAGCGACTTTGTTACATTTCCCTGATGAACTCTTGTTGAATTTTGAGTTACTTCTCATGGCTTTCACCAAATTCTGTGTGGGTTTCCAGTGACTCTGGTTCCTGCAAGAGTTCAGAATAATGTTTGAACTAGATCTAGTATAGCGAGACAAAATACAGTATGTGACCGATTTCCCTTTATTCAGTAGTGAGTAAATAATGGAAGTACACTTGTTTTATTTCATGTGGTGATTGCAGCATTCATCTTAATTTCTTTTTGGTAAAGATGACCACTCTTGTATACATTAATTACAGGACATCAGTTACAGATGTGAAGCCTGCATATGGGTCTTGTGTTAGCAACCTGTTCAGCAAATTGAGTAGTGAGGATCAAAGAGGCTCCAGATGTTACCAATGCTTGTCAGTGGTCACTGCAGCATGAAATCTCATGTAAGTTTCTGTTCTTGGAAGAACTGAATAAATTATTATTATCCAGACAGGTGTAATGAGTGAATAGAAGGAAAACTCAAGAATTAATTATTTTGAAATATTATTGTAGAGCAACAAGCATTCAAAGTCTGTATTGTGCAAGAGATAAGGCAGGGGTCTCCAACATGCAGCCCGTGGAGTTATTTGCTGCAGCCCGCCAAGCTTCCTGACCCCACTGCCTCCCCAGTGCACCGTGTCCCCGCTCCTCTGCCTACCTCCAGGCACTTCCCGCCGCCAAACAGCTGTTTGGCGGGGCTTAGAACTTTCCAGCAGGGAGGGGGGAGGAGTAGGGAGCCGCGTGCTCAGGGAAGGAGGCGGGGCAGGGGTGGGGATTTGGGGAAGGGGTTGGAATAGGGGCAGGGAGGGGGCGGAGTTGGGGTGGGGACTTTGGGGAAGGGGTTGGAATGGGGGCGGGGAAGGGGTGGGAAGAGGCGGAGCAGGGGCGGGGCCTCATGGAAGGGGTGGAGTGAGGCTGGGGGCAGAGGAGTGGGGGCTTTTGTTTCTTTATATTAAAAGGTGTCAGTGATGCGGCCCTCGGGCCAATGTACTAGTCCTCATGTGGCCCTCATGGTGGTTTGAGTTTGAGATCCCTGAGATAAGGTCTTTGACTGCTTGAACTTAGACCTACTTTTTGAGTGATCAACTGTGGTCCCAAGTTCATGAAAGTGGTGAGAATGATTGGTTGTAAAGGAACAATTACAATATCTTAACATTTTACATATACATTAAACTAAAATAGTTTATTCATAAGTCTTCAGTTGTGGCTCCCATGTTCATTTCCAATGGGAGCTGTAGGAACTGATGACAAGAGTCCAAATAGACCAACGAAGGTTCAGATTTATAAATACAGTGAGAATTCTGAGTACACTGAGCACCAGATATTGCAGCCCTTGCTCACAATGTTTAGCACTTGTTTGAGTAGCCAGTGTTCTTGTTAAGCATTTGAATATTATGGACTTTTTAAAAAAAATTGGATGCATGCATTTCCTCAACTGAGTATAAATTTCATCTGGTCTGATATGATGGGTGAAAAGCAATCATTTAGAATGGATGATCAGTGCTTAGCACAGCTGGGTACGTTATTGTTGTTGTAAATAGTATCTGTGGAATCAAAGACCCAATAATAAAGTGGATGAATGGAAATTGTGACTTAAGATTGATGCAGTATCTTTAATTCTGCTCCATGGTGTTACTGTAGTCAGGTCAATACATGCAGAATAATCTGGTAGGTGGAAGAGTCAGTGGTTTATATTACATGTCACGGGCCATATATCAATGGTAAAACATCAGAATATCATGATAAACTGACTACCTGCCCTTTATACATGCATAATACTCCTATTTGCACCAATGGGAGTTGGAGTACAGAATAATGACTATGTGGCTCCATGATTGCTTCCTTGTTAGAACAAATTGATGCCAGATATGCAAGAGTTTAGTTGTCAGACTAGGTATTACAAGGCTAAAATTGTCATGATAACTGCAGCAGGATGCTTCCTAATTTTTAACATCTAGAATTTCTTATTTTCAAAATCCACTATAAACATTTAACTCTGACAATATCCCTGTGAGCTATCAGTGCTGTTTATTTACAACAATCTCCCATTTTACAGCTGGAGAAGCTGAGAAACTAAGAGGATAATGACTTTCCTCAAGGTCACAAAATGAGTGGCAAGGCTTTGTTAGAACCTAGGAGTTCTGATTCAGTCTCATGTTTAATTCACTAGCCCATGCTGGTTACATAAATTCAACATCTGCCCCTTGGCACTTAACTTTGAAAATAATGTCGATGGTTAACAGCAAGTACTTACCTTGCAAATACACTAAGTGCTCTTAGACCCCAATCCAGCGAAGACTTATGTACAGGCTTAACTTGATTTTGTAGGACTATGTATGTTCATGAAGCTAAGTACGTACATAAATCTTTGCTTGTTCAGGGCCTAAGTGAGGAATAACACTCGATCATCCTTTTGTAAAACTTTTTTTTAAACAGAGAGCCTGACTAATTTTTTTTTTTTTAAGAGCCAGATTCTGCTGCCCTTACTCACATTGAATAGTACTTTAGTCTTTGAGTGGTAACATTGAAATAAAAACCAATAGCTAAAATGAATGTTACTATTATATTTATAGGAAACACCACTAAAATATGTTTTCTGATATAATTACTCAAGATTACTGAATTCAAAAAACAATAAAAGAAAACAGGCGTCTGACAACTGTTAGGAAAATGCATTAAAGATCTGTATATGTTGGTGGCAGTAAATTAATTTGTATTTTTACAGCTTTTTTTCCCCTGCTATCATCATTCCTTCTTTTACAGTTTGAATATAGTTAGATTTTGAAGTAATGAAAGAAGAAATTGAGCATGTTGCTTCTTAGGAATTCATTGTTACAGATAACAATAGTCCAATACAGATATAATGTATTGTAGCTTTTACCTCTTGCGACTGATTGGTTTTGACAATGCCAGATATATGGAAAACTGCTGCATGATCAAACTTTTCTTGCATGTGAAATTGTTCAGTAAATTAGTCTGTCCATTACTTGTATAGCAGCATGATCTTTGATTTGTTGCCTGCTGGAAATGTGGAAGATTAAGTGTAGCTGATGCAATCATTTTACAGGTGAGGAAGCTGAGACAACTTTTGGATAACTTTACATTTCTGATGTGGGAAGTTTGTTGTACTACCACAGAAATGTGATGAAAATATATACTACATTGCAGAATTTTGACATCTTACAAAGAAATCATTATAATCTGAAGTGCTTCTATTACAGCCATATTACATTGCCATTGGTTTTATGTAGATAATCTGTCTACTTTATGTTACTATCTAGGAAGTATGCAAAGTCATCTTCTAGATTTAGTGTAGAAAATGCTTACACATCCGATTGCTAAAGATGTGGAAAGATCTTCCCAAGATTGGAGTAAATGCAATTTTAGGCATAGCATTTAGTGATTCTTATATGACTTAGTCATATACTTCCTAAGTCATATAAGAATCACTAAATGCTATGCCTAAAATTGCATTTACTCCAATCTTGGGAAGATCTTTCCACATCTTTAGCAATCGGATGTGTAAGCATTTTCTACACTAAATCTAGAAGATGACATTGTAAGTGGAGTTCATCGAAAAATTGAACTTCTGACCTATTGAACATTCTGATATTTTGACATATATGTTTTCAGCCCAAATCAGTATGAAGAGTATTGAAACTTTTCACAGAATGTTCCAAAAAGTGCTGATTCTAAAATGTCAAGTCAATTTTAATCTTTGCATGTGCCACAGTGCTTCAAGGGAGTTGTAGTCCAGCTTGTGAGCTGTACCCAGACAGGAGAATAGGGGCATAAGCGGCCCAGAATTACAACTCCCATGAGGCACCATGGTGGCTCAGGGAAATGCAGAGATAATGTCTATTCAAATTGAGCTGAAATGTTCGGTTTAGATTTTCTTGATGGAAAATTCCTCTGAAACTGGTCTTTTCCAGCAGGAGATTTAAATTTTGACATTTCCCAATTTTCTGATGAGAAAATATTTTCCTTCAAAATTTTTTGGCCTGTCCTACTTTTAACTGGGTATGTTGATATGAGAGCATATAATTCTGTGTGGCATTCTTTCAAAGTTAGTTATCAAAAACGGAGAGCTTGAAATGGAACAAATTAAATTAAGCAAAGCAGAATGTTGATTATTCTTGGTGACATCGCTGAATAGATTGCTCTCTGTGCTTTAATCTGTCAGCAAACTTCTTGTCTACCCCTGCCACATACTGAAGATTCTTTGATTCAGATATTGAGAAGCTGGTGATTTGGTGTTTCTCCAACCTCTGAGGACAATCACATATAAATTATCTGTTGGTTGGTTCTGTGACTATATGAAGAGGGCCAAGTGCATGTGGAATGCAGAAATATAGGGCCACATTCTGTCCCCATAAATCATGCTAAAAAAACGTGCTACGTATACACAGAACAAGGTATTTACTCAGTGAGTATAAGGATGGTAGAATCCATCCCATTGTCACTAGTTGCCATGTAATTGTCTTTTGGTATGAAAAGCCACATACTTCTGTTAATCACAGATACAGCATATATTTCTTATTTCTGCTAAATGAAATGAGCAACCATTTCACAGATTAACTCCTGTGTTGTTAAACACAGAATCCATTAATGTATATTTTAAGGTGAAATCAACTTGCTCGCTTATTCGTTCCCACCCCTGGTTCAAGCTTTGCTTGAACACCACCACCATGCATCTGCAAAGTTCTCAATGAGAACCCAACTTATTGATGTTGGTAGGCGTTTGCTTTTATACCATTTAGATTGTGGCAGGATAGCTTGGCTCCCCTTATATTGAGCTGTTATGATATTTCATATGAGCCACAATTTTGCCCTGACAGCACAAGTATTTATTCTTTGAATGGTGGTGTTTTCCAAACTGCCTGTCAAATATTTGGGAGGATACAGTCTATCATACATTTTTTGAGGCTATGAGAATACTGCAGGTTCCATTTTGTGAAAGCATTTGGAAGAGAATAAAGTCCTGCAGACCTGACTGGATGTTTGAATTGAACAAAATGAACTGCATGACGCCAACTGCCTCTCCAGAGTTATGACTACCAACAAGCAGCTCCAGTATTTGCCCTTCTTACCTCAGATATTTTCAGAGTCCTGAGTCTTGTCTGGAGCATCAGGGAGGTTGGATGGGTGACTGGTCTGTTTCCCAGCTGAGTACATGATCTTATTCCATATTTGCCAAACATTCATGAGAATGGACTGTAGGCTCAAAGGACTGTAGGCTCAGTTTCAATAGGTTTGCGAGTCAAAGCAGATATTTTGTATGGCTCGTGTGTGTGTATATATATATGTATGCTTCAGTTTTCTGGCCTTATCATCATCATCATCATCGGGAATCCCTCGAAGTAGAGGATGATTGACAATCCATGAAAGACAATTTCAAATTATCGGTGGATCATCTGATGGCTGATAAGGCCTATTTTGGAACTGCAGACTCTGCCCCATTGCAGACATGTGTTTCCACGCAGGGCAGGTGAACCTGGGATATTGGTTCAGGCTATCGTTAGCTCTTTCTGTCACTTCTGTGTTTTTGTTACACCATGTAGTCGCCTCTGATTCTCAAAGTGCTGAGTTCCCTGCCTCAAGCAGTTCCTTCATTGTTGTCAGTCCTGGGTTATACATTCCCACAAGTCGATGTCAATGTTGCATTTCTTCATATTAGTCTTGAGGATGTCTCTGTAGCATTTTTTCTGCCCTCCTCGGTGTGTTTGCCTTGGATGAGTTGCGTGTAGAAGACCCTATAATGTAACATAATAGAATATACCAGAGAGCTAAGAAGAAGAGAGAACCTACCCTCATGTGTGTGTATATATAATTATAATGGGGTAAATTCATCCTTGGTCTAACTCCATTACTTTCATTAGTGTTAGACCATGCATGAATTTGACCAATTATGTTTACATCTATATTAACCAGCTGTAATAAATTCCAGACTGATGCATACATATATGAAAGTAATAGCAAGGAATTAAAAAAAAATCTGTTTAAAGTGCTTTAAATGTCCTGAGTATTAATATAACAAGTCAAAATATGAATTTAATTCATATTTAATGGTAGAAATGATGGAAACAGCATCTGCACCTTCACAAGCTCATATTCATTGCAGACATGTTTTTAATATCTTTCCGATTAAATAAAAAAAGAGCACTTTTATGCAATATGATACAAATGTAATAAACTGTAAGTTTGGCAGCTAATAATGGTCACATTTTTCCAACAAGCATAAACATAAAACAAATAGTTTAACTAGGCTTGAGGAGGGGTGACACAGTAAAGCTGCACTACCTAAAGAGTTGAGGGAATGTACTATTGCCCCCATTAAAAATTCAGAATCTATCAATAGTTACTGCAGTATCATATCTGAGAGAGCATATTTTCCTAATGATTAGTCATACCTCAGTTTGACTGTTGAATGATAAAATCTGCTTCCTGAGATCCTGCTTTCCCAGTATTTTACCCTGAATTCAAAGGAGCCCTGGGTGCTACTGTAATACAGATAAGAAAAAAACCCAAAGGGGAGTGTGCTGCTTAAAAATAATCTTTGTTCCATATATTTCATATATTTGTCTTGTGTTACATAATGAACTGGATCAAGGACAACTACCCTCAGTGTGGGTAAGATGCTTAAAGAAGTGGAAGCTCAGGTGACTTTCAGCGGAATACTTCCGATCCCTAAGAAAGGATGGGGAAGTCATGGAAAGGTCATGAAAGTCAACAGATGGCTCAAGAATTTGTGCTATGAGGAAGGGTTTGGGATGATTGACCATTGGGAGGCATTCCCAAAAAGAAGATTCTTTTCTTTTTTATGCACTCCACTCTCTGGGGTATTAACCTTTTGGCATCAAGCCTGGCATCACTGATAAGAGCAGCTTTAAACTAGGATATGAGGGGAGAAGTTTGGGAGAGACTTGTGAAATCTCCATGCCTAGCTTCAATAGACAGGACATGAAATAGCTAAATGAAGAGCTAGTAAGGGATAATGGAACATCACAAGCTGGGAAACTACAGTAGAACTTCAGAGTTACAGACACCTCGGGAATGGTGGTTGTTCGTAACTCTGAAAAAACTGTTATGGGATGCTCCTCAGGGTGGACTGCTCGGAGCAGGGGCTCACAGCACTGCAGTGGCTACCTGGAAAGTGGTGATGGGGAGCTGGTTCTAGTTCCCTGGCTGCAAGGGTGATGAGTGAGGCACCCTGGGGCCAGGGCCGGCTCCAGGTTTTCTGCCACCCCAAGCGGCGGAAAAAAAAAAAAAAAGCCGATCGGCGTCACTTCGGCAGCAGCTCAAATCGCGCTGCTCCATTCTTTAGTGGCACTTCGGCGGCTGGTCCTTCACTCCCTCTCTTCCTCTTCGGCAGCACTTCGGCGGCAGCTCAAACAGGAAGAGAGGGACTGAGGGACCCGTTGATGAAGACCCGGACGTGCCGCCCCAATTGCGGACAGCGTGCCGTCCCTTTGTGTTGGCCGCCCCAAACACCTGCTTCCTTAGCTGGTGCCTGGAGCCGGCCCTGTCTGGGGCACCGCAGTGTAAGTGGGCGCACGGTACAGGCTGTGGCCCTTTAAAACTTACTGCTCCTCCAGAACCCAGCGTGAAGGCAGGAGCTTGGGCTCTGGCTCCAGCAGTTTATACTCCAGGCCAGGTTTCAGTAGCAGCTCAGGAAGTGTCTTTCCCAGGCTCTGAGCTTTTAAGCTTGTCCCCCTCCCAGCCAGGGGGGAAGGGAGAGGGGGAAACAGCATTCACCACCTCCTACTGTAAATGACTGCCCCGTGCTGTGGTGAGTAGGGGGTGGAGGTGGGGACAGGCAGCCCAGATGTGCCTACCTTTAAGATGCAATACAGGCACAGTACAGTATTGTATTTGCTGGTTTGTTTGGTGTTTTTTGTGTGTGTCTCCGCTGCTGCCTGATAGCTTACTTCTGGTTCCCCAGGGTGTTCGGTTGACTGGACAGTTCATAACTCTGGTGTTCGTATCTTTGCAGTTCTACTGTACTGAAATGCTTGCACACAAAAGCAAGCAGTCTGGGCAATACAATGGAAGAACTGGAACTACTGGTGCAGGAGGTCAAACCAGATATTATTGGGATTACAGAAACAAGGTGTAATGGCACACGTGACTGGAATACAGGTATTGAAGGTATGTGGTGTTTAGGAGAGAGATGATGGGGTAACATTGTACATCAACAAAGCAGTGAATTATAAAGAAATACAAAGCACTAGTAAGGACAAAATGGAATCTGTTTGGGTTAAAATCACTTTGGGGAAGGATTGTAAAAGATCTTCTGTTGGGATAGTATTAGGGACTTGCTGTAGACCCCCAGGGTCAGACTTGGATATGGATAGTGGTCAAATGTTATTAAAGAGAGAAATACTTTTGGGAATTGTGTCATAATGGAAATCTTTAATTTCCTGGATACAGAATGGAAAATAAATGCTACTAATACTGGTGGGGCCCAGCTATTCCTGGATGTGATAGTTGATAGTTTTGCTTCATCAAATTATCTCTGAATCAATAAGAGGTGAGGCAATTTTAGACTTTGTTTTAGTAAGTAGTGACGCCATCACAAAAGAGCTTCTGTGTGTGTTTGTGTGTGTGGGGTTATAACGGTCTGGTTAGTTTGGGGTGCAAATCCAGACCTGCGAGAGATTGTCACCACTTGCCCTGCAATTCTGGGTGCCTTACAATGTTTTGATGCTGTGTCTTCCAGCCTGGGATGCTCTCAGTCAGCAAGAAGCATTCAGGTCACACCTGGAGTCTATGTGCTTAGATAACCCTGGTTCAGCAGCTCTGACTCCAGCAGTCTGTATACAGCCCCACTCTGGCTTCCACCAGCCTGGATTACAACCAGCAAGATCACCCCAACACACTCCCCATCCCAAATTTGCCCCAACCATGTCCCCTGAGGTGTCCAACCCTCTCCTTGACAGTTTAGAGAAATAATAAGGTTCATTGTGCCTGTAAAGCGATAAAACCATATCACAGCTTAGTAACTTAACTGAGGTGAATACATGCTTCCCCTTTAAACACAGCACTGAGTTAGTTAATAGTAAAATTAAACAAATTTATTAACAATAGGACATAGGTTAAGTGATGCCAAATAAAAAGAATAAAGTCAGAAATAGTTACAAGCAAATAAAAGTGAAAAGCATCTAAAAGTCTAAAACTTAATTTAGCAAGGTACAGGATTTGTTCAAGATGGTTACGCTCACCAGCCATTCTTCTTTCCAGCCACGGCTGACTTTCCCTCGGTCTGGACCTTCCACAGTAGTACAAAATGCTGGCTTCCCTTGTCTTCCTAGGTGAAATCTTTGCCTACATTTAGTTTCCAGAGACTTCAACCCTCCTTTAGCTGAAGGACCCATCTTTCTCAGCTTGCAAGGGCTCTGTTCCCTTATGTCTGTCTAGTGATGGATACCTAAAATGGCTCTCTGCTTCTCCTTGTATCTCCCATAGTTCCTTGTTATAAGAAGCAAAATTACCTCATGCTGTTCTTCCCCTCCCGTGGGCCTTCCATCCCCCTGCTGATTTCTGAACAAATGGGGCTTCTATTGTTTTTGTCACACCTTAATTTCATAGGAGACAGGTAGATAGGTGTGATGTTTCCTCCTGTCTGGGTAGGAACTTTTCCTCCTTTTGTTCAGCCACACACTTTAGGCATAATATCAATGAGTATCCATAATTCCTCCTATAGTGTTAATACAGATACACCTCTACCCCGATATAACGTGACCCGATATAACACGAATTGGGATATAACGTGGTAAAGCAGCGCTCCGGCGGGGGGGAGGGGCTGCGCACTCCGGTGGATCAAAGCAAGTTTGATATAACGCGGTTTCACCTATAACGCGGTAAGATTTTTTTGGCTCCCGAGGACAGCGTTATATCGGGGTAGAGGTGTATTTTACAATGATATTAATCACCCGAGTGCTACAGGCATTCATAAAAGACCTTACATGATATGTTAATACAGTAGTCAGTTGTTTCAATTTTAATTTGATGCCAGGTAAGCAAAGCTAGCAATGTGCCTTCATTGTTTTTGCCTGATGACTAAGGTGATCCCCCAACTTCCTTGTGAGCATTGATGATTCTGGTTACTGCACATGTAAGTTGCAATCCCATTGTCTCTGGTCAGCCCTGCTTCACTTGTATTTAAGACCTGGGGAGAGCTGATGACTAACTCCCCTCTTACCTACCTGGTTTAAACACATTCCAGTCGTAATTCCAGCATACATCCATAACTCTTAACACACATTGTGTACATACATCACACAAGAATATTAATAATCAGTGAGTTATAGAATTATTATAATAGTGTGTAAGGTGTGAATACAGGTATGCTTAGGGAATACAGGGGTGTAACTGGGAAAATGAGACACAAGCCCACCTAATTTAGGCTTGATCAGTTTTTGCCTTTATACAATTTTAGATAGAATTATTGTCACTTATAGTGTCTGAACATATTAGTAACAGAGAAGATTGACTAGGTAAATGAACCCAAGTTACTGCATTCCAGGGCACTGGGAAGTCCTTCCACTGTCCATGATGGTTGTCATCTCCTCTGATCTTCTGATCTGGTCCTTCAATCCTGTCCTTCAGTTTCTGGTCTGGTGTTTCTCTAGTTTGGCCTTGTTCTCTTAGATCTCTTATACATTTCTAGATTACAAATTACCTAATCATTATGCAATTGGCTCTTAGCACGTCACACATTTGGGTTTTATATAACCTGTACATTGCTCATGGGCAAACTTCAATTTATACAATTTCTGTTGCTGTTTAGACAATCTCTGTCATCCTGCCCCTGGGTTTTCCCAGTGAAAGGCTTCTTTGTTGCAGGTCTGTGCGTTTTTACCTCAAAACTTCCAGCACAACATGTTACGTTTGTTCTGTCAGTAATAACATCACTTTAAGCCGATCACAAGTTCTATGTAAAAAAAAAAAAAAAAACTGGCAAAACCATACTTATAGCAGTAAGGCCTTGTCCTAAGTATTACCTTATTTAAACTCCTTTAGTATCCAAATTATAAATGATTAAAGTATAGCTATCAATTTTTAATCTTGCCATTTAGAAAATTTGTAATTCAGTAATTCATTTGTAATTCAGGATTATATTTAGTTTGTGTATATCATCCTCACCCTTAATTAATTAAAAAAAGGGGCGGGGGCTTATGGAAAACACTATAATCCTTTTCCGTCAATGTTATCTTCTTTCAACATGTGTTTTCAAAAGCCTTTTTTTATTCCAAGTCCAGTTTTGTTTGGAAATCATTACCCCCCCCTGCGCCCCCCCCAAAAAAAACCCCTTTAAAATTTTCCCGTGTTGTATTAATTTTAGGGCTTTAATATTTAGTTGCTTTTAATGGTACCCCAACAAGCTGGTCATAGTAAATAACCTTGGATCGAGTGATTATGAGTTAATTGAGTTTAAATTAAATGAAGGGATAATCAAAACCAGGAAATCAACTCTGGTTTTTTATTTCAAAAGGGCAGACTTTGTGAAATTAAGGGAATTGGTTATAGAAGTGAGCTGGACTGAAGAGCTCAAGGACTTAAATGTGGAGGAGGCTTGAAATTTATTCAGATCAATTATACAAAAACGGTCTAAAATTTGCATCCCAAGAAAGGTGAAAAAACTTGTAGGGAAAGTCTCCACGCCTAGGTGGATGAATAACCACTTCAAAAAGATTATTAGGAGTAAGCAGCAAGCCGGTAGGGAATGGAAAAAGGGATTGATTGGGAAAGAAAGCTATGTTGTGGAGGTTAGAAAATGTAGGAATCAAGTGAGAATTGCTAAAAGTCAAGCCGAATTAGCTCTCGCCAAGGAAATTAAAATGCATAAGAGGATGTTTAGTTATATAAAGAGAAAGAGAATAAGGAAGGAGGCAGTTGTGCTACTATGCAGTATGACTAGGAAGGAGATTAAAGATAATCTAGGCATGACCCTTACACTAAATGCATGCTTTGCCTCAGTTTTCAGTATGCATGATAATATGGCACATGTGCACGAAGGCAGTATGACTTATGAAAATGAATGTCTAGAAATAGAAATTACCACATGTGAGCAGCAAGGAAAACTTAAGATCTTAATATACTCACATTGAGGACACCAGATAATTTCCATCCCAGAATACTGAAAACACTATCACATGAGATTGCTAGTCCAGTACCAAGGCTTTTTAATAAGTCTAACTATTCAGAGGTAGTACCATATGACTGGAGAATAGCTAACGTCATACCTATATTTAAGAAAGAGGGGAAAAATGATCTGGGCAATAACAGACCTGTTAATCTTATCTCAATAGAATGCAAGTTTTAGAGCAAATTATGAAGGAAAGAGTAATGATATTCCGAGAGGTAAATAGTAAAGGGGATGTAATGCAACATGGGTTTACCAAACGAAGATCATGCCTGACTCACCTGATTTCCTTCTTTGAGAAAATAACTTTTTTTTTTTTAGATGAGGGGAGTGCAATTGATCTAATATACATGGATTTGAGTAAATCATTTGACACGGTACCATATGGGAAATTATTAGTTAAATTAGAGAAGATGGGGATTAGTACACACATTGTAAGATGGATAAGGAATTGGTTAATGGGGAGAAGGCAATGGGTTGTGTTGAAAAATGAACCATAGGACTGGAGGGAGATTATTAGTTGAGTTCCTCAAGAATTGGTCTTGGGAACCATCTTATTCAATATTTTTAATGACCTTGGCACAAAAAGTTAGTTTGCTAATGAAATTTGCTGATGACACAAAGTAAGGAGGCATTGTCAATACAGAGAAGGATTGGAATATTATAGAGATATATCTGGATAACCTTGAAGACTGGAGTGACAGAAATGGAATGAACTTCAATAGTACAAAGTATAAAGTGATGCACTTAAGGTTTAATAATAATAATTTCTGCTGCAAATGGGGGGGGGGGAGGGGCTCATCAGTTGGAAATAACTGAGCAAGAGAGAGACCTGAGTAGTGGATCGATGACAGGATGACTATAAGCCACCAGTGTGATGTGGCTGTGAAAAAGACAAATGCAATTCTAGAATGTATTAGGTGAAGCATTTCCATTAGAGATAGAGAAGTATTAATACCTTTGTACAAGGCTTTGGTAAGACCTCATTGGAATACCGTATTCAGTTCTGCTCACCCATGTTCAAGAAAGATTAATTTAAATTGGAGCAGGTTCAGAGAAGATCTACTAGGATGATCAAGGGAATGGAGGTCCTATTTTACATGAGGAGACAAAAAAGAAGGTTGAGAGGTGATATTATTTCTCTCCATAAATACAGTAGGGGGTAAATACCAGAGAGGGCGAAGAGCTATTTCACCTAAAGGACAATATTGGCACAAGATCAAATGAATATAAATACTGGCCATGAGCAAATTCAGGCTAGAAATTGGAAGAAGGTTTCTAACTGTCAGAGGGGTGAGATTCTGGAACAGCCTTCCAATAGGAGTTGTGGAGGCAAACAATTTAATTTAAAAAGAGAGCTATGCAAATTTATGACTGTAATTGTCCGAGGAGGTTGCTTATGATGGTGGGGACAGGGCTCAAAAGCCCCGGGGCTCACTTCTGGCTTTTGTCTCATGTTCCTAAAAGCTCGTATTTCAGGATTTCAACCAATCACTGGAAGGGGTCAGGAAAGGATTCTCCCCCCCATGTGTTCTGGGAGAGTTTTAGCTCCTTCCTCTGAAGCATCAGGGATGGCCATGGCTAGAGATCATGCTCTGAGGTGGCAGTGAGCATTCTCTCTCTCTCAGGTGCATGGCTGGCTAGTTCTTGCTCACATGCCCAGGGTCTAACTATTCACCATATGCGGGGTTGGGAAGGAATTTCTCCCCAGGTCAGTTTGACAGAGACCTTCCCCCCCCCTCCTTCTGTGGTTTGTGGGTGCAGGACATTTGCCAGAATTATCTGGGTATATCTCATTTAATCCCTTTCCTGCCATTGTGGGGGCTTCAATCATAGGTGCACCTCGTTCCCTTCTGTTTGCAGCCTGTGGCACACAATAGACCAGTCCCCTTTGAGTTTCATTTACTTTAGTCTCATTTCCAGCATTGGGTTTACTGTGCAGATACTGGGCTGTGGTGTTCGCCTGTATTGGCAGGAGGCCAGAGTAGATGATCTAGTGGTCCCTTTTGGTCTTACACTCTGAGTATGACTCATAGGGAGAAGAATTCACTCATATTAGACTAATCATCCACGATCGAGTAAAACAATACCAGGCGAGTAAGCACTTTTTCTCAACATCTAGGCTAAGCACTCAAATGGTAGTAGGTCTTTCTCGATTTGGTCTCAGCAGGCATGAAATGGTGATGCAGTGGAATCTTTATAAGCCTTTCACTCACCAGCTCCTAGCTTTGCTCAGGGCAGTATTTGTATATCACAAATCTCAATTAGTGTTTATCGGTTTGTTTTAAATTGTTTCTTAGTCTTAAGCAAGTTTTTTCATGATCCCATTTCAGGTAGAATAACAAAGTTAAAATATCCAGTCTCCCTATGCAGGTCTGGTCACAGACTAATTACCTACTTTTAATATATATGGTGGCCTGCAAATAGGGAAATAAAGCCAAACTCTGGGTATCTTTGTGGAGTTTTTTTGCAAAACCTAGGAACTTTTCTTGCTTATTCCTTATAACTACCAGTCTTGGTGCCTTTTTCCACACTGTGCTATGGGCCTTGCTGCTTATTCTCTCCATGTCTTTATGAGCCTTGCTATAATAGCTCTTTTGATAAACAGTATACAAGGAATTGTAGAAGACAGATGATGTTATATGTATCAAAGAGAAAAGATGGCCTTGTGGTTAAAGCACTGTATTTCGGATTTCCTGTGTGACTTTGGCCAAGTCACTTAATTTCTCTGTATTTCAGATTCCCATTTGTAAAACTGGGATAATAATACTTTCCTACTGTAGAGGGAAGGGAAAATAATATGTTGGAGGCAAGATATTACAGCGATGGGGATCACCTAAATACCTAGATTGAATTATTATTTTTTGCAGTTTTATTATGGTATTTTAAGGAAATACTTCTACTTTTATTGTTGCCTTTTTTTTATTATAAAGTAACAGAAAATAATGGTAGCAAGTAACGGTATTTACAACTGTAGGATCTTCTTTAGGGAAGGTTTGGAAAGCAGCTTGTTATGCTCTGAACTTCTCTTTCAACTCCCCTGGTATCTCCATGTCTTCACTCCAATCCAGGCACCATCTGTTACTGCTTACATGGTTCATCACAGAAATGTAAACTGAAATCTCTCCTCATTGGCACAGAAAGAATGCACTAAAGAAACAACATCCTCTTTCTCTAGTGGTGGAGACACTTCAGTTACCAAGGCATCAGTGAAGAAGCACATTGCAAAGTGACAGCAGTGACCTGAAAAGATCTAGCACAGACTCAGTGCTTTTCTAATCTTAGCTCTGGTTGTTCAGTAGTAGATATAGCACTATGTTGCTTACCCTAACCCACTGATATCACCTCATTTCTGAAAATTGGGGAGAATACTTCTTAAAGGCTAATAACAGTGTAAGGTCCACAAAGACATGTTTTGCTAAAGTTTAGGCCTGATCTGCTCCCACCATTCCAATCAAGACCCCTCCATCTTCCACCATTAGACTGGGGTTGCTCTCGTCATACCAGTGAGGCTTCTGCTACTCCCACACCTTCATCTTTTAAAAAGAGTTTGAAAAAAAATCCCATTGCTTTATTACTGCCCAAGAATGTTTGCTACTCAGGAGACACCATGGGCAAGAGACTTCATATGGCTTTAAGAGAGGTTCTCTCAGTATTTCTGGCCCATGGAAAGGTAACACAAATAGGAATATCTCTGTTATAACATCCAGTGAAGTAAGGACAGATAATGTCGTTCATCTTACAAATACATTTTTCAGTTTATTAGCTGAAACTGTTGATAACTTGCCTTTATACTCCTCATGGGCCCAACTGTAGCAGGGACTAGAGAAAGATCAACATGGTATGAATGTAAAAACACTGTGATTACAACCAGGTAAGTGTCCACCTTTGTAAAACTGTCCCTTTTGAATTGCACCAGGGACAGAATAATAATAATGGATGTATGTGAAGGTGGCTTGTTGAAAGGGGCAACTTAGAGAAGCCTAAGGGGTGCTCTAAATTACTTTGGCTAGTAAAAGAGCTGGTCAGGAAGTTTCTGTTGGAATGATTTTTCCATGTGAAAATTTTGATTTTGCTGAAAATTTTCATTTTTTTCCAGTGGGAAAATAGAAATGAAATATTTCATTTTGGATGAGTTTGACCTGAATTGAAATATTGTTTTTTAACAGATTTGAAATGAAATGTTTTGGGTCAAACAAAACATTACTGCATTTCCCCATCTGTGCATTGCCTTATGGGAGTTGTTGTTCAGGCTCCATTTTCTTCTGTGGGCTGGCTTCCCTCGTGGACTACATCTTCCCATAATGCAATGCAAGCTTCCCTCTAACTAAGCTGTGTGGTGCATCATGGCAGTCATGTGACTCTGACTGCGTTATAAGAGAGCTATCCTGGCTCATAGGGAAAGAATGGGGCATCAGGTTTTCAAACTACAACTCCAATGATGCAATGCACCACTATGGGAAAATACAAAACGAAGCTTTTTGGATCAGTTCAATAAACTAAACAAAAGATACCAATTTTGATAATGTCAAAAAATCTTGTTTTGATTAAAATTATGAAACAACATTTCTGAATTGAAAATTTCCATTCTACAAATAATTTCCAAATTTCAACTTTTCATTCCAAATTGGGATGAAAATGTTGACGTTTCAGGTTTTCTTGTGGGATCAAAATTCTGAATTTCACTTGGTTCTAGCTGGTAATGGCCAAGGCATTTGGGGACTGGCATGCCTTCTTGTTCCTGAGCATGCCACCAAACCAGAGGCTGAGGCTTAAATAGTGTTGTCAGCTGCTACACTGGCCCTGTGCCACCAACTGTTTTGTGCAGTTGGAGAGCTACAAATGGGTGGAATGAGGGGCTAGAATGAGGAACAGTGATCCAGAATCTGGTTCACAGAGCAACTACTGATATGTCTCTCTCTCAAATGTTGGACATAATGTCTTTGTAGCATATCTTATGACAAAGCAGATCTTTTACAAACTGAAAGATCTGAACACTTAAATAAGATTTATATATGCCACATATTTACATAAGAATACCAGTTTTGACACCATAAGCATTCAAAAATCCTGAGTCAGGCCCCCAAAACCATGAGATTTAAAAAAATGCTACATTAGTTTCTGTTTATTTTCCTTTCTTATTTTTGAGCCCTTAGGGTTTGTATTTTTCAAGCTCAGTCATGAGGGCTAGATACTAACTTTTATTTTTAAATAAAAGCTGAGATTCTCATATAAACATATGACTCCAGGAGGTGGGACTTTAAGAAAAACACCAAATATTGAGAGTTGGCAACTGTAGAATACTTGGAGTGCGGGCCAGTCTTCATGGGGATTCTCCCATTTATCGGCCCGATCTCTACAGGCTACAGTCAAGGAACTACATTGTCTACTGCAACTACTGAAGGCAGCAATCTTTTTCAGCCTCAGGCGTGCAAGACACACGCCTCAGGATAAATAATCTCCATTATGGAGGATTACCTAGAGGTGCCAAAAAAGCCTCCCAATTTTTTTTCATACTCTAAAACTGTTTAGGTTTTATTTGAATGAAAGATTTGGACCCACTGGAATTTGATCTGAACTAAGAATTGAATGATCTCAATTAATAAACTTTTTTTAAAATTATGCCTTTCTCCTGTGGAAATGCTTAAACACAACACCACTGCAGACTTCCATTGGTAGTTTTGGTTGGTTGGGCTTTTGGACTAACTTCTGTCTTACATAAGGAATTTTACACTGATAAACAAGGCCAACTCTTCCTATTTTATTTATATCTTAATATGAAATCAGCAGTATAACTAGATAATTTGAAATTTAATAGAACTTTCCTTCTGAATTAACTCAGATCATAATGACAGCTCTGACCCCGGAAATGAAATAGAGAAAGAAAAGGTGTAAACTGTATGGAGCCAGCATATGTAGCAATTTTCTTGTCATAGGTACTCTCAAAAATTGCACATTGCTTAAGGAAAATTCATCAGCCTCGTGTAACGGATAATAAAGAGCTTTATCATGATAAGTACATAAATTAAGTTAGGATCTCAATAAGTACAGAAGTTAAGTAATTCTTCTGGAAAACTCAATCTGCATTAGTAATTTTACCAGAATGAGGGCATGTATTACATATCTCATTCCAAAATAATCAAATTGTCTTTAATAAATAATAGAAGCTTGATTGTAAAGAGAGATGATAGACTTTGATTGTTTGGGCTGTAATAAAGATAAATGCAGTACTTTATGTATTTAAAATAAACATTTTTACTCTTTAAAGCAATGCACACTATATACAATATATGCAGTGTCAGAGATTGCAAGAGAGACAGAACCAGTGTCAGTTTGCATTAACTCAGCAGCATTACTCAAAACTGTCATTACCAGTGTAAATGTGGTAAGAATCCTGGCCCTCTGCCTACTTCTTTTAGATACACTAATACAATTCACATTAAAGTCAATGGGCCAAATTGTTCTCTTAAACACACTTGCTCAATCCCATTCATTTCAATAGAGTTGCATGAATGTGAGTGGTGGCAAAATTTGGTCTTCTGATTTGTTTGATACAGTGACTTCCTTGTGTTTTGCAGACCAGATCAGACAGACTAACACATTTATTAGATCTATGATCATTCGATATGTCTCAGCTTAAATTTTAATCAATTAAGAAGCAAAAATAATTTAACTTGTTATTTCTCAATATTTTTTTTATGCAAAAACATTTATCCTCAGTGTTGCAATTATCTCCAGAACAGGCACTAAATAAAGCTACCAATTTAAAATATTGAACAAAATATAGATTTGTGGGCACATTGTAGCTTATGAAAAGAAATGTTTGTGTCTCCCTCATTATTCCATCAAAATTCTGACTGTCCTTTTGGGTTTCATTATAATAAATAAAAACATTACCATTAAATATGTTATTTATTAGAATAGTAAACTACAAAGTAATGATAGTTAGAACCACATTAAGGATGGAAATAAGAGCACATGCACATCCAGAAATATTACTAATAGTAATTGATTAGAATATGGAAAAGAATGGACCTCAGAACATTGATTATTATGTTATAAGATTATAAAACTCCATAGTTGACATTTCTTCTGTCAGATTATGCAGATAACATGTTAGGTCCTTTGTTTAATATATTCCCATATATACTGTTTAATTTTATTCCCAATGTATAGTATTTCTTAACTAGCATGTTTTTAATCTGTAGAATGAAGTTGGGGTGACCAGATAGCAAGTGTGAAAAATCGAGATGGGGTGGGAGGTAATAAGTGCCCATATAAGAAAAAGCACAGACTATAAAATCGGGACATCTGATCACCCTAAATGAAGTGAGCAAATAAGGGGAGGAAGAATGATTTTGTGGTTGTTATGTCAGACTTTTGAGCTAGGATTCCTGGATTCTATTTCTGGCTCTGCCACAGACTTCCTGTGTGACCTTAGAGAAGTCACTAAGGATAAAATTTTCAGAAGCATTTAAAAATGCATATAGGTGTCTAGTGTGATTTTTTTTGTTTTTGGTTTTTTTTGGTTTAAGTCCTTAGGTGCCTAACTCCCAAGTGGGTATCTGCATTTTTAGGTGCTTAAATATCTTTAAAAATCTGGCCATGGGAGCCCTAAATCCCATTAACTTTCACTGAGACTTTGGCTGTTAGAGCCAAGATCCTGAAAGGTATTTAGATACCTAACACACATTGATTTTAATGGGAGTTAGGTAGCTGAATATCTTGGAGGATCTGAGCCCTAAGTCACTTTTGAAAATGGCACACAGGTTCCTAAATTATTTAGGTGATTTTGACAATGTTACCCTTAATCTCTAAGGGGTATAATGAAATTGAAGCAATTAGTAACCAGGGGTCAAGAAGGGTGGTGGTGGGTGGGCAGAGGATATCCTGCCCCAAATACCATAATAGATGTATGTTTCTCTAAAGAGTATCAGCTGTGAAACTCTTAACTTTAACATTGCAACATTAACTCTTAACATTGCAACGTATTTTCCAGTCTATTGCTGCATAGTTTCCAGAACATCATCTTAACACACCTTTTACTGTGATCTTACATTTTACTGGTACAGGATTATCTCTTGGTCAACTAGTCATGCCAACCTGTTTCAGGCTTGTGATCTTCTGTGGCCAAGCTACATATCTTACAGACCTAGAAGCCTGTAGGCCTTGAATTACAGCCTTATCTTACTTATGATAAGTGATACATACATACATACTCATCACTGTTACATACTTATTAGTCCCATACCCCTGCAGTTTGAGCCTACCTATATTTTCCCACTTAACCCTACAACTCAAATCTAATCTAATACCTATACATTCATTACATAATTACATGATTATAAATATTTAGCTACAGATTGTGTTGTATTTTTCTTTGCTAGATTGAAGAGCCCATTGTCAAATCTTTGTTCCCCGTGTAGGTACTTGCAGACTGCAATCAAGTCACCCCCTTAACCTTCTCTTTGTTAAGCTAAATAGACTTAAGGAGCTCAGTCTATCACTATAAGGCAGGTTCCATCCTTTAATCATTCTTGTGGCTTTTCTCTGAACCCACTCCAATTTATCAAATCCTGTACTCCTGGGGGAATTCTGCACCAAAAAATTAAAAGTTCTGTGCACAATATTTTAAAATTCTGCAAAATTCTGCAAATTTTATTTGTCAAAATAACAATACATAATGATGCCAGTTTTAATTATTTTGGTAATTTATTTCAAAATAACCATAAACAAATATGTTTGTAAAAATACAGGCAAACAAAATCCCCTCCTCCCCCAGGAGTTAAAAGAAAACCCTACGACAACCCGGTTCCTGCTTCTCTGCCCCCTCTTCCCCCCCTAGAGCCCAGCTGGGGGGCATCAGACACTCACACACCCTTTCCCTCAGAGCCTAGCTGCAGCCACGCCCCCCCCAGCCAATACACCCTACTCCTGGGAGAATTCTGCGCCACTGTGCATGCACAGAATTTATGTCCCCCGCAGATTTCTTTCCTTCCCTGCAGAAAAATGACTTTCTGATGAGGAAGCAAAGGGAAGCCACAAGAGCGGTCATACAACTCTCAACCTGTGGGCTGTTTGCTGCCCATTCAGCACCCAGCTGCAGTCTCATGTGACATCCTCAGGGCCATACAGGTAGTATATAGTGTGGATGCAGCCCACAAAGTGTTAGTTGGGCTGCAGGTTGAGAACCACAGTACCCTCCATAAACCCCTATGCTCATCATCCTCCACAAAGAACGCCTCCACAGTGACGCCTCCACAGAGACATGGCCAGCAGCTGAGAGCTGGGCATGGGGCAGGGACCCCGGACCCTGTTCGTGGGAACCCGGACCCCTGCCGTGCAGAGCCGTGTGGCAGCCGGCTGCCCAGACCCCACCGCAGGGGGACCCCATACCCTGCTGCAGAGGGGTAGGGGGCAGCCATGACCCTGACCCCAGACCCTGCCTTGGGACCGGGATCCTGTTGTGTGGGGCCGGGCGGCAGCCAGCTGGCCAGACTCCGAGCCTGCTGTGCTGGGCCGGGCGTCTGCCTGGAGCCCGCCCTGTGGCAGGGCAGTTGGGAGCCTGGAGCCCGTGGCCTTTAGTGCACAGCTGAGCTGGGCTGCAGTTGTGTGCTAATTGGGCCATATGCAGCTTGCAGGCCATAGCTTGAGAACCTGTGGGGAGGGATAGCTCAGTGGTTTGAGCATTGGCCTACTAAACCCAGGGTTGTGAGTTCAATCCTTGAGGGGGCCACTTAGGGATCTGGGGCAAAATCAGTACTTAGTCCTGCTAGTGAAGGTAGGGGGCTGGACTCAATGACCTTTCAGGGTCCCTTCCAGTTCTATGAGATAGGTATATCTCCATATATTATATAGAACCACTATTCTAAGGGGTGACAAGGGATTAATGCCTCCACTATTAAGGAGGTGGCTGAGGTAATGGGGTTGCAGGAGTGTTATTAAGTGCACTCGACCTAGATGATTACTAAAAACAAAATTATTTTAAAAAAAATTGGGTCCTCCTAAATGAATGAAACACAATCTCTTCCCCTTCCTGCTTTCTATAGTGGCTCTCGTCCTCTGATAACGTACTGATGGGAGAACACTTTATTTTCATTAGAAATCTTTAAATCACTTTGGGAGCCTGGCACCTCTGTGACTATCTGCTGCATGCCTCCTCATCTAAGCCCCTGCTGAGGGCCGAGAGGTCACCTTGACATTAAGCTGTTCCTGTGCCCAGCTGCTGCCCCTGCCTAGCATCTGCTGCTATTCCCAGACTGTCCTTCACCTCTCTTCTGCAAGCTTCACCCCAGAGGCCGGTGCATGCAGTATGCACAGGCTTCTGAGCTAAGCCTTACACTACAGCGATGCAGACACCTGAAGACCACCTGAGATTTACATCTGTTCAGAATGCTGCCAGCGCTTTTCATCAGTCTTCAACCTTGAACGAGGCCCGTTAATTATATCTGTGCATTTCAGCTGAAGGTAAACTTGCTGTGCATTTCCTATATTCTCCAAATGATGGGAGAACTACACACACTACAGCCAATGTATTGTACAGTTTCACCTTTCTATTGTTCTGTTGTTGTTGAGTCACAAGTAAGTAACATAAAGGCAATTACTAAAAACCCTACATGTTGGTGCACAGCACTAGATTTGCTTTAATGAGCCTTCATTTTATGATTTGGTAGAAACTTGTTTTGCTCTAATGGCTTATCAGTGGTTTGGTGTCTGTTAATTGTTTTGTTTGTATTCCACAAGGGAGGTATTTCTTTGTTTATCTAATATGTTAATTAAGCTACTCTACAGTGTTATTCAAGCATATCACTGTTGGCATTGAACAACAGAACCAAATCACCAGCTGCAGGACAAAAATCAGAAACATGTTTTGGAGGAAACTGTGAACGAAGCTGATGCAAATGTAATACAGTGTACGTTCATTGTGAATATACAGCTCTGTACTTATACCAGAAGAAGGAATGGCGTCCTGGACTGAAGATCGTCTGGAGGAATGAGCACAGATGTTTGAAAACAGGAGTGTCATGGTTGTAAGGGATAGCAGCACCTCTGTTCCCTTTCTCCCAGTGCACCTCCCTCAGGTGTTAGGCCTCATGCCATTACCTAGCCCAGAGTAGAATCACATGATTCTCCCACTCCTCAGATGGGGTATTGTAGCTATCAACCATGCTTACCCAGCAAGTCTGACTGGGTTAGCACCTCTGTTCTTCCAGAATAGATTGACCTGACAGCCTTCTTAAAACCAAATTATTGTTTAATCTGGGCAGTAGAACAGAGCATAACATGAGAGTGTTTTATAATTCTCTATCAACAGTCTAGATCCTTGTCCATTTTACTTAATGGCCTATTGCCATTCTATGATGGCGACCCAGGAAGGTCTAGCTTCTTCAGATATCCCGAGCAGGTGCCTGTTGCAGTGTGACCTGCTCCTATACAACTTGTATCCCCCCCACCCTTAGAAAGATTGTCTTCCACTTTTTATCCAGTTAGAATTCTTTGCTCTTTCTGTTCCTGGGATTTTTGGCCTTGCTAGTCAAAAAACAGTTTGATAAGCTCAACAGGAGATGTAGCCAGTCTCCTTAGGGCCAATGGCTCTTCCATTGTCTGGTAATGACCCTCCAGCTTTTACTGGGGGGTATCTTATCCAGAGTCATTGTTACACCTTCCTGTTTGTTTGCCAACAGCTCTGTTGATTTAATCCAGTATAGTCATAAAGTAAACATCCCAATAACCAAGTTAACATACCGTATTCATAAATTATTACAGAGCAGCTCCGTGTTTGTCACAAGGAGATTATGAGTAATAATCTTAGCTCTGCCACTGACTCACTGTGTAGCCTCAAACAATTCACTTTGGACCAGATTTACAAGGTATTCAGCAGAGCGGATGTGGAATTTTCAATGCAATTTTTTTTTTTTGGTCAGAAAATGCCTATTTGTTGAAACCAAAAATTTTTAGAGTAAGGCATTGGTTTTGATTAAACTTGCATTGGAAAGGTTTCTCAGGATGCAGATGGATTTTTTTGTGATGGGAAATGGGGGAGAGCCACCCCAGAATACCCAATAATTCAGTGGTTAGGGCACCCAAGAAGAATAGAGGAGACCCAGATTCAAGTCTCTTCTCTAAATCAGGCAGAGAAGAGACTTGAACCTGGGTCTCTAACATCTCTTGTGGGTTACATAACCATTAAGCTATTGGCTATTCTAGGGTGGAGGGTCACTTGCTTATCTTTTGTGACAATTTTGAAAAGCCTTGTTTTCTCTCTGGTACAGCCAGAACCCAAGTGTTGAACCCTTGATATTTTTTGGACAGTCCTAGTATTTAGGCACCTAAAGAAACACATAGTGGGATTTTCAGAAGTGCCTAGGTAGGTTAGGCATCTAACTACAATTGACTTCAATTGAAGTTAGGCACCTAATTTACAGGCACTTATGAGAATCCTTCTACTCCCTTATCTGTGTCTTTAGGCACTACAATACCTCTGAAAATCTGGCCCCTCACCTCAGTTTCCTCAGATGTGAAATAGGCCAATTAGTGCCATAAATAAGATTTACTCACTCACTTCAGAGGGCTGTTGTGGAGCTTAACTGGGTAATGTCTGTACCATGCTTGGAATGAATACCTTGCTATACAAATATGAAGAATTACTACAATTATCTTAATTTGAAACTCCTCATCCCATATTTTTTCTGCTTCAGTTTCTTGTTCTCCCATCTTTTCTGCAGTTTTTTTAATAACGGAAGCATGTCTGGAGTTGGACAGTCAATTTACCTTTGTGTGACTCTGTTTGCAAAGGTGAAAACTGGAATTATATGGATGATGTATAGTGTAGCTCTGATTTGACTTAATCATCAAGAATGTTTGTGGTTCATTATGTGTTTTTACAGATGAGGATTTTTCTAAACTAGACAGGATTATTTAAAAAAAAAAAAAGGCTTATCAGACCTACACTGTCTTTCAGCATATGGTATTCTTTCCTTGCATGACTCAACCCCATCTGAGATAACATAGAGGCAGCTCTCTCTACTCCAGAACCAGGTGATATATGGATGTTAATTCTTAGTAACCCACTGAAAGGTTTTGCAATTTTGAAACATAGGCGCCTGTTTGTGAGGAAAAAATAAAATTTTGTGCATCCAGAAAATGAAAAGGAAGACAACCAAAATCAAGGCAGTTTCTGCACATTTAATATCAATCAGAAACATTATCTTTCCCTTTATTCTGTTTACACACAGTCGATTAAATATGAAAAGATAAGATTCCACTCTGTTCTCTATAACAGTGCAGTGACTGTGTGTGGCATATCCTAGGCTGTTATATTCTGGTGCTACTTGTAGCTGCATCTGTAGGGTTGTCAAGCAATTAAAAATAATCATGATGAATCACGCTGTTAATAATAGAATACCATTTATTTAAACATTTTTGGATGTTTAATACATTTTCAAATATATCTATTTCAGTTACAACACAGAATACAAAGTGAACAGTGCTCACTTTATATTTATTTTTATTACAAATATTTGCACTGTAAAAAACAAAAGAAATAGTATCTTTCAATTCACCTAATACAAGTACTGTAGTGCAATCTCTTTATCATGAAAGTAGAACTTACAAATGTAGAATTATGTACAAAATATAACTGCATTCAAAAATAAAATAATGTAAAACTTTGGAGCCTAAAAGTCCACTCAGTCCTACTTCTTATTCAGCCAGTCGCTCAGACAAACAAGTTTGTTTACATTTTCAGGAGATAATGCTACCTGCTTCTTGTTTACAATGTCACTTGATAGTGAGAACAGGCATTCGCATGGTACTGTTGTAGCCGGCGTCACAAGATATTTATGTGCCAGATGCGCTAAAGATTCATATGTCCCTTCATGCTTCAACCACCATTCCAGAGGACATGCATCCATTCTGATGACAGGTTCTGCTCAATAACTATCCAAAGCAGTGTGGACCAATGCACATTCATTTTCATCATCTGAGTCAGATGCCACCAACAGAAGGTTGATTTTCTTTTTTGGTGGTTCAGGTTCTGTAATTTCCTCATTGGAGTATTGCTCTTTTAAGACTTCTAAAAGCATGCTCCACACCTCATCCCTCTCAGATTTTGGAAGGTCCTTCAGATTCTTAAACCTTGGATCGAGTGCTGTAGCTATCTTTCGAAATCTCACATTGGTACCTTCTTTGCGTTTTGTCAAATCTGCAGTGAAAGTGTTCTTTAAATGAACAACATGTGCTGGGTCATCATCCGAAACTGCCATAACATGAAATATATGGCAGAATGCATGTAAAACAGAGCAGGAGACATAGAAATCTCCCCCAAGGAGTGCAGTCACAAATTTAATTAATGCATTATTTTTTTAACGAGCGTTGTGATGTTGCACTCCATATGTTTTATGGAAATACATCATATTCACAGTCATAAGTATAACTGAAATATGCTTTATGCAAAAGGTCTCTTGTAAGGTATCATAACAAAGGTTATAATCTACTAAATATATTCCTCCTATTTGTATGTACAGGTCTGTCTCATCTTACTCTGGGGTTACGTTCCGCGGTCAGCGCATAAAGCGAAAACCGCGTATAGTCAAAATCCCACTGAGTGTAATGGCGGGTGGAATCACCCGCACTACAGGAACAGTACATAAATTGCTATTTTTCCCTTTTTTGTTTTGTTTTGTTTTTGCTGACCGCGTAAAGCTGAATTCACACATGTTAAATGCGCGTAAGATGAGACAGACCTGTATGTATCAGTCTTGTATTTGAAGCTAGAAATATGAAGTATAACTATGAGGTCCTATTGTAATTATGCAAACTGTGGGCCATTGATGGTGGTTTAGAATCTTGATGGCTCCCATTGACCCAGACAATTGGTTGTAAATGGTTTATTTACCGGCAAAACTTCCTGTGTACGTGTAGGCCAACCCAGGAAGAATGGAAACTAGGGGTCTTACAGTAACATGTGACCATGTCACATGATGCTGGAATCCATCTTAATCCTTGTACTTTTCCATTGATGAGGCGGGGGGGGGGACAAGCACAGACAAAAGATTCCCGCCTTGTGCCAAAGCTATAAAAGGGGGTGGAGCAAGACAAAAGGGGCTGCCAGTCATGAGAAAAACCCTGCTTACCACCTGAGATGTCTGCTGGATCTAACAAAGACTGTACTAGGGGAAAGGATTGGGCCCAGACTAGGAAGGAGTCTAGTCTGTGGCTAGGTCCACACTACCCGCCCGGATCGGCGGGTAGAAATCGATGTAGTGGGGATCGATGTATCGTCTGGACGCGATACATCGATCCCCGAACGCGCTCACATCGCCTCCGTAACTCCAGCAGGGCGAGCGGAGTTCGCAGAGTCGACGGGGGAGGCGCGGACGTCGATCACGCGCTGCGAGGACACGAGGTAAGCGCGGGTAAATCGAACTAGGATACTTCGACTTCAGCTACGCTATTCTCGTAGCTGAAGTCGCGTATCTTATTTCGATCCCCGCCCCTAGTGTGGACCAGCCCTGTGAAAGAAGCTTATTGGAACATCTTTCAGGTGAGATATTATCTGTAATCAGTTTCTTAAATTATTAGGCTTAGACTTCTGTGTTTTGTTTTATTTTGCTTGGTGACTTACTTTGTTCTGTCTGTTATTACTTGAAACCACTTAAATCCTACTTTTTATACTTTATTAATAAACAAAAGTGGTTTTATTAACCCAGAATAAGTGATTAATACCTGGGGGAGCAAACAGCAGTGCATATCTCTCTATCAGTGTTATAGAGGGTGGATCATTTATGAATTTACCCTGTATAAGCTTTATACAGAGTAAAACTGATTTATTTCGGGTTTGGATCCCATTGGGAGCTGGGTGTCTGGGTGCTGGAGGCAGGTTGCCTGCTGAGCTGTTTTTGGTTAGAGTCTGCAGCTTTGGGGACGTGGCCCAGACCCTGGGTCTGTGTTGCAGCAGGCTAGCGTGTCTGGCTCAACAAGACAGGGTGCTGGAAGACCCAAGCTGGCAGGGAAAATGGGCTCAGAGGTAATTTTGGCACATCAGGTGACAGTCCCAAGGGGGTCTCTGTGACCGAACCTGTCACAAGCATCATCAGCATTGAAGCATGTCCTCTGGAATGGTGGCCGAAGCATGAAGAGGCATACGAATGTTTAGCATATCTGGCACCTAAATATCTTGCAATGCCAGCTACAAAAGTGCCATGCGAACTCTGGTTCTCACTTTCAAGTGACACTGTAAATAAGAAGTGGGCAGCATTATCACCTGTAAATGTAAACAAACTTGTTTGTCTTAGCGATTGGCTGAACAAGAACTAGGACTGAGTGGACTTGTAGGATCTAAAGTTTTACATTGTTTTTGAGTGAAGTTATGTAAAAAAAACCAATCTACATTTGTAAGTTGCACTTTCACTATAAAGCACTACAGTGAATTGAATTGAGGTGAATTGAAAAATGCTATTTCTTTTTTTATAATTTTTGCAGTGCAAATATTTAATAAAAAATAATATAAAGTGAGCAACGTAGACTTTGTATTCTGTGTTGTAACTGAAATCAATATATTTGAAAATTTAGAAAAAATCCAAAATATTTAATAAATTTCAATTGGTATTCTACTGTTTAACAGCGCAATTAAAACTGCGATTAATTACAATTAATTTTTTGAGTTAATCACGTAAGTTAACTGTGATTAATCGACAGTCCTACTGTGAACCAATGATATCTGAACAAAATTGGTAGATGTAAAACTGAAATGTATGAAGCGCTCCAGAAATTAAATACAAATACATTCACAAACCTTAATTACTATCAGCTATTATTGTAACAACATCGCTATATTTCTCTTTGCACAAATTATTTTCTGTATTGCTTGACCCTTCACTTTTGTTTTTCCCCGTCAGTCGCCTCAGTGAATATCATTTTGTCTGGGACCAACACAAAGTGCCACATTTGTATGAATTCATCTTAAATGATCATTTAAAAAATAAACTAGAATGGCATGAGAAGCACATTTTAAACTATAACATACAACTTTAAAGATTGGTTCCTGGACATCTTGGCAGTTCCATTCTGAGTACAGGAGTTTAAACCTTTCTTGGCTGTCATTCTCCTAAATCCTCAGTTAAAAAGTTATTTGAAATAAACACTGGAAATTCTAATAGGGACAGAACATTGAGTAAGACACCCACTTCTACCCACACCATACAAGTGATGGGTATATTGTTCTCACTTCTCCTTATCACAAATTCCTCTCTTTCTCCAATATAGCAGGAGAGAGAATTTTGTTGTTTGAAATGAGTTGGTGGCATCAGTTTAATTCTTAGTGTGTCAGGTATCCATATTGCCATCACCTCTGACATTAAAGGCCAGTATCTGTGACTCTTGTATAGTGCCAGAAGGCTGGGAGGATGCAAGGATCCTCCTGCAATCTTTGCATCCTCTGTGCCAGGGCCAAGCACAATCTCAGTCTCTTCTAGTGTCCCTGGGGGTTCAAGGAATGAAGAGCTGGCCCTGCAGAGAAAATACTTTACAGCATCCTAAGGACTAGTAAAAGCAGGCACACTCTTAGAGCATTTGTGCACAATCTGGCCTTATTTGGCATGCTTGTTAGCAGTCCTTGCAGAGAGTCTATGTGCTAGAATACCTACTGCTAATTCCCAATGAGATTTTTTGCACTAGGGCAGGGGTAGGCAACCTCTGGCATGCGTGCCAAAGGTGGCATGCAAGCTGATTTTCAGTGGCACTCACACTGCCCAGGTCCTGGCCACCAGTCCAGGGGGCTCTGCATTTTAATTTAATTTTAAATGAAGCTTCTTAAACATTTACATACAACAATAGCTTATTTATATATTATAGACTTATAGAAAGAGACCTTCTAAAAACGTTAAAATGTATGACTGGCACGCAAAACCTTAAAGTAGAGTGAATAAATGAAGACTCGGCACACCACTTCTGAAAGGTTGCCGACCCCTGCACTAGGGGGACCTTTACAAGTATATATCTCTCCTTGCCCCAGCCTGTTCCCAACGACCACCTCTACACCATGGCACCAGATGTGTGATCAGTAACAGGGGTTGAACCTAGGACTTACCGATTTTTAAAGCATGAGCTACTCCTGCCTGTACTAAGAGGAGATGCTCTGTTTACTGAGGTTGTAGGAGGCCCAGCCACCACTCTAGAGGAACAGAGCACCACACTGAGTGGGTTACATAATCCTCCTCATCCCAAACTTCACAGATCAACCCTGTTCAAATCTGTGTATGTTTCACTCCTTGTAATGTGACATCCCTGGGTGGGCTGTCATCTACAAGGATTTAATCTGTGGTTCTTAAAGAATAAGCCTTTAAACCTCCTTTGTGGCATGATTCCCTATGGAGTTACACCCCTTATACTCATATCACAAGGTTTAAATGTTGTGCAGTTTTGTATGGACCCTCTGCACCTGGGTGAATTACATCCTTTAACCATTAATTTGACTTACATGGGAAACTTCTGGCCAAGATGAGGAATTGACTGGCAGATTGATGGAGTGTCTCAGTTCTGCCAGCGCTGGTACTTGTTTGCTTTTGTTTGGAAGAGGGTGGGGGGAATTTATGATCCCAAACAAACCTTTTGAATCAGATAAAATTCAACACCAAGTGTTTCCCAATTAAGGCATTTGGAGGAGAATTTTAAAATTTTCTTTTTACATTTTAAAATCTGGATTTTCTAATTGCTGAGCATTATAGTTAAATTACATTTTCTGCAATTCCAAACCGCTAGATGAGATAAAGCAGCAAGAAAATAATAACAGCACATTGAATTGACACTGTAACTGGCCTAGATTGCAGGGATGAAAAAGAACAAAATTATTGTTTCTCAATGTTTCTCTTAATCTTTTGTGAAGTTTGTTTATATGACCTTTAGCCACTTTTACCTGATGATATATAGTGTAGTTTTCTTGGGCAGAGACCAGGCCAGTTAATCTTGCTGTCAGAGGGGTATTGTAGCAGATCATGGGGTAGCTGGATATAGAAACCAGTGAATCTACAGATGAGACATCATGCTCTGCAACAAGGAGGCTTATTAATTTTGCCCATGCTGCTACTTCAGAATTTGCCATCTGGCTCTGTAAAGAGTGAAATTAATTTACATGTTGACCAACAATACCTATCAGCAATTTCCATTACAATAAACACCTGTTATCATTTAAAGTCATTTTACTGGAGAACTAGGCATGGAACAGAGCTGTATGTTGTTGCCGCTAAGGATGCATGCAAAATATATCAGCCGCTTACATGGTTCAGATGTTGTTTAAGTGATCTATTGAATTTCCTGATGAGCTTATGTATGAAACAATAGTATTTAGGAGGAGAACTATTGATCATCTTAATTATCTTAAACGTTTCTGAGGACTGTATTGAAAATTACACTGTCCTGTAAATTCTTATGTCAAGGTGTGTGTGTGCGCGCACTCACAAACACACACATAAGCACATGTTCCAGGGTCTTTTCCTGTTGCATATCTCTTACAGGCCTTTTGCTCATTACACCAGCAAGACTATGTATAGGTGGCTATGTCATATCCTTACTATTGCCATCTGGAAGAGGGGAAGGAAAAAGTTGGAATATATTGTTATGACAAGAATCACCATGTGATGCTGTTACAGTCTCAGAGAGTTCTTTTATTTAGCAAGTTTTTATTCTTTGAAGAAATGTTGTATTGTTGTTAGTATTGTAGTGTATTATTCCTTGGAGAGAATGCAGTATTCTTTGCAGACAGCAAAGAGTCTGTTCTCTGCTTTATTATCTATACGTGGAAGTAATTCTGAGGACAGCATAGCTTCCTAGGACCTGGGTGTTGGTATGCAGGATGAGATTTCTGGAAGAGGGGCTTGCCTGTGTTCGCTTTTTCACTACCTCTGTTCCAGGGCTGGAATATATGTGTAAAAAAGCAAGTTACACTTAGAATATACTAAGATTCTGCGTCACTGATTTCTCCTCAATTGGGAAGCTGATATGCGTGACTCCGGGCATCTGCTACTTCTCAGCCAAGGAGTGGCACTAATGTCAAAAATGTGACACTCCGGTCAAAAGAAGGGGTGAGACAAAGTGGGTGAGGTAATAGCTTTCATTGGGCCAACTTCTGTTGGTGAAATAGACAAGCCTGCAAGCTCCACAGAGCACAGGTCCTGTAAAAGAGCTCAGTGAAGATCAAAAGCTTGTTTCTTTCACCAACAGACATTGGTCCAACAAAAGATATTACGTCATACACCTTGTCTCTCTCATATCCTGGGACCAACATGACCACAACAACACTGCAAAAAACAAAGGAAGGGGGTAGCAATTTTTGGAAGGTCAGGTATGCCATCATTTACTTTCCAGTTAGAGAACTGCTTCTGCTGCCTTACTGTATTCCTCATTGATTTTTTGTATTTACTTTCACCTCTTATATAGTCCCTGTTTCTTTACCTATCTTTCATTTTCATATTTTTCATCCCAGAGATTCCCTGAATCTGAGGGAGCCTATGAGCAATTTGTTATGAATATTCAATAGTCCAGATGTTGTTCAGTTTTGATTGGGTTCTGTAGGTCACATGGTGTATTTCTGGTTGCTGACTGGATAAGCATAATAATTACAATCAAGAGTGGAATATGAATACTCACTTTTATTAAATTGAAAATTTCCATTTTATAAATATTCTCTGGTCATGATGTAATACTTGTGTGAATATTCCTGCTGTTAAGCTCAGTCACTAAAATATTTGCAGAAAGTGAACACAAAAGGGGCCTGGGCAGAGTTAAAGTGTGTTTCACATTTTTATTCAAGTACATATTTTCAGAATCTTTTTTTAAAGTATCCATCCAGCCCAGCTAATAGAAAAGTTATTCTGAAATATTCAGCTTCGTTTCCATTCCTATGAACATCTCTGACTCAAGTGGGGAGATTTCCCAAGGCATACATGTCACTTAGGCTCCCAACTGCCATTTGTGCCTTTGGAAATCTCCCCTTAGGTCTCTAGATTTTTGGTCTGCTTTTATTAATGCTAATATATGGGACGCTATTTGTAGTGAATGCTGTTCTTAGCAATGGATATTAAAGATTCTAAAATGTCCTATCAGTGTAAAACGAATTGACATATTGTCTAGTTCAATTTTGTGTGAAAGCTTCTTCTGAGACTTCAGTGCAGGAAAAATAATTAAGGTGACTTGTCAAACGACAACATGGCTCTCAGATTTGGCTGTTCAGCAAGAAAGTATGGTTCTTTTGAGTGACAGCCCATATGGATTTCACTTCTTGGTGTGCATGCACCCCATGTGCACAAGGCTGGATTCTTTTGACACGTTGCCTGTGGGGGCTGCACTGATGCCTTGGATATCCTTGTGCCTCTCCCCACCACCACCACCTGAGGGCGTAAAAGGCAGAGTAAGCCCAGCCATCCCTCAGCTCCTTCTTACTGCTTATGGCAGTTAGACTAAAGTTTTACAGCATCCACCTGGTTCTTTGCATACTGTGCTAGTGCCAGTGTTAGTTAGTAGTAGTGTTGTTAGTTAGTTAGTTAGTTAGTTGTGCTAGTCTTTTGCCTATTGGGAAAACCACAATTTTTTTAGTCAGATATTTAGTTTATAGGCTAGACCTGCCCACCACTACCACAGGAGCGCTAGCAATATGGGGTTAAAACCTGCTCCTTGTGTAAATCTTCAGTGCTCTTTAACCAGTGGCACTCCCGGTGCCTCTTTTGTCTAGGTGAGGGATGTATTCCTGAGTGATTTTTCCATATGTCATTCCTCTGCAAGTGGATTCAAAAAGCTAGGGAGGCTTGGTCTTCCAAGGGCTTGAAGGGCTAGCAATAGCCAATTAGAGCCCAGCAGGCTCAGATAAAAGGAGCTTGAGGGCATTACCAGGCATAGGCGCTGACTTTTGGTTTTGCCGGCGGGTGCCCCACCCCGGCTTTGCCCCCTCCCCTAATTCCCCACCTCTACTCCGCCCCCAAGGCCACACCCCTACTCCACCTCTCTCTGCTCTCCACCTCCTGGTGGCTCTGTCTAGTGCCCACCTCCACCCACTCACTCAAAGCGGCATGGGAGGTTCCCCCTCCTCCCGGGGCTGCTAGCGCTGCTGTTGGCTGCGGGGGCTGGCATGGGGGTTCTAAGGCACACGGGCTCTCTGCTGCCCAGCCTGAGGGAGCGTTTGGGAACCGCATTAAAGACTCCCTCTGTGTGCGAAGGGGTGGGGGCAGACCGAACAATACAGAAAGCTCTCCGGCTCCCAACTGTGGAGGAGCAGCAGCCTGCACAATGGGGAATTTATATTTCCCACAGCCCAGAGAGAGGGAGAAGCTGCTGATCCAGCTCCTCGGGGACAGCCCTATCAGCCAAAGCAACTTCTTACTCAGCTCACAACTAAGGGCTTCGAGTTCCTCCGGTGACAGCACGGAGCAGCAGTTCATTTTCCTGTTTGCACTCCACTGCGATAGGAAACTCTGGGAAGAGCAGAAGCTCCCTCTGCCCTCCCTAAATGACACCCTACTCCCTCTGCTCTGGAAAGGGACCACTTTTACCTGCAGTGGGAGTTAGTCAGGCTAGGACCTGCAGCCATGCGCTGAGAAAGAGCTCATATTGGCTCCCTGCCAAACAGCTGATAGGCGGCTGTGCTACAGCTGATTGGCTGGAAACAGCTAATCCGGGGGCTGCCAAACAGCTGATGGGGCCCCACCTGCCCAAGATCTGATTTGCGGCTGCCACAGCTGATTATCCCAGTGGGTGCTGAGCACCCACTATTTTTTTTCCAGGGGTGCTCCCACAGAGTCAGCACCTATGTTACCAGGTGTAGTCGGAAGACAGTCTGAGACATAAGCCCTTGTATCAGAGGCCTGGTCTGAGGCCTGAGCTAAAATAGTAGTCAAAGCTTTACTGATATAAAGCAAAGACAAGCTGTGAGCAAGAGGCAGGACCTGCTCACAGAATCTAGCAAGAACAGGACTGATATTGCAGAAATATACATTCCTAAGAAGTGCTAGGCACAGAGTACTCATGCAAACACATCCTGATATCAAGGATGGTACAAAAACAATCCCCAAGGATAACAGAAACACACTGACCCCTCCTAAAGGATAAGGTCAGGATGACAGTACGTAATAATGATGTTTTGATCAAACCAACATGTACAAGGGATGGGTGATAACTAGCCATGTCAGGGGGAAGTAACTAACGATGTTAGAGGGGCAATACTAACTTGTTTGTATCGGGGTATAAAGATGTATCTCAGAGGGAGTGTCTTTGTCTGGCCTAGGGAGGAGCAGAAAGTCCCACCATTCACTGAGCTGGTCCATTGTTATGGGCATACATGTATGAGTTACCGATAGAGTCTGCGGGATTCTAGTACCATGCTTCATCAACAATAAACCTGGAGTGGTGCCTTCGTCCCTTAATGGATCTTGCAGTCATTGGGTGGTTCGCTTGAGGTCAGCGCAGGGCTAGGGCAGCACACAGGGAGAACACAGAGATAACACACACGCAGCCAAACATCTAACCACACCAGGTCAGTTGCTGACCGGGACCAGAAGAGTGAAGAAGGGGGCTCCTCTCTGGCCTGGAGACAGAGAAGGACCTGAGGATGCTGGCCCTGACATAGGGCTGGAGATAAAAGGTAGGAAGAGGCCCAGGGAAATAGCAGCATGGGATTGGAGTGAGCAGTGGGTGGCTGCTGTGTATAGGGTCCCTGAGCTGGAACATGGAGTTTTGGGCAGGCCTGGTTCCCTTACTGGTCACAGGTAAAGCAGCGCAAACCCCAAAAGGGGACAGGGCTTATTTGGGAGGGCTGAATTTCAAGGGCCCAGAGCTGGGGTTGAAGATCCTAGCAAGGGGCAAAGAGACTAATTGGTTACTGAACTCTTTCGTTCCCTGGAAGGGGTTCATTTTGACTTTGTGTCTGGGCTGGAGGGCCAAGCCACTGAAGACCCAGTAAGGTCTGGCGGCAACTTGCGTGGGGCAGCAGGAGGGAGAAAATGACTGGGATATCACCCCCTCACTCAGAGGTGCTCCAGAGGTGAGGCCCCTGTTACAAACTTAAAAGGGTCAGAAATGCAGCAGAAGATCATCAGTTCACATTTTTTGTGTGCAGATATTGCCTGGCTCCAAGACTCTACAAGATATAATGACCCTAGGCACACAGTGGGGAGCACAGTAAATATTGTGTCTTGCTACATCTATAGGAAGACAGACCATTCCCTTTATCAGTGCTTTGTCATATGCGGGGGGTCCCACTGTGAACCTCTGGGCCAGTAACAGCTGTTGAATTATGGTTGCCTATCACTGGGGTGCACTGTGGCACAATGGCTTCCTTCCTTTTCCTTCCTATTACACTCTCACAAGGGGAGCTATAATTTTACTCTTTGATTGGGTCATTTAGTGTCCTAAAGTTTTAAATGCAGGTTAGCTACTTGTTTGGGCAGTAATAAGTAGTTATATTTCATGTGTCTTGCTTGATTTTTTTTTTTTTTTGCTTGTCCTGGAATAGATATTGCTGGACAATATCTTTCCTAGATGGTTTGTGTTTGTATTTTAGAGTGGGATTTTTAAAGACAGCCAAGTGACTTAGGTGCACAAGTTCCAGTCATTTTTTTTCAATGGGTCATGTGTCTCTAAGCGACTTAGCACTTTTGAAAATTCCACCTGTAATCTTTATGGGAATCATACATGTTAAAACCTAATTTAAAATGTTATTTCTCCAAATGTCATTGAGTCTATAAAGCTCAGATCTGGAGCTAAGCTTCCCCCAAAATGGAAGAGTTCAGAACCTGACCTTTGATTTGACCTGCTATGGAGGAGTGACTTGTAAGTTTGTTCTCCAAGGTTCTGGTGGTTTCAGAGCCAGGGTTTTGCTTTGGGCATGGACATCTTTAGTTATTTCTAAGCATTTGTTAATTACTTTTTTGGTGTTAGTTTGGTGGATGTTTTGTCAATGATTGTGATGGCTTTATTTACAGCAACCTAACCAATGGAGAAAAGCTACCACTGGAATTTAGAAACTCCTTCTCAACACCCTGGGGAATTTTTGCTGCATAACTTAGCCAAACCAGCCACAAAGTGCTTCAGAAATTCTGCAAGTCACTGAGGCATAGCAGTAACTCTAGAAAAATACATTTAACTGACAATGTGCAAAAATGGTTTAGTAGAAAATTTCCTGAACTTCAGTTTTGTAAGTGCGCTAGTTCATAGGTATGGTAATAAATATTAATTTTACTTTGACATTTGAAGGAAGACATTTGAATGCTAGGTATGTGCAGTGTGGAATGATTAAAAATTATTGTGGTTGCATGAAATTTGTAGCTAGCATGATTAGATCCCTCCTAAAAATGTGCAAGGCAGTAATCTTTTAAAATGGTTTGTGTAGTAGAAAGAATTAAAATTCACTTGAGTGCTTCATGTTTTTTTAAAACAATCACGTTAATTTAGAAATGACTCACACAACAGTCACTCTGTTTTAAACATGTAGCTGATAATGACCTGAGTTAAAACTTTTGCTTAAAAAGGAATTTGTCCAGCAACTATAGAGAAATTCTTGCACACCAAGATGAGAATATATTTGTGGGGTGGGAGGGAAGGATTGTAATGGGACAGAACTTTTCATCACTAGATTACCATTTTGAATCTATCACACATCAATAGGACTGAAAGTTGGTTCTAGCTGGTGGTTGTTCACTGGATCAAGTGAAATTTGCTGGAGGTCTCTTTAATGATCTTGGGGTTTATTAAACAACAAACCAGTGAATGAGAAAGGAATACAACTTTTAATAAAACAAACTAGAAAGAGCTTCTGTAGTGAACTGCTGCACACAGCTATGCTGTGTTCTCAACCCCAACTTTCAGGGCATATCTCTAAATTTCTATATTCATAATACTGTCCCTTATCAGGGAGCATCTCTAAATTATAATCTTCTAGAAACATATCTCTACATCTTCCGTCTTTAAAAAATGGCTCTAATATACATATATAAAACCAGTTAACTATCTGATAACACACATTAAATTCTCAACCCATCTAGTACATTTCCATAAACCCCATGTGTCAACTACCTAGAGAGGAGAGGTTACCACCACATCACTGTGAGGTGAGACTTTACCACTCGCTTTCTTCAAATACCCCTTACCAAGTCTTGAGTCTTTCAGGACGTTTAATCCCCCCTCTCTGATCTTCTCAGTATCAGCCTTTCATTAGAGTCTGAGTTGTTCTCTTGTTCCTTGAGAGTTTCTCCTTTGTCTGTTGATGATAAATGATCAGTTTGGAAATGCCAGAGTCCACCTCTACTGTCAATGTTTTGGAACTTTCCGGGGATTACTCTTAGATCCCTTTCATTACAGTGAAATGTGTCCCCCTGGTCTGCCTGGACTACATAAGACCTTGGATGCAGCTGTTCTTTAATGGTACCCCTTTGACACCAAGTATTAGAGGTGTGATTCCTCAGGCACACTCTATCACTTGGGTTAAGAAATGGGTGATCACGGTATGCAAATGGCACCTTTCTACATGGATGGACAGCTGGAGGGACCTGCTTGTTTATCTGGATTGTATTCACTCTGCAAGCAACCTAACCCTTGAAACAGGTCAAGATATTCCCAAAAGAGTGCCTCATAGCCAGGTTCAGTATGATCTTGTAGTGAGAGCACCCGTTTTTCACATGCTGCCAGGCCTAAAATTGGTGTCACCTCCTTTGGCACTGCAATGATGAGGAGCCTGTAAATGGTATTTTTATGATTGATGCTAGCAATGGACCTCCTTGTCACTGGTATATTTGTTCCAGAAAAATCAGTTACTTTTATTTTTGTTGGTTCCAGTTTTGGTCTTATTTTCAGGGTCTTATTGTTCAGACAGAATATTAACCTGAGCTTCTGTGTCCAATTTCAGTGGAATAATTGTTCCGTTCACTGTCATAGGCAGTATCCAGTCCCTCTCCTCAGGCTTGCTGATCCCAGTGCATCTATTAAAAACTCCTCAAAAAGGTTGACTTCAGCTGAATGCACTTGACTCTTCTACATTTGGGATCTGCAGCATTTTGCAAAATGATTATTTTCCCCACATGTATGACAGAATTTCCCAAAAGCAACACACTATTTGGGGCCATGCTGTGATCCACACCTTCCACATGACTGTCTGTACCCAGTCTCCTTCCTAGCAGTGGTTTTCATAGCGAGTGGTTCCACTCTTTGTTTTGACCTATTCTGGCTATATTCCTTAGTTCTTAGTACATGGATAACCCCTTCTGGTGAATTTAGCTCTTTGGCTTGTGCTTTTGCAGTTTCTGCTGCCCTGCATATCTGGAGAGCTTTTTCTAAAGTTAAGTCTCATTCGCGGAGCAGTCTCTCTCTTAACACATTATCTTTAATGCCACAAATGATTCTATCTCTGACCAGAGACTCTGTCAGTTCACCAAAGTCACAGGTTTTACTGAGTTTCCTTAATTCTGTGACATATTGCTCAATGGTGTCATCAGTTTTTTGCATGGATGTAAAAAAATTCTCTCTCAAGGTTTCATTCCTTTTTGGCATGCAATCTTCCTCAAATTTCATCAGCATTTTACTTAACTTCATGCTTTCACCTTTTTCAAACGTAAAGTTGTAACAAATATCCAATGCTTCCTCCCCAACAATATGCAAAAAGATTGATGATTTCACTTTATTATTTTTCTCCTCAGCCCCTGTGACTGCTAAACACAATTCAAATCTCTGTCTGAATTCTTTCCAGTTCTCTGCAACATTGCTTGTGGATGATGATGCAACACATCCATTTTTGACTCCTCCCCCCACCTCCTTAGCATTTGTTCTTCTCTGCTGCTCCATGTGCTTCCCTTGCCCCAGCTTTCAGTTTCAAACAGAGGAGGTAACTTCGAAAAGACTGTATTCTCCTTCTCATTCAGCACTTCTGACACCATGTAATGATCTTGGAGTTCATTAAACAACAAACCAGAGAATGACAAAGGAATAAAATGTTTAACACAAACTAGAGAGAGCTTCTGTGGTGAACTGCTGCACACAGCTACACTGGGTTCTCATCCCCAACTTCCAGGACACATCTCTAAATTCCTATATTCATAATACTGTCCCTTATGAGGGAGCATCTCTAAATTACAATCTCCCACAAACGTATCTCTACAGCCTCCATTCCATTGTTAATGAAAGGGTGTCCACATAATGAAAGTCACCACTAAAGATGACAGTAATTGGCATTCTTGAAGGTAGTGTTGCAGAAAGGCCATTTACGGAATGAGAGTGGAGACTAAATTACCCTTTCATTTTGGAACATGGGAGAAATTTGGTTCCTGGTTAACCAGTGTTCAACTCAGTCAAAATTTCGTACAATTACCCTAACATAAATCACACCAGAATTGGCCTACTTTCTCCACATTAAGGTTCAGACAGATTGGCTGGGAAGTGGTGGAAGTTTGAACTAGCACTGCTCATGCTGCATCCATTCTAAGACACCACTTCATTCTCCGGGGCAATGCAGTCTGCATATTTGAGGAGCACCAAATTCAAAACTGATTAACAACTAAAAATGACAACATGCTTCTTAGTGGACAAAGAAACTAGAATAAGATCCAAATATTCTCTATATCTTCTACAACTTGCTATCAGTTGGCTCAGCACACTCTGTGTCCCCATCCTCCATGATCTCCTCCGTCACCAGTTCCAGGTGCCCTTCACTGCAGTTCATGAGGTGTCCACTGTCACTCTTGGGAAGGGGAGTGGTGTGGGAATCCTGGCTCAGTATGTCATAGAGCTAGTCACAATAAGGGCAGGTCTTGGGGGCAACACCAGATTTCAGACTGTGCTCCATTGTCTTCTGATAAAGCTTTTGCAGCTCCTTCCACTTTACTTGGCATTGGCCCTTCCTCCCTGCTGAACCCCATTTTCTCTAGGCCTTTGCAATGTTAGTGTACACATCTTTATTCCTGCAGCAATGCTGCAGTTGGGCCCCCACACATTATCGCCCCTCTCCCCCACAGGTTGAAGAAATTTAGGACTTCTCTCCTGGACCATGCAGCAGCACAAGAGTAAGCTGGAGCCATTTTTACATTGGTGTGCTTGAATAGGTGGAAGGGAAAGATGCATTTGCAAAACATGCTGGGGATTTTAAATGGGCGCTTCTGGTCACTATGACATTTGGTCAGTAGATTCAAAAATTCAACCAGAGCGGTCACTGCTGCAGGGACAGTTACATCATGAGATTGCTGCAGGACTGCATATACTGGTACAGGTACTTCTGTGTGCATACAGGCACTGTGCTGGTAGAACTATATGGTAAAGGCTTCTGTTACTCAGGCAGCTGGTATAACTTTGCCAGCTAAAGCTGAGGATTGGTCCGCAAGACTCAGAATTGACTGTGGACTCATGCAAAGCTATGTTGACAGAGCAAAAGTTTTCTTGGTAAAACTTTGTAGTGTAGACGAGGCCTTTGCTTAGGGGCTGTTATGGCAAAAGACGCTAATGGCTTGCTCATTAGGTGTCGTTGATGTATAAGCACTCTGCGTGATACTCCCCACAGAACTAAAGATGCCATGTAGTCACTATACTCAGAGTGTTGTTAAGGGTACTGTGTGGCTTAAAGCACTCTCCTTGGTGTGGCAGCAGAAGCTCTGAGGTTCCTTTTGTGTTGGAGAACAGCTGCTGGAAAGGAGGGTAGGCGCATTTCCAGGTCATGCTAATTTTTGGTAAGAATCCCTGGATTATTGGTTTTCCCAGTGTAAACCTCAATCCTCAGAGACAGGAAGAGGGGCGAATGTGTGTTAATCAGAATGTGTGAGGCCCTGGGCAGCTGCTTCTGGGTATAGAGGTATCTGAGTCAAGGTTTCTCCGGGGAGAGGAAGATGAGGGTGGTTTTTTCTGCTTCTGTTTGAAAGAACAAGATGCATGTGTATTTTCACTAAGAAAATACCTGACTCTGTAATCACTGATTTCTGCTCCAGACAGAAAGCTAACCTGAAGGGCCCCAAAAACTCAGCAAAGGAGCAACTTGAGTTAAAAAACAAATCCATACACTTTTAGGACTAGATTGTGACACATAAGCATGCAAAGAGATGGAGAAGGGCACAGGAAGCCTATCCTCACTCTACTCTAAACAGCAGTCAAAACATATGAAGAGCCCTGAAAATGTGCCAGAGCCAGAAAAATATAGTTTGACTTTCAGATACCAGGCTGAGTCTGAAGGTTTGAATATGAAAGGAACTAATCCCATCTTTTTGCATGTAAACTGACCAATGGTACTATGAAATTCATGAGAGACAATAAATGTGGCACCCTACATCAGCTGTTTTAGACAGTAACTTTTCAGAGTAGTGTTCCACCTTAAAAAGGATGATGCTACTCTTCTGTGTTAAGGAGGATGGGGGGGTGTTTATACAGCACAGAGTACAATAATTCTGTCTGCTTACAATAGCTTGATGCAGCTTACACCAGGGATGAATACAAGTCCCTAGCAAATAGGAGCAGAAGTAGGAGGACCAAAAGAATTGGAAGTCTGCATAATAAAATATGTATATATACATACACACAGGTGCTGCAGGGTAGCAGCACTAAAGTTAGCCTTCTGGCCTTGCCAGGCAGGATCCTGCTGTCAATGTAAATGTTACCGAATCTGACTTGAATACACAAGAACACGAGGCTGAAGATGAACATGCCTCCCTGGTTTAATGACATCACTGGTAACATGAGAGCACAAACCAAAGGCTGGTGGGTATCATGCTGCTGCGCTATCTTGTGAGCAACAGAAGAACTTGTTGTGATGCAGAATGCTAAGATAGAATAGATCCCCTTCCACTTGTATCCTCCTGGGCTGGAGTTGAACCTTGAACCCACACTCCTTATCAAGTGCTTTGTTTTGCCTCCCTTTCATCATCACTCATGGCTCCATGGCAGAGTGCCCATTTTAGAAGAAATGACATATCAGAAGAACCCATGAGCTGATACTGTTCTTAGCAGCCAGTGCCCTGCCAGTGTTCCTGTATTTTGATGTTGGAGGGTACCACCTCTAAGAGTGAATGAGTAGACCCACAGGTGCCAGCTTCTAATTTTCCCTGAGGGTGCTCAACCTGTGCTGAACCCCAGGCCCTGCCCCAACTCCACCTCTTCCGCCCCCTCCCCTGAGCAGGCCCCTCCTCGCTCCTTCCCTGTTCAGCAGCGTGCAGGAGGCGCTGGGAGGGGGAGGAGTTTATCGGCCGGGGCCGAAAGCAGGAGGGAGTGGGCGGGAGGAAGGGGAGCTTGGCTGCTGGTGGGTGCTAAGCACCCGCTAACTTTTTTCCATGGGTGCTCCAGCCCTGGAGCATGCACAGTCTCGATGCTTATGAGTAGATCAATCTTATTCCCAATTAATCCTTGGCCTTTCTGCTGAAGCCACTAACAAGTTTGGCAGCTGTGCTGTTAGTTTTTGTGATGTGAACACATTTCCCATAGGAATTGGGCTTGGAACACAAACTCATTTCAAACAGGTCACTTGGATCTAACTGATCTAACAAGAGCCACTTGTATCATTATTGATTTGGAGTGGATTTGAACTTGTATCCCAGAGGTGAAAGCCTCTGCATGACATTACCAACTCCCTGAACCATACAGTCCTGCTAATAGTTCATCTTTGATTTCTTTTCCTCTTAGGAAAGAACTTAAGGCAGAGAGAAATGTTGATGTGTTTGAGCAGGTATTTACAATTGTGTTTCAGAGCCTGACATTTACAGATGATTGTGTCCTGAATGTTGCCGCTACGTAGATTTTTATATATATATATACAATTTAGATCAATTGCTCTTACTCTGAACACTGTGGACCGCAGGTGGTCTGCAGAGAGTTTGCTGGCTGAATTGTGCTGGTTGTCTTTTGTGTTTCCAGGGGTTACATTGCATTAAAGAGCTAAATTACTTTGCTATGCATAAGCAATTGCTGTTGTTGCCACAGGGGTGATAAGCAGCCACTAGTGAGAGCTGAAGATGCCCTGAATACTTGCAAAAGGAAGGAGAGATAATACACAGCCCAAGCTCTCTAGTATCTGGTCCACACTCTGAAAAAGGTTGAGAATGCCTGATTTGGATTGTTGACTAATAACAGTAAGATAAATGTCAGGGATCACTGAGGCCTTTCAAACGAACAATCTAGACATGAATCCCCCTGCAACTGAAAAATGCAAAAGGACACATGATTCTGTTCTGCTCACATCTACATTCCATCTGTTTTATCACATCAGAGATGACCACTTGTCTCCGTATCAAGCTAAGACGTGGTCTTTGAAAGTATTCATTGAAAAAGAATGGTTGAATGAAAATATCCATTTTTCTAAATATGATACGCTTATTCATGTGAGTCATTCCACATTGGATGGAGTGTAAAAGGAGAAATTTTCCACGCCACAGAGGTATCCTGTCATTTTGAAGATTAAGGTCACTAAACAGAAATCAGAAGGTTACTTATGACAGAAAAGCTTTCTACAAAGGTTCATGACTCACAGGAGGGAACTGCTGCTTGTCTGAAAAGCCTAAAGAGGCATAAAAAGTCAGAGAGACTCTTCCCAGCAGCATACTTAACAAAGAACTACCCTTCCTTCTTTGTGACACAGTTATACTTATTTAATCCACCATAACTGGACTTTGATGGAAAAGAGAATGCTGATGATAGGGCTAATAGACCTCACTGCATTTCTAAAGGGTGACTGCTATTCACAGGGAGCTGTATTTGTTTAAAGAACGTTGGAGGCATGGGACTGTGAAGATAACTCAACATGCAGAGAAAATACTTTCTCAAAGATCTTCAAAAGCTACAAATATGTTCCCATAATGCTACATGATGCAGGACTGATAGAGCCTCTGTTATCAAGAAAGTTACTATGTAGATAACTAGAAAAGTATATATACTCTTTACTGACAACGGAATACTTACCACTCACTTATTCACTGGTAAAATCATAATACCAAACATGATATATCATAAGGAGGAAAATAACACTGCCCCGTGCATCCCTTCCAAACCGAATGCTTCCAAGTAAACTAAATATAGATGCACTGCAGAAAAATATTAGGCATAATATTACTTGTGTCCATTTGCCCTAATGATTTTTTTCTCATTTAGTTTTCTTAGAAAGTTATAGGGTTTTTTTGTAGGCATGAGACTACTTGCAGTGAGTGAGCCTGATTCTGAAGTATTTTATACTGGTGTAAATCAAGATTAACTGCTTTGAACTCAGTGGAGTTGCACTGCTTTTAGTGTTAGAGCAAGGGCAAAACTAGGCCCTTTAAATCTAAGCTACAAGGGAAAAAATAGCTTTTGCCACTGAAGTGCCATCTTGTTTTCATTTTATTTTGTTAAATAATTTCTCCTCTTGTCTTCGTTAGAAATGAAATTCACTAGCATGGGTTGTTTTTTAGAATCAATTATTTTGATGTTCTCTGTGGAAAATATATATATATTTTTTAAAGTTCAGTTCTGCACATTCAGTTGATAGATTTTTCCAGCAGGGGGCAAGAAAGTATAACTGATAAAAACGGTTCTGTTTTCTCTTAGCTCTTTCCTTAGCAGCCACATCTAAAACGTTAAACAGGATAGCCTGAGGAAGGAACATGAAAGCTAAAAGCCATCCCTCCTTTAGATCATAATGGCTTTTAAATGCAGTCTTTAACTATTCAAGGATTTCCATAGGAAAGACAAATTAATAAAGGAGGATGAGAGACCACCAAGGCTGCCACCTGGCCCAGTGTGCCTTATCAGCACTATGAAAAATATATTCTTACAGCTCAAGTTTGATCTTAGAGACATGGGTGTGAAAGCTGCATACAGTATCTTTTCAAACCAACTGGCACACAGATATATACTAGACAAGCTACACCAGAGGGCTACATACACCTGCATATTTGATGCAAGGATTGAACCTTTAGGGTATGACTAGACTGCAATTAAAAATCCATGTGCCAGCTGACTCAGGCTAAGGGACTGTTTAACTGTTTAGCCAGTGTAGACATTCTGGTTCGGACTGAAGCCTGAGCTCTAGGACCCTGCGAAGTGGGAGGCTCCTGGAGCCTGGGCTTCAGACCCAGCCAGAATGTCTACACTGCAGTTAAACAGCCCCTTAGCTCAAGCCCAATGAGCCTGAGTCAGCTGGCATGGGCCAACCATGGGAGTCTAATTGCCGTGTAGAAATACTCTTAGTTCATCCTATGGATTTTGAATTCTCCCACATGAGTTTTGGTTGTTAAGCTTCCAGTTGAAGTTAATAGCTAAACTCCCATTGACGTCAATTGATACAGGATTCAACTGTTGTTTAGTCACCGAGGCTTAAGTTCTGCAGTCCTTAATGGAGCAAAATTCCCATAAAATCAGTGAGAGACTTGCTCTGTTCAGGATTACAGAACTCGTCCCTCAAGCAGCAGTGTGCTTTTAGAATATGTCATTGGTTTTTAACCTTTTCCATATCATGGTACAACCCCAAAGTTATGGGACCCTCATCCCATCTAACCAGAAAGAGAGAGGGTGGTTGTGGTCCCCTCTGATCTTGTTTACGAGCCCTTAGTCGGGCTGGCCAGAAAATAATTATTCTGTTTTACAATTTTTTTTTGAAGTTTCAAAATTTGTCTTCATTCCACATCAGGACAAAAATGTGACCTTTTTCACAATAAATGAGAGAGAGAGAGACATGCCAGAAAAGCCAATGGCACAGGGGTCAAGGCACTTAGCTGGGATGTAGGAAACCTAGACTTAACTCCCTGCTCTGATTCAAGAAGACCCCAGGACGCAGTAGCGGCGCCAGCATTTCCGGCGCCCTAGGCGGCGGAAGGTCCCGCCCCCAAATTTCTACAGCCGGCCGGGGCGCCTAATGGGTTGCGCCGGCCCTGCCAGGACGACTGGCTATTCTGAGGGTTACTCTCCCTCTCTCCCCTCCTTCCCCACGTCAATGTTAGAAGCTTTTGAATTGGCATTTTCTGATTGAAAAAAACATTTTGTCAAAAAAAAAAAATCCCAACTAGCGCTAGCCCTTAGCAGGATTCTGGCCTGCAGGATCAGAACCTGTGGCCGATATATTTTGCATATGCCTCAGGAATTCTGATTTGCAAACCCAATATTAAAATTCAACCCCAGGTTCCTTTATCTATTTGTGGTACATTTGCTTGCTGTTAATAGTTTGTCTTGAATAAAACTCATCTGAGTAGGTGAGTAGAAGAATTATTTCCCCCCCCCCATGGTTTCCTAATTTTGCTAGCTGGAATGGATTTTTATGCATGAGAGATCTGAGGCCCTATCTTGTTCTCACTGAAATTATTGAGAATTTTCTTACTGATTCCAGCAGAAGCAAAATCCTGGAGAACTAATGAAAACAATATTATTCTCAGGTATTACAGGACCTGAATAGACCAGAAGTGATTCTAACCATGCTGAAACTTTTATATTTAATAAAAGTCACGTTTCATATAATTATATTGGTATAACAGAGGGTTAAAGTTTGTATTAGTAGAAAATACACCATTTTGGAAAATAATTAGCTGTATTTTGTTTAAAGTATTGCCAATCACACTGAAGCAATACAATATATATTTAGGAGGAAGCAGTATGTCATCTGTCATAAACTCAGCATTGTTCCTCAGTGAGGTTGTTATTTATGATTATGCTGCACAAGTCAATAGCTTCCACATGTACTGTTTAATTTTGGTTTCAGCCTCTAAAAACAGAGGCTGGTTATATAGATGGAAACAAATCTATTTAACTTTTAAAGTAAAACTTACATTAAAAATACTGTTAACTTCGTAGTTATGATCCAGAGAAGAGCTTATGTAAAGCTGACATCTTGATCTTCGGTATTTATTCTCTTTCCACAATGTTCATATCAAATATGTCCAATTTACAAGCGCAAACTGTTATCTCAAGATCAATGTGTTTTTTCTGCTTCATATATTGTCTCATCCCTTTTTGGTTTGTTTACACTAGAAATATAGATCCATATTTGGATAAAGATTTGTTAGGTTTGAGCTCTGCTCAGTTTTTCCAACATTTTTTAAAGTGTGGTTTTGGTCAGGAAAAATATCCTTTTAAAAATGGTACTCCGTTACTTAACTTACAGTATTTACTCCCTATAGTGTATATCTTCTGAGTCACTTTAGTTTAGATTGTTAAGTTTTTCCTTATGTCATACTACACTTTTAACCAAGCTTTTATAGTTTCTCTTCCAAGACAGATTTTTTTCGTATAGGAATCCATCTGAACCACAGTACTCCGCTGACTTTCAGTACATCAGATTTTTCACAACAGTCATAATATTAGGGCCATGATTCTCCATAGTGGACATAGGCTCCCTTATCCTCAGTCACGCAGATCTGCTAGTTGGAGCAGGAGGAGGGCCTACTCTAACTTCTGCCGCTGGCTTAAGTCTCTGCCAAGCTCCCTCCTGCCCCCTCCTTCTTTCCCCTTTGTCAGGGTTCCCTCCCCACTCTGAACTCTGGGGTACAGATGTGGGGACCCGCATGAAAGACCCCCCCTAAGCTTATTTTTACCAGCTTAGGTTAAAAACTTTCCCAAGGCAAAAATTCCACCTTGAACAGTATGCTGCCACTACCAAGTGATTTAGACAAAGGATCAGGGAAAGGACCACTTGTAGTCCTATTCCCCCAAACTATTCCCCCACGCCCTGCACCCCCCTTTCCTGGGGAAGGCTTGAGAGTAATATCCTCACCAGTTGGTACAGGTGAGCACAGACCCAAACCCTTGGATCTTAAGAACAATGAAAAATTAATCGGGTTCTTAAAAGAATAATTTTAATTAAAGAAAAGGTAAAATAATCACCTCTGTAAAATCAGTATGGTAAGTACTTTACAGACTAACAGAAGACTGAAAAACACAGAGGATTTCCCCTCTAGGCAAAACTTTAAAGTTACAAAAACAGGGATAAACCTCCCTCTTAACACGGGGAAAATTCACAAGCTAAAACAAAAGGTAATCTAACGCATTTATTTGCTATTACTTACTATTTCTGCAAGACTAGATGCTTAGTTCAGATATGGCTTAGGGAGATGTATTTTCCCTGCCCTGTTTCCTTGTTGACACCGGGAGACACAGACAAAAAACCTTCCCCCACAGATTTGAAAGTATCTTCTCCCCTTATTGGTCCTTTTGGTCAGGTGCCACCCAGGTTACAGGTAAAAGAGGAATTAACTCTTTACAGGTAAAAGAGGGATTTTATGCTACCCTTAGCTGTATGTTTATGACACCCTTATTGTGCAGTGTGGGGGAAACTGACATAGAAGACAGCATGCTGACAGAGATTCCTGACAGGAGAAGTGGCATGCCATGATATTTTTAGTAAGGTGTGCAATTCTACACTTGCATGCAAGGAGTGACCTCACATGATCAGTGCTTGCGAGACATCACTATGTGGAGGACACCACCATGTAGAACAAAATGGCATCCTCCCAGGGCCGGTGCAAGGATATTTTGCGCCCTAGGTGAAACTTTCATCTTGCGCCCTCCCCCCCCGCACATTGGTTAATTGAGGGGCAAATCCAAACGAGCCTTTATAGACCCCAGGGGCCAGCCGTGCCCAGGGGCTGCTCCCCAGACCAGGTTCCCCCCTCCCCGCTGCCTGAACTCCCCTGGAGTGTGCACAGGCCCCCCGCGAGCCCTCCCCTCCCCACCCCGGTGGCCCCCATCCCGAGTCCACTCACTGGCTTTGCCGGGCTTGGGCCACTGCAGCAGTTCGGCAGGGAGGAGCCGCTTTCTGGAGGCACCGGAGAGCCAGAGCATCGGCTTGCGGGAGTGGCGAGCCCCAGCCATGGAGGAGCCGGCGCGGCGCAGGGGGGCAGCAGCCCTGCAAAGGCAGTGGCGTGGCTAGCAGGGAGCAGCCGCACCCCCCTCCCCTCCTGCCCAGGCTGCAGCTGGGCACTCCTCCCCCTGGGGGCTCCTACAGGCTGCAGCGGATGCAGGCCCCCATGCGCCCCCTGGCTGCCCCCTCACCGTGCTCAGGCTCTGCGGCTCCCAGGCATGTGAGCCGCCGCTGGGGCGCAGGGTCCTGAGCCTGCTCCGGGAGGGGCAACAGCGGCTCACACGCCCGGGAGCCGCAGAACCTGAGCGCGGTGAGGGGTAAGCCGGGGGGTGAGCCTGCCCGGGCTGCAACCCACCTGGCACCTCCCTGGGGGCTCCTGCAGTGGATGCATGCGGATGGCACCCCCTGTGCGCCTCCTGGCTCCCCCCTGCCACGCTTGGGCTCTGCGGCTCCCGGGAGTGTGAGCCGCCACTGCCCCTCCCAGAGTAGGCTCAGGGCCCTGCGCCCCGGTAGCTCACATGCCTGGGAGCTGCAGAGCCTGAGCACGGTGAGGGGGGAGTCGGGGGCCGCACGGGGGCCGCCGACCACATGCANGGGGGGGGGGGGGGGGGGGGGGGGGGGGGGGGGGGGCAGTAGGCGCGGCTGCTCCCCGCTAGTGGTGCCGCCGCCTTTGCAGGGTTGCTGCCCCCCTGTGCTGCACCGGCTCCTCCATGGCTGGGGCTCGCCACCCTCGCAAGCCGACGCTCTGGCTCTCCGGTCCCTCCGGAAGGCAGCTCCTCCCTTCCGAACCAGGGCACCGCTTTTTAGGGTTACCATATTTCAACAATCAAAAAAGAGGATGGGGGGGGAGAGCCCCACCCACATCCATTCCCTCCCCCCTCCCCCCCCCCCCCCCACGCCCCCCCCCCCCCCCCCCCCCCCCCTCACAGCCCCCCCCAACTCCTGACCCATCCAACCCTCCCCCTGCTCCCTGTCCCCTGAGTGCTCAGATCCCTTTCCACCCCCTCCCCCTGACAGCCCCCCCAAACTCCCGACCCATCCAACCCTCCCCCGCCCCCTGACAGCCCCCCCAAACTCCTGACCCATCCAACCCTCCCCCTGCTCCCTGTCCCGACTGCTCCAACCCCTCTCTACACTCCCGCCCCCTGACAGCCCCCCCAAAACTCCTGACCCATCCAACCCTACCCCCGCCCCCTGACAGCCCCCCGGGACTCCCCTTACCACCATGCCGCTCCAGCCGCTGGCTCCACGTGCAGCCAAAACAAACAGGATGCTGAGGCAGGGGGAGGGGGTGAGCGGGGGAGGGACTCTGCCTGGTGGAGGCCAATGGGAGCGGCTAAATCAGCCCAGGCGCCCAATCAGCTGCGCCACACTCTGTGTGAGGGGAAGGGAGGGGAGGGAGGAAAAATCTCAGATGCCCCCAACCACTGGGTGCTCTAGGCGACCGCTTAGTTCGCCTAAGTGGTTGCACCGGCCCTGCATCCTCCCTGTGCATTTGGGGCCCAGACGGAATTGTCCGGCAGTCATAGCTGGTCAGTAAGTCATATTCAGGGATTTCAGATCATGTATGTGAATTCTTCTACACAAATCTCTGGCTGGTTTAGTGCGATGTTAGATGGGGAAACCAGCCCATCATTTATAATGTTGAGAAGTCACTGCTGTAAGTTATTTTTAATAACTATGTATTTATCCCTTGACAGATATTATGTACAGAATGAACTGTCTAGTATGAAAATCACTGTTTCTCCTATTGTAAGGAATATGCTGGCGCACTACAGGACAGTGTTACAATTCTCCCTCCAGTTCAACATCCAGCCAGTAGAAAGCTCCATAATCCCTCTAGTACAGGAAGGGAAGTACAAATTGAGGTTGGCGGGGATCAGGGCTTGAGAGTGGTGGTTCTGCATGAGAACAGTAGCAGTAGGCTGGAGGCAGCTGCCTGGGAGCTGGGCTGCAAAGGCTGAGATCTAGGCAGAGGCAAACCCTGTTGTCAGGGGGCCAGCAGTAACTTTGGCAAGTGGACACAGGACTGGCAGGAAGATTGTACACATGGTCCCGAAGGAGATTCTGGGAGACAGATAATAAAGCTGAACTTTGGCTGGAGAATCAAGGGGTGTCTGGTCACATGTGGTCAGCAGGGAGTTTACAGCCAAGCTGCTTGAGTCTCTCTGATGCTCTCAGACAGGGCATAGCGGCGAGCAAACAGTTTGGATTGCTCCGGCCCTCGGGCAGGGCAGGGCAGCAAACAAACAAACAGTCTCAATAGTCTAGTGTTCTAACTCTGGTGAACAGTAGGCAACTGCAAGCCTCTAGGCCTGAGGCTGAGATCTAGGCAGAGGCAGTTGCCACCTGGGTGTGGGGTTGGCAGCAGGGGGTAGGGGGGCCCAGGCCCACCCACTCCACCGGGTCTCAGCCCAGGGCCCTAAGAATGACGGGGGGGTGTACCACCACTGGGTCAGCGGGGAATCCCACTGAAACACGCTGATGGATCTCCCAATCCTATGACCGGACTAGTGTCACTTCCTACCCAGTCTCCCAGTACAGCAGTCCATGGATCCTCTGGGTCTCTGGAGTCATCTGCTGGTGAGGTCTGCGGTGACTCAGTCCTTTCCGTGGAGGTGACTCTCAGTACATGTCTGTCCTCATCAATGGATCCACCCAACTGAGGTGGGCTGCTTCCCTTTATTCCCTGTCTCCAAGTTGAACATGCCCAGCAAGGACGGAGGGGCATGGCTTCCTTAGCCTGCAATGCACAGTTAACACTTGTGGGGCCACTGCGGGGGAGATACATCCTGTCACAGAAATCCTAGCTAGCCAAAGTGTGTGAGTATTCATAGGAACCCACCAAAGGGTTGGTCTTGAACAGGCTTGTGCTTGGAGAACCTACAACTGGAGATAGTTGGGAAATATATTTTGTTCCCATGAAAAATTGTGACAAATCAAAATGTTCTCCTTATAAAAAGATTTCCAAAATTTTCAAGTTTGTCAAACTAGTAAGAAAGTTTGGCCCAAAAAGCAAACTATTTTCTCTGAAAACCATAAGGTTTTGGTTGGAAATTTTAGCTTTCGAGTTCTCATTCTTCATCAAAAACTCAAAAAAAAAAATTATTTGAAAATGGACATTTCAATATTCATGACAAAGCCATTTTTCAATGACAGAGGTTTTGAAAGAAAAACTTAAACCAGCTCTCTTCCTAGAATACTTGTGTGACGTTATCTGATTAAAATATGACTATATAGATCATTGTTGCAACCACTGGTATATATTTGCAGCAAATCTTGTACAAGGGTTGTCAAGTGAGGTGTCTATGAAAAGGCTATGATTTGCTGATTATGATTGTTATATGAATGCATGTATCGTTTTTGTATTTGAAGTTATGAGTATTGGCTCTATACCTGGATTTTAAATGTTTGCTCCTGGGGTAACACCCGCAAAGTAGTTAGCCAGCATATCTTGGAGGGACTATTCAAATTGAGTGGCCCATCAAAAGGACACTTAATTGACAATGGACCATCGGAGATGCCCATCTACACTGAGTGGACTGTCCTACCTGCTGTCTGGAATATAGGTAATGGCTTCCTGCAATGAATGAGCGAAATTGGGCATGAACATGTGACTTGCCTCTGTGACTCCAAATATTATCAGGTCACCTGTGATTCTCCACTACCTGTGCTGAGGTTTTTGTTTGAAACTCTCACCTTTCTTTCTTTCTTTTTATGAATAAACCTTTAGATTTTAGATACTAAAGGATTGGCATCAATGTGATTTTTGGGTAAGATTTAAGTTCTATATTGACCTGGGTGTGTGGCTAGTCCTTTGGGATCAGAAGAACCTATTATTTGATGAGACTGGTTGTAAAGAAGCACTCATCTCTGAATCCAGTGTTTTTGGTGGTGATATAGGAACTTGAATGCCTGAGGAAACTGCCTTTATGTCTTCTTGTTAGCCAGTGTGGTGAAACAGAAATTTACTTTTGTTGCTGGTTTGGTATATCCTATGGGGGTTAGTCACTAGCCTTGGGGTCACTGCCCTATTTCTCAGCAGTTCGTCCTGAATTTGGCATCCTCAGTTGTGGATGCACGGTTGCAACTTGTCTCTGAGCTTGTGGTACACCCAGCACACCACTAAACATCCAAGGGATTAGTGTACAACAACACTCACAGAGACAGTGTAACAAACTCCATTACAGGGTATCTTATAAACACCTGTACTCTTGCAGAAGTTAGTCATACCTACAAGCAATAAACCAAATTCTGCTCTTACTGAACATGGTGTAAATCCAGAGAAGTTGCACTGATTGAATGCTGATTTACTTCAGTGGAACTGAGGGTAGACTTGACAAAATAAGTAAGACAAATAAGTAATGGTTAAACATAGTCTTCAGTACAATGCTGAAGTGGGTGAGACATTTTTGTAACTAAGACAACTTTCCTCTTAGGAAAGTTGTTATAGTTCTTGCATAAGGTATTGATCAGATCTTGTTTTTTTGTGTGGATACATACAGTAGTTTGCTCTTATATTATCCACTTTGTGTTCCATAACCACAGCATAAAAAAATCTCTGAAAACCATCTGTTGAGTGATAGTTGTCCTGCCATTTTCCAGTCCATTATTATATGTTGTCTCCCTGAACGCAATTTCTGGCTCACTATTTTGGAGGCTGCTTTACCCAAGCAGCCCATTTTTTGTTTTTTGTTTAAGTTCCAACAGATGCACAGAATGGGGTACATATTATATTTTTTCTGTAGCATTCCCAATAGTGTGTACCATATGTTCCCCCAATTTTTTTTGTAAATACTCACACCATGAAAACATAAGCATGTTATTCCCCAGCTGTTTGTTACAATGCCAGCACTTGTCTGAGAGGATGGTAAGATGCTGGCAGTACAAATGCCCTTTGCATCCAATTAAAATTAATCTGAATGTTTTGGGATGCTTTTTTTTTTTTTTTTCCCCTGGATCTTCCCATATTATTTTCCACTGATTCTCAGTAGCTTCCCTCCCTGTGTCTCTGGGCCACTTGTGTATAAAACAGTGTTCAGTAGAAGTTTGTACCTGACATGGCTGCTTACAGATCAGAGAACGCACCATGTGGTTTCTGGTAGAGATGGCCTGAACTCTGAATTCCAAGATGTGGGAGTTTGAAATCAGACCTGAAGTTGTATCTCAATATTGTGAGTAAAGACTACCTGTATAGTGGGCTGAATTGGCATCCAGTGTCTGAACACTCTTCTCTGAGCTTATAATTTCACATCTGACTCCTAGAGACTCTTATTTTAAGACATTGTTACTTGGCTGGGATTTTCAAAGGAGACTAAGGGAGTTAGGCACATGACTCCCATTACAATTTCTTTCAATGAGCGTTGAGCATTTAACACCCTTAGGCTCCTTTGAAAATCTCTTGTTTTTAAATGGAATGAATTTGTACATATTTGAAAAATGTTGACCTGGGCATATCAAGTATGTGCTGGTAGTCAGCTACAGACCTAAACCTAAACTGTTTTAAATTGAATATTGTAGACAAATCCAAAAAGATCCCCTCAGTCCCCAAAAGAAGCATTATTGTGAAATTAGTAAGATCACACTTCAAAATTAGCTGGTAGACAACCATGTGCACTGAACAGAGACTCTGTTCTGTCTAGTAGATTTGTTACTTGGTGTATGTGGACTTGCAAAAGCTAAGAATATTTTGGATGTCTTTGAGTGCTTAGATGTTGATCTGTCTCATACACAAGAGTGATTTTACCTTATCAAGTGGTTGCATGTTGTTTAGAAAACTTGAATCAGAGATTTTCATCTCAGGTCATCTGGTTTATGACCGAATCCCATCATCTTAACAAGTACATGTAAACAGGCATTCTGCACCATGTCATATAATGCTGAAAATACTTCAGTGAGTACAGTGAATTTCAGAGTATAGAAATTCACTGTAGTGTGTGTCTGAAAGACAGGACTGTATCATTCAGTACATTTACAAGTGCTAGTTGAGAACAGTGACTAATAGGTCTACTTGAATAGCCTATTGTAAAACCTCTTTGTGAAGGAAATTCTAATTGTTGGCATTTGATGCTCTTTTCTATCACAGCTTGCTTTTGTGGTGTTTGTACTTAAAAGGGTAATTCAGTGTTTATGGTATGCACAATTCATTAACATTAGTCACTGTACTGAGTTTTTTAATCACCAGCAACATGTTTTACAGGGTACAAATTTGCATTTCTCATGCCTATCATATTGCAGTGGTTTACTAACCCTTTTTAAATGAGTTAAAGTGACACCAGTTAGAAACCAGGAAATCTGATTTTAATTGATTCTATACTGCACCCTTAAATGCTTCCCCTAGATACAAACATAAGCCCATTGGCAGTGATTTCAGACCTCTTCAGTCTACTTCACATTTGGCTAATATCTATCCATTAGGGCTGTCAAGCGATTAAAAAAATTAATTGCGCTGTTAACAACAATAGAAAACCATTTATTTTAAATATTTTGGATGTTTTCTACATTTTCAAATATATTAATTTCAATTACAATACAGAATACAAAGTCTACAGTGCTCACTTTATATTTATTTTTTTTATTACAAATATTTGCACGGTCAAAAAGAAAAAAAAATGTATTTTTCAATTCACCTCATACAAGTACTGTAGTGCAATCTCTTTATCATGAAAATTAAACTTACAAATGTAGAATTATGTACAAAAAAACTGCATTCAAAAATAAAAAAATGTAAAACTTTAGAGCCTACAAGTCCACTCAGTCCTACTTCTTGGTCAGCCAATCACTCAGACAAATAAGGTTGATTACAATTTGCAGGAGATAATGCTGCCTGCTTCTTGTTTACAATGTCACCTGAAAGTGAGAACGGGCATTCACATGGCACTGTTGTAGCTGGCGTCTCAAGGTATTTACGTGCCAGATGCGCTAAAGATTCATATGTCGCATCATGCTTCAACCACCACTCCAGAGGACATGCTTCCATGCTGATGATGGGTTCTGCTTGATAATGATCCAAAGCAGTGAGGACTGATGCATGTTCATTTTCATCATTTGAGTCAGATGCCACCAGCAGCAGGTTGGTTTTCTTTTTTGGTGGTTTGGTTCTGTAGTTTCTGCATCAGAGTATTGCTCTTTTAAGACTTCTAAAAGCATGCTCCACACCTCATCCCTCTCAGATTTTGGACGGCACTTCAGATTCTTAAACCTTGGGTTGAGTACTGTAGCTAATTTTAGAAATCTCATATTGGTACCTTCTTTGCGTTTTGTCAAATCTGCTGTGAAAGTGTTCTTAAAACGAACATGTGCTGGGTCATCATCCGAGACTGCTATAACATGAAATATATGCAGAATGTGGGTAAAACAGAGCAGGACATACAGTTCTCCCCCCAAGGAGTACAGTCACAAATTTAATTAACACATTATTTTTTTAACAAGCATCATCAGCATGGAAGCATGTCCTCTGGAATGGTGGCCGAAGCATGAAGGGACATACTAATGTTTAGCCTATCTGGCACATAAATACCTTGCAACGCCAGCTACAAAAGTGCCATGCCAATGCCTGTTCTCACTTTCAGGTGAAATTGTAAATAAGAAGTGGGCAGCATTATCTCCCATAAATGTAAACAAACTTGTTTGTTTTAGCGATTGGCAGAATAAGAAGTAGGACTGAGTGGACTTGTAGGCTCTAAAGTTTGACACTGTTTTGTTTTTGAGTGCAGTTATGTAACCAAAAAAAATCTGCATTTTGTAAGTTACACTTTCACAATAAAGAGATTGCACTTCAGTACTTGTATGAGGTGAATTGAAAATACTATTTCTTTTGTTTATAATTTTTACAGTGCAAATATTTGTAATCAAATCTAATAATATAAAGGGAGCACTGTGCACTATTCTGTGTTGTAACTGAAATCAATATTGAAAATGTAGAAAAACATCCAAAAACATTTAATACATTTCAATTGGTACTCTATTGTTATAAGTGCAATTAATCGCGATTAATTTTTTTGAGTTAATCGCGTGATTTAACTGCAATTAATTGACATCCCTACTATCTACTTATCGAGCCAAATATGAAGCAGACTGAAGAGGTCTGAAATCACTGACAATGGGCTTATATAAAATTTCCTTACTTTGGTTTGACCATATATCTGGGATAAAAACACAGCCATATAAGAGCTGGTTTCTAAATGTTTTTGCCTATTTGAATCTGAGATGAAACTCCTATGGCCCTTGCTGCACTCTAAACTGATAAGCAGAACAGTGTCGTTTTTTTGTTTTTTTTTATCAAGAGACCATTAGGAAAGGAGGAATCTGTCTGAGAGTTCTGGCCTGTGTAAGAATCTAGTGTAATTGCATGAGGTGGGACTCAATATAATAATTTTGATTAAAACAATAGATATGAAGTTTTATGAGATCCATCTTTCGCAGGTGGATTAAGAAACACTCAAAGCATGTATATTGAAGCTTGACTCAAAACTCAGACAAAATCTTTTTTGTGGTCCACAAAAACATTGTTAATCTTTCTTCCCATTAGATTTTATTGTTGTGCATCTGGGGCTAAGAACGGAAATGCTAAAGTGTAGGAAGACATTTCAGTAGTATTTCTGGCTTGATCAGAAGCTGAACAGACCCAGGAGGTTCAGATTGTTCAGATAAGCATCTGAAAAGTTATAGCGTACATGAGAATCAGGCTCTAACGCCTCATTGCACTGCTTTGGCATTCTGAGGTTCTCCCATCACTAGCATCCTGCACTTCTTATCGTGTTTTATTGCTTGTTTTGATTTTATGACAGACTGACAATACCTTGAAGAAACCTTATTGTTTAAACCTTATTGAATTAAGTTTAACCTTATTCAGATCTTACCGAGTTAAGTTAAACCTTATCGAATAAGAGTTAACACTTTTGGGGTACATTGTATTAAAAATGCAACTGTGTATGTTGTATTGTAGCATTGTATGTATCTTCTCTAGTAAGGATGGGGGTGCTAATGAGCTTCCTATGTTATCAGCCTTTGAAGCTAACCAACTGGGGAAATAAGCATAACTAGTTCGAACTGGATTCTCTGGAGATCACCAGACAAAAAAAAAAAAAGATTTTTGGATAAAAGTCTGGGTTTTAAACTGACTCAAGGCCTTCTTCCTTATTGGGATATGGCCACTGGTCCGCGGAGGGCCCCAGTCCTTTGGGGAGGATTGGCAAGACTTGGTCTAATGAGGCCCCATAAGACTATATATATACTTGTTCTGAGATGAAGCTATGATGAACTTGTAACCAAAAAAAAAACCCTCGGATGGGGGGATGCCTGGTTAGCTGATTAGCATGTGTGTAGGTTCTTTTATTGCTTTTAATACGTTTTCTCGGTAATGCTTTTCAGCTTAAGAATAAAGTAGGCTTACTTAGAAAGAACACTATGTGGTAACTTATATCTGGAGCAATTGCACTGTTAGCAGTCTCTGAAGAGAAAGCAAGCAGGTCTGTTCAAGCAGACTGTCTTTGCTCAGAAATACACAGTGAAGGCAGGGGGAACTGTGCAGCCTGGACATACCCTGGTCAGAAGGTAGTGAGACACGGATCTCCAACCAAGAGACGCAACAGCTGGAGAGCTGAAAGCCTAAGAGTATGTGCACTTGAGGGACCACTGGAGGAGGGAATGCGGGGGGAATGCATGTGCAGTTGCCCTGAACTGTGACAATATGTATAATTTTATATGAAATGGGAAACTACATATGAATATACAGGGAATCAACAGTTCAAGCGCCATAATCCTCTTTCATCTCTATGTCAAAGGTTTGAATTTTGACAATGTCAGTAGTCACCAAATATTAGTAGCATCTGATGATTGTCTAGTGATTTCACTTCAGTTCCTAGTAAACCCTTGGAAATATGATGAAAAATGGTGCTAATTAACATTCTTGGTGGTCATTTTAGGAGAGAGCTCAGCACTGAAGCAGCATCAAGACTTAATTATCTTCTCCCCACCTACATGGAGTTTATTCTTAATACAGATCAGTGAGGAAGAGGAAGCTTGTTCTACTGTGGTCCTTTCTGTACCAGTTCTGTGCATAAATAGACATTTCCCATCCATCTTCAGGGCTGATAACACTGAAGGAATAATATAAACAAAATAAACTTTCCTTAAACAAATTACAAATCAAAAACTCCAAATCTATGTTTTAAATAATTGTGTATATCAGAAATTCTTCTGAGTGCAAAAGACTAGCAAAGTGGGAAAATATTAATATTGAATAAAAATAAGTAGTATGATCTTACACCAAATGCATCTGTAGAACTTTAAAGAGGATATAGATTACAACTTAAAATCAACATTTTTTTTCTGGCAGACCTGGAGTGTCTAATAAAAGTGAATTTGAATATTATATTTATTATCCTTGATTTATTAGAATATTTTCCCCCAATTTTTGTTGGATTTCAGGGCAATACTGTTATGTTTTCCATTAAACAGTTTAACTAAATCTAAGCCTGGAAATTTGACAAATAAAATAAAACATGTTAAAAAAAAAATCTGGTTCCAGATGAAGCTTTGATTGTATTTGGACAAAAAAGCATGTACTGTAAAATGGCATGAAGTATCAAAAACACTTTCTATAATCCAAAATATACAGTGGAAAAGGTGTTTTAAATGAGTATTTAATGAGTAATAAGTTGTTGAAGCACCAGTTATTGCTGGCATTAGCTGGAAGGAAATGAAAACGAAGTGCTAAAAGCAGGAAGATATCTCTTTTTATTAACTACAACTTTAAAAAAAATAAAATACTAAATTTTGATTGCAAGGCAACGTATCGAAACATGAGGCTTTTGATGTTGCTGTTTCATGTAAAGGTTGTATGTGTTAGTGTAGTGGTACATCACTCTCAAGTGGGGAGGGAAGCCACTCCGCCTCACTGCCTCAGGCAACGGTAGTTGGACTTGGGACCCGCTGGCTGGGGCTGAACAACAAACAGTCTATATCTTGCAGCCTCCTGGTTAGTGTTGACAGCAATCAAAATCTAGGGCTCTGGCCCCCTGGGTGGTGCAGAGTAATTAGCAGTTTTTAGCCTACAGCCTCTTGGCTAAAGTAGACAGCAATTAACAATCTAGGGCTCTAGCCCTTTGGGCGGGGCAGAGCAATAAGCAGTCTTTAGCCTAGAGCAGTGGTTCTCAACCTGTGGCCCATGGGCCGCTTGCGGCCCAATCAGCATACCGCTGCTGCCCATGTGATATCCTCAGGGCCATACAGATAGTATATATATATTGTGTGGATGTGGCCCACATAACACATAAAGAGCTAAATATGCAGCCCACAATGGTAAATAGGTTGAGAACCATTGGCCTAGAGCCTCCTGGCTAAGGCAGTCAACAGTCTAGAGCAGTGGTTCTCAAAATAACTTGATCGCACCTCCCTTTGTGTCTGTAGTAGTTATACGCCTACCTTCCCACCACACAAGTACATATACTGATTAAAAAAATCAACATGCAACTTTCACTAAATATTAAATACAGTAAGGCATTGATTCAAACAGAGCCAATGATCCATTGTAATGAGAACAAAAGCAAAACTGTGATTGTGGTCAATGCTTACAATTAAATGAGCACCACTGCATTGTAGCAAATGGATTAACGTACAGATGGCAATGACTTTGTATAATGCTATGCAAACTTAACGGAAATCTGTCAAAATGCACAGCACCATCTGAGGATCTGATATGTTTGGAGGAATCAGCTTTGCTAGTTATTCATTGTTGTGGATAAAATGTGTGCAGTAAGTTTTTTTTTCTTTTTTTTCTTCTTCTCCTAAAGCTTCTTGTGACCCCCCAGAATACAATCTGTCTCCCCCCACCAGGGGAGACCACCCACCAGTTTGAGTACGTCTGGTCTAGAGCCCACAGCCTCCTGGGTGGGGCAACCAATAATCAAGGCACAGGCCTTCAGGCCTAGGCTGAGTGTGCTGCTAATCCTCAGATGTGGGGTAGCGGCAAAGGGGGTAGAGGGACTTGAGACCACTCTATTCCACTGAGTCCCAATCCATGGTCCTATTAGTGACAGATGGTCCCTTCACTGGATCAGCAGGGAAACTGAAATACGTTGCCTTGCTTCCCAGTAGCACAACCGGATCAATGTCTGCTTCACCTGGGCTATTTCCTACCCCACTTAGTTGATGTTTCTCCATTGAGCTGGGGCTCTGTTTCACTGTCTAGCAGCCAGGTGGCGGCCACTTCAGCGACTCCTTGGGTCCTCTTTCTCTTTAGGCAGTAGGGTGCTGGTTTGCTTGGCTGCTTGTCCAGTGTCTCAGAGAAGGCTCGGCTCCCTAGAAGTGACATCTGCCTTCTTCTCTGGTGCACTGGCAACTAAGCTGCAGACTCCCCTCTTTATACTTCCTGCCCTGCCTCAGTACTTAGGCCAACGGGGGCAGGATGGGTAGTGGTCCCTCGCTTTCAAGTCCAGAGGGAGGCCACTCTGCCTCACTACAGTTAGAAAATTAAAAATGAGGCAAGCAATGGCACCATTTAGTGGTCAGACTGTATAGTAAGAGTTTCAGAATCAATCCACTGAAAGTACTCTGCTTCCTTTGCTGTTTGGAGGCATGTCATTCCTCTGAGTATAGACAAAGCTCTGACGCCCTTTCATTTTAGGGCCTTCCAACTTTCCTCTTCTATTCCCTCACCTTGAGCTCCCTATCTTGCTCTTTGTAATCCCAGGACTTTCCCTCAAGTGATGATAACAGGAAATGTTGCCTTCTGTGACTTATGAAAATAGCATAGTATTCTATACCTATGCTATATGTTCTTTTACTGTGTTTATCATATGACCTGACACCATCCAGTAGCTCATTAAGAAATGTGATTATACTTCTCTCACATGTTTGTTCTATCATCCTCTCCCTAGAGGGAGAAGTGTGTGCAGTTGAGTGTCTTGGTTTGGTAGGGTGGTTGGGTTTTTTTTTTGTTTTGTTTGTTTTTTATTATTATTTTTTTTGGTGGGGTATATATTTTTTAAATATACCTGTTGCTATGTGTTTATTAGAGAAGGCAAGCTCAAAAAAATGAACCTCGGAAGCTGGCGAGGTTTGTGATGGTACTTTGTTCCTGAGGGAGTTGTATGGTATGAGATTCTGCCACCCTTACTCACTCAGAGTAGTCCCTAACTCCCCAAGTAGTTCCAGTCAGTGGTAAGATGTACTACTCGATGTCAGTAAAGATGACAATCTGGATCACTGGGAAGAAACAATGATTCCTTTTCACAAAGAAATACATGTGTGGGAAGCTGAGCATAAGAATTTCAATATGGGACATCAAAATAAGTAAATATACAGACCTTTTCAAACACTGGATTTATTTGAATCCATGGTCTGGTGCCAGATGCATGGTCAGAGATTTGGTCAAAAGTTCAGAACTTATCTCTTTTCATTTATTTATTAGTTGCTGAATGCAGAGCACACTCAGTGAACTTACTCAGAGGAATCTGAAAAGGCTATTGAAGGTTTTGGCTCTAAGTAAAGACAGCATCTCTAAGTCTGATTACAGATGTGGTTAGACATAAGAGTACATGAAGATCAGTCGTATTCTCTGCAGATATTGGAGTTGTTGCAGAGAGGTACCATAAAAAGTGGATGTTAGAGTTGCCAGAAAATTAATTTAAATTGAATATGTCATTCTCTCTCCTTTGTTTCCCTTCTCCGTCACATCTCATTGATTCCATTTAGCTGTCTTTTTGTATGACTGTCCCTAACATGGATTGCAAACACTTCAGGGCAGAGATCTGTTTAATTGCTTGTAAAGTGACTAGCATGCTCTGTGCTATATGAATGGTGAATAATAATTTTCATTCTCCTAGAACCAGTGTTCACCGAGGATATATTTGGAGTTTCCCTACCTTCCTTTAAATCCACCTTCAATGACCCCTCTACATGTACTTGAGAATAGAGTCTGGGTGTCTCAGTGTTCAAAGTACCTATAGTAAATGCATTTAAATAAATAAACAAACAAGCCCAAACCTCTGAATAGTTTTGGTCATCTTACAACTCCTCTTCCCACCCCCAAAATATCACAAACCAAAGAAACTCACTAAGATATTAGATATGAGGTTTCCTATCATAGAACCCATGGGGCACACCCTTGATATAACTGTTGATTTCAGTGTGTCTACATTAAGGATACTTTTGGTCCCAACACGTAACACTTCTGCCAGATATTGACAGCAGCAAAAAAGTTCCATTTCCTAGGGGGTTTCTTAAAAACTTAACTGAGCACTTTACTCACACAAGCAGCCCCGTTGCATGAAAGGGGTCTGGGCCTGTTCTCAAGAACTCTCTGACAACCTGACCAACCACACACAATGTTTTTAATTTTTTTAAATGGTTTAGTTCCGTTTTCAAAAGTCACTTGAGTGAAAGTCAATTGACTTTCTATGGGACTTAGTGTCCTGAATGCCTAAATGACTTAAAAATGACACCTAACTCCCTAAGTCATTTAGTCACTTTTACCTACACATTTTAGCTTTGACCATTCCTCAAAATGTTTGGGGAACAGAACTTAGCCATAAATAGATGTTGAATATTATATCACAAGTGGTCTCATATTTTCTCTTCCTGCATTTAAATTAGTGAAGCTAAATATATTCTACCAGTAAGTCATTAACGTGGTAGTCAAAATGCATGGGGCGCATCATCACAGCTTGAGAGGAGATTAGCATATCTGTAGGAAAAATACTAAAATTTCACATAGTTGACAGATCCATACATGTGAGAACTCTAGAACATAATGAACCTCCTTTTTCCTGCTATGGGTTTATAATATGTCAGTGCCAATTTGTACAGTGCCTTACAAAGCCTGTAGTCTCTAATCCCAGATGATAATAAGGAAGTATTTAATGGAATGGTTGTGAATGGTGCTGAAATTGTCCACACTTTCTCTATAAATGTCTCTCTTTCTCTATAAATGAAATTGATTTTCTTGTTCATTTTCCTGGTTAAAAAAAGAGCCATTTATTATCAGAAATCTGTTCCCATGCAGGTACTTGTAGACTGTGATTAAGTCACTTAGGTAGACTCAGCTTTTTTAGTTTCTCACTATAAGGCGTATTTAAAAATTGCTCTCACTTTTACACTGTTTCCAGGCTGTGTAAGTACATGCTGTCCACCTAAAATTCCCACTGTAGTTTTCAACTGAATAAGTTATTCTTCACTTGCTCTCTTGAGATGTTTTCAGCATTGCTGCTCACTGTTGAACATTTGCAGAACAATAGTGAACAAAGTAATATAGTGGGATAAAATTGTGCTTGTCAGAATAAATATGTTGTTTAGAAGCATACTGCAATAGTCTTGCTTTCTCATGGCAGCTAGTATCAGAGGGGTAGCTGTGTTAGTCTGTATCCACAAAAACAACGAGGAGTCCGGTGGCACCTTAAAGACTAACAGATTTATTTGGGCATAAGCTATCATGGGTAAAAAACCCACTTCTTCAGATGCAGTGGATTTTTTTACCCATGAAAGCTTATGCCCAAATAAATCTGTTAGTCTTTAAGGGGCCACGGGACTCCTTGTTGTTTTCATGGCAGCTAGAGTCCTGCAAAGAGGAGATGAAAACTAGGACTACTCGTTTTTTATTTGAAATTTATCTTTAGCTCATGTGTCTCTTGGATTCATGGATCTTTGAGTCACATCTAAGGGGAAGATGAATTTCTAAAATAAAGAGATTTCTTTAATAGTGCTTTCTGCTTTTTAAATGCTGTTTTAACAATTAAATAAACAAAGCTACCAAATTAAATCAATCCTTGGACTGAAACCAGATGATGCAGTTTATTCTCCCTTCCAAAGATTTTTTTTGTCATCTGTTTTACTCTGTCGTATCACTCTGGATGAAGAGGAGCTATATGCACTAAAACGGTATAGCAAACAGAAGTGATTTTCTTAATCAGCTTCAATAACACTTTCTGCTCTGTTCCACTGATGCAGAGGTAATTTTGAATACATTCATTCTTCTGGCTATGCAGCAGAAGCACTGAATGCAAATAAAATATGTGATAACGAAAGAGAAAACTCTACAGGGATTAGGCTAGAGGAGGTGAAGGGCAGAAGCTCAGTTGCATGGGAGGATTTTCCTGAAGAATTTGCACAGCTGCCTATAAAAGTGGAAACTAGGGAGGCCTGCACTGCTTAATGCTGAGGATAGTCAGGCTACAGCAGGAGGGGTATGAAACGGTTCCTTAGCTTGCTGCATGGTCAGGATTTACTGAACCCCTAAGGTCATGCAGATAAACTCCTTGCCTTCTCCACAGATATTGACAGCCTCCACAGAGTGCAGGTGGGACTGGAGAAGTCTTAGGGTCCAGGCTTAGGACCCCACTGTGAGCCTGTCCCTATACAAGTTAGTAGGTGGGTTTCAGTCTGAGAACTTGCAGGGCCTCTGCTGCCCCTTCCTTGCCCCCAAATTGCTAGGAGGGGGAAAGGAGATAACTCTAGCTGTAGTACACACTCCATCCAGTCTAATTCAGGTTCTTGAACTCTCAGCTCAGCAATGAAATAGTTACTTGCCCAGGTAGTCCCACTGACGTAAGTAACTACTCACCACTGGTAGAAAGGGGTTCACCAATCTGGCCTACAGGTGGTTAGATTTTGAATGTGAAGAAAGACTGTAGGACAGAGGGGTTTTTTTTTCCTACAAAGATAATGTGGCCATTTTCACTCTCTTTTTTTTCTCCCCCTGTTTTTGTACACTGAACTGGTGAAGGTGAGTGAGAATGAGGGTCCAAGGCTCCATTTCTTGGTGGCAATCGAACTAGAGAAAAATAATTTGGGTCTGTTATCCATGAAAACACGTCAGAACTTTGAAACAACTGCAGTAGAAACATTCTCTGAGGAATCCATCCCAGGTTTTACACAAGAAGCAATGCATGTTGGGATAGGATGTTATGGGAGTATTCAGTAATACTGCGTAGATAAGACATCCAGGTACACTGGAAGCAAATAAACTTCATTCTAATTTATACATCACTGCATTTAGAGTGAGTCTGAGTGTATTAATTAAATGTTTCCAGTAACGTAGGACATGAATTTCACTTTTGTTTTTCTGCTGGGTTATGATTACATATGCCAGGACATTTCAGGATCAAATCTCTGTGCGCAACTTCCATGACAGCATGCACAAAATACAATTGCGTATTTGTACATGCACATAATAAATGAGGTATCTAGGCCCGAATCCAGCGCAGCATTTAAGCATGTGCTTAATTTTAAGCTTAAGTACTCCCACTGTCATCAATAGGACTACTTAAGCACATTTTTAGTTTAGGTGTGTAAGTGCTTTGCTGGATCAAAGTCCATGTGCACATGCAAGTACCCAGTCTTTGCTATGTTGCAGTTAAGCTATTTATGTGTCCTTCTTGCAAATCTTTAATATTGAGGGAGAACAACCCTTTTGAAACTGCATTAATTGAGCTTTCAGAGATTCTTCAAAAATCTACATGAAGAAAACCAAACAAACCCTCACCAATGCACGAATGCTGACAGCTATTAATATTGTAAGCAGCCAATGTAAATCCCACCAGTGCAAACTCAGTAGAGTGTTTGATCAAAGTCTACAAAAGATGAAGCTAAGAAAGGTAAACACGCAAGCCATATTACATAGGCCATAATGTTCTTTCAGCTGTTATAGTTTGGGAGAAAAATGTTAAATAATAGTTCAAGAAACCTTTGATTTGGAAAAAAAAATTCCTTAAATCATGCGGAAGGTTAAAATGCATGACAAAACCCCAGTACTTATCCCTGTTGAAATCTAAAGATGTCAGGCTTTCATGTGAATTTCATTCTTAATCTGCGCATTTTCTTAGCAACTGTTTTGTGGGGAGGGGTAGCTATTGAAGTACACCTCTACCCTGATATAACGTGACCTGAGAACACGAATTCGAATATAACGCGGTAAAGCAGTTCTCCGGGGAGGCGGGGCTGCGCACTCTGGTGGATCAAAGCAAGTTTGATAAAACGCGGTTTCACCTATAACTCGGTAAGATTTTTTGGCTCTCGAGGACAGCGTTATATCGGGGTAGAGGTGTGGTAACTGAAGGAAAATATGGGTTGTGTTTTTGTGAAGTGCCTCTTGTTCACTTACGCCTAGAATTCAGTCAACATTTTTTTTGAAAGGCTAGAAAGGGTCCCTGCAATGAGGGAAAAACATATTTTGGGATTCCTTCTTGTATTGTCAGCTGTTTGTACATTTAATGAGTGTTCTGAACTGCCATCACAGTAAATACACAGCACTGCTGCCAAATCAGATGGGATTTAAACCTGCCATAATAATGTTTTTAGAATTACAGAGGAATGTGGGGTGGCCTGTGGTAAAGAAAACTGAAATTGGACACATTGAATGGCTTGTCTATACATAACTGTTAAGTTACCACTTGAAATTATTTTTGCTTTAATAGTATCTTCTGTATCCAGTATTTGCTGCTTCATTCAATTAGCTGTACTTAGACCTGGCGCCAATAGGGCCCACTGTTAAGCATGGAACTTTGGCTCCAGAAGCATTAAAGCATACATATTAGATAGCTTAAACTACACAAGTAGGCATATGAATAGACAGACAATGCTAGATCTAGAAGAAGAGAAAAGGATTAGTTTGTTTCATGAGACATAAGCATTTGTTACAAATAACATTCAAGATAACAAAAATTTAGCCTTGTGGATTTTACTGGCTCAAACGATTCTCTTCTGCTGATTTTGTTATGGCTTTGTTTCCTTGTGGTTGTGAATTTCAGGAGAGATGTAACACAGTCATAGCTCAGGTACATCTCCCACCTAATTAAAATAAAACCAGAAGCAGTGAGCTTATAATCCACAAATTGGATTGGAAACTGTGTTCTTTAATATGAGTGTTCCAAATAACAAATGTGCCAGATGGAGGAGAAAAAAAAACCCCCACCAGAGGCATTAGTTGCATGTATATACCCTTGAAAATATTAGTACTTAACTGAAAGTATTTGCAGAATTTCACTTTCAATATTCTTGGCATGGTTGCAGTAGGAACTGTATGCTAGTTTTCTAGGTTCTGTTTAATTCTTGGTAGATGATTATTGTTTCAAAACTAGCAAATAGCAAGGATAAAGTAATGCTTATACAATGCATTTTATGTACGTTCAACTGCAGAGTCCTTCTTTTGTCCTATATTGGATCACTGAAAGCGTCACAATTCTTTGAACTTTTAAAATCTCATTATGTAAAGAGTTAATTAGCAAAACAATGTTTTCAAATGTACAGTACACGTTCTATCCTTTGAACGCTGTGAACATTTTAGACAGTAGGGCACATGAGCCTTTCAGTCAACATTCATAGCTGCACAACAGTTATTCTTCAAATAAACAAACTGTAGTATTTTTCTTTAATATTTTCCCTTTATTGAAAGGTGAAGCAACAGGCCTTAGTGAAAAACTTTTGTTGGGTGCCGTTCCATGCTGTTCCCTTATCCATTTTCTTTTCAACTAGCTCAGAGTGAAAAACGGACATGTTTTGAAGTCCTGAGAAAGGAATCACCATGGAACAAAAAGTTGCACACAATACCCCAGGATATCTTCTAAATCTTGAAGCAGGTGCCTGAGGTAATAGGGAAGCACTCTTAAAGACAGACAATCCTCTGACCCTGTTACTATATACTGAAACAAACCAGAACTGGAAAGAGCTATTTTATATGCAACCTTACAGCCAAAAATGTAATCACTCGATTATCTGGTTGGTGGAGGGAAATTTTTTGTTTGCCGCCACCCCCCGAATACCTTGAAGTAACTGCACTATATTCTTAATATAAATTGCATTAGAATGATGGAGACTTGCAAAATGATTGGAAAGTTTTAATTTTAGACATAGCTGGACACATCCACTGAAACTGGAGCATCCACACTTTGCCCAACTGGAGGATGTATTGGCGGTTTTCCAGAAGACTGAGTGTCACCCTTTATTTGCATAAAATCGAGCATATTGCAGCTGCCTTCAGCTTTATACAGAGATATGATATGTGAAAGTCCCAGCTTCCATCCTTAACTGAAGTATGAGGGGGAGGGATAGCTCAGTGGTTTGGCATTGGCCTGTTTAAACGCAGGGTTGTGAGTTCAATCCTTGAGGGGGCCATTTAGGGCTCTGGGGCAAAAATCTGTCTGGGGCTTGGTCCTGCTTTGAGCAGCGGGTTGGACTAGATGATCTCCTGAGGTCCCTTCCAACCCTGATATTCTATGAACAGATCCAGCTTAATATAACAGGGACCAGACATGCTGGGGCCTGTATTTTCCACAGGATGCTGATGAGGGCAGCCACCAAATAAATTGTAGAACTCTGGTTTAACACACTGAGCTGCATTTTGGACACCCACTGATACCTTCTTGTGGTTGTTGTTGTTTTTTTATTTCAACTGTTTAATTTATTTTTGTAAACGGTGAATTTTTGTTGGCACAACAGTGATGTATTTATAGCACTGGCAAGACCAAAGAATGGTGCAGGCAGAAGCTGTAGAAGCTTCTTCCATGGTTCTGTCAGTGTACCTCAGTTAGAATCATAGGGCAGGCATATCGGGGTTTCACTTATATTTCGTGCCTCAGAGGAATGAATTCTCTGCACTTTCTGGTGGGGCAGGGTTTCAGACTGCAAATCTAGGGATGGGGAGGCTTGAAATCCAACACAGAGTGCTCTCAGTGTAGAGGAGATGCCTCTGCAGCTGCAAAGCCTATCATGCTTATGGAGCAATATAGATATAAAAGTAATAACAGACATTAGGGACCTTAGAATATGTCTACACATAAACCTCTACAGTGGCGCAGCTGCGTTGCTGTAATACTTCAGTAAAGACACTATCTATGCTGACGGAAGGAGCTCTTGCGTTGGCGTAGGTACTCCACCTCCCGGAAAGGCAGTAGCTAGGTGAATGGAAGAATTCTCCCATCAACCTAGTTCTGTCTGCACGGGGGTTAGGTCAGTTTAAATGTGTCACTCAGGGGTGTTAATTTTTCACACCCCTGAGTGATGTAGTTATACTGACCTAGTTTTCTAGTGTAGACCAGGCCTTAGAAAAGATGTTAAAATATCTGTTTGTTTAGTGCAGTAAAGGGTATTACCCACAGGTGCTGACTTCAGGGCTGGAGCACCCACAGGGAAAAAATGGCGGGTGCTGAGCAACCCTATCAGTACCTCTCCCTCCCCCCAGGGCCTTCTGCCCGCTGGCGGGCCCCGCCAATCAGTGCCTCCGCCTCCCTCTCCATGCCTCCCGCCAGTCGTGATCAGCTGTTTCACGGTGTGAAGGAGGCTCGGGGGAGGGGGAGAAGCGAGGACAAGGCACGCTGGGGGGGGGGGAGGGTGGAACGGGGCAGGAAGAGGTGGGGGGGATCAGGCCTTGTGGGAAGGGGTGGAGTAGGGGTGGGACCTAGGGCAGAGTGAGGGGTCAAGCACCCCCTGGCACATTGGAAAGTCAGTGTGCATGGTATTATCTACAGATGGTGTCATGAGTGCACCATTGACTAACTGGGCACCTCAGACCTACACTATCTCTAGACAATGGTTACCTTTCTGTCTGTCTTTCAAAATAATGAAAAGAGCAGTAGCATGTGGATGAAAACAGGTTCACGCACACATGGCTGGCCCCTGGAAATAAGGAAACACTTCTTTATGCACCAAAACTTTTTGATTAAATAAAAAAGTGCAAAACTGCCCCAAGATTTGAAGAGATTATTTGCTGCCTCTCATTTTGCTTAGGAAAAAAAAGCTGCTTTTGGGATGGAGGGAGGGAAAGGGGGAGGTCACAAAAAACACAAGAACAGACAGTTATAAGCCTTTTTTTCCTTTGCTAAATAAGTAACACTACATATCCTCATTACCTTATGGGGTTCTTTCATGTGGCAGACAAAGGCATAACAATATGGGTGGCAGGTATCAAAAGCCAGGGCAGGCTAAGCCTCGAGGCCCCACCTCGTTAGCCCTCTCCCCTGAAGCCAGCGGGATCTCAGCTCCAGCTGGCGGCCTGGAGATTGGGCCAGCCAGGGGTGGGTGTTGCCCTGGGCAGCTTGGGCTGGGGCTCCTTCGGCTGCATGGGGGACAGGGGGGGCACAGCTTGGGGCTCCTCCGGCTGCGGGCAGAAGGAGCAGGGCCAGCAGGTTAGCCTCCCCAAAGAGGGAGTTCACCCACCACCCCTCGGGCTGGCAGTTAAGTTAAAAAAATTCACACTGGAAATAAACACAACTTTTTAACAGTGAGGGTAATTAACCATTAGACCAGATTACCAGGGGAAGGAATTAAGTCATCCTCACGTGGAGTTGTTTGATTAAAGATTGGATGTCCTTTTTTTTTTAAAGCAGTATTGCCAATGCTTGTGATATAATTGTGTGTGGTGATATTTGGTGGTTTTCTTAGAGCCCCAGCGTGTGATTATGAGAGATTCTTTTAACATTTATTTAACAACAACAATAGTTTCTAAGCCTCATGGTTGTGGGGAAAAACTTGAAAATGTGACCTACGATGTTTAGTTGTTTGACTCATGCTTTTTGAACACTTGCAGTTGGCAATACTCTGAAAGATATGCTTTGGCTCAGCCACAAGTTATTGGGCTCACTAGTGCCCACCTCATACAACAGGGAACAATCATTCTCTGTACTGTAGTAATTACTGTGTGAAATTCTACGGCTTGTGTTATGCGGGAAGTCAGACAATTATTTTACTGCTTCCTTCTGGAATTAACTTATGAATCAAAGCATTGTGCATTATACTACCAAATTAAACTTTGGTTATATTTTGCTTGGAACTAATTGAAATCTATCATTAACACCACCAAGTATATCATTTCACCATTGCTAAGGCATTTTTAGAATATATCATGTTTATTTACATTATGCCATCCATAAAACTGACATTTTAATGTATCTCAAGGTATGTCCTCAGAGTTCTAGCATTGGTGTCCCAATGTGGATGTGTGAGAAATAAAATGTAAACTAACTGAAATGATCCTTGGTCTGATATGTAGTGATACATTTTCAGAAGGAAAAGTGCATGTTGCAACCATGGATTGTTACCATCATTCCACTACAAGTAGTCGTGCTTCTGTCTTCTTGACTGCAGGTGCAGGTTGGAGAGATGGGAATGCAATTATTCAGATTTACATCTGCAATTCATTTTATAGGAACAAAAACTGAGGTGCAAATTGAGCCTGCAAACAACTGTCAGACTACAACCCAGCTAAAAATAGGTTCCTCAATGTGGCTGTCTCATTGCTGCTGTTTTACAATAAACCTTATGTTGTTTTGAACAATGACTTTATGAATATTTTGTGACCACTGTTGCTGGCAGAAACCCTAAAGCAAAGATCAGTTTGGGGAAGCATCATTTTAAATTATCCTGATATGCAGGCAACACTTTATATTTAATGGAACTACAGACAACTGCAAATAAGTTCTGTACTGCAGCGCCAAGCTTTTCAAGAATCCTACATTCTAAAACAATTTGGAATATCTCTGAAGAGAACTATAAATCTGAATATCCCTCAACTAGATTTCTTTTAAAACCCTGTTTTGCTCAATTCCATTTGCTTGGTCTCCTATGATCATAAAGTACTTAGGAATGCATTTAGTAGACTACTGTAGAGAAAACTCTCTCTTGCATAACACTTAAGAGTTTTAAAAATCTTAAAGGAGCAGGTACACTTTGAAAATAATGATGCAGTCCCTCAGTTTCATTTCTTATTTTCCTGTTTCTTAATTTCATATTTTGATGGACACTAAAAAATATTTTATGTAGGTGACAGTTAAACTGGGTATCTGATCTTGGAAGACACTGTATCCCTCCTGTTGAGCTCCCTAAATACCTTACAGGAGGCACTGAGTAACACACAGGATTGCGACCTAAATCTTAGTTTCCTTACTCCATGTTTTCCCTCTTCTTGCAGTTTAACATGAAGAAACTTCAGTGAAAGGTAGCATTTCTATCTAGGTTTTCATAGAGCCCTCAGTCACCATAGTACCTGAGCATCTCACAAACAAAATAAATTATACTAGCAACACCCCTTCGAGGTAGGGAAATGTTATAACCATTTTATTTGTGAGGAGCTGAGGTACAGAAAGTTAATGACTCACTCAAGATCAAATATGCAGTGGTGATTTAGCTGTGTTGGTCCCAGGATATTAGAGAGAGAAGGTGGTTGAAGTAATATCTTTTATTGGACCAACTTCTATTGGTTACAGATACAAGCTTTTGAGGTTACACAGAGCTGAAGAAGAGCTAGGCTGTTGAGTTAAACATGACCGCTGATTTCTACCACCAATAAATAAAGGCTATTTTCAGCTGAAGTAAATTTGATACAAATGAACTATAAAATAATGAGCCATTTCAGAGGTTTTCATTCTCTAGGCCAGTGATGCACAAACTTTTCTCCAGTTGTGCTGAGAACAGCAGCTGCTGGCCGGGGCATTGCCAACCTTACTCTGCACTGCTGCTGCTGGTGCTGCTGCCTTCAGAGCTGGGCAGCTGGAGAGTGGCAGCTACTGGCCAAGGCATTCATGTTGTTTGCGGTGCGGGAGGACTATTTTTTCAATCCCACTCCTGCTCCGCCCTGCAATACCCAGTCGGTTTTTATCCCGCTACTGCTATTATGGCAGCAGGTCCTGCAGGACCCACGGGATCCCAGTTTCTTTGCACCCCCCGCAGAGGGGGACAGGGAGCGTGCCCTCCAGTCTGCGCACCTCTGCTCTAGGCAATGTAAGGGAAATGTGTTTGTGTGAGATGTCTCATGAAGAAAACTTATTTTAATCAAACTCTGATATTTTAAATACAAAACATGAGTAAACAATATTAAAGGTGAGTGATCCTTTATCCCACAAGAAAATTCTATTTTTCTGGGTAGCTGATGCCATCAAATGCCAAGAAACTGTGAGCAGTAATAGGCAAACTCAAAAACTTTGGACATTCAGCATCGATAAGCACCCAAAACGTGCATACTTAATTGAAGTTTATCTAAACTATCTGAAGTCTCTCGTTTTCATTATTTATTTATCATGGTGTCTAGGAGCCCCAGTTGTAGACCAGCACCCCATTGTGCTACTGGCTATACAAACTCAAAACAAAAAGACAGTCCTTGCCCTAAGCCAGGTACCAGACAAGAGTCAACAGATGGGTATAGACTGATGGGGGAGTACAAGTAAACAATGAGATAATACTGGTCAGCATGATAAACTGTGGTCTCTGCACACCAAGAGCTTAACTGTTGTCAAGTATTTTATAGGTGTCACAGAAAAGGGAATGACATTTTGGCACTTCCGACTCCAGGAACAGAAGTGCGGAAGCATGTGAAAATAATTAAAAACAAGAGAGTTAACTAAAGTTTTTGAACCTCCGAAAATGTACTCTGAGTTTAATTTGAATTTAGGGCAAATTCTCTCTGTGGAGCTTATTTTATTCTTGTTTACCCATCCCTCATAGTGACTGGGTCATCTTGACAGTCATTTTGTGTTTAGTATCTGGCTATTTAAACTCTGAAATTAGGAACAGAATAAGCCACCATGTAGGTAGGTGACACTGTTTGAGAGTTGAATTTGGTCCTTATATTTATACCTGGGAGAGGTCAAACTATGCAATGTTAGATTAATGCTATGCATCCTGTTGGATTGATTATTGAACATCTTATCTTTGCTAGCCTGCTTTGAATAATTTGCCTACTAGGAGCATTATCATCCTGTACTGAAGTGAGTAGGAGATGATTTCATGGAAGGCTATGACCTTATTTTATAACAGTTTAAAATGATAATAAAGTTTAAATGATTATTTTTATTCATCTAAAATAGAAAGTAACTAACTTATGTGAAAAGAACATGGATTATCTCGACTTCAGCTCTTGTAGAAAATCTATAGTCTACAGATGCTGCTATATCCTTTGTTATACAGTACAATGACTTTGTGGTGGTGGCTTTATCTAAGGTAAAGTATTTTGTTTGGTAAGTAAAAAGAAAAAATATGAATACAAGGTTTCATTTTGAATTGAATTGAGTAGATTGAGCTCAATATGCTGCTTAAACCATTTTTGAGTGACTCAACAGGGAAAGATTTTATGAGGAAAAAAAAAAGAAGAGAAAAATAGCATCGAAAAATACACCAATCTGTACTTCATTCAGAAAATGCATGACAAAAGAATTGTGTTGGGATTCTTGCCCAATGCTGCTGTCCTCTTGGGCCAGATTGTGATACCCTTACTCACACTGAGTAGTACCTCAGTCACAAAGTAGTCTCATTAATGCTTAAAGGACTACTTGTGGTGTTAAGGTATTATACCTTTTGAGCCAGGGTGGCAAAAGCTAGCTCTTCATAAATATTGGGTGAAATGGTTGCTCTAATGAGTCTATGGAAGCTTTGCTATTGACTTCCAGGGAGCCAGGATTTCAACCATTGTTCCTGCTTCTGAGCTCTGGGGCTTAGCTCTGAAAGGGATTTCTCACGTAAAGTGGGACCTTCATCTAACCCTTTGTCTGTGTAACATTCTGTCATTTACTTTTTTTTGCTGATCATTAGTAATAACAATTGTGAAAACAATCTTGTATCTGAAGCCATTTTAGTTATGCAAATTTAATTCTAATATAAAAAGCCAATTTAAATTTTAAACCCAAGAGTAAAAATACCTGTAAATAGGTACATCTGGCCAAGCATTTTTAGATGACTATCCTATATATAATTTCTGTACAAAACATTAATTACAAACATAGGAGGACATTGTCACTTTACTTTCTACCCTGGCAAGGAGCTGTGCTTTGCACTGCTCTAGAACCAGCCCAGGGAAGCAGATTGGGATTCAAAGAGCCATATTTTTGCCTCCTGGCTTCCTTAATGGTCTGGGGAGGAAGTAAATGGTTTTGGGTGCATATCTGGTGCAGCATATGTCACTCAGTGTGTTGGCACAGATGTATTGGCTGGTGTGTTGGTTGGGAGACAGCTTCACACAGTCCCTGTCCTCCCATCTTCACAGAGTGAGGAGGGAGAAGCTTCGCTTCTGTTCCCATCATGCAATCTGTGGTATAGGTAGCTCACTCAGGAGAGTAGGGAGGTGCCTTATTCCCCCTTGCGCCTAGGGTTATTAGCAATCTGGCTGTTAATTGAAATTGCTAATGAACAAGAAATTTGTATATTTCTTTTTACACATTTGTAACAAACAATTATACACTGAAGGCCAGATTGTGGCCTGAGTTGCATGTCCATGAAGGGACATAAGGAGGAATAAGAGCTTGGGTCCTAGTGAGTAAAGGAGTGCGGTGCACCTTCTACTTCACCATCCTCTAAGCATATGGGCAAGGATGGGGGAACTCTTGGCTTTCCTCCATCCTCTCTCCCTCATCATATTCCAGTCGACACAAAACGTATTGGTAAAGGCCAGGGGCAGATTACTGTTCCCATACCCTTCATGGCCACGCAGCTCAGGCCACAATCTGACCTTCAGTGTATAGCTGTTTGTCATTGTAACAGGTTGTGCTCACCACCGTGGCACCTCCTGCTGGTTGCTCCAGGAATTAGCTCTGTCCATCAGCAGGGCATCCTCCTCTTGGGGTGTCTCACTCTCCGTCGCTGCTTCTCCACCATCTCCGCTGTCTGTGGGGACCAGTGTCACTCCCGGACTGTGGAGTCCTCTTCAGGGCACGGCCCTCCGGCTGTGCCCCAACACCATTGTCTCCCCGCTTCCGGGGGAACCGGCAGTCCTTCGCCCAACCTCTCGCCACAGTGGCGAACTGCAGCCACTAGTCCAGCCCCTTGCCCAGGGGCAAACTGCAGTCCTTTGGCTGGCCACTCTTTCGGCAGCCAGTGGGGCAAACGGAGGGGGCCCAGGCTCACCCACTACTCTGGGCCCCGACCCAGGGACCCGATAGCTGGCAGCTGCTCACTGCCTCTCCTTCCCCTCTACTGCTATCTGCTTTCCCTGAGCCACTTCCCCGTATCCCCAGCACCTACTTGGCCCCTGTATTGAGACCTCATTCTGGAAGCCAGCCAGGCTAGAGCGCCGCTTACTCCCCTGACCTCGCCCAGCTCTAGGGAGAGTGACCTTCTGTCTGCCCTGCAGCCATCTTATAGGACCCAGCCTGGCCCTGACTGGATGCTTCTAAGCCTTCCTCTGATTGCCTGGGTTCTGCGCAGCTGCTCCAAGGGCTGCTATTAACCCTTTGCCAGTCAGTGAGGGGCAGCTGCCCCATCTCAGTCATATACTTATTTTTGCAGGTTTAACTATCTTATTCATTAGCAATTTCAATTATCAGCCAGATTGCTGATAATCCTAGGTGCAAGCAGGAGCGCCGCCAGACTTTTCGGCGCCCTAGGCGGCGGAAGGTCCCGCCTCCGAAATGCCACCCCCGACACTGGCGGCGGAAGGTCCCGCCCCCAAAATTCCGCTGACGACCAGGGCGCCGGTGCCCCCCAAATAGTAGTGCCCTAGGCAACCGCCTAGGTCGCCTAATGGGTTGCGCCAGCCCTGGGTGCAAGGGAGTAAAGGCCCTACTCATTTCAGTTTAGGCAGCCGGTTTAGTTTTTAGCCGACTTTAGTTTTCCTGTCAGATGAGTGATAGTTACTGGAGCTAACAGTACTTGGCAGTAACTTGGTACTTGACTTTTCCAAAAATCCATATACTGTGTTTTATTCACAAATCTCTGTTCATTTGGGACTATTAGCTTTCCATAGGTGAGCACCTATACCTAAAAGAACATAAAAAAGGGAAAAGTTAACAAGTGACCATTAAATAGCACAATAAAAGGTAATGAGGTATGTTCACCTGTGATAAAATCACAGTAGGAGGTATATAAAAGGAAAATAGTTTAAACTACCTGACACATTAGTAGGAAGCATTAAAATACCCACAGGATGAAAGTTCAGAGGTATCTGAACTTGTTGCAACTTGGAATCCATTCCTTCCATTTTAAGTTATCACATCATGTTATGTGAGTGAATATGATCTAATTTCAACAGACACATAACACATTTCAATTTTTTTGCCCCTAATATGTAGCAATGAACCAAGTAGAATAGCATCTAACTGCAGATATAACTGTAAGTAGCTTATAATTAGCGTGGAGAGAATAATTTACAAGAAATGATTTATTTGATGCACTTAGCCCCTTTTTCTGCTTGCCAGATCACTATTGCCTTAGATTTATGTGTTGTTCAAAATAATTCATAACTTTTTAACTTTTTTTTGTTTTGTATTGTTTGCTATAACACAAACAGACGCTCACTTCGTCTATTCCTGATGGGCCTGATTCTGCCAAGATACTCATAGTGATTAGTATCTTAATTTCCCTTAAAATTAAATCCATTACTCTTAGTTATGCACTCATGTTCTATATTAAGCAATTACTCTCCACCTTGGTAACTTGCCAGCAAGTTAAAGAAGTATGGGCTGGATGAATGGACTATAAAGTGGATAGAAAGCTGGCTAGATCATTGGGCTCAACGAGTAGTGATCAATGGCTCCATGTCTAGTTGGCAGCCGGTATCAAGCGGAGTGCCCCAAGGGTCGGTCCTGGGGCCGATTTTGTTCAATATCTTCATTAATGATCTGGAGGATGGCGTGGACTGCACCATCAGCAAGTTTGCAGATAACACTAAACTGGGAGGAGTGGTAGATACGCTGGAGGGTAGGGATAGGATACAGAGGGACCTAGACAAATTAGAGGATTGGGCCAAAAGAAAGCTGATGAGGTTCAACAAGGACAAGTGCACTTAGGACGGAAGAATCCCATGCACTGCTACAGACTAGGGACCGAATGGCTAGGCAGCAGTTCTGCAGAAAAGGACCTAGGGGTTACAGTGGACGAGAAGCTGGATATGAGTCGACAGTGTGCCCTTGTTGCCAAGAAGGCTAACGGCATTTTGGGCTGTATAAGTAGGGGCATTGCCAGAAGATCGAGGGACGTGATCATTCCCCTCTATTCGACATTGGCGAGGCCTCATTTGGAGTACTGTGTCCAGTTTTGGGCCCCACACTACAAGGATGTGGAAAAATTGGAAAGAGTCCAGCATAGGGCAACAAAAATGATTAGGGGGCTGGAGCACATGACTTATAAGGAGAGGCTGAGAGAAATGGGATTGTTTAGTCTGCAGAAGAGAAGAATGAGGGGATTTGATGGCTGCTTTCAACTACCTGAAAGGGGGTTCCAAAGAGGATGGATCTAGACTGTTCTCAGTGGTAGCAGATGACAGAACAAGGAGTAATGGTCTCAAGTTGCAGTGGGGGACGTTTAGGTTGGATATTAGGAAAAACTTTTTCACTAGGAGAAGGAGCAGCTCTACCAATTTTGCTGCCCCAAGCAGTCGCCGCCGAATTGCCGCTGCTGCTGAGCTGCTGCCGAATTTCCGCCACACCTGGAAGAGCGGCGGAGCTGCCGCCGAATTGCTGCCGAGGGACACGGAGTGCCGCCCCATTCTGAATGCCGCCCCAAGCACCTGCTTGGAAAGCTGGTGCCTGGAGCCGGCCCTGACTAGGAGGGTGGTGAAGCACTGGAATGGGTTACCTAGGGAGGTGGTGGAATCTCCTTTCTTAGAGGTTTTTAAGGTCAGGCTTGACAAAGCCTTGGCTGGGATGATTTGGTTGGGGTTGGTCTTGCTTTGAGCAGGGGATTGGACTAGATGGCCTCCTGAGGTCCCTTCCAACCCTGATATTCTATGATTCTATTATTCTATGATATTTAAACCTTTGATGGAGACTGTAATGTTTCCTTCACTCCTTAGTTGTAACTTAATGAAGCTATGTATATTTATCTTTTTTCAACTTTTCTCACAAATCCTTCTTGTCAGGGTCATGATCATTTCTGTCCCTCTTCCCAGAACTCTTTCTCTTGTTAATACTTGTTTGTACTGAGGTGCCTAAAACTAAATACAATTATCCACATACAGTCAAATCACATGCATAGTGCGTTGTAATCTCCTTGTTTCATGAGGCCTTTGCACATGCAACTTAACTTGTTGGGAATTTTTTGATGAAATGTTTTTCATTGGAGAATGGGTATTTGTCAAAACCAAAACTTTTCATAGTAAAGAGTTGGTTTTGATTAATTTTTTTACTTGGAAAACTTCTGGGGAAAAAAGCTTTGAAATTGTCAAAATGTTGTGTCTAAATTAAAAAGTCTAAATGAAAAAAATTGTTTTTTTCCAGTTCTAAACAACTTCTTGTTTCAAAATGTAAGCTAATTATAGTAATAAAATTAAAACGAAAAATTATCTAAACTAAATATTTTGCTTCACCTGACCTGAACCATTTTTTTTTGTTCATGAAACTTTGAGATTTTGACTTTTTGTCCTACTTTGAGATGGAAAATTTTGTTAGGTCTCATAAATTTATTTCCCACCCAGTATTAGTATGCAAATCAAATGCTTTGGCCTTATATGCGGCAATGTCACATGGTAGACTCATGTCTAGTTTGCTGTCTGTCACCGGTAGCTCTCTTTCAATGTTACTTCTTCCTGAATACTAATGTTCTCCCTCCCATTGAGTATTTGTATTTCAAATTATTTCTACCGACATATTAGACTGACCATATTTCTAATCTCTCCAGGCAGCACTCCACCTCTCCCCGGTTGTGGATATATTTCCCTTCACCATTAGCCTTTTTTTTATGGTCTGTTAGCCAGTTTTGAATCCACATGTTAGTGTTCCAGTCCAAACCAATTTGAATTAATTTTTAAATTAATATTTCTTGAGACAATTTCAGATTCAACAGGCAGAACAGTGCCCAGGGATAAGGGTCGGGTGGAATAATACTCAGCCAGGGCTGCCAGCTCCCTGCCCCTTCTGGTATGTCCCAATCATCCCCAGTAGTCCCCAGGCAGCCCATCCTGCACCAGCAGTGCGACTGCGTAAGGAAGGAATTCCAGGAAACATCTAGCTTGGGAAAAGACTTCAGCTAGCAGGAGCAGCCATACAAACTGTTGTAACAAGCACTGTTGGACACTGATGATGTAATGGGATTATCCTTTCTACAGTTGTTTCTCTGAACACAATTTCCTCTTTGCTGATTGACTGCTGGCTCCAGTTCCTTCCTGCCCTCTCCCTCAGTCTCTTCACATTAGCCTCATTTTAACTGCCTTCTGTGCTCTCTCCAACTTTCCTATCTATTTTCTTCCCTCACATCCTATTTCTGAGGGCAGGTCTACACTGCATTGGTGCTGCTGTAGCATTTCAGTGAAGATGCTAGTACACCGGTGGTGGCCGCATGCAGCCTGTCAGGGTAATCCGCTAGCGGGCCGCCAGACAGTTTGTTTACATTTGCATGGCCGCCTACAGCTCCCAGTGGCTGTGGTTCGCCGTTCCCTGCCAATGGGAGCTGCGGGAAGTGGCGCAGGCCACTCCGACATAGTGCTGTCTACACCGGGGTTTAGGTCAGTATAATTGTGTCGCTAAGAGGTGTGGATTTTTCACACCCCTGAGTGACATAGTTATACCAATGTAAGTTTATAGTGTAGACCTTGCCTCACTGTCTCCTTTTTTCCTTTCAGCTAAAGCATTGCTGCCTTCCCGCTTCACTCACACTGCATTTTATAATACATTTTATATTAAAAAAAAATAAAAATTCAAACATGCAAAAATATTTTAAAAATTTGTGGCAACTAGCAGGCCATTTGGAAACCATCATTCCAGTCAGTCTGCTTATATGTTCTATCCCTTCCTCCCATCCTATGTGTGACTTGTCTATTTAGATTGTGAATTCTCCAGATCAGGGACTAACTCTTGCAGTAGAGTGCATAGCACTATGGGTTCCTGATACTGGGTGGGCCTCTAGGCACTTTTGGAATACCAGTAGTTACTACTGCTACTAACAAAACACAGGACCAGACTGTGGCTTCAAGCCACTGCCTGTATTGTGCAGGATACAGGGCATGTTGTTGTGAGTGTGCCGTGAAGAGTTGGTATCTCTGCCAACCTTTGCAAGTTCTTCTCTGTACTGTCCAGGAGACTGGTGCTGCTGGTAGCACTAGTCCAGAGCAGTCCTTGCATTCAGGGAGAGCAAAGGTTGTGATTGTGGCTGACCCATACATGGAGGTGTACAAAAGTGGTGGTGATGGGGTGGGTGTAAGGTTTATTGCATATACAGACAGAGCTTGCAACAATCTGGCTAAGGGTATCAAATATTTGCTAAAATTCAAATAGGTAACATTTTACTGCATTCCTTTCAGCAACTAATTTTGTAAATCTATGCAAAAAGCAATCAAGTTTGTTAGGAGCAGTACTAAAGCATGATGTTTTTATACAGCTCTATATATCCACTATTCCCTTTTTGGGGGCGGGGAGAGAGGGGGTATTTATGCTGTTGCTGTGTTCCTAAGATGACTCAATTGATTATTTTAAAAATAGCTTTTAAAAATTCTGAACTCATGCTTCTAGTTAGCATTCAGCTCTTTTATGCAGAGTGTGAATTACAGAAGATAAGAATCCATAAACATTTAATTCAAAACACTAAGATGAACCTATTTTCCAGAGCACAGGGAGGATAAGCCAATAAAAACCTGAGTAAAACCAAAATATTGTTCCACTGAGGATAGTTTATAACCAACCAGAATATTCTGCTGACTAACCCACAGGGCCAGGGCTGTCAAACTCTTCCCAAACACTTTCAGTCCTGCCATTTTCTGAATGGCTGCTGAGTAAATCACAAACAATAAGCAAGAACAGTAAAGCACCACAGCTCTTCCTGCTAACTGTAGTGAACAGACAAAAGACAAGTTTGTAGGATGTCACTTTATATCCACTGTTTGGACAACAGTCAATTAGACTTTACAGTGCAAAGCCATACTGCTCTGGATACCAAGCCAAGCAGGTGATTATTTTTACTGGTAGGCAATAAAAGCAAAATACTATTATTACAGAATTTTTGTCCTGTTTCTTTCAAATCTTGGCTGCATTATTATTTCACAGCAGCTGCAGAGATAACCTGTATCAACACCGTAGGAAGAGGCACAAATTACCTGCAAGGCAGCTGTTGATTGGGTATTTTCATTATAAATGCCACAATGCTCAGGGTTTTTAAACCTTAGCTGTTTCAGAATTGTTGTCAGCTGGTGTGACATTTTATTTATTTGATCACGTTTAGATTTTTTTTAGAAATAGTTTTAAAAAATATAATCTTTTTTTGTACATGTGAATGGGAAAGTAATTTTAACCTAGGTATATTTTCAGTAATGAAATAGCTCAGATGTTTACATTTGTCTGACAGATGCAGTGTTTTTATAATGTGAAATCCCGGGCTCCTTGAACAGAGCGCAGCCTCATCTGACAACTTCATCATAATGTCAATGGCAAAATTTATTACAAGACAATTCTGACTTACATCAGGAAAGGGGCAGCAGTGATGGGGGGGCACATAATCTCCATAAATAGGTATTGTGGATAGGTGCCAACCCAGAGTGCCCTCTCATGGCCTGAGATAGGCCTGCAGGCACCCGGCCCTCAGTTCCCTCTTAGTTCCTTGTAATGACTTACTCTCAGGCTGGAATACTTAAAACAAGATTCCCCTTTTGTGGAATCTCATTTATTTAGTCTTTTTTCAAAACAGGCTCTTTTACCCTGCAGGCCCCACCCTTCTCCTTTGTTTAGGAGTCCTGCAGCCCTCCTTCTTGTGCCTGAATCAGGGGCAACGGATTCTTCCTGAAAGTGTGTGTGGGGGGGGGAGGCATGAGGACCTTCCCCCTCTGTGGCCCCACCCTTGCCCAAGACGGAACCTGGAGCTAGGCTGGGAAGCCCGGGCCCCTCCATCTGATCTTTGATTTTGAGCATGCTCCTTTCTGACACTATTCCTTATCATTCAGGCAGAGCCTGCAGAACATTTTCTTTGCTAGGTAATTCTGCAACCAGGATAGGGCCAGAAGGCTTTTCTCATTAAGATTTTTCATAGCTTTTTCCTCATGTAGTTCTGTGGGTTGTGAGCCATAATTTAGCACCTTATATTTCAATTGAAAAATCATGCTTAGTCAGTGAGGAGATAAAACTAAATGGGGTGTAACAATCAGGGTCCAGACACCCCAAGGGGAAAATGGGGTTCAGACTCCCCCCCTAAAGAATAAGCAATTGAATCAACTGGTTGTATACAATGTTATTGTGTATAAATATATGCCAATTAAGATTTTTTATGGAAGTGTGTAATGTTCTGAAGTTATGGTTATGAATGGATGCATGTACAGCTGTGTAGAACATTGTAATTGTCATCAGGGTGCAACCACAGCATCACCTCACAGCAGTGTGGGGACACAATCAGGCAGGGAGAGGCTAGTTTTTTATGTGAAACTAACTCCAATCACCTAGCCTTGTACGGGGAAAGACAATGGTGGACCATTAAAGTTAATGGAAAGGCATTGAAACTGAAAAGAAAACCCCAGTCTTGGAAAACTAAGGAGGGAGGGACTTTTCCCCACTCTGTGGCCATGTCTACATTTACCGGGGATCGAGGCTGCTGCGATTGATGCAGTGGGTGTCGATTTAGCAGGTCTAGTGAAGACCGCAGAGTGCTCTCGGGTCGACTCCAGTACTCCATCGGAATGAAAGGATTAATGTAAGTCGATGGGAGACGCTCTCCCATTGAGGCAGCGTGATGTAGACACTGCAGTAAGTCGACCTAAGCTACGTCGACTCCAGCTATGTTATTCATGTAGCCGGAGTAGTGTAACTTAGGTCGACTTATCCCGGTATTGTAGACAAGGCCTGTGTAACCATGAATTGCTATAGTCTGACAAAGACAAAAATCCTGCAAATCCTGGTAAAAGGAAAGAGGTTGAAGTAAAGGCTATCCGGGAACCAAAGGCCAGCATCTAAGTAGGGTGCTGTCTGCAAAACACTGGATCCCCTGTATGACAGAGAGCATGCTGGGAAGCTGTTCAAAGGCAATAGGTAACTTGTATTTGAAAAGGGAATTTAGTTCATATAGAATTGCAAAGCCTAAGGTTGTGTCTGTCTGTTTTCTGTGTAACTTGAATGTATTCACTTTTTCTTACTATTTCATCTTTGAATCTGTGATTTTTCTGTTAAATCTTTTTGTTTATTTTTACCTTAAGGAGGTCTCTGTTGTGCAATCTGGGTGCAGTGGGTGGCCCCAAGTGGACTGATAACTGGCAGCAGGTTTCATTCCTTTGGAGATGATGAACCAGAAAGGAAAAGTCCATGTGTCTGGTAGTTAAGAACTCAGTGGTGGATTTGCGGAAACTCAGGACCAGAAGGGCTGTTGGGATCACCCTGCAAGGGGTAAGGATGGCTGCCAGGGTGAGACCTTTATCCTTGTAGGCTGGCTACTGGTGTCACAGCTCTGACCTGTAGCAGCACAGCATTAAGGCACCCCAAGTTACAAGGCAGTTGATAACCTAACCCCTTACTGGTCTGAATGATCCTCAAAATGTGAGACGGTGTATTACAGGAAATTTAGGGCCAGACTGTGGCTGGCCTTTCCAAAAGTGTGCAAAGGACAGGAGGGTCCAAAGAGTGTCACCCCACTTGTGCATCTGAACTGTAGCCACAATTGTAGTTTCTGAACATTTTTCAGTGCAGGGATTCTCCCTGCTAAACTCCTGCAATGTGAACCATCCCAAATGTGGTGGGGAGGAGGTAGTGCAATTGCCTAATCATGTCCCTTCTCCCCTGTACTAGCCAATAAAGTTGCCTGATCAGAGAAGGGATCACATGCTGCACTGCGTGAAACAATGGACACCCTCGCCTACATTCCAAGGAGCTCATTGTTTGAAAGGTCCTATGGAATTTAATTAGACAGAATTTTTTCTGCAGCTTTTGAGGTTCATCCTCTAGAATTTAATTGAAAATATATCCCTGCTATAGAATTCTATGGAAAGTTTTAAGAATCTATAGAGAGTAGGGTTGCCAACTCTGACTGAAGCTATTCCGGGAGATTTTTTCCCCCCAACATGATGTGATGTCATTTTCTTAAAATATCCTATTAAAATCTCCCAGATTGCCTTCAATATTCACCAGGAGACTGATGCCGATTTCTGGGAGACTCCAAGCCAATCCTGGAGGGTTGGCAACCCTAAAAAGAGAATCATATTAATTTTCTATGTACTGTAGTGCTATAGATTCAATCTCTGTTACACAATGGAGATGCAATGCTTCCATAGGTCCTATGTGGTCCTGTATTGCCCACAGCATAAACCAGGCACTATTCATCTTATACAATGCAAGCCCTAAGAAGCCTTAGAGAGTAATGAGCTCTCTACTATTACCTCTTGGTTAAATGACAGAAGAGTAGCCCAGAGTTGCTTAAGAACTGCAGAGGACCTTACTGGGAAGGGAGCTCTCTGCCAGCATCTGTTGGAGAGCAAAGGGAATTGACTGAATGGGCCAGACCTCATTTGGATTTTAGTTATGTGACAGCCTGGGGCATTTTGGTTAAAGTACAGTTAAATTTTGAGTTTGGGGGCAATAAAATGCTATTGATCTTGTTGGGAAATAGAAGGATAAGACATTGACATTGAATGTGCCTGGTGTTACCCTGCCTGTGAATATAGTCACGTACAGTTGCATGAAAGAGTCTAGACAGAGCTGAGATGGAGAGAGAAAGGGAAAGCCTACCTACTTTCTGCTGGGAGCACCTTTCTGATGGTGAGAACTCTGTAAAAAGTCCTAGATACCACTGATCTCTATCTAAAGAACAGTGGCACGCGGTGACATTTTCAGTAAGGCATGCAATAACTTTTTAGATGACAGATATGATTTTGTTTTCTAACCTACCCATAGTGATTCATAAACCAAATACTTTCATTTTGACAAACCCTGGTTGTCAAATACAGTGAAAGCTGAGAATGTATAAATATGTGATTATCTAATGTTTCTACTGAAATCAAAAATCCATCCTTCTATCATTTTTAAAGAATCTCCTCAAGGACTAAGTCAGAGAAATCTGGTAAGCTGTGCAGATACCTAAGTGGTCCCTTTTTGATGGTCAGTAAAGCCAGGTTGGCCAGGTGTTTGCCTCCATGCTTGTTGCGTGTGAATGTCTTAATGTGCTTTAAAGTTGAAAAAGACCTTTTCGTGTGGCCATAGAGTAGGGAATAGTCAGAATTAAGGCAGCCGACTTGCTGACCTAAGACAAGCAAGTATGTAAATATGGCATATGAATAGTTCTTTATAAGTCAAATGAACTTTTCCCTTGCGGCTGTTCTGAGTTGTACACAGCACACAGTTCAGAATGCAACTGACTAATGTCAGAAATATTCATTAAAGTGCTTCTGGAGATTCAAGAGCATCAACAAGAAAATGTGTCTGGAATTCCTTGAATCTTTTCAGATTCAGCAACTAGGTGAATTTCAAGTTTCTATACACTTTCAAATCATATCGATAGCTCACTGATATTGTCAATAACCTCAAATAACACTTATATGTTGCTTGACATTCTCTTGCTCTTTTTGCCCCAAGGTTCATGTGCACCTAGCTCGAATACCTCTTTCCAAAACTCATCAAAAGTTTGTCACTCTCAGTGAATTTGCTCCTAAGGTTTCACGAATCTGCTGAGTTCAAAACCTAATATCATATATCTTGGTCTGAAGAACATCAAGCAACACTTCTGTCACTTCAGATATGTTGCTGTGGATGCAAAGGAGAAACACAAACTGAAAGCATCATCAAGCATAGTCAGAAAATCTTTGGCTGGGGAAAAAGACTGAGAGTCCTAATCTGCTGGATTTTATACCACACTTTTGAAGAGTTCAATCAGAGCTTCTCTGCTCTGCTTAGCAACATATAGAATCCTTGAATGAAAATTCAATCTTATGGTACAAAGAGAAGGCAGTCTCCATTTACCCAGGTTTCAAAGAAGTTCAGCCCACTTTGGAGATCAAGAAAGAAACACAGATATTCCTTCTAAATTTTTGATGAAAATCTGACCTTCTCCGATACTATTTTTGTGGCAAAACTGAGGACAAGATTTAAAACATGAATGCAGCAATGAACAAAAAGTGCTCAGGGGAACTTTTCATGAACTTTTTACTGAAGCCCGCTTACATCGCCTGCCACTACTTTTGTACAGCTATATGTCTGGGATACCAACTTGTCACCAAATTTAAACTTCTGGCACACCATTTTAACTGGATGGCAAAGGCCAACTGTAGGTTGATTGTTACTAACATCAGTAAAATCAACAAAGCATTCTGCAGCATCACCATTCTTAGTCATATAACTCAGTACAGTCCAAAGCTTACACTTAATGGCAAAATCTGAGGTTTTGTCAAGCAAAATAGCAATAAATGGTGTTTCCTCAGTTTGTTTGGCAATGACATTCAATTGGACATTACTTAGTGCTTCGATGAGGTCATTCTGAATTCTGTTTGATGTTCCAGAAAAAAATGTAGGGGTTTCCAAATTCTGCTTGAGCAAATGATCAAACTCACTGACTAATTCTAAGGTTGCTACATAATTGCCCCAATTCAGGGAGTCATCTGATTGATTATGCCCACAAAATGCTAGTTCTTGTTCTCAGAGATGACATACAAAATGAATTAGTCTTTGCAAAATAGCCTGATTCTGATTAACTTTTTCATTGTATTGTGTCTCAGCCATTTTCCATTGTTCATCTAACTGAAGCTAAATGTGAGCTTGTCCAAATGTTTGTATTTGTAATCAGGCTTCTCAGTTTTACTGGCTAGTTTCATGATGCGTGCAGGCATTGTGTAGGTTGTTTAGTTCATTCTATCCTGCCTTATTCCACAAATTCTTTTGGTTGTCAAACAGTAGGCAGGATCAGCAGTATAGTTTTTGTTTCCACTTGCCCGCCGATCCACTCATATTTGTACAGTGCTTCACTGAATTACCATTTCAGTCTCCCTGTTTTTATGTAAGTACTCACAAGTTGCAATTTTGGTTTTTGCCTTCTGTTTCTCATCACTTCTGTTTTTGTTGCATTGTCTCTTGCACTAAATGTATTAATGAACAAATTTCGCTGTAAACTTTCCATCCTGATGAAGAGTTTGTATCATTAGCTATAATCTATCATGAATGACTCAATTCTGTCCACCTTTACCACCCTTCCAGTGTCAAAAAGCACATCTCCTTGGATGCACCAGTTGCTTTTGATATATCCTCTCAGCAAATGGACAAGCAACATCAGAAAATCTCTGAGACTTTTGAGCCAGATGCTGATAACCTTCCTCAAATGAAACAGTCAAATGAAAAAGAATCCCATTTCATTACATCACATAATGGCAGATAGCTAAAAAAGTGATACAATTTTATAATTGCTTGTATACAAATGTTAGAAGTCTAAATACTAAGTTGGGTGAACTCGAGTGCCTGGTATTAAATGAGTATATTGATATAATAGGAATCACAAAAACTTGGTGGGAACAATGATAATCAATGGGACATGGTAACACCTGGGTACAAAATATATAGGAATGACAAAGTAGGTTGTGCTGGTTGGGGAGTGGCACTATATGTGAAAGAAAGCAGAGAGTCAAACATAGTAAAAATCTTAAATGAATCGAACTGTACCATAGAATCTCTATGGATATAAATTCCATGCTCGAATGATCAGAATATAGCAGTAGGAATGTATAACAACCACCTGACCAGAATGGTGATTGTGATATGCTCCGGGAGATCAGAGAGGCTATAAAAATAGAAAACTTAGTTGAAATTCCCCATTATTATTATCTCCATATTGACTGGGTATATGTTACCTCAGGAAAGGATGCAGAGACACCATACATTACTGCTTCTTAGAGCAGCTCATCCTGGAACCCACAAGGGGAGAAGCAATTCTTGATTTAGTCTGAAGTGGAGCACAGGATCTAGTCCAAGAGGTGACTAGAGTTGAACTGCTTGGTAATCGAGACCATAATATAATTAAACTTAAACTTAACATCCTGGTTTTGGGAGGGGTGAGGGGTGAGAAGGGAAACACCAAAGAAGCCCACCACCGTAGCATTTAATTTCAGAAAGGGGAACTACTCAAAAATGAGGAAGCTAGTTAAACAGACATTAAAAGGTACAATCATAAAAGCTAAATACCTCCAAGCTGCCTGGAAACTTTTTAAAAATACCATAATAGAGGCTCAAATTAAATGTCTACCCCAAATTAAAAAAACGATAGTAAGAGTACCAAAAACAGTGCCACCATGGCTAAACAACAATGTAAAAAGTGGTTAGAGGCAAAAGTACCTTTAAAAATTGGGAGTTAAATCCTACTGAGGAACATAGAAAGCAGCATAAACTCTGGCAAGTCAAGTGTAATAATTAGGCAGGCCAAAAAGAATTTGAAGAGCAATGAGCCAAAGATTCAAAAACTATAAGCAAATTTTTGTAAGTGCATCAAAAGAAGGAAGTCTGACAAACAATCAGTGGGGCCACTGGTCAATGGAGGTGCTAAAGGAGCATTCAAGGAAGACCAGGCCATTGCAGAGAAGCTAAATTAATTCTTTGTATCTTCACTGTAGAGGATGTGAGGGAAGTTCCCATACCTGAGCCATTCTTTTTAGGTGACAAATCTGAGGAACTGTCCCAGATTGAGGTATCGATAGAGGAGGCTTTGGAACGAACTGGTAAATTAAACAGTTATAAGTCACCAGGACCCTGATGGTATTCACCCAAGAGTTCTGAAGGAACTCAAATATGAAATTGCAGAACTACTAAGTATGGTATCATTTAAATCAGCTTCTGTACCAGATGACTGGAGGATAGCAAATGTGATATCAATTTTTTTAAAAGGTTCCAGAAGCGATCCTGGCAATTATAGGCTGGTAAACCTAACTTCAGTACCAGGCAAATTGGTTGAAACTATAGTAAATAATGGAATTTTCAGACACACAGATGAACACAATTTGTCGTGGAAGAGTCAACATGGTTTTTTTTAAAGGAAAATCAACTAGAATTCTTTGAAGGGGCCAACAAACGTGGACAAGGGTGATCCAGTGGATATAGTGTACTTGGACTTTCAGAAAGCTGTTTACAAGATCCCTCACCAAAGACTCTTAAGCAAAGCAAAGAGTCATGGGATAAGATGGAAGGTCCTCTCATAGAGAGAGGGAAATAATGGAGTCCCCCAAGGATCTGTATTGGGATCTGTGCTGTTCAACATATTCATAAATGATCTGGAAAAAGGGGTGAACAGTGAAGTGGCAAAGTTTGCAGATGATACAAAATTACTCAGGATAGTTATGTTCAAAGCAGACTATGAAGTGTTACAAAGGGATCTCATACAACTAGGTGACTGGGCAAGAAAATGGCAGATGAAATTCAATGTTGATAAATGCAAAGTAATGCACATTGGAAAACATAATCCCAACTATACATACAAAATGTTGGGATATAAATGATCTGTTACCACTCAAGAAGGAGATAGTGGAGTCATTGTGGATAGTTCTCTGAAAACATCTGCTCAATGTGCATTGGCAGTCAAAACAGCTAACAGAATGTTAGGAATCATTAGGAAAGGGACAGATAATAAGACCGTAAATATCATAATGCCTCTATATAAATCCCTGGTACTCCCACACCTTGAATACTGCATGCTGTTCTGATCACTCTCTGATGGGTTGTTCCCCCTTCCAGGGTCCCACCTGATGTACTGGGGTTCCACTGAGCCCGCCCGTTCCACCAGCCTGGGCTCCCTCATCCTGTCCTGCTGCGCGCACGCAGGCACACACACACACACACACACAGCCCTTCAGAATGACATCAATACTGAAATCAGTGCTGCATGGGAAGGTTTTCAGCTAGGGAATTGCCTAGCACTCAGAGCACACACCCTCTGGAGTGTAAACCCAAAATTATATTATGTTGTGCTGCACAGAAATCTATACAGCGTAAGGTCATGAAATCCGCCCCCTTCCTCAATGTGGAGGAAGATATGCACAGCTTTTGCCCCCGCCCCTGAGTTATGGATTACACGAACTGGTTTTGGAATAAACAAAAAACAAGTTTATTAACTACAAAAGGTAAATTTTAAATGATTATAAGAGATAGCAAACAGAACAAAGCAGATTATTGAGCAAATAAAATAAATGCAAACTAAGTTCAATACACTAAAGAAACTGGCTACAAATAGTAATTTCTCACCCTAAATGTTGTTTTAAGCAGATTGCAGAATTTCTTTGTGGATAGACAGCTCTTGCTTGCATCTTAAAACTCCAGGTATATCTTTCACGGGCCAGACACCATTCCCAGCCTGGGTTCAGTACTTCCCTTCCCCCCTTTCCTTTTGTCTTTGTTTCTTCAGTGTCTCAAGCAGTCATCTCGTGTGGGGATTCAGTGAAGAATGATCCAAGATTAACTCACTCCCCAGCCTTAAATAGGTTTTGCATATGGTGGGAATCCTTTGTTTCCCATTTTGACCCACCCCCTCTTAATGGAAAAACACTAGAAGTCTAAGATGGTGTTGAGTACCAGGTGACATGATCACCTGACCCTGTAGTGTCAAAGCAGCATCCCAGGAAACGTCTCAGGAAGGCGGGAGATTAGCATCTTCAAAGACCTCTTGTTCCCCCTAATGGCCCAACCAGGCTGTTTGTATACTGTCTGGTGGGCATTCCCCAGATGAAAACACAGTTGTAATTGTTACATAGTCAATATTCCTAACTTCAGATTCAGAAATGATACATGCATACAAATTGGATAATCATATTCAGTAAACCATAACCTTTCCAATGATACCTCACATGACCCATCTTGCATAAAATACATCTTGGTTATGCCATTAGGGTGACCAGATGTCCCAATTTTATAGGGACAGTCCCGATTTTTTGATCTTTTTCTTATATAGGCTCCTATTCCCCTCCCCCCACCCCATCCCGATTTTTCACACTTGCTGTCTGGTCACCCTATATACCATATTCATATCATAAGCATATTTCTACGAAGAATATGGGGCATAATGTCACACACTCCATCTCAAAAAGGAAAAAAACAGAATTGGAAAAGGTAGAGAGAAGGGCAACAAAAATAATTAAGGATATGGAACAGCCTCCATATGAGGAGAGATTTAAAAAACTGGGACCTTTCAGCATGGGAAAGAAATAACAGAGGGGTTGTAGTGAGGTGGAGTAGCCTCCCTCCAAACTGGAGAGTGAGGGACCACTGCAATCTCTCTGCTGGATGGAGCCAGGTCCATCCCGCCCCCCTCGCCCGAAGTCCCAGGGCAGGACAGGAAGTATAAAAGGAGAGCTCTGGAGCTCAGTTGGTGTTGGGCCTTGGGAGGGAGTGGACGTCTCTTCCAGATAGCTGAGTTCTCTGCAGGGTCCCGGATCAGCCCCCGAGTGGACCAGTGCCTTGTGGTTGGAGGAGACAGAAGATCCTGAGGAGGGACTGCAGTGACCTCTGCCTGACTGCAAGGCGACGAGACTGAGCTCCGCTTGACGGAGTCCCAACAACTAAGTGGGGTAGGATGTAGCCCAGGGGAGCCAGACCTTGAGCCGGCTGTGCTGCTGGAAAGTGAGGCAGCCTGGCTCAGTGGCTTTCCCCCCCGACCCAGTGGCAGGACTGCCCAGCACTGATAGGGCCCCGATAGGTCCCCCAACCTCCCCTAGAAACTCAGTCTCGGCCAAGAGGCCTGCACCTTATAGACTGTTACTTACTGTCTGCCCCAGCCAGAAAGCTGGGGCTACAGGCAGTTTGTGCTCTGCCCTGCCCAGAGGGCTAGAGCACCCCCTATAGATGGGTACTTGCCACCTGTGCTCGCCAGGAGGCTGTGGACTAACAGACTGTTTGGGCTCTGTCCCGCCCAGAGGGCCAGAGCTTCCCGCAATAGACTATTTTACCCCATCTACCTGTAATAAGGCAGAGTGGCCTCCCTCTGCCCTCAAGAGCGAGAGACTGCTACAAGAGGGATATGATAGAGGTCTATAAAATCATGAAATTTGTGGAGAAAATGAATAAGGAAGTCTTGCTTATTCCTTCACATAATACAAGAACCAGGGGTCACCCGATGAAATAAATAGGTAACAGGTTTAAAAAATCCAAAGGAAGCACTTCTTCACATAACACACAGTCAACCTGTGGAACTTGTTGCCGGGGATGTTGTGAAGGCCAAAACTATAATGGGGTTCAAAAAAGAATTAGATAAGTTCATGAAGGATAGGACCATCAATGGCTATTGCCCAAGATGATCAGGGATGACACCTCATGCACTGCCTCTGACTGCCAGTAACTGGGAATGGATGACAGGTGATGGATCGTTTGATGATTTCCTGTTTTGTTCATTCCCTCTGAAGCCCCATGGCTTTGCCACTCTTAGCAGACAGGATACTTGGCTAGCTGGACCATTGGTCTGACTCAGTATGGCTGTTCTTATATTCTTACTCACAATGAATGTTGGCGTGTATGGGGCTACTTGTGTAGTAAGGAGCTAACTATGTGAGTAATGGTATCAAACGCTGGTCCTTTACATGCAGAGACCTATACAGAGAGTAAACCTAGTTTACTTTCAGTAGTTTTGTACTCCTCAGGTAGCTCCATTAGAGTCAATTGGACTAGTTATGTAATAAGAAGTACACATCATGAGTTAAGGTGATACAATTAGGCCTTGAAATGCTTGTGAATGGTAACAGATGTACACTCTGGATATTGAGGACCTGATTCTGATCTCACACCAGGTTTGCACCAAAGCATCTCCATTGGCTTCAGTGGTTTTACTCCTGATTTAAGACTCTTTTTAGCTAAAAAGCTGGAGAAATACAGGCCACAGCAGTGCAAGCTTCCCCTAGCTGCCTCATCAATATGCCTTGACTTTGACCAGACTAATTCAGTCTCCATGCCCCTTCATTCTTCAGCATTTCTAGTGAAACTGTGGACATTTGTCCACTAAGAGCTGGACTGAGGTAACCAATACATCAGATATATATATGGTGGGAGAGGGAAGGAAGGAGAAGTACTCTGGGAAATCATGAAAGAGAAAATTCTTATTCATTACTATCTTGTGACTTAGAGATAAATGTCTGTTTGTTGCCAATTCCTTTATATATGCAGTTACCCGTGACACCTACACAGCTAGTGCCCAGCAGCTAGAACTGTTCTGGATTTTTATATTTAATTTTTGCCATCCTAATCAGAACTATTTGTATCTTGCTGGGTCTTAGGTAAACACATGAGGCAAGGACATTTACCCTACTAGCTGAACAACTTTATGTCAAATGCCCAGTTGCACAACTTTATGCCAAGTGCTCAAACACAGTGAGGGTTCCATGCTAAAAGTGCTCACTGCCCAGCAACTGGAAATCCCATTGTCTACAGATTGGACACAAAACACTTAGAGGAAGTCTCCCTAGAAGGAAGTTGCTCACTAATGAGTCAAGTCAGTTTATGGCCAGTTTCTTTTGTTTGGTAGGTGCTATTTACTTACCAGGGCTGGCTCCAGGCACCTGCGAAGGAAGCGGGTGCTTGAGGCAGCCAATGGAAAGGGGCGGCATGTCCGGGTCTTCGGCGGAAATTTGGCGGCGGGTCCCTCAGTCCCTCTTGGAAGGAAGGACCCGCTGCCAAATTGCCACCGAAGAATGAAGCGGCGCTAGAGCTGTCGCTGAAGTGCCGCCAATTGCGGCTTTATCTTTTTTTTTTTTTTTTTTTTGCTTTGCTGCTTGAGGCAGCAAAAAAGCTGGAGCTGGCCCTGTTACTTATGGTACTTAATGACAAGTGCATTCAATTCTACATATGTATGGCTTTTTTAGTGATATTCCTCAAAAAGATTTCTGCATGGGGACTCGAGCTGGTGTTGACTTCAAGGAAACCCCAAGAAAATTGAACCCAGGCCTTTTTTGCTGCTGTCAGCACCTGGCAGAAGGTTACACTGTATACATAAGAGCCTGATTTTCTGAGGTGTTCAGCACTTGTAGTTCCCATTGACTTTAGAGGGAGTTGTGGGCAGGTCTTTAATGGACTAGAAGTTTTCAGAGCTTCAATTTTTCTTCCCTGTATGTAAAAGCCCAATAGAATTTAACAGGACTTAAACTGGCAGGGTTCATAAAAATGAAATGGGGTTCTTTAGACATTAGTCCATTAAAACCTATGGTCTGTAATAGACAATCCTATTTTTATAGAATGTTTAAGCTATGCTATAGATTTTAATAGAGAATGATAAGCCTGCTTATAGAATTCTGATAGGTTGGTTTAAAAATTACCACTCAAGGAAAAGATGTTGGAGTCATGTGGATAGTTCTCTGAAAACATCTACTCAATGTTGAGCAGAAATCAAAAAAAGCCAACAGAATGTTAGGAATCATTATGAAAGAGGTAGTTAATAAGATAGTAAATATCATAATGCCACTATGTAAATCCATGGTACGCCCACACCTGCATGCAGTTCTGGTCATCCCATCTCAAAAAAAGATATATTAGAATTGGAAAAGGTACAGAGAAGGGCAACAAAAATGATTAGGGGTATGGAACAGCTTCCATATGAGGAGAGATTAAAAAGCCTAGCACTGTTCAACTTGGAAAAGAGACTACTAAGTGTGGACAATATGATAGAGGTCTATAAAATCATGACTGGTGTGGAGAAAGTGAATAAGCAAGTGTTATTTACCCCTTCACATAACACAAGAACCAGGGGCTACCTGATGAAATTAATAGGCAGCAAGTTTAAAACAAACAAAAGGAAGTGCTTCTTAATACAACGCAGAGTCAACCCGTGGAGCTTGTTGCCAGAGGATGTTGTGAAGGCCAAAAGTATAATAGACTTCAAAAAGGAATTAGATAAATTCATGGAGGATAGGTCCATCAATAACTATTAGCCAAGAGATCAGGAATGCAACCCCATGGTCTGTGTGTATTTTTAAGCCTCTGACGGCTAGATGCTGTGTCTGGACAAGAGGGGATGGATCACTCAGTAATTGTCCTGTTTTGTTCATTCCCTCTGAGTTGCATCAGCCACAGTTGGAAGACAGGATACTGGGCTAGGTAGACCATTGGTCTGATCAGTATGACCATTCTTATGTAATTCTGTAGAAACATATTAATATTTAAATGCTATATGACTTTTACATAGAGGTTCTCAAAAATTGGTATTGAACCCCAGAGCCAAAACGATATAGGTTATCTCCTCACATAAGAGGTATGACGCAGGCCTCTGATTTGCAAAGGTTTATGTAGTAGTTACTCACATGCATAAGTGTTTGTAAAATTAGGGACACAACACAGTAATGGACATTTTAATTCTCCCCTTGAAATTATAGGTACTGGATACTTGTATGGTAATTGAGGTAATGAACAGGATTAGACCAGACAGAATTCCTGTAAAAGAATCTCTTTTCATTTTTTATAGATACATTCTTAATAACCAAATGTTGTTAAAATTAATAAGAAAGAATCTGTTTTGGCCATATTAAAAGAACCCAATTAAAATGAGAAGGGGGGAAACAAAGCAAACAAAAAACCCTGTCTGTCTTCAATGGTATTATATTCCATGTATATTTAATGACTATCTTTTTTATAAAAGCAGCAAAGAATCCTGTGGCACCTTATAGACTAACAGAGGTTTTGCAGCATGAGCTTTCGTGGGTGAATACCCACTTCTTCGGATGCAAGACTTCGGATGCAATATCTTTTTTATGCTATTTGGTAGTCAGTTTATTGACCTAATTTGGCATCTCTGTCTTACACTAGCACTTTGTGACTAATATGAAGCTAATGGCAACATACAGCATTATATGAATTGAAATCAAAACTAAATACTGGGCTAGAGATAAAGACTGTACAGTCTCACTAATCCAACTATGTGAATACTGACAAATTAATTTTCACTTATTTAGAAGTTACACTGTGGTCTTTATAAATTATGTGATGATATTATTATATTCATTTCTGAGATATAATTCGCTGCCTTTGAACTACCTGACTGTGACCCATAGTTTGCAAATTTATTCCGCCTCTTAAACTGTGCCTAGTCAAAACAAGTTAGGTGCTGCTAAGATTACAAAGCTTTAAAAGGTGCTTTACCACCTATTCTGATTTGGTTGGAAAATTAAATTGTTTATTTTTGAATTGTTTGACTGTAACTGAATAGACCAGATGCAATCTTCCCTCTCCCCAGTCACCACAGACCTCTGATCAGAGCGCTAACAGACAATAACCACAGACTCAGGCATATTCAGCAATATACTTCTCCCAAGGTATTACTTGTGTGGCTGACAGAAACAAAGGTCCCATTCCCTCCCTTTCAGGTGACTAGTCAGCTCTACAGGTCTGTTTCCTCCTCTTCCTGTATCTTCCCCTTTGATTGACAGTTCTATTGCTCTGCTCAGCTCCTTCTCCTCCTGAGGTAGTTCCATTCTCTTTCCTTCTCTCCCACTCAAGCCCTCCTTTTCTAACTGGCAGGTCAATGACAATTCCTAGCCTCCCCTGTTGTCCTTATCCAGGAACAGCAGCATAGGAGCCAGCAAACAGAGATGAAAACAGGGGAGTTTGAGTGGAGATGTGAGTGTTAGAGGAGAAAGGAGGCAAGCCTCTATTCCTTAGGGGCAATGAGTGAGTTCTTGAGAGTTTTTTTGTTGGTTTTGATTGCTTGCTGTCCCCCCCCCCTTCCCCTCCCCCAGTTTGCAGAGGCTGGTAGGGGTCAGGGTTCTGTGAGAGAAGCAGAACCTGTTATCACAAAAGAGCCCTGATTGGGGGTGGGGCTTCCCTAATTAGGAGACCTATAAAGGCAGCTAAGCAGCCAGCCAGTGGCACAGGGGCCAGCAAACAGAGCTGAAAACAAGGGAGTTTGAGTGGGAGTTTGTAAGGGGAATTTGGGGCAGGAGGTATGTGGTGGTCTGTTTTTGTTTTGTGTTTGTGTATGTGTGTGGTTCCTCCCTCCCCCGACAGGAACTTAGTCAGGAAGGCTATGACAGATACAGAGGCAGCAGTGGTAGTGACCCAAAGAATGGAAGAGAAAATGAAGATGACTGGATGAGGAAGCAGCAGGATGTACTGTATCCTGGAGTGGGTACCTGAAAAGAGCTTTGTTTGTATGAAATGCTGCTTGATGGAACTTCTCTTCCATCAGCGCTGAGATTTGGAGATGCAGATAGAAACTATGGTTGAGTTTCGAAGGGGATTCAAGCAGATGATGGAGGGAAAGCAAGAGTAGGCTGAAAGGAAAACTCTAAGACTTGCAGATGTAAGCTGGACTGGAGAACTGTGAGGGTAATGGAAGCATGTGACTATGAGAACCGGGCAAAGGAAAAGACTGGCTAAAGATGGAGAAATAATGTTCAGAAACAGGTCTGATGAGTTGGAAAATGAAGAAGGGATGCAGTAGGCAGTAACAGAAGGTGGGAGGACACGGAAGAAGAGAAGATTGCCTTCTATGATGAGATAACTGGCTCTGTGGATATGGGGAAAGCAGTGGACATGATATATCTTGACTTTAGCAAAGCTTTTGATATGGTCTCCCACAGAATTCTTGCCAGCAAGTTAGAACAGTATGGATTGGATGAATGGACTATAAGGTGGATAGAAAGCTGGATAGATTGTCAGGCTCAATGGGTAGTGATCAACGGCTTGATGTCTAGTTGGCAGCCAAGCAGAGTGCCCCAGGGGTCTGTCCTGGGGTCAGTTTTGTTCAACATCTTCATTAATGATCTGGATGATGGGATGGTTTGCACCCTCAGCAAGTTCGCGGATGACACTAAGCTGCGGGGAGAGGTAGAAACGCTGGAGGATAGGGATAGGGTCCAGAGTGACCTAGACAAATTGGAGGATTGGGACAAAAGAAATCTGATGAAGTTCAAGAAGGAGAAGTGCAGAGTCCTGCACTCAGGACGGAAGAATCCCATGCACTGCTACAGTCTGGGGACCAACTGGCTAAGCGGCATTTCTGCAGAAAAGGACCTGGGGATTACAGTGGACGAGAAGCTGGATATATGTCAACAGCGTGCCCTTGTTGCCAAGAAGGCTAACGGCTTATTGGGCTGCATAAGTAGGAGCATTGCCAGCAGATCGAGGGAAGTGATTTCCCCCCTCTATTCGGCACTGGTGAGGCCACATCTGGAGTATTGTGTCCAGTTTTGGGCCCCCCACTACAGAAAGGATGTGAACAAATTGGAGAGAGTTGAGTGGAGGGCAATGAAAATGATTGGGGTCTTGGGGCACATGACTTATGAGGAGAGGCTGAGGGATCTGGGCTTATTTATTTTGCAGAAGAAAAGAGTGAGGGGGAATTTGATAGCAGCCTTCAACTACCTTAAGCAGGGGTTCCAAAGAGGATGGAGCTAGACTGTTCTCAGTGGTGGCAGATGACAGAACAAGGAGCAATGGTCTCAAGTTGCAGTGGGGGAGGTCTAGGTTGGATATTAGGAAAAACTTTTTCACTAGGAGGGTGGTGAAGCACTGGAATGGGTTACCTAGGGAGGTGGTGGAATCTCCTTTCTTAGAGGTTTTTAAGGCCCGGCCAGACAAAGCCTTGGCTGGGATGATTTGGTTGGGGTTGGTCTTGCTTTGAGCAGGGGATTGGACTAGATGACCTCCTGAAGTCTCTTCCAACCCAAATCTTCTATGATTCTATGATTCTTAGAGCAGCTAGTCCTACAAGAAGGGAAGAGTCAATGGAGATAGCCAGAGTTCGGAGCCCCAGGAGGATAGAGGATGACTCGTAGAAGATTGCAAGGTAGAACAAAAGACAAGAGGACTTCCAGCCAGAAAAAAACAGGAGGAAGACTGAAGAATCACACCAACACCATGAAGAGGCAGGTCTATGTGATTGGTGACTCCCTACTAAGAGGAACAGACAGACCTGTCACCAGAGCTGATTGGGAGAACAGAAGGGTGTGCTATCTGCTGGGAGCTAAGATACAGGGTGTGGACCTGAGGCTGAAGAGGATCCTAATGGGATCAGGAAAGCATCCACTGATTGTCCTTCATGTGGGATCATATGATACAGCTAGATTCTTGCTGGAACACATCAAGGGAGACTATGGCAGACTGGGGAAGACACTTAAAGAAATGGAGGCTCTGATGATCTTCAGTGGTATTCTACATGTCCCTAGAAGAGGAGAATGAAGGGGAGACAAGATTATGATGATGAACAGATGGCTCAGGCAGTGGTGCTATAAGGAGGGCTTTGGGATGTTTGACCACGGCGAGGTATTCACAGACAGATGACTGTTCTCATTGGATGGATTCCACCTGAGTAGGGAGGAAATAGATTATTGGGATGGGGGTTGGTACAACGGAATAAAAGAGCTTTAAATTAGAAATTGGGGGGAACGGGTTGGGAGAGGCTCATGTAATCTCCACGCCTGATTCTAATATTGAGCAGGAGGAAACTCAAAAAAGAGAGGATACAGCAATGGAGAAAGGAAGGGTAGGAGAGGATAGGAGAATGGACATCAAGAGGAAAGATAGTGCCAATACCAATGATGCTAACAGTCAGGTAGCTTCTACATTCATCTTCTGCATTCATCGTCACCCCCACTAGTTATTGGGCCAATGGTTTATCTCAATTATACCAATGCCAATCCAGTGTTAGTGTAATGGAATTTATTTTAATAGAATTACTTAGGATTTACACCAGTGGAACAGAGATGAGAATCTGGTCCATTAAGTTCAAAGATGAAAACAGAAAGGCATCAATATGATTCTTTAATGAAGCAACTTTTCTTTTAAAAAGGAAGTTGTATAACTACTATTTTTAGTACTATTTTCTTTGGACAATTTACTGCCAGTTAAGACAGAAATAAATTGAAAGAGAATCAAAAATAGCTGTGTTTTAAGTTTTATTTTCTTTAACTGAAATAATTGTTACCAGAAATCATCATACTCTGCAGTTTGACCTGTCATCCTTTGATGTGTCTGTTTGCGATGAGATCAAATAGCTTCCATAATTACTTTTAGTAATTTTCGTATACACTTTGCTAAACTTTGTTAAGGTTTGCAACATTATAGAAAAATAACATAGGATTATTTTCAGAGCCTGATTCTGATCTTGTTCATACCATAGTCTATTAAAAAGAACACCACTGAAGTCAATGAAATTACACTAGTTTAAAATAGATTATCAATGAGTTTAGGAATTTTACACAAGTGTTTGCCAAAGCACCACCACAAAAAGATTGAAGAGAAACAAGGATTTATAGTTTAACATGTAAAAACTTGATTCTGCCTTTTCAACACACAACCCTTATTGACATGTAGCTTGATAATAATAATAAATAATGAATAGATTGCAGATAAAATATCAAAAGCATCTAAGTGATTTAACAGTCTTTATCCCTTTAACTTTCAATGCGACTTAGGTGCATTTGAATATTTCCCCCCACACTTCTATATTTTCCTTCCTAAGTTCTCAACCTCTTTACAAACATTAATTAAGCCTCACAATAGGCCCTGTGAGGTAGGCAAGGAATATATAAAGATAATTTCATCAACAGTGATGTGCAGTCACCTCTGAAGTGGAGCTCAGCAGCTGTGTATCAGTGCAAAACAACCATATTCAACAATTTAAAACAGGAAGTGAAGGAGGTTATTATAGCCAACTGAAATTTAAGGGAGAATTTAGATAAGCATATATTATATATATTTTATTTGGAATTTTGCCAGGACACGAGAGTTAACACTGGCGTTAACAACCTTAGTCTTATGAAAAGTGCGATAGAAATTTTAATAAGTGTCAGGAGCCATCTTAGTTTTATATTCCACATGGAAGACAGCAGTAACAGCACAATACTCCCCTCACCACCCTTGTAGGGAACTGATTCCATATTTAGTCAAGGGGAAGAGTTCTATATAGTGTATCACAGGCACTACTTCCTACTGCATCTATAATAAGCAGTCTTTAGAGGGCCCCCATTCAAGCACTGGCCTAAGGTGAGCTTGCTTAGTGGTGAGATTTGAGAGTGCCATAGCACAAATTGGTAGGGCTGTGGAAAATCATCTAGAGCAGGGGTGGCCAAACTTACTGACCCTCTGAGCCACATATGACAATCTTCAGAAGTTCGAGAGCCAGGTTGCGCCTGCTGGGGTGCGGGGTTTCAGCCCCGCTCCTGCTGAAGTCTTGAGCTTTGGCAGGCATGTCCCACGGGGCTGAAGCCCTGAGCCCCACCTCCCTGTTGGGCAGAAGCCAGAGGTGATGCGGGGGACGGACGGATGTGGGGTCACATGCCCCCCCCAGATTTTTGCCAGTGTTTGCTGACCCTGCTAGGTCACATGGTGCTGCTGGGCCCCCTCCCTGCACGGCAGCTGCTGGAGCCGGCAAATTGGGAGCTGCGGCTGTGTGGAGAGGCAGTGGCAAACAGCTGTGCGCTGCAGAGGGAGCCTCTCTTTTGCTGCTGCCTCTCCCTGTGGAGCTAACACCTGGGTGCTTCAGTGAGGGCTGCTGAAGGTAAGAGCGGGGGCATGCCTAGGAGGGTGTGACTCAAGCTCCTGTGGGGGGGACCTTTAAATTGTGCTCCACCCCCACTCTCAGCAAGCACCAATCATCTCTGGCCGAAGCCCCACCCCCCTTCCACAGGGCAGAAGCCCTGGGCTCCCCTCGCCCCTCCCGAGTCTCGTAGGCAGAACATGGGGGAAGGGTCCACGAGCCACACTTTAACTGTAAAAGCGCCGCATGCTGCTTGTGAGCTGTGGTTTGGCCACCCCTGGTCAAGTGCATCTACACAGACTCATAATAAACGCTACATCTTATATTCCATGTGTTATCAGTGTATGTTGTGTTTCAGAGGGTGTTGGAAAATTATTTGTGGACCAAGTAAAGACAATAGGTGAAATCCTGGCCTCAATGAAGTCAAAGGCAAAACTCCCCTTAACTACAAGGGAATTTTAGCCAATTTTATTGGTGATTTTTATACTGACCTCCTTTGTAAAGCACTTTGAGATTTACTCGTTACAGGTGCTGGCTATTATTATTACTCTTATACAGTTAATTTAAAACCATCTATGTGCGCGATCCTGAACCCATGACATCTATAGCAAAGCTCCCTTTGATTTCCATGGCTTCAGGATTTTGCCCTGTATTTGCTAATTTGGATGGTTCTCATTTGAATTTACTGTGTGACTGCTTTAACTCCACATGTCTGTAATAAACATAATTGGCAGGCATACAATAAACAGGATACAGAAAAGCTACTACTTGATTGAAACATGCTGTAATAGATTAAGCTTCAGCCTAGTCTGAAACCCCCTCCACAAAATAAATTATGCAGCAGTTCTGCAGGTTTCCTGGAATATGCATGTGGACTGTACTCTATATTTTCAGTACACACATGCAGCAAGACTATAGTGGGGTCTGTGACTTGATAATCCTTCTTCACTGTAGCTGACTAAGGTTTTTTTCATTTTATACCTCAATTAACACAAGGTTTACATGAAGCAGAGGTAATCTCGCTACTTATAGTAAATCATTGTTATTAGAATGTTTTGTTTACACACTGTAATATCACACATTGGTCCTGATGTTTTATAATTACCTCCCATTTACCGCAAACTGAGTAATAATTTTGTGGAAGAGGGAGAGACTGGGTCAGATTTTAATCGCAGCCACACTGGTGAAAATCCAGAGCAACGCCACTAAAATCAATGGGGCAGAGAGAAGTGAGAGCACCTCTGATTTCAGTCTCATCACTTAACAGGGAGCTTTTCACAGGGCAGAGGCAGAGGCTGAAAAGAAAAGAGGGAGATACCTAGGTGTGGAGAAAAGCAGGAAGAACCTCGGAGATCAAAATTCCACCAGCTTGTGGATTTGTCACGGTTTCATTGTTGTTGGCAGGTTTTTTAATCAGAACTGGCAAGCGGATAGAAATTCATTAGCCTACATGATGAACATACAGAGGTAGAAAAATATTTAAAATCTTGAAATATTACATTGTTTATAGAATGACCTTTTTTAACAAGCATTGGTCTCACTAGGGCAGCACTCTCTGATGAAGCTTGGAAAGTTCAGGGCTCTTTTCTTTTGCTTGAAGAATTTACTTGAATATTTTGTGCAAACACTAAAGGCCAAGTGCCTAATTCAACAGAAAATGTCATCAATGTCTGAATCCTGATGTCAAACCTTGCAGGGTTTATTGGTAAAGCTTGGTCTTTGCACTGGATTTCATGATGGTTTCTGTCTCAAATAGATCTGCTATCTTCTGTCCTTGTTTCACAACAATATCAAGGTTAGTTTCATTAGCAATTATCATAGCCACTTTTTCCTTGGCTTTTGCAGGTAAGTTTATGACTCTGCTTGGAATCAGCACTCCTCCAGGAGATTTCCTTCAAATGACTGCTATATAATTTCAAGTGTCTTCTTACTGTCTTTCGGGCAGATACTTACATCAAGCAATTTTTTTCTCACTCCTTGCCAGTACCACTTAGGGTGCCTTGTCTGCATACATTAGCATTCCCATTGGTAACTCGGCTATCTTCCTTGCAGTTCTCTATGCTCTCTTGGCTGCAGCACAAAATGCATGGTTTCTCAGGGTGTTCAGGTATTGCTCCCCCTCAGTAATTGGAGAGTACCCTGAAAAGTCTAGAGTTGGTCCTTAACAGCATGGACACATCAGGGTCAGGGCATATCAGTACTGCAGTATCCATTTCACTTCCTCAGGAAATTTCAGGTACACTATGACATATCTTTGGGTATTCATCCTATCTAAGGCCACATGGGCCTACTCCATTCAGAAGCTGTATTGACAAGTGCCTAAAATCTTCTGGTAGAAGAAGTGGAATATAATAGTCACTTGGGATCCAGTGTCAAGCACAGCTTTACATTTTATCCTTTCAATCAAACAGTGACCTATGCCAGAGGTCCTATCAGTCCTCCGTGGATATGTCTGGGTCCCTGGGACCTAGATGGCAGCCTTCCCAAGCCCTTCTGCAGTTTCCTGATTCCTCCCAACTGATCCTGGTTCATTATTCCTTCGCTCTTTTCTCCGTTTTAAAAAAATCACTTGTGTACTATGTAAAAACCCAACAATAAGCAGTACTATATATGTAAGGAAGCTTTGGTTGTATTTGTAACCCTTCTGCCAGGTGGAGCCAGCAGCAACCAGGGCTGGGTTCAATATCTAGTGGTACCTTTCCATCGATACAACACAGAACCGGCTCGAGCCCCCACCCAGTAACCTGGGAAAATTACATACCACTCCTGAGCGCCTTTGAGAGGCAATACTTCCCCTCTTGCAAGCACAGAATCCGAGTGTAGAAAAGAAGCTTTTAATAAAAGGAGGGAAGTAACTTGGAGTTAATTTGGGAAAACACCACGAACAGGGTTCATAAACATAAACCATGACTAAAAGACCCACCCCCAAGTAGGTTGGGCAGTGCCCTTTTCCCCTCTGATCCTTAAATCCAGCAACCCAGAAGTCCCTTTCACATGCCCAACCCTTCTCTGCACCCCACTCACAGTTGCTGTCCTTGGTCAGTGCAGTCCCAGAGTTCAGAGGTACATCTGCAGAGTTCACCTCCCACCCTGGGTGTGGGGTAAAGAGGCATCTTACTTGCTCCACTGGCCGCTCACCGGCCACCTGCTCACCATTCTCATCGCGCTTCTCTACCAGCCACCCAGCTGGCTGCTCGTTGCACCTTATCGCCGCCACCCTGCTGGACGCTTGTCGCATCTCTCTGCCAGCACCCTGCTGGCTGCTCATCACGCCTCTTCACTGCTGCCCAGTTGGTCACTCGTTCACCAGCTGACTGTCAGTCACTTTCTGCCTCTCTGCACATCAATCTCTCAGCAATTTTCATCTCTTTTGCACAGTGGGCAGAAACACTGCCCCATCTCAAGTGATTTCAGCTCTCAGTGATTTTAGCTCTTAGCAGGCAGGGCAGAAATACAGTCCTACCATAACTAGTTTCAGCTCTGATTAAACAATTAAAATAACAAAAGAGGCTCTTAATGAAGCCTATTTAGCTCTATTCTTTGGACAGTGGGGAAGAAGAGGTTAAGCCAGTCTAGAGAGGGCAGGGGGAGAGTGTGTGCAGCCTCCTGACCAAGACTCCTGTTCCCAACCCTCTTACTTTCACAGGGCTTTGGCAGTTGAGCCCCTGGCTCAATGAGGTCCTCTCTGCTAAGGGTGATCCCCCTCCCCCATTTGGAACAGGTTAAGCACAGTCCTGCTTCCCTGCATTCCCACAATAATCACAACATTGGTAAGAGCATTTCACTACCCCTGCATTCAGTACTGATCTGTGACCCAACACCAGCCAAGTTGATTACAATGAGCAAAACACCGCTCCATCTGCTGAATATCTAAGCAAAGCAGGAGCAAACTGTATTTACATAACCACACCCAGAGTCTCTCCCCCTCCGAGCTAGCTGTCAGGGAATTTTTAATATATATATATATATTTTAATATATGGAGATATACCTATCTCATAGAACTGGAAGGGACCCTGAAAGGTCATTGAGTCCAACCCCCTGCCTTCACTAGCAGGACCAAGTACTGATTTTGCCCCAGATCCTTAGGTGGCCCCCATCAAGGATTGAACTCACAGCCCTGGGTTTAGCAGGCCAATGCTCAAACCACTGAGCTACCCCTCCCTTCATTCATTCAGACCCTGCTTACATCCTCCCCCCCGCCGAGAATTTGTCATCCTGGCAAATCATGCTCCAGATTATACCAAATGCATGAGTTCTCCTCAGAGGGTCTGAGGAAACCCACTATGGCTGCCACAACCCTGTGAGCTAAGTGTATCACTTCCTCACTAACCACTGCAGGTGCATCGTAAGTTAGCCCGTTTACTGGCCTTATAACCCTGTCACGCCTATTGAGAGTGGGCATGGCAGGGGCAGTGGGGACTTCTTCTGGGGAGAGGGATGATGAGGGTTCCCTTGAGGGTACCCCCCTCTACTGGCACAGGCCCCTGCATCTCTTGCTTAGGTACTGGAATGCCCAGGGCACCAGAGATACCTACCACTTGTATGTCCTCTCTGTTCAGCAACCTAGGTGTGTCATCACAGGCCTGTTTTTCTTCCAGGAGGTCTGGGAATGTTAGTGAGGCAAGCTCATTGTCTTAGGCTGGTCTCATCATTGATGGGGGGTTGCCAGCAACAGGCCTAAATGCTTCTGCCCTGGAGTTTAGAACTGAAGAAGTGGAGCTCTCACTGGGTTCAGCTGATGGAGGCCGGAATCTGGTCTCCATTCTAGGATACTCCATGGTAGTGTCCTCCTCCTCAGACTCTCTCTCAGATGTGCTAGATAAGGGTGGATTAGCCCCACGGGGCCCACTGCACGTGTTGGGTGGTGGATTTGGTCTAGCACCCCTTTTCTGCCCATATCCCATGTCATGGTACATCCCATAAGGGGCGCCTACCAATTCCCCCACAGATAGTAGGAGGTTTCTATGTACCATCTTTATTTGCCCTGGCCCTGTCTCAGGTTTAATCTTGTAGACTGGCAGATCTCCCAGCTTTTCCACTACCAGGTAAGGTATTGCCTTCCATCTGTCAGCAATCTTATGTTCTCCGGCAACACCCACATTTCGTAGCAGAACTCTGTCCCCTGGCTGGAGCTCCTGCATCATACTGGTGCTTGTTACTATCTGAGTTCTTCTGGGCAGCAGCCATAGCCAAGCGATAAGCATCCTGAAGTTTTTCTCATAGTCGGGAAACATAGTGCAAATGTGTGTCATAGCTTTCTCCATCCTCTGATATCCCAAAGCACAGGTCTAAGCGTTAATTTTTGAAAATATTTTATTATGCAAGAGAATGATGTATGTAAAAGCTACAAGGATGTTAACTTAAAAGCATTCTTGAATTATAACTAATATGGTATTGGGGATGTCACTCTATCCTTAATTATTCTTTAGTGAAGCATTCACTTTCCTGTTCGCTGTTCTTTGATTGTTTCTATATTTTCTGGCAAACATAGGGTTGCCAACATTCTAATCACACAAAACCAAACACCCCTTCTCCAAGGCTCCACCCCTGCTCCTTCTCTCAGGCCCCACCCTGCTCACTCCATCTTCCCTCCTTCTGACGCTTGCTCTCCCCCACCCTCACTGACTTGCACCAGACTGGGGCTAGGGTTGCTAACTTTCTACTCGCACAAAACCAAACACCCTTGCCCCGCCCCGCCCATCCTCCAAGGCCCCACTCATGCCCCTCCCCTTCTCTGAGGCCCCACCCCCCGCTCACTCCATCCCCTCCCTCTGTCACTCACTCTCCCCACCCTCACTCACTCGCTCATTTTCACCAGGTTGGCTCAGGGGGCTGGGGTGTGGGAGGGGGTGAGGGCTGTGGCTGGGGGTGCATGCTCTGGAGTGGGGCCAGGGATAAGGGGTTTGGGGTGCATGAGGGGGCTCCGGGCTGGGGCAGGGGGTTGGGCTGCGGGGGGCTGTGAGGGCTCTAGCTGGGGGTGTAGACTCTGGGGTGGGGATGAGGGGTTTGGGGTATAGGAGCCCCGCTGCGCAGCACCACTGACCAGACAGTCAACGCCCCGGTCAGCGAGCCGCCAGGATCCCTTTTCGACTGGGTGTTCCAGTCAAAAACCAGACACCTGGTCACCCTAGGCAAACACTGCATCTTTTTAACTATGAAGTATATACTTTGTCTGAATTTCAGTTGTACAATAATTTATTACAAAGTATTCAGTTGCAGATGCAAGGTTAATATCCATTTTATAGAGAAGCATGTTCTGTTTTTAATTTTTCTGAATAGGAATTTTTTTAGCAACATTATCAGACATTGACAACATGTTATATTTATTATTTACACAATGGCTTTAATGAATGAGTCACAGATCAGATTTAATTATTATGTCCAAAAATGACAAGAACTGAAAACAAGAACTGAAATTCATCTATGGTGAATTATTTGACCCCTATAATTATAAGAAGGAAGCACAGCCCAGGTGTCTTCCTGTAACTAAGTATAATACTCCTGAGAACCTGAGTGCATTGCAAGTTACAATGTGTTTCTATTCAAAAAACAGTTTGTGTAAAGTGAAAACACAACTGCCCAGCACCATGCTTATTCTAAAATATAGTTGGGTATTTACAATCACCTACATGTAGAAAGATGGTGTATGTTGTGTTTGATGTTGGTACAGGCAGCATAATTGGCCTAACAGGAGGGAGAAAAAGTAAATATAGAGCTTAGTACATTGCCTCTCAGGATAGGACACTGATTGTTATATTTGCTAGGATCAAAGTCTGAAGATGAGAGAGCAAGGATGTCACCAACCGTTTAAAAAGGAGAAGCCTTTTCTAATTAGCAGAACTGCTCTCCTTTTGTTGTTCGTTATATGGAGGGTGTCACCAAGAAGAAGCAGCTCTGAATTTCAGATTAGCCTCAAATAATTTTGCTTCTGTCTTGTGCATAACATGAACAGTTATTCCTCTCCACACAGTGACTAATGTAGTACACCTCGGATTGCTTTCAGTCAGCAGGATGGTAGTTTTGTCTACTTATTGTATCTTTTAAAAAAGAAAAGATTTCTGTATATGGTGAAATCTTCAGAGCTGACTTATTCACCTACCGCGTCTTGATGTATGCTATTTTCTCACAGATGTCAACATGCTGGTTTGATAGAAAACTGAGATTTTTTTTTTAATGCAGTAACTTTGCTGGGGGGTTTTCTGGATAGAGAGGCTAATTTGCAATGATTTGCCTGTAAAAGTTAGTATGTAAACTGTGATCCTACAAATTCTTATGCATATGCCATGTTTACTGGCCTAACTGTGCCTCTGAGCCCTCCTGGTCTCTTTGAGTGTATGCCTACTAAGGTCTCAGGCCTCAAGCCCTCACCTCTCTCCAACTCTCAGATCAGGCCTTGGGTTGCACTCCCTCTGTGTATCAGCCATGATTACCACCACAGTCCTGACTTTTGTCCAGCACCCTTAGACTCTGGTAGGTCTAAGCTTCCTGTAACCCCCTGAGACCTCAAAGCTTGTCTCCCATAGTCCATTCCCTTAACTCACAATCCATTTCCCCTTTGTCTGGGAGAGTCTCCTTTAAAACTGCTTAATCTTTTTGGTCACCCCGCTTCCCAGAGACTGTTACTTTTTAACTGTTTATAGCCCTTTTATCTAATTTCTAGCCTTGGCAGAACAAGGCTTGCAATGTGTTGGAGATGGCATGTAAGGTCCTTGAAATGATAGCTTTCCTCATTGGCTTTCAAGTGTGTTCTGGGGCCATTGTCCTCCTCTTTGTTCTTCCCACAACCCCCTATGCAGCTAGATCGGGGATCAGCAACCTTTGGCCCGTGGCCCGCCAGGGTAAGCCCCCTGGCGGGCCGGGCCAGTTTGTTTACCTGCCACGTCCGCAAGTTCGGCCAATCGCAGCTCCCACTGGCCGCAGTTCGCTGCTCCAGGCCAATGGGGGCTGTGGGAAGTGGTGGCCAGCACATCCCTCGGCCGACGCCGCTTCCCTGTGGGGGACGCGGTAGGTAAACAAACCGGCCCGGCCTGCCAGGGAGCTTACCCTAGCGAGCCATGTGCCAAAGTTTGCTGATCCCTGAGCTACATCAATGCATTCATCCACAAAAGTCTTGTAACCCATTGTGACATCACCCAGGGTACAATCTGAACTGTGGGATCATTGTGCCCCCTTTAATTCTCCAGTCTGATGTGCACTATGCCCTGCTTTGCTGTGTGAGCTGACATCCTGCCACACACCCCAGCCTCTAGCATGCAAGCCACCCCCAGACATATACCAGAGTGCTATGCCCAGCTCCTCTTGAATTACATATAGGGCAACATTAATATATCCCTAGTCCCAGCCTTGCACCCCAGAAATGTGCTGTCTTGTTCCGTTCAGTTACTTACTGAGCTGTACAAGCTCATAAGGTCTGCCAGTTTAACAAAGAAATTGACCATGCACCAGCCATTGTAACCTGAGTAGATTCCCCAAACCCTTCCGTCAAAAATACACTGGTTTAGATTAAATATAAAACAGATTTATTAACTATAGAAAGATAGATTTTAAGTGATTAAGTGATATTGGCATAGAAGATCAGAGCAGGTTACTAAAGGAAATCAAATACAAAATTGCACCCTAATTCTTAAACTTTACCATGCTAATAATTCTAAAAGTGAAAGGATTTCTCTCACCCAAAACTTCACAGCGGTTCTTGCTAACTAGAATGCCTTCTAGTTAGGACCAGCCCCTCCCATAGTCTCAGTAGAGTTTCTTTGCCTTCCTGATGATCTTGCTTCCTTGTATAGAGATGGGAGAGGAGAGGCAGGTGAAGTAATGATGTCACTGTCCCCTGTTTATACTCTTCTCCTCTCTTTCAGGAATACCCCCCTGCTGGGGTACAGACACTAAGTCTGTGGTATAAGTGTGAGATGTAAGTGTGTCTCAGGTGATTGCAAATTCCTTTCTCCCACCTTTTGTCTATGTGAGGCTTGAGCAGTCTCCAGGGATGACATGCAAGTCCTTTGTTTATAGTCCCTTTGTTATTTCTAAGGGGATAGTCTGTGGGCATTTCCCAGACTCACAACATGTTTCACTAACAAACATATAATAAAATGTCCTAACTTCATATACATTGATGATACGCACATTTAAACAGGACAATGTTTCAGGAAATCATGGCTTTTCAACTCACAAGGCACAAAATATCATAACTATATACAACTGGTGAATATGGGGGTACAGGCTATTATTTTGAGGTACAGTGTGTCACACCCATTATCCAATAACCTCTCACTGAACAGGTCACATACAATATTCATGAAATTATTACATCTCAGTATTCCTAGCTTATTACATAGCAATTGCACTTTACTCCCATGAGCAGTTCCAGTTGAAGTCAATGAGATTACTTACATGAGTAAAGCTAAACACGTGCATTTTTGAAGACTGGAGCATAAATTGTATATATGGCCCTAGCTAGAGTTTAGATCAGATCCTCAATAAAATTCATTATCATAATATATTTTTGTTGATATTTTTACTTAGAAAGATTAAGCAAGGATCCTGCAAATAATTACATGTGTGTAACTTTATGAACTTTATGAAAATCCCTATTGAAATGTATAGGTCTACTCACATGTGTAAAACTAAGCCTGTACAGAAGTATTTGTGAGATTTGGACTTTAGTCTTTCCCCATGTCAGTGACAAAAGAGCAAAAGAGGAAAGTTTACAATTACAATTTATTTGTAGAAAAGTTGTCAGTTACAAAGTAAGGTCTCAACCTGCTCCCACCAAAGTCTATTGCAAAACTGCTACTGGATTCCATGCGAGTAGCATTGGGCCTCATGTTGTCTAAAAGAAAAGAGAGATCTGCTATTTTGTTTCTGCCACAGTTTGCTTTGCAATAACAAGAATAAGTGGGACTCAAAACAGTTCATTACCCATTTTGGAGTTATTCTTCCCTCCCCTGCCCCCACGCCCAGCTAAAATCCCTAAAAGCCTTGTCGGGGCAGCCGCAGAAAATGGGGCATGGATTGGGTTAAACATTTCCAGCTGGAGAGTGTGTAGCTGTAATTAGCCAACTGAAAGAAAGTAGATAAATGCCCACAAACATAAAGTCCTCCCAAAACACAGTGCTGATAATGACATGACATTCAGTTATGTGTTCACAGAAAGAAACTAACTACTGTTAGTGATGAAGGCAGATTTTGCTTTGCTGTGAAGTACCCACTTGTGGTGTAGAGGATATCAGTTACCAAAGAGGGGAGGCTCATTTAGACATGTGTATAATTGCTGCTATCGATTTCAAAGCTTTGGGGGCATTCAGTAGCAGGCATTTTGTAAAAGACTCTCAGGGTGACATTTGAGTCACTGCATGTTTGCAGATACTGGATAGTTTGAAATCTCTCTTTTAGAAAAGATTGGTAGTACTGGTCTCTTAGCACCACTCCAGGAATATGTATTTTTAGTTCACGAGATAGAACAAAAGTGATAGAGGTGCTAAAAATGTTTCTTTGAGCTCCTGATCATGACTTTGGAACAACTGAAGTAGAGACAGATTCCTGGAAAATATGTAGTAAATGTATAGGCCGTGAACTATATGAATCCATATAATATTTTACATAAGAACTAGTGCAAAATAAGATATTATATTTATATAACACCTTCCATCCTCAGTTCTTCCAAAGTGTTTTACAAATGCAACAAAGGAAAAAAATAATAAATAATTATACTTTAAATTTTCAAAATATTTTCCAAAAAACCTACACACACAAGGGTCACTTCCTCACTGAATTGCAGCCACTTAAGTGGTGAAATATGGCAGCTTTTTTAACAGACCGCAGCAACATTATACAACAGTTTGGGGCAGGAAGTGAAGACCTATCCAATTAGAAAGTCACAAGGGGGGGATTTTCTGAGTCAGAATCTACCACAATTAATTCCCATTGGAATTTGGCTAGAACATTGGGGAGAATACCTCTACCGTTGCAAAACATGTGCCATGGGATCTTTAAAGTCTACTAGTAGTCAGAACCTTAATTATGTCTCATCCAAAAGAATAGCACTGTCATCTGCTCACAGTGTCCTCTTGTACCCACTTAGTTTGGGCATTGGTTCATTACTAACTCAGAGGGAAGAGTACCACTTGCTGAATCACCCTTGGCTTTCTTTAGGTCTCTCCAGTTCAAGGACTGATCTAGTTCAGTCCTACTCTTTTTTTCTAAAACACCTTGGTCACTTAAGAGCCTATGTCCTGTAGAAAATCAATGGGTTCCGAGGCCACGTAAGTGCTTTTGACTATATGTTAGGATAGGAAAATTTGTAACATTTGTAGTTTCATGTATAGTAGATTAGTAATCTACTATCTGAACTCCAGGAACCACATATACAGGTCTGTCTCATCTTACGCTGGGGTTACGTTCCGCGATCAGCGCCTAAAGCGAAAACCGCATATAGTCAAAATTACATTGAGTGTAATGGTGGGCGGAATCGCCCGCACTACAGAAACAGTATTTAAATTGTTATTTTTCTCTTTTCTTTTGTTTTTGTTTTTGCCGACCGCGTAAAGCTGAAATCGCGCATGTTAAATGTGCCTAAGATGCGACAGACCTGTACCCAATAAGCCCCTCGCTTTCTAACATTAGTGTAAGTCTTAGGGCCAAAACCATAGCAGTCCTATGTAGTGGGTGACAGAGCTAAACCATCTCACAAGGAGCAGTTCAGAGTTTGTGTCACAGTCTCTCCCAGCTTTGCTCATTACATGTGAGCTCTGCTGGGCCTGGGGGCTAGGAGCATGAACCTACCCATTCCCATCCTCCTTCTGTTGTATTCTTTGGTGGGAGAGGAGCAGGAGGGAGTAGACCCAGTGTTCCCAGAGCACATGGAACTCGGGGGCAGCTATTATGAGTGGACCCTGCACAACACATGAGCAGGGGGAAGCTTCTTCCTCACCCCACAGCTGCAGCACGGCCAATCACAATCCAAATACTCTTAGTAAAAAGCGATGGCATCAGCAGAAAGCTGTTATCACTCAGCACTCTGGCATGGGGAAAAAGAAGGAAAATACAAAGCGGGAGATAACAGGCCATAAGATAAATAATCAGCACACAGCCCTCTTCAACAGAAATCCTCATTGATTTCTTTAAAGTTGCACTTGACTTGTGTATGTAAAGTATGAACAAACAAGAAATAAATCAATAAAAGCCTGAGAATAAAATGTGGCAATATTTTCATACCGTGCAATAGAAAATAGCAATTACCCATAGTCTGCTCATGTTTGAATCTCTAGCATCACACTCCCGCTGCACCGCAGGAGGCTTTGTGTCTACCTGAGGCTGAAGGAGTCCTTAATCTACCCCCTCCACATGCAAAACAACCAAAGATTTGCATGGCACTGTTTTTTTCTTCACAATGGCAACAACTCTCTGTTGAAATGTAATTACTATTCCATTGTTCTTCATTCCCCATTTGCTGGGCATGTGGCTCTAGGGGAAGGAGGTGGAGGGATGCAAAGAGGAGAGGGTTAATATGGAGGGCTGCATGGGGCAAGATTGCCCTGCCCAGCCGCTCATGGGGCCCAATTGCATGGGTCACCCAACCATGGAGTCTTTCAAGCTGCTTCTGGACTGCTGCAAGGATCATGCAGGGGACTCAGGCTGTGGTGTAGATGATGCACCAGAAGATGCTACTCTTGAGATCATTAGTGATATGAATCACTCAAACAGCTTTTTCTGCTGAGCTCTGTCCTCCTCCCTTAGCCACTGTTCCTCTTCCAGGAACTGCAAAGTAAGTGCCTGCTCCCATGCCGAAACCCTGTCCTCAAGCTGTGCTGCCAGCCTGAGCCTTGCCTCTCAGCATACCTTTCCTGCAGTCACAAGTCCCTCTGTCTTTGGTACTGGACTTGCTTGTTGGCCCCATCCAGAATTTCAACCATAAGTTCATCATGGAAAAACTTCCTCTTGGAACAGTCTATGAAGGGACGTTGGCTCAGGCTGCTGCTGCGATGTGGGTGAGCTGTGGAGGTTCTGCAGCCAGTAGACATCCAGGGGCCTGGATCAGGATAAGACATGGGGTTATTGTCTCAAAGTACTCACTGCAGGAGCACAGAAAAATTCCTCATGGAATTTTAAGGACATAAAATGATACATTTACCAACTGAACTTCAATATATTGTGAGAAGGATGCTTCAGACCATAGAAGCCTCCTGGATACAGCTTGGTTAATCACAGTGGAATAATTGAAGGCACAATGGTAAATTAAAAATCCAAACTGTTTTTTTTATTTTAGAAAATTACAAAACTACTTGGGTTTTTTTTGGCGGGGGGAGGCTGCGGAAGGAGGAGTATGCTATGAGTGGCCGTGCTACAAAAGCTTTTTCTGTGATTTCAGGCCTTCCGCATTTTGGAGGACATAACAGTTCTTGTGGTAATTGACTGATAAGGGGAGATGTTATTCCAAGCTGCTGATGGGAAATCTGCAGTTTATGCCACAGAAGCATAGGCACCGACTCCGTGGGTGCTCTGGGGCTGGAGCACCCATGGGGAAAAATGAGTGGGTGCTCTGCACCCACTGGCAGCCAAGCTCCCCTCACCCCCCACCCCACCTCCTCCTCCCCTGAGTGCGCCACGTCCCTGCTCCTCTGCCTACCTCCCAGCGCTTCCTGCCCAGCTGCCACCAAACAGCTGTTTGGGAGTGTTAGCACACTCTGGGAGGGAGGGGGAGAAGCAGGAACGTGGTGCGTTCAGGGGAGGAGGCAGAGAAGAGGCGGGGCCGGGGCGGGGATTTGGGGAAGGGGTTGGAATAGGGCAGGGGTCTCAAACACGCGGCCCGCGGGCCGCATGCGGCCCGCGGGGCTCTTGCGTGCGGCCCGCCGAGCTCCCCTCCCCTCCCGCACCCCTCTGCCTACCCGCGGGATTCCCCTCTGTGGTGCTGCGAGCCCCGCGCTGCTTTCAGAGAGCAGCCGAAGCAGCCGAAGCAGCCAGCAGCACAGCCCCTTCGGGCGGGGGGAGGGGGAAGAAGGCAGAGGACTCCTCCTTCCAGGCACCGCCCCCCGCAGCTCCCATTGGCCGGGAACAGGGAACCGCGGCCAATGGGAGCTTTGTGGGAGGTACCTGGAGGAGTGGCAAGAGCAGCACATGGCTGCAACCCGGAGCCCCTCCCCCTCCCCCAGGGGCTGCAGGAACAGGGTTCCAGCTGCTTCCTGGAAGGGAGCAGCGCGGGGGGACAGGGCAGGCAAGGAGCCTGCCCTGGCCCCGGTGCGCGCTGCTGCCACCCCGGAGCCGCTCTAGGTAAGCGGTGCCGGGCTGGAGCTCGCTCCCTGAACCCCTCCTGCACCCCAACTCCTTGCCTGAGCCCCCTGCCGCACCCCGCACCCGTCCCGCACCCCAACCCCTTTCCTGAGCCCCCTGCTGCACCCCACACCCCTCCCGCACCCGAACCCCCTGCCCCGAGCCCCCTGCCACATCCCGCACCCCAACCCCCTGCCCCGAGCCCCCTGCTGCACCCTGCACCCCGACCCCCTGCCGCACCCCTCACCCTCTTGCACCCCACACACCAACTCCCTGTCCTGAGCCCCTGTTGCACCCTGCACACCTCCTGCACCCCCTGGGGGCAGCGTTGGGTGGGGACTTCGGGAAGGGGTTTGAATGGGGCGGGGAAGGGGTGGGAAGAGGTGGGGCAGGGGCGGGGCCTAATGGAAGGGGTGGGGTGGGGGCGGGGCCAGAGGCAGCGAGGGGCGTGTCAGTGATGCGGCCCTCGGGTCAATGCACTGGTCCTCATGTGGCCCTCGTGGTCATTTGAGTTTGAGACCCCTGGAATAGGGGCAGGGAGGGGGCCGAGTTCGGGCGGTGACTTTGGGGAAGGGGTTGGAATGGGGGTGGGGCAGGGGTGGGAAGAGGCGGGGCAAGGGTGGGGCCTCATGTAAGGGGTGGAGTGGGGGTGGGACCGGGGGCAGGGGGGGGTCGAGCACCCATGGGAAAGAGGGGAAGTCGGTGCCTATGCACAAAAGTATTAAAATGTATATTGGCTGAGCAGCACATCTATGAGTGGAGTGGGCCAATCAGCTAGCGAGGTGGCCCTGTAAAATGCGTCCTTCCCTGAAATGTGACTAACTACATAGAGATCCTGCTTCAGGAAAAGTCTGTAGCTATCAACACACACGATTGAGTCAGAATTCATCAGGGAATCAACAGGATGCTACATTAACTTCCATATGACTTAGCCTGTTATGACTGCATGCAACAACACAGAAATCCACAGCCTTTTCCCTCCTCGCCGCTGGCAGATTTCTGGACAAAATTTAAAACTGCTGGCATATTTGGGACAAATGATTTTGGCACCTATGGACCTCACGGAGTACCTCTTATTGAAATGGATTAGCTTTGTGAATGGAACACATTTCCCCAAACACACATACATAGTTCACTGTTTCCAGGCGGCTTGATAGACTGTAGAATGGTTTTAGAGTGGCATTCTTACAGTAAAGTGCCTGAAACCACTATGGCTTATTGCTAAAAGCAGCCAAGTCAGCAGGCTGTAAAGTGGCCATGCAGCAGGCTTAGCTTAACCAAGGCAGGAGGGGAGGGGGTTTTGGGTGCCACAGAAAGGGCAGATTGACACTGTGTCCTTCCTGATAAGAATTGTGTTGAAGTTGCTGACACATGCATTTTAGGGGCCTCAAGGCTGCAAACTCTGAGAAAAAAAACACACCTGGTTAATCAATAATCAGAAGGAAACCTCTTGCTTGACCGTTGAAACTGCTTACTTAACAAGGTTTCTTTAAGTGACATGTCATTGTATTACTAATGTATAAATAAGGGGGGAAAGTTTGAGGACTGGTCCCTCTGGATGCATCTTGTGTTCCCCACAGCCACACTCAGCTTCCGTAATTATCGAGGGTTGGGGCTGTTTTACTAACCTGTTGCAGACGTGTGTAAGTGCTTGAGACTAAGTAAAGTTTAGCTTGAAGTGAAAGCACTCTTGTGTTGTCCTGTTTGTGCCAGCCATCTATTGGTCAGACAGCCGTGTCTCCCCTGATTTATTTCCTGACACCACCTCGGACAGAGTAAAAGTTACCAAGAGCTTTGGGTTGAAAGAACCCTGGGTAACAGAATTTGGAGGCTCCGGCGAGGATTGGTAGAGAGGAAGGAGACGGATGGTACAAACAGTTTGTAGTTTGTCCATTACAATAGGAGGTAAAAGACGGCGGGGTGGGGTCGCTCCCTACAAGTTCCCGTGTCGCAGTTCGCAAGTTAATTTACAGATACATTCTGTTCCTGGGACTCAGAACTCAGGCTGATTGCCTGCTCGAGTGGAGAAATTATGTCCAGAGACAGGGAACCAACTCCAGGACACAGCCCCAAAGATCAGAGCTCCCAGACCTTAGCACTCTGCCAATGACACCGTTCAGAAACTGGAGTCCCCCAGACAGACCTGATTCTGACTGGCCATCAAGAAAAGTTCATCTGTTTTATTGGGAGTGGTGAGCACTGTGTGTAGTGTGTGCATTCTGTTTTTGGTGATTGTTAATAAATAGAGGTTATGTAGTACATTACTGTGTAAGGCTCTTTCACTGGTAAAAGACCCTGTAAACCTGCAAAAGATTAAGCCCAGAGTCCACAGGGAAAGGGTGTTTGCTCGGAGCTCGTGAAGGAGTAGAGCCCAGAGCCCACGGAGGGGTAAAGTTAGGTGCTTTACGCCTGGAGCCCTAGGAACTGGGAAAGGGTGGGGGTGCCTAAATTAAAAGGGATACGCCTTGAGCCCTAGGAACTGGGGTAAAGGTGGGTGCCTTGGAATGTGTGAGTAACAGAGAATTTTGTGCGGGTTACAAATTTGGTGGAGAGAATGCGGGCAGCCTAAGGTCTTTTGGACTGAACTGATAGAGTCTAAGACAGTAAACAACAGCAAAGTACTTGTGCCTTCTGTCAGAAAGGGTTGCTACCTATCTGGCAGAATGACCACCCCAGAGCAACAAGAGAGAAAGGGAACAAAGAAAAGGGACCAGAAGGGGTGGGGTGCGTTAGTTGAGGAGCCCACCCTCCTTGCTAAATGGTTAGTGGGACAAAGCCTGTGCCCATGAGAAGGTGCGGTTCACTGAGGAAAGCAGGATCGGGACCAGACAAGCAGGCAGGCAACAGATAGACTGGAAAACAGGTTGGGAGCCCTGAGGGGCATGGTGGCAGGAGTAAGGAAAGGAGTAAGTACAGGCATGGGGAATTCAAATCCCTGGGACAATACTTGGAACGGTAAACTCTGATTTGATGAAGGTGCCATTTTGGGAGATAAGCAAGCGATTTAAGGAAAGAGAGTGAGAAGTTAACTCTGCAGAGGCTGGAGGGAATTAAGCAGTTGAACCTTGTAAAAATGTTAACAAGAAAAGTGTTATAGAAAAATAATTCTTGGTTTCTTTGCAGCCATTCTGAAGGAAAAATGGGCCTTTTTCCAAAGGAATGTTGTAATAAGCCAGGCAAAAAGACAATCTGATTTAAATCATTTGACTGAACAAACTGACCCCAAATGTATACCAATGTAATCTATGTACGCTGTGTAAAAATTAAAGCAGTGTAAGGGATGTTAAGCAAAAGAGTATGTATGTATCTGTGTGTGTGTGTGTATGTGTATAAATATATTGTGTACATATGTGGAGTGTTCAGGACCTAAACCAACACTCCTGGCTTGTAAAACTCTGTTTTGTAGGTTTAAGATAAATTGGTTTTTGTTTTGGTTTTAAATAACACCACTAAAAATCCATTTGAATCGTTCATTCAAAGTTGGAAAACTGACAGACACTTTTTTGCCAGACACAGGTAACTGGTGTTGTTTGGCTTTGGGATTTAGCATTTAACCCTTAAGGGACCTCAATGCTTTATAAAGTTCAATATCTTTTTAAAGACCAGTGGCAGGGCAGTCAAACCCAGGAGAATGGGGAGAAATTCTGGATCCTTTTTTTTTTTTTTTTTTTTTGGTAACAAAATAGCAGATAAGAGCTGTAGTAAAAAAAAGAAAAAGAAATTTAAAAAGACAGTGCCCCTCTGGAGCAACAGCAGGGGTGAGGTGCAAAAAAAAAAAAAAAAAAAAAAAAGCAGCAGACCATTAGAAACACTGGGCCTTAAGGTGGCTCTGAGTAATGAGACTGTCACTTTGATAAAGGTACATGAAAACTCTGTGAGCACAAAAGAAACAGTTACACCTTATGTACAAATGGATATGGCTAATGTAATGTTATAGAAGTTACACCATGAAAGGAATGTGCATTTTCCCAGGACATATGCAGTGTATATTGTAGAAGGGGTAAAAGAAATGCAAACAAAACATGCTACTTAATTAAAATCCTGGTAGGGCTCTAAAGGGAGCCACAATAGGTTGTGTTTTCAGGAGTTGAAAGTGAAAAAAAAAATCAAAACTCGTGTGGAAGTTGATTGTGTCCCTTTTAAGACAGAGTCTCTGAGCTGCTGATGGCTTTGGATCCAAAAGCAAGCCAGAAAGCGTCTGTGTTAATGCCAATTATCTAACTGATAGAGGAAGGAGAGAACTGCCCATAAATGGCAGCACAAAGGAGCTGCAGATAATGAACATACCTGGTCAGCAAACAAACTACCTGAAACCAAAAGGCTCAAATTATGACCCTCCAGAGGAAGGTGGAAAAAGTCAAACCTAAAAATAAGAGAGGGACAGGTTAACCCTAAGTAGGAAAAAATATAATTTTTTGTGTGTGTATGCAGGGCTGAAATCTGAAGACAGGTACAAAAGGGGTCTGCTTATATGCACGACACCCCTACCTTTTAATTCACCAAACCCCCAAGGATATAATTAAATTAAAAAGCCTATGCAAAAATTTCAAGAGAACATTGAACACACTGGCCTGAAAAACAAATTGTCTAAATAAAAGGCATGGTATAACAAGATACTTTTAATAGATTTTATGTTAATATTAAACATTGGGATAAATTTAATGTTAATAAGTACCCCTGTAATAATGTATAGTGTGTATGATTTTTGAAAAAACCTTTAAGGTGGTATGGTAATGATGCTTCTCAGCTATTACCTGTGAATAAACTTAACAGTTAGCACAGCAGAAAAAACATTACAAACGTGGTCTGCCGTATAAGAAGAAAAACTGAGGTACACCACCTCATAAACTTAATAACTGAACAGTGGGATAATTTCCCCTAAACCCTTAAAAGGTAGGAGCCATTGAAAGCTGGCCTGCCTATAGAACAAAAACACAGGAAAGTATGGGGGTAATTCCTCTGTTTTGCCTGCACTCAGCAAGGATATTTGTAAAAAGAAGGGATATTTTAAGCAATAATCTGCCACCCCAAAAGGGGTAGAAACATGTTCTTTTTGTCTTCCAGAAAATCAGGAAAAGCTGGTACCAGCTGAAGAGCAACCCAGAATACCATCAAAAAGAACGAGGAGTACTTGTGGCACCTGGATCTACTGTCGCGACAAAGATTCTGTTTTGTGTTTTGTTTGTCTTGTTGCTAGCATTATTGTGTATTGTGTTACAAAAAAAGGAAATACTGCATTAGGCAGAAAAGGATGAACAGGCATTTTAACTGTATTTACAGAAACCAATGTTGCAGAAGGGCGGAGGTCAAGAAATGCCAGTCTGTTAACAGGGAAACATCATTAGGTGGTAAAGACACATTTAAAGGCAAAATATGCACGAGACACAAGGTTTATCTGTTGGTGGGAATAAAAGGGTGGACATAAAAAAAAATTAAAGCACAAAATGAAATTACGAAGGGAAAAAGAGTATGTGAAAACATTGGTTACTAAAAGAATAAGACCTGCCAATTATTATTTCTTAGTCAACTTCCAGCATGCAAGCCCAGCTGAAGGCACCTGGGTATTGTATACAATTGGATGTAAGGAAAGAAAAGCCATTGCAACACCTTCCTTAATTACTATAAGGGGCAGTACAGTAAAGGCCCAGTGAAGGTATAGCTGCCTTAATACTATCTCAGTGTGAACTACTGAAGGTTATTGGATTTGCCTGGCAGCCGGGAGGGGTGGGTAGCCTAAAGAAAAGGCTCCCGAGAAATGTATTGAACTGCTTTGGGTGGAAGTGGATTAGAAGTTGGAGTGCTGGATGCTACTAACATAGAGGTATTGGCAAACAAACGAAGTTATGTTATAAATGTTTCTGTCATATTATAGGCTGCAAACTCTGGGAAAAAACCACACCTGGTTAATTAGTAATCAGAAGGAAACCTCTTGCTTGGCTGTTGAAACTGCTTGCTTAACAAGGTTTCTTTAAGTGACATGTCATTGTATTACTAATGTATAAATAAGGGGGAAAAGTTTGAGCACTGGTCTCTCCCTCTGGATGCATCTTGTGTTCCCCTCTGCTGTGCCACTCGAGAGCCACACTCTGCTTCGGTAATTATCGAGGGTTGGGGGTGTTTCACTAATCTGTTGCGGATGTGTGTAAGCAGGGTGGGTGCAAGGATGTTTTGCACCCTAGGCGAAACTTCCACCTTGCACACACCCCCTTCCTGAGCCCTCTGGCAGTTCTCCGCGCCCCCCCCCCCGAGGCGCCCCCCCCTGCGGCAGCTCCCCCTGGCCCAGGGAGCCGTGCGGCAGGTCCCCGCCCCAGCTCACCTCTGCTTCGCCTCCTCCCCGAGCACGCCATCGCCACTCCACTTCTCCCGCCTGGGAGGGAGAGAAGCAGAGCAGGGCGGCATGCTCAGGGGAGGAGGCGGAGTAGAGGTGAGCTGAGGTGGGGAGCAGTTCCCCTGCGTGCCACCCCCCCCTTACTTACTGCAGGCGGCCCTCCCCGCACCTCCCTGCCCCAGCTCCCTCCGCCTAAATGCTGACGACGACCGGGGCGGCCGAAAATTCGGCCGCCGCGGTTGCCGCCGAAGGACCCGAAATGCCGCCCCCCAAATGCTAGTGCCCTAGGCGACTGCCTAGGTCCCCAATGGGTGCACCGGCCCTGTGTGTAAGTGCTTGAGACTAAGTAAAGTTTAGCTTTAAGTGAAAGCACTCTTGTGTTGTCCTGTTTGTGCCAGCCATCTATCGGTCGGACGGCCGTGTCTCCCCTGATTTATTTCCTGACACCACCTCCTACAGAGTAAAAGTTACCAAGAGCTTTGGGTTGAAAGAACCTTGGGTAACAATTATTTTTAAGAAATAGGAATGGTCCTAGCAAAAATCTGTACGTTTCCAGTGAAAATACACTTTAAAGGTATTCTTTACTATTTGCATGTCCCGGTTGCCTTTTTGAACTCCATGTGGTGGTAGTGGGGAGATCCATGCTGCTGGCATACAATCTGCCATTAGAGGATACACACTGTTAGCTGGCATTTCTCATGAATTTTGCATTGGTTCATAGAGCAGAAATCCCTCCCATTACTATATTAATAAACATTAAGATGGAGCCAGATACTTACTACTGGGCTCAGAGTGGCTTCTGTCCTGTGTGTGTCTGCGGCAGGATCAGCTCCTCTGAATATGTCCCCAGAATGTGCTGGCTGCTGCTCCTGCTCCAAAGCCTGCTCTGGAATCAGTTTCAGCAATAGAGAGACTTCATTGTCCCCATTCTGTCCCTGCTGCTGGCTCCCATCAGTCCTTTTGCTGGATTCTGGGGTCAGCAGGGCACCATCCCAGCTGAGCAGGTCATCACGCACCATAGTTGGCTCCATGCTGGGTGAAATACCCAGCACCCGGTCAAACGCCTCATAAAATGGGCATGATTTTGACAAGTTGACCAAGGTGTGGTTCTGCTTCCTGGTTTTCCGGTACTCACTCTTAAGACACTTAATCTGCTCCCTGCACTGGTCACCAGTCTGGTAAATTTGCAAAGCTGCCAGCTTCTTTGCCATTTACTGGTATTCATTCCTGGTACTCTTACTTAAGCCCACAGTTTTGCTGGCCCTGCACCAAAATCTGGCTGTGCTCCCATGACCATGAAGCAATATACCAAGGGCAGTTGCTTCAGTTTTCAGTAGAGTAGATTGAAGATTCCTGAAATAGAAAGGACAAAAAAAGTTGGACCATGGGATTGTGGGATGGGATTGTGAGATTTTTGGAGGACTCCCAGGACCTGAGTCAAGTGGGGCTGCGTCTACACTGCAAAGCAATAGGGCTCAAACCTTGGGTCAAGGCTTGGCCTGGGCTCAGACCCTGCAGTCTTGCAGGGTCCTGGAACCCTGGATCTAATACCTGGGTTAGTGCAATTTGTGTGTGGCTGGAAGGAGCAGGGGTTCGGCTTGAGCCTGAGTCTGAGCCTGGGCTTATGTTGCAATGTAGACATACCCTTACACATGTTAATCTGTCATTTCCAAATATTGCAAGGTCTTTGCATTGAGTTTGCTAATCAGTACTCATTTTCCTGTGCCAGTTCTCAGGTAGCAGGAGCTGAAAACTGACCCATTCTTTCAGCATGGAGATCAACAGTCACCTAATATGAACAAGTGATTCCATAGCATAAAGTATCCTTAAAATCCAGTGCTACACGCTCCCAAAGTTGGAGGCCTGATTCAAACTAAGAGCCTTAATCCTCATGTTCCAACTGAACTATCTAATCTACTACTATAACAATTTGTGTTCACCTGAATCAGAATCTGACATGCTCTAGGAATGCCCCTTTCTTGTCTCAGAATTCTTTAGCATAAGTACAAAAAAAAAAAAATCCAAACTGAGTTTCTCATCTTTACTAGTTTCCAGAGCATTTTTTCTTTCTCCAAGTTTCTCCCAATGCTCCTTATGTTTCTTTAGACTTTTCTTTTGTTGTTCCTGTAAGTCAAATGAGAACCTGAGTCCAAACCTAATACACAAGAATTTCTCCTCCTACTCCAATAAATTGCTTTTATTTTTTTAGCCTCTAAAACATCATGTCAATAAAGCTCATAAGAATAATTTGTGACTCTGCTAATCTAGATGAATTAACATTCAATCAATTACTTTATTTTAAATACTGGCCCTAACTAAAATGCCTCAGAGCACTTTATAGTAGTACAGAAAACTAAAACACTGTTCCAAGTAAAACAATAAAGTGAATTAAAAGCTGGGTCAAAGAGATGGGACATTAGTGCATTCTTAGAAACAGCCCAGGGTTCAGCAGATTTAACCTGCCGTGCATTGAATGAATATAGACAAGAAGCATATTGTATCACAGATATGACTATGCAAGAGAATGTGTACCTGAAGTGTAAAAAGAGGCTGAGGCAAAGTGCAGAAATCTGCTGCAGACAAAAGGATTCAATATCACGCTATTGTTATTTGGTAATAAATCAGGCACAGAATTATCAACGTATATGTTTGCTGTGGCCCCATATCTTGTCATTTCTCATGATTCATTTTCCTGGGAGACTTCAGTAATAGGTGTGCATAGTAATATAATGTATCTGTCATGTATCTCCTCCAGGCAGAGGTTAGGTCCTTCCAACCCAATAGATGGTCCAGTTGTGCTGGTCCAACTTTGAAGTCTCATTGATCCAAAGGGTTTCCAGAAGTTTTTGGTGGAGAATGGTGTTCAGCAGCCAGACCAGTATATTGACAGTCCTAATAGGTCATTATAAACATCTGATAGCCATCACCAACCATGATCTGGCCCCTAAGCACCCTTTGATCTTGGTCTGTCCTCACAGATCACCATGTTTCATTGATGAAGTGGAAAAGTAGGAAGTTGAATCATAAATGGCAGAAAATCAGACCCAAATCCAATCAACTGTAGCACAAGGAGATCATACAATCCTATGATATGGCCACGAAGGAGACTAAGAAATCCTGTTCCTTAGAGTCTCTCCCTCAGGTGAAGTGTTCTGGAAAGCGAGCTGTCTAACTAACTAACATAGCCTTCCCTTGGTTTCAGACTCAAGTCTGCAGGCAACATTTATTTAATCTAAGCCAGTCGCCATGACTTTGTGAAAACAGGGACAAATTAGTAGTGGACAATCTTACCAGTGTCCCGAACAAAGCTGCAGACATGTTTTGTTGGTAAGGATTCTGAAAGCACCAGGAAATCTATTCCACCGTTTGCAAATTAGTCCAATACTCTTGGCTAATGGAAGCCTGTGTATGTGTGTGTGTTGGGGTAGACTTCCATCAACATGAAAATATGCCATTGTTTAACTTTTGTTAAAAAAACAATCACTTAATAGCAGTGATATTACTCTGTATCTAATGTCCCTTTCTTGGATAACATTATAGACAAGCTAATTCATGGGCCAGTTCCAGAAGCACCTTTCTTAAGTATCCTTTACCAATAGGCTTTCTCTCTGTTGCTTCTCCAGGGACTTGAGAGATGGGTCTCTTCTATCCAGTCCCTCAGGACTCTCCGGCATGCAACCTGGTTAGTTGGGTTGCATAATGGGAACACAATTCTCCCATGACTGACAGAACAGTTCAGAATTACTGGGAGCTTGATGATAAACTAATCACATGGGTGAACTGAAAGAAAAATGTATGTTTAAGGGACATCTGAAGTGAAATTAGAGCTACCTCCTCTGGGATGGTTCATGGGGGTGAATGTGATGATGTGTGCACACTATACTTACACATCCTACAAATACTGCCTTACTGAATGTCTGAATACACATCATAGTGTCCTGCTCTGCCAACTGCCTGTGGGCACTGTATTCTGTGCCTCTTCTGCTTCTGTTTTTGTGAGCAGGCACTGGTCAGCCTTGACAGTCTTTTTCAGTGTTAGCAATCAGGTGACATTGTTCAAGAGGTACCATTTTAGCCATTACTATGATAAAATAGTCTCGTCTTGTCAGCTGAAGATTGTAGGAAGAAATTTGGTTTGACCAACTAAGGAGTAGTGTCCTGGACCATAATTTCTAGGATACAGGAGAAAAATTTGGGTAACTGAGAGTTCATATTATCCCTAAAGGATTTTAGTCACTCCACAGCCTTTAGTTTACTTATCTATTTACCATTCAGAAAGCAAGTGTCCATTTCAAATGTACCATGATGCACACTGTGAAGCAAAAGGACTCCCAAGCCCCCTGTGGGGTAACATAGCTGCAAAATCATCAGAGGGTTGATTTTTTAAAATGATTTCTGAATAGGTCCACGTGCTTCTTGTAACAATGTAGCTTCACTGAAGTTTAATGCCAACTAAAATACTAGTAGACTGCCAAGGTTTTGCCTGTCCTTTATATCCTAGGTAGAGTATCACAGCTAGATCTTTACAAGCTGTGTATTAAAATATAAATGGTAACAAGTTTCCATATAACTTAAGGCTTTATTAGTTATTTTATAGATTCTGCGGAAAAGCAAATTCAGTCTGCCTGCCTTGCTGAGCAGTTTTCATTGCTGCTCAACCAGCATCATGCTGTCTTAGTGCAAAGGCGCTTTGAATATCTATTAGTGACTTCCAGAATGAATCAATGAGGTTTCCAAGGCTGTGCTGCATCAGTCACATTGAACTACCTGGGAAATTTCAAAGACTTTAGGTAGTCAATCACTTAGCCTTTTGGGACTGGTGAATTGAAAGGCTGTCAAGACCACACACAATGTTTCCGTATGTTTTTAGTTACTTGGCTATTATAGGGAATTTACCCCGGGGCAGAGGGAAAGATTTGCCCAAATGACATTCTCTCACTAGCAACAAAGCCCCTTGGGCCCCTTGGGCATTAGAAATAATTGATGAGAAAGTTAGACTTTCGTCACCCGTTCAGAGTGTGAACTATAGCTCCCTTTCTTTTGTGGTTTCACAATATATTCTGCATTCTAATTGAATTCTCTCTGGGTACAAGATTAAATTGGAGGAAATAACAGAGTTAAACATCACTTTGCATGTGACCAATTAATTCTGTGTGGTAATGAATGAATTGGAAAATAACATGTTTTCCTTGTGTTGTGACTTGTCACATAATTTATAGGAAAGGATTCTATATACTTAAGTACATAAATGTTCTTGTATATGATACACAGCAGCCAGTGAGTGCTTTTGTGGGATTTGAAATGGGCATGTTTTAGCTGACAGGCTGTTCTGTTGTTACAGGGAGATTGTTTTTTGCTGTGCTGTTGCTGGTTTCTGTTGTTTTTATAATGATGATTTGTTGATTAAGAACATAAGAACGGTCACACTGGTCAGACCAAAGGTCCAACTAGCCCAGTATCCTGTCTTCTGACAGTGACCAATGCCAGGTGCCCCAGAGGGAATGAACAGAACAGGTAATCATCAAGTGATCCATCCCCTGTTGCCCATTTCCAGCTTCTGGCAAACAGAGGCTAGGGACACCATCCCTGCCCATCCTGGATAATAGCCATTGATGGACCTATCCTCCATGAATTTAGCTAGTTCTTTTTTGAACCCTATTATAGTCTTGGACTTTACAACATCCTCTGGCAAAGAGTTCCACAGACTGACAGTATGTTGTGTGAAAAAATACTTCCTTTTGTTTGTTTTAAACCTGCTGCCTATTAATTACATTTGGTGACCCCTAGTTCTTGTGTAATGAAGAGCAAAATAACTCTTTTTAGGTATCTTAATTATCTAGGCAGGTATCTTTTTGTCTCTTTATTGGTTCAAGTAAACAAAAATATTCATCCTATTGCCATTCTACCACTAAAGGAAAAAGTCACGTTTATGAATAATAATAATAATGGCACTGGGAATATGAAACCATAAAGCAAAATCCCACCTAAAATGTGTTTGTTTCCTTTTATTTCAGCTATGTAGAACTGAGGAAAGGATGCAGGCAAGAGTAGTGGTTTTCTTAAGGAAAATGTTTCCATAAGCATTTGAGAACTTTGAGAAAGGCTCCTGAACATTAACATCAATGGATTTTTGTTCCATACAAAAATCTGAAGGCAAACCTGATATTGGCTGCATCTTACTGGCTTTACTCACCTGAATTCTTTCACTCATGTGAGTTAGGCAAGCAGGATATGGCCCACAATAGTAGAGTTCTGCAAATATGTCATTTCTGCAGGGATTCTTTATTTGGTGACAACTTTCCATATTACAAAATATCCAGCAGACATTATTTATGGAAGATGGTTTTTTTTAAACAAATTTTTTGAGGGCTGGAAGAATTTCACATGATATGCTAATTTTGAAATGTCCAGGAGGAAGATATTTAATTTCTTGTTTGCTTGCTGCTATGACCAAAGAGAAGAACAAAAAAACTGCATTGAAATGTAGATGGGAAACTACAATCTAACCCTATATGAAAGATTAGTAGAGGCAAAATGCGTATATAGGTAATAAGGTCACAACAATTTTTGCTCCCTGGCTTGGACAATTTGGAACTAATGCGGGTCTCAGCTGGTGCCAAAAATATTCTCATTGACTAAACAGCAGGGAACTGGGTTTGTAGTTTTGCATATTATTCTACAGCTCCATTCAACAAGTCTCATAATTAATTGGAAGAACAATATGGCTTGTGCCTACAAGTAAAGCCACTTTTTATATCAATAACAGTGCCTTCTCACAACAACACAATCCATAGAACTCAGTCTTCAAAGAGGAATTAATGCATTTGAGAGGATCATATTTTTTTCCACCTTTTTAAACATCTTTTTGATACTGAAAATGAAAGTTTGTTTGTGAATTAGGTAGACATGGGTTGGTAAGCAACATTTATGATTTTTGGTCCCCTTTCAAGTACTTAAAAAGTCACTGGGAATACAAAAATCATGACAGATTGCCTGGAAGTTTGCAACAAACACTTGTTTGAAAAGCCTGTAACAATCTCCATCTGTTCATTGCACACTTGAAAAGACTCACAGAGCCTAAACAGTACTACTAAGATACCTGTGATGGCATTGCTTTTCTTGTGAGGATTGTTTAATTTTACTTGTGCTCTTTGGGGAGAGGAAAGTTTACTTCATAAATACTTATTAGGCTTTTATTTTGGGTAGATACAACCATACAAATGATGGCGAATCCTGAGGTCCATTGACAGTACAGTTTTGTATTCAATAGTATTGTAACATATCTTCTCAGAAGCAAAAAGATGAGAAATCCTTATAAAATAGGCATCAGCTTTTTTCAACTATAAAGTGTCAGGCAAAAGTGATTTACATACTTTTTAAGGCTCTTACCATGTAAACATTCACACACTAAATTTTAAATATGTGAGTAGACCCATTGATTCAAGGCACTGCTCATGTGCTTAAGTGTTTTCAGGATCAGCACCTTGGACACTAAGCTAGGGTCAGAGTTACCAGAATTAAAAAGATTTTCAAATAATTGCCAAGCACATGCCTTACCCATCTGAATACTTCGACTCTCATTTTAAGCTATTGTTAACTTAAGTGCCTTGATAGGCACCTTGCACTATTTTATTCTTGAGTTTTAGTGGTATATTTTCTGAACTTGAGATCTAGATCCTGTTCTATGACATATCTGAATAAACTGAATAAATGACTAAAATGAGAATATTATTGTGCTTCTCTGGAAATTCATTTGCTTTTTCCTTTATCATTCATTTCTTAAGGTCTTGCTTAAAAGATATTCAGACATGGATTCTCACAAATGAAATTGTTTAAGAATGCAAAATTATGACTCCTACCACAATAACAGAAATGTTAGCCATTACAGACATTTTCATTTTTTTGTTAAAACGTTCAGAATTGTGAATTTCATGACAAATAAGATCGGTAGCTTCCTAATATTTAGCTTGTTGATGGCCAACTGACTTTCAATTTGATAACAAGAACATGTTGCCCTTTTCTATTACACTGCACATACTGTTTAGAGATAAAAATGTCTGGCTTTCAGCAGGCAGGAAATTTAATTACAGTTAAAATGCAACAGGCCATTTACTGCACAAATGTTGAGCAGCTGACTGTGCCAGCAGCAGTACCATTATATTTAACTCTGATACAAGAGTGACAATATATTATCATTTCAGACAGGACAAAATATCCCGCTGTTACTACTGTGGCAAAACTCCCACTGGTGTGAATACAAGAATAAGCACTGAGTGGTTTGTTTGAATAAGGATAACAGGATATGGCTCAGACATAGCCATAGGAAGGTAAGGCATAGGTATAAGTTAAGGCAGTAATGCAATGAGCCTACAAGCCTCAAGGCCTGTAAGACAATAGCTTAGTTAAACCAATCAAGGCATAAGGCCCAAAAAGGCTTAGCATAAGCATCTAACCAGGAGTAACTCTAGGTTATAAAATATCACAAACTAGAATGCTATAATAAACTAAACTGCTGACAGGTAACCTCAAGATGCCAGTTGATATCAGTTTTAGTTACTATAAATTAGGAATATCAGCAGATGTCCGACCATGAGAATGCCATGGTAACTAATTGACGTACATACCAATAAGTTTGAGGTAAAAGTAACCTATGGGATAAGGGCACCCCAACATTAGTAGGGTCTGGAAATACAGATAAGGAAAAGGGACACCCTTACTGAATATGCATTAGGCACAGTGGGCATCATTGTAACACATTGTAAAAGCTGTATCCCATCCTGCATACCTTCGGAGATGCTAGGATGATGACCACTGGTGATGATGATGATGGTAAGGATGATAAGTAACACCTCAGGTTTTTCTACAAGGGATGGGGGGGGGAGGAGTATATGGATGCTCAGATGCTCATTTTAATACTATCTCTACCTTCTTTGCTGTGTTGGAGTATTTGTGACTTTGCTAATTGTGCTAATAAAGATATTACAAGGACAATCCACCTTCCCCTAAGTGTGAGTGGCTTTCTCGTGCACACCAGGGTCCTTAAAATAACTAATACTTCTAGGTCTGGTCCTGGGACAGAACCTTGCCAAACTACAGAGTGTTAATTGGCTTATCTAATTAATCAATAACTAACATACAACCAATAGACCAGGCAACACAGCGTGCTTTAAACAGTAGCTCTGTTGCGGTTTTATCATGAGATTGATGATATTTGGTAGTGTCCTTAAAGTCCCAGTATCCAGAGTCCTGTGATTACTTGAGAATCTCAGCATATTTTTTTAATTAGAAATTTCTAGCTTTCATGATTGTGGAGGAAAGCTTGACAATATGGTTTCTAAACGCTCAAAACCTAGAAGATAAATTAAATGGCCCTGAATTTGTATTATTTTCTAAAATCTCATGATTATTGCACCTATCTCATAAGTTTTGGGGGTTTAACTTATGATTTTTGAATGCTTAGGTTGGCAATGATGAAAATTTTGCACTCATCTGACTAGTTAAAATTTGACTGGTGACTGGCATACATAGTTATCAAATTTATGTACAAAATGGCAGTAAATTAATTCACAAAGTATAATCCCAATTCAGGAAATTACTTAAATAAGCATTCAAGCATGTGGAATTTAAGCATGCTTAATTGTATGTTTAAATGCTTATTTAAAACAACTGTATTTCTGGTGGGGTCCAACAGAGATTGATTCTTGGCCCTATCTATTTAACAATTTTATTAATGATCTGAAAGAAAACACTAAATCATCACTGCTAAAGTTTGCAGATGAAACAAAAATGAAGGTGTGCTACATAATGAATTGTTCAGGTCACTGATAGAGAGATCTGGATCACTTGGTAAGCTGGGTGCAAGCAAACAATATGGGTTTTAATGTGGCTAAACATAAATGTATACATCTAGGAACAAAGAATGTCAGCCATACTTACACAGTGGGGATTCTATCCTGGGAAGCAGTGACTCAAAAACAGATTTGGGAGTCATTCTGGATAATCAGCTGACTGTAAGCTCCCAGTGCAATCCCGTGGCTAACAGGAGAATCTAGTATAGGAGTAGAGAGGTTATTTTACCTCTGTATTTGGCAATGGTGCAACGACTGCTGGAATATGGTGTCCAGTTCTTGTGTCCACAATTCAAGAAGGATGTTGATAAATTGGAGAAGGTTCAGTGAAGTTCCATGAGAATGGTTAAAGGATTAGAAAACCTGCTTTATAGCGATAGAATCAAGGAGGTCAACATATTTAGCTTAACAAAGAGAAGGTTAAGAGGTGACCTGATGACAGTCTGTAGCTACCTACATGGGGAGAAAATATTTAATAATGGGCTCTTCAATATAGCAGAGAAAGGTATAACATGATCCAATGGCTGAAAGTTGAAGTTAGACAAATTCAGACTGGAAAAAAAGGCATAAATTTTTAACGGTTAGGGTAATTAACCACTGGAACAACTTTTACAAGGACTGTGGTGGATTCTCCATTTCTGACTACTTTTAAATCAAGGTTGGATGTTTTTCTAAAAGATATATGGTCTAGGGATTATTTTTGGGAAGTTCTATGGCCTGTGTTATTGGAGGAAATCATACTAGATGATCACAACGGTCCTTTCTGGACCTGGAATTTATGAATCTATGAAAAGTTAAGCACCTGTTTTAGTGCTTTTTTTGAATCACATCCTAAGTGAATAGTTATGTGCATACGTTTCATGCAAAACTGATTGCATAATATTTTTTATAAATGAGGCTCTAAGTACAAACTTTTAGGTAGGAAAGAAATCAGATGCAGGATCACTTATGAGCAAAACCAGCTGTCCACCTAAATACGATAGATTTTGCTGGTATTTTTTCAAAATACCAATAGTTTAGGAATAAGCATGTTATAATGAAGACATTGCTATTTAGAGGACTCAGAAAACTTCCTGCCAATTTTATTATGCTCATTCTGAGTAAAATTTCTGGATCTTCAAGGTTAATAAGTCCGCATCAGCTTTGTATTAACCCTTATCCTTGGTTTACAACATTGACTTTGTGATATTGTCTATAAATTGATATCTTAAATTCAAAAACTTCAAGTTTTCATTTTAAAAAGTGTCATTCCAAAAGCAATAGATGAGAATTTTGGGAGTAACCTCCATTGTGGATGGTACTGTCACTGGTATGATTGCAAGAAATCTAGGACTATTACTATGTATGTAGTTGGGAAGATTTCTGTTGCAAATGTGAATCGTTGGACTGTGACAGCTGGTCACAGCCTTATGTTGGGAAAGTGAATGAAAAGGGTACAAACTCCAGCTAGCTGAATTTGTTTAAAAACTGGAAAGAAGTAATTTCTGGAAGCTTGTTTTTCAGTTTACACCTAGCTCTAATTAGCAATAACAGTGTTAATGTGATTATTCTGTGTCACATGGCACCTACCTTCTTACATTTAAAAAAAAAAAAGCATTTATTCATAATGGGGAAATCCAATCCCGTCCTCTACAACTGTGAGTGGCCCTTTTGCAGAGGCAGAGTAAAGTGGCCGCGAGAGGGCAGGGCTGTGGGATTTACTGCTTCAAATCTTTCCATCCAACTGTTGTAATAATTTGGACCTACGGATTTACACTAACTGTGAGATCAACAGTAAAATGTGAGTGTAAGTTCATAAGATGTCACAATAACCGACAACAACAAACTGCTGATGGGAAAAGGTACAAAAAGGAGACAATCTGAATTAATCCAAACCCAAAAGCCTGCTGATATAACTCAAGGACTGTTTAAGATGACACTTGGCAAACAAGAAAAGTATGGAAAAATAAATCAGTGAACCAAAATTGGGGTGTGGGAAACTAGGCCTAATTGGTGGACAAAATAATGAGGGGCTGGGCTATTCTGCCCACCACTCCCTTTGTTATCCTTAAAGAAACAGACTTTGGGAGAAAAGTTGGCTACTGGCGTGAGTTTTACCATCATGGCTGCCACCCCACACCATCTCCTGGCACCCCAGGACTTCGTCATCCTGATCCTGAGAGATGCCTGACCAGACTGGGCCAGAGAGGGGGACCCAGATGACTTCGCCACTCTACCCACGCCAGCTGAATCCCAAACACCACATGGGATGAAATGGGATCGGACTTTAACAACAACAGCAACAACAGCTCCAGCCTATCTCAAGTAACTTCTTTTTCCCCAAAAGGACAGTTATTACCATCTTGATACCATCTAAGAGTCAAACATGGGTTTTTTTCCTTCTATAAAAGCTGTCACCAGCTAAGAGAAAGGGCACACAGGAAATGAAAGCCTTATTTAATAGTTTACATTTCAAATGCTGTAAATGTTTTTTTGTTTGTTTTCTTTATCTTTAATAAAAGGTTAAAAGGATTTTTAATGGTGTCTGCAATGGTACTAAGTAGGCTGAGGTCTCTGTATGAAGTTCTGAGCCTTGTTTAAGGTTGGACAGCTACTGGTTATGTTAACATCTTTGGACCCCTATATTCCATCTAAATTAATACAACTCACCCTTGGGGTGCATGTACATAAGTAACGTTCCTTGGGCTGCTGGACCATCAGGCTTGGGGAGCATCTGGAAATTAGCTTTGCAGTACCATCGTTGTCAGCCTAGATGGAGACAGAACCTTCCGCTTTGAGACTTTGTCATTTAAAAAAAAATCTGCTCTGGTGGTCTTCTTTTGTTTAACTGTGACAAAATGTAGTAGGAGTAACTGTTTCAATGAGCCTAATTTTAAGATGCTGTTTTTAAAAAATACCAAAAAAACAAAAAACAAATATAACATTTTCATCATAGGCATTTGAGTTCCCTATGAATGTTTGAAAGTACTTGATTATTTGTTACCTATAGCTCAAAAAACTTTAGGATTGTAGGATTGGAACTTCTTAAAAATTTGTGAGTTGTCTGGTTCAGTAGCATATGATAAAGCTGGATTTATGCTACAAACACAAAAGGGGAATCATGAGTGCTTGCTAAATTCCACACCTTCACAGAGATCCATAATTTTTATTTTTGCAATGGTGTATAATGAAAGACAAATAGTTATCAATGGAAATGGAAGATTTCAGAAGTTGGTAAGGTACTGGAGAAGCATTTTTGCTCTACTGTCATTTAAAAAAACAAAACATTTCTCCTTAATTAGAGAGGAAAAACTATTCCAGACAAATACTTCTTGAAAGACATTTGATATTGCAACAACATTGGCCAGATACTATAATGTAATGCTCGGTAACAATTCAGCCCTTTTTTTCTACAGATGATTGCCTAGAATCGTTTATTTAAACTTGAAACCTGGAGAGAGTCCTGACTCGTTTGATATTATCAGTATCTTTGTGCCCCACATACACTGTATAGTTAGAGATTGCTGAGATTATTAAACACCTAATTCATCCCCAGGGACAGAGTGATTAATTAGCTTTCAAAAATGCTGCTAACCTGGAAACTTAAAATATACATTAGCTTCTTGTGTGTATTCTTGGTGGCTACACGTGATAAATTCCTGACGTGCATAAAATTACATTGCTTTGATTTATTGTTTTGTGTGTTTAAAAAAACTTTTTTGCACTTTCTGTTTCTCCCACCAGTACGTGATGTGTGCACCATGTGGGTTCTTCTTGTACTTCTTTATTTTTCATGTCACTCTTGAAAATAATGATAAAAAAAGGAAAACACCACTCCTTTCTCCCTCTATGAAATGGGAAACATTTTCCTAAATTGAGCCTACTGTAAGCAACATACTTTGATTGCTGAAATATCAAATTGCACTATAAAAATACTGACTTTGTAGGCTTTATTAATCCTTATTTAAACCACAAATGTACACTACCTCCCATATTTTATGGACCCAGTCAGTATATGGCCAGCAATGTATCAGATCCATATTTTCATCTATGAAAGATGCTATTTTATTTTTTATTACAGGGAATGTTTATTTTGGACCCAACTAATTTTTCTTTTCTTTTCTCTCTCCCCTAGAATTGTGTGTCCACTTGATTAATACTTTTCTTAGTAGATTCCCTTTTCATGACTACAAATACAGAATTTATTTTTTTGTTTTATAGGCTATTTTAGTTTATTTAAAATCCCAACAAGAGATCAAATTCTAATCAATTCAACTGAATTTGCCCATTTTTCTGGACCAGAAGAAATGATTGAAATCTTCCATTACTATCAAATTACTTTTATAATGTAAAGCTGCTTAAGTTAACATTGTCTTTTTCATTAGTCTTCTGTTAATTTTTAACCTTTGACCCAGTGAAGATGGGGGGGGAAATAATTTGGTATCCTGTTAAATTTAAACAAAGTGAAGTCTCAGAAACCTAATCTCATAGGGCAGTCGACCCAACATGGGGATTATTTGACTCCTACATTCATTGAAGGGAAAGCAGAGGGAGAACCCCTAAGACTTTTGGTTAATTAATCTTATGGAAGTTCTGACATTTCCCATAAATCTGAATACTAAATAATGTCACAACATTAAAGTGGAGGTAGGAGCCATGCATTTTGCATATCTTCTTTGAAATGCATTGCTAGGGCAGAATTTCCAAATAGTCTGTCAGGAAAGCTTTTTGCCACTGTGGTGTCTCTAAGAAAAAAAAAAATCATGCCAACACACAGTTACACCGCTCCTAAACTGAGTGAATTATTCTAAAGAGTCTGAGGTGAAGTCCTGGCTGAGGTCTTAAATAAGATTGGTGGTCTTGTCCAATGCCTTATTTGTAAACATCACACAAAGCAGTGCATTACTGGAAGCCTCTGCTCCAAGGAGGCCTAGAGCTCTTGCAAGTCAAGATTAAACTGTATTGACAGAGCTGCACAGGGGAACTTGCACTGCACCTGTTTTTTCTGGTTTTGCCACAAGCCAGTGATTTTCTTTTCTTTTATGAACACTAAATGTACTGGCAAAAAAGTGTTTAGGAGAATCAAATGTGAACGTAAACACTGTACGTTATCCTTTGGGCTGAATAACTGTGCAAGATACAGGAATTTTTCAAACAAGCAGGTACTTGGCAAAGATCTGATCATTCCTGAGCAGCACACGTTGCCATGTAGCAGAAACAGTTCCTCATTCAGGGCCAAAGGTATCTTCTGAAAAACTAAGTACCTTTCTTTATCTCTTTGAAGAGGTGGGATGGGCCGTGGCTTTTTGCACTGCCTCACTGGTAAGAGAGATATGTACAATAGTTTGCTACCCTCTATATATAATAATATTCTGCCATCCTTATTCCCGTAGAGTAGTAAATGTTTGGTGTAGTAATTTAATTAATTGGGATTCCGGTGTGCAATAAAGGTGGCTCAGAGTGGCCCATAATAACAATAATATTAAAGGTAAATAAACGGTTGTTGCCAGATTGTACTGTGTTAACAGAAACGCAAAGAGATGAGGAATTAGAGATCTTGTAGGGCAGCGAGGGAAGTAGGGTAACTGGTAATTCAGGAAGTTATATCCGGCAATATGCTGGAGTTTTCATCAACATCCATTGTCAGCAAGGGTCCATTCACAGCAAAAGCACAGTTGATTAGATTAGTAGCTTAGACTGTAGTGCTATGTGTGGCACAACCAAGGAAGAGATCAAGAGTTGAGGCTGATGCCGGAGCTTATTTCTGTGGCTTGAATGCAAGGGCCCAGTTAGGTAAACATTGCACACATGGGACTACTTGTGTCAGTTGGAGGTCACCAGTATGTGTAGAGATTGAACAATCCAGTCCTGTGGATGGATTTAAGATGGTACTGTTTGTTGTGAGGGAATTCACACACAGTGATCCTTTGGAGACCCCATTTGATCCTGCTGTTACTGCTGAAGTATCAGTGATCAGTAGGTGGTGATTAAGCTTCCTCTGTTTGTTACAGAAGTCACTGCAAAGATATCAGCTATCCTGCACATTGGCCCTTCAGCTGAGATATTCTAGCAACCATCTGGTTACAGAAAGTGACAGGATGGAGACGCCATGGTTTTGTATGATTTGCTTCTTTTCACATTCCTACTGCCAGAGTGACCTGGTAAAATGGTACCTCTATACAGGTCTGTCGCATCTTAAGCGCATTTAACATGTGCGATTTCAGCTTTATGCGGTCGGCAAAAACAAGAAAAAAACAAAACAAAAGAGAAAAATAACAATTTAAATACTGTTTCTGAAGTGCGGGCGATTCCGCTCGCCATTACACTCAATGTAATTTTGACTATACGCGATTTTCGCTTTACGCGCTGACCGCGGAACGTAACCCCAGCGAAAGATGAGACAGACCTGTACAGTTTATGTTTTTATTCCCAAAGAGCCTATAATGTTCTTGGCAATTTAAAAAAAATCTGTTCTGCCTGTGGAATAGCTGATGGGCACTGTGGTGATGTGGGAAGATTAATTCTGTTGGGTGTGAATGCTGGTAATATTCCATTCATTATCAGTTTATTAAGTGTAGTGTTACTCCTGAGGGCATTCTGCACCAAAAATTTAAAAATTCTGTGCACAATATTTTAAAATTCTGCAAAATTCTGCAAATTTTATTTGTCAAATAAATGTGGAGGCTCCAACATGGCATTAGGGAGCACAGGCCACAGGCTGCCCAGAGGTGGGAGATCACTGTGAAGCTCCCCGCTCGGGACACGGACTCAGCAGTGAGGCTGTAAACAACCCTGACACAACACAAGGACCAGGCCTGTGGGTGTGGGGGGGATTTGGATGCACTGGGGTTTGTTGGGGGAGGGTGGTTCTGGGTGCAATGGTAATGGGACTCTTCAGGGGGGTCCAGGTGAAGGTGGTTGGGGCTAAGTGGGATGGGCATCTGGGTGTGGGAGGATAGAGCTTGGCATGGGGGTCTGGGTGTGGGGGGCTCATTGGGGGATCCAGATGCTGGGGGACGGGGGCTCAGTGGGGTGGGGATCCAGGTACAGCTGGTTGGGGCTCGGTGGGGTGGGGATCTGGGTGTGGGTGGCTCATCAGGGTGGTCCAGGTGCAGGGGGAGTGGGGCTCATCGTGGGGGTTCTGATTGTGGTGGGTGAGGCTCGGTGGTAGGGTCTGGGTATGAGGGGGTCTGGATGCATGGGGGTTAGGTGGATGGGGGAGCAGCTCCATGTACAGGAATCCCTTCCCCTGCAGCTGAGGAGTGATGGGTGCAGGAAGTGTGTGTGTTTGGGGGAGGAGGGAGGAGTTTGCAGAGCTTCCTGTAGCCAGGGGAGAAATCTGGGGGTGGGTCTGACCCGGCCCTGGATGCCGTGCAGGGGAAGAGGAAGTCCCATCCTCCCCAGCTCAGCTGGGACTAGCAGCTGAGCCCAACAGAGGGTAGGATCCACCAGTCGGGTCTTCCCCAGTCCCGTCCCCCGCCGCACAGTGATTTACCTCTTTGTCGGCTGTTCTGGGCAGGGTCGCATGATGGATCTTGTGGCTTCCCTTTGCTTCCCCATCATAAAGTTATTTTTCTGCAGGGAAGCAAAGGGAAAATCTGTGGGGCTATAAATTCTGTGCCTGCGTAGTAGTGCAGATTTCCCCCAGGAGTATAGTGTATTGCTCACACCAGGAGTGAAGCTTATTTCTCCTTAATTTACGCTATAGGGTCTGGTGCTGTGTGGAGAGTTGAGAGCCGTACCCCCACATCCAATCTGCTCCTGCTTCCCAACCTCTGATTACCTTTATAGTGTGACAAAATTCACGGTATCGCCTTCTCACTTCAATGTACATTATTGTACAACTCAACACCTTTATTACTGAACTTTCACATTCTCCTCTTTTTTGGGACCATGCTGTCTCTGGAGATCTTGCCAGAATCTTAAGATTATTAAATGAATTTTGCCATGTGGCTGTAAGTGTTTGTGATGGGAAAAGCATCAAAGCTACATCTCTGGAATAAGCCAGAAGCAACCCCTCCCTCCCCCAGTTATAATCAGAGCAGCATACCTGAGAACACCTGAAAGCTATTTGGCTGATGAAAGTTCCAGGGCTGTGTGTCAGAATATCTGAAAAATCGAGCACACCACGTTCATAAACTGGAACTTAATCAAATCAAGTAGACACCCATTACCCCACACTCCAAAGCTGTAAATATAAAGGTTTCACTCCTAATGAGCTTTTAAAAAATCCCAAAGCCTCCCCTCCCCTCATGGAACCCTTAAGAGCATTATGAGAGACAGTTGCCCTTTTTTAAATGAAAAATAAAGTTTTGTTGAAAATGAAATTTATCATGGAAAATATTTTTTGTGTTTTTTTTGGAAAAAAATTGAGAACATTGCACCCTGAATTTTGTTGAAATATTTTTGAAACTGAGGAAAACTGCCCATCTTCTGTTAGTGTTTTACTTCCCTTCCTATCTTTTCCATTAGAAATGTGTGTGAGTATGTGTGTGTAGTATAAAAAGAGTTAAAAAATGAAACCAAAAGAAAAGGAAACAAACCTGACATGAGAGGAAGTAACAATTTCACTTTTAAAATTAACACTTTTCTCATTTTTGTTGTCATTCTCTCGCTTTAAGTGAGGACGTAACAGTTTGACTTTCCTACTAGTGGAAAAATTTTAAAGTAAGAAGGAGCGTGGATTTTTGCCCATTGTTCACTTTTGTATGCCCTTTCCCTCTTCCTTGTGGGAAAAAGAGACATTTTTAAAAAGAAAAGAAAGTGGGATATTTCTCACAAATGAAAAATTTCAAAACAAAATATAAACATTTTAAACAAAATCAAAGTCTTTTTGGGGAAAAAAGACCAGTTTTGACCAGCTTTAATTACTGTTGTACCGAAACTATACACTGCATATGCATATGCATATATTGGAGAGACAGCTCAGGAGCTTTCATCAGTACTGCTGGGTGGAGCTGGTTGGAAAAATTCCAATTCAACACAGGTTTTTTTTGTCAGAAGTTGCCAAGTTGTCAAAATCAAAATATTTTGTGGAGATGCTTTGATTTTGATGAAGTACCTCCAGAAACCAGGCAGGTGGATGGGTGGAAACCTGCCTGGTTTCTTGCCATTCATCCACCCAACTGCTTGGCAGCTGGGCTGCTGTGAAGTCCAGGCATCCAGGGTACACAGGCATCCTTTGGTACAGCTTACTAGGTGGACTCCCTCTGAGGGAGGGACCCCAGGAAGGTTCCATGGTTCATGGCTCCAGGACAACCTGTCAGGTGGACTGTGCTGCTTTGTTCTCTCCCTCATTTTCTCAGAGAATTATGAAATTTTTGGTTTTGTTTCAAAATGGAACAAAGTCAAATTTCAACATAGTGAAATTTGCTGTGAAAATTTCTCTGCCTAGCAAAGCTGTAGGGCTCTCGAATCCTCCTGGTCTTCATACTCCAACTAGTGTGACAGGAGGTGGTGGATTTCCAGAAAAGCTCAAGCCATAGGTACAATGGAGACAAGACTCATATTAACACCAGTGTTGCCATACAGATGGAATAGCAGGGAATCAAGACAAAGAGGAATACTGCTTTAATTTATACAATTAACACACAAGTCACAATTTGACGGTGGTGTTGGCAGGAGGGAATAAGGAAAAGAAGATGAGGAAATGGAGGTAGAGAATCTGGTCAAACAGTTTGCCCAAGGTTACACAGTCGGTCTGTGATAGGGTCAAGAATGGAACCCAGATCTCCTGATTCTGTTGTAATCAGCAGTCTGTAACTGCTTAATCCAGGCTAGGATTTAGGGAGACCCCCCTGGGGTGACAGTAGGCACTGAAGGTTGTGAACTAGAGAGCCAGCCAAAACTAGAAGGTTTGTCTGTGTCTATCAGCCTGAATGAAGAATCATCTTTGCATTCAATAAAACAGCCTTTTCTCTTCTGTACTGCAAGTGAATGCTACACTAGTTTTATGCTTTAACCACTATATTTTATAGCCCCAGAAGAATACAGACATCTTCACAAAAAAACATAGACTAAAAAGGAAGTAAACATTATTTGGCAGAAAATATAGAACATAACAAAATGGTGCCTTTGTTGAGAAACTGTGTTAAGAAACAGTCTTGTATTGCAGAAAAAGGTTGGGTATGTATTTAATCCTTTGCCCTAAGGTAGTAGGCAGCCTGAGATTTAAACATTTGTAGAATTCCTTTAGGTACTTTCAAAACAAGGCCATACACTGCAGGATGAGAAGGTCGAAAGCTGATCAAAGGTGAAATAATAAAAGAAGAACCATTTAAAAACAGCACAATTTTGACAAGCTACAAAAAAGCAGCATAATGCAGCCAAAGAAACTGATCCAAATGGAGAGACACTTAATCCTATTAATCTTCTTGCTTCATCAGGGGAAAAATGTTGGACAGGAGGAAACATTTTCTGTGTAGCGTTACAGTAAGTGTTCCGCTCTGGGCAACATGCTGAATGGTGACCTACTCAAATTACTTAGACTAAGAACCATGAAAAGAATTTCACACTTTGTCTGTCTAAGAAAACAGCTTTATCAAGCACACGATCTAAAATGTGCTGAGATTTCTTTTTACAGTCCTGTTTCACTTGGGCTGCTACAAGAAAAAACAAATAGCTGTTGTTGCTGCTAATGTAGATAGTGTGGGAGGAGGAGAACAGATGAGATTTATATGTTTTGCTGTACCACATGTTGCTTTTTGAAAATGTGAATAATTATTTATGCTTTTGATTGAAAATCTTCTTATTTCCACTGTTTGTATCATTTTAAAGAGAAATTATACAGGAAAACTATTCAAAGGCAGTTTTCTGGTATTGTCATCTTGGCAGATCTGGCTTTATGTTGGTCAGTTTCATAAAAAGAAACAGTCTTTCTTTGTCTAGGCCCCAGGAAAATGACTCCTTAATGAATATAAGTATTTATCTTACATTGTGATATCACAAATTGTAACAGTATGTTACTATTCTGTCTCTTTAAAAGGGTGGAGTATACAGCGTTCCCACAGTCATGCATTACAGGTTCCACAAAGTCTTTTATGCACACCAGGTTTGCTCATTCCCCTGTGTGCAGAGGAAATAATGGTAAGTAATTAGTGTAGGCGGTGATATAAAACACAACACCACAACTGGCAAGGATGACACAAAACTCAGAGCAGAACAGCAGCCGCAAGGAGGAGCCCATGATAGAGATGTTCACACTTCAGCAATGAGTTGGCAACAGTATCTAGCAGAAGGGAAGGCTGAAAAACGACATCAGAGAAACAGAGTACGGTGGATAGCTGGAAAGAATGTGCATGTCTCAGAGTACAGGGCCCAGTGCACGGAAACCGAGCAGCACCATGGGAGAAGTAGGAGCAAAGTCAGCCACTTAGGGGAAACATGACTACCAGTTCTACTTCTTTTAAGCCAGTAAACACAAGGTATACACATGTTTCACACCATGCTTTATTTCCTCAACCTCAGAGACCACAGTGGGATTTCAATAACAGGAAATAAAGCTATAGGCTTGTATAGAAATGTAATAAATATCTATAGTAATGACTGTAAAAATATATAAACTTTGATAGAGAATTATAACATTTGTTGAACCACCCTGTAGTATTCTATAGCAGGGGTACAATTTTCATTTAAGTTCTATAGGCCCAATAAAACTATAGGAAGGATTTAATCTTATGTTCAATTCTATATGACTTTTCCACAATGGGTCATGCAACTGGATGCGCTCACTAGAACAGGGTGAAATTGTTTGGCCTAAACTTTGTTTTTTGTCAAAAAATGCAGATTCAGTGACATCTAAATATTTTGCAAGTTTGTATTGGTTTCACCAAATCTGTAGAAGAATAAACTAAAAGTGTGTCTGGCTAGGGAGAAAGGGAAAGGAGGACATGAGTAATTTGAGTGATATGCGATTTGGAGAGAAATTTTGCCATAAAAATAAATCAAGGGTATGTGTCCAAGATCAAGCCTGCTCTACATCAATTGTCTCTCGGTCAAATGTTGTGTTCTTTATGCAGCTAAAATTCCCATTGAAAAAGAGTTGCAGAATGTGGACACCAGCCTTTAAAGAGAAGACCACAGTGCTTCACTTACAGTTCCCACGTGGTATTCTCTGCTCTTCACAATCACACAAGGCCATATTATGACCCATGATACACCCATGCACAAAGGAGTGAGTTATATTGGCATTGGTTGACTGATCTGCCCTCACTGATTATGTTTTTAATTGAAAATCATTTTGATTATCACGAGCAAACAGTACTCTACACAAAAAGTCATACAGCAAAAGAGAAATATACGAAGGACAAATGGTTCACCAGTATGTTGCTAAGCATGATTTAGCAGTTTGTGAAGATGAGGAGAATGCATGTTATATCTTAATCACAGTTAGCTGATATGACACCGGACACAGTTTGATCTGGTCTTCACTGACAGCTAAACCATCTTCATCATCCTGTCAGTAAACATGACTGCTGACAACTATGGTCAAATGTCCTAATGTAGAGCGGGCCAAAAAGCAAATGAGGTGAGATGGAAAACAGAATCCAGAAGGAAAGTAGTAAGCTGTTGGGCAAGAGTTTTGAGACAGTGTTAGTCATAGGCAAGTAGACCTAAATTTCTTTGCTATTATGTAAAAATAGTAAATGAAACCAATTTGCCACTTTCAGAATCTCATTTGATATTTATTTTAAGTAACTCTGGCCACGCGTACATGCTTCAGAAATTGAAGGAAAAGATTTTAGAAAATTCGACCGGCTTCTACATCAGGTGCGTTCCCCCGATTGTTTACTAACGTTTGTGAATGTAAATGAAAATACAGGATTCTCTTGACACTTTTATTTTGACAAATATGCTTCTAGAAGAGTGTGTGCTTTAAATATAGACATGATCCAGCAGCATCTACTGTGAAAATGTATTCGATAACAAACTGAGCTGCTGTGGAGAAATCAGGGATATTATTTTATGTTCTCTGATAAAGCAAGCAGGGAAATTGAAATTTTGTCTTAAATTGCTTTTTCAAGAAACAAATTACTTATTCCAGGACTAATGTTTGTATTACTTATTCCTGTGGATAACAGGGAATCCTCTTATGGATTGGTAACTGGTTAAAAGATAGGAAACAAATGGTAGGAATAAATGGTCAGTTTTCAGAATGGAGAGACATAAATAGTGGTGTCCCCTGNGTGGGGATCTGGGTGTGGGTGGCTCATCAGGGTGGTCCAGGTGCAGGGGGAGTGGGGCTCATCGTGGGGGTTCTGATTGTGGTGGGTGAGGCTCGGTGGTAGGGTCTGGGTATGAGGGGGTCTGGATGCATGGGGGTTAGGTGGATGGGGGAGCAGCTCCATGTACAGGAATCCCTTCCCCTGCAGCTGAGGAGTGATGGGTGCAGGAAGTGTGTGTGTTTGGGGGAGGAGGGAGGAGTTTGCAGAGCTTCCTGTAGCCAGGGGAGAAATCTGGGGGTGGGTCTGACCCGGCCCTGGATGCCGTGCAGGGGAAGAGGAAGTCCCATCCTCCCCAGCTCAGCTGGGACTAGCAGCTGAGCCCAACAGAGGGTAGGATCCACCAGTCGGGTCTTCCCCAGTCCCGTCCCCCGCCGCACAGTGATTTACCTCTTTGTCGGCTGTTCTGGGCAGGGTCGCATGATGGATCTTGTGGCTTCCCTTTGCTTCCCCATCATAAAGTTATTTTTCTGCAGGGAAGCAAAGGGAAAATCTGTGGGGCTATAAATTCTGTGCCTGCGTAGTAGTGCAGATTTCCCCCAGGAGTATAGTGTATTGCTCACACCAGGAGTGAAGCTTATTTCTCCTTAATTTACGCTATAGGGTCTGGTGCTGTGTGGAGAGTTGAGAGCCGTACCCCCACATCCAATCTGCTCCTGCTTCCCAACCTCTGATTACCTTTATAGTGTGACAAAATTCACGGTATCGCCTTCTCACTTCAATGTACATTATTGTACAACTCAACACCTTTATTACTGAACTTTCACATTCTCCTCTTTTTTGGGACCATGCTGTCTCTGGAGATCTTGCCAGAATCTTAAGATTATTAAATGAATTTTGCCATGTGGCTGTAAGTGTTTGTGATGGGAAAAGCATCAAAGCTACATCTCTGGAATAAGCCAGAAGCAACCCCTCCCTCCCCCAGTTATAATCAGAGCAGCATACCTGAGAACACCTGAAAGCTATTTGGCTGATGAAAGTTCCAGGGCTGTGTGTCAGAATATCTGAAAAATCGAGCACACCACGTTCATAAACTGGAACTTAATCAAATCAAGTAGACACCCATTACCCCACACTCCAAAGCTGTAAATATAAAGGTTTCACTCCTAATGAGCTTTTAAAAAATCCCAAAGCCTCCCCTCCCCTCATGGAACCCTTAAGAGCATTATGAGAGACAGTTGCCCTTTTTTAAATGAAAAATAAAGTTTTGTTGAAAATGAAATTTATCATGGAAAATATTTTTTGTGTTTTTTTTGGAAAAAAATTGAGAACATTGCACCCTGAATTTTGTTGAAATATTTTTGAAACTGAGGAAAACTGCCCATCTTCTGTTAGTGTTTTACTTCCCTTCCTATCTTTTCCATTAGAAATGTGTGTGAGTATGTGTGTGTAGTATAAAAAGAGTTAAAAAATGAAACCAAAAGAAAAGGAAACAAACCTGACATGAGAGGAAGTAACAATTTCACTTTTAAAATTAACACTTTTCTCATTTTTGTTGTCATTCTCTCGCTTTAAGTGAGGACGTAACAGTTTGACTTTCCTACTAGTGGAAAAATTTTAAAGTAAGAAGGAGCGTGGATTTTTGCCCATTGTTCACTTTTGTATGCCCTTTCCCTCTTCCTTGTGGGAAAAAGAGACATTTTTAAAAAGAAAAGAAAGTGGGATATTTCTCACAAATGAAAAATTTCAAAACAAAATATAAACATTTTAAACAAAATCAAAGTCTTTTTGGGGAAAAAAGACCAGTTTTGACCAGCTTTAATTACTGTTGTACCGAAACTATACACTGCATATGCATATGCATATATTGGAGAGACAGCTCAGGAGCTTTCATCAGTACTGCTGGGTGGAGCTGGTTGGAAAAATTCCAATTCAACACAGGTTTTTTTTGTCAGAAGTTGCCAAGTTGTCAAAATCAAAATATTTTGTGGAGATGCTTTGATTTTGATGAAGTACCTCCAGAAACCAGGCAGGTGGATGGGTGGAAACCTGCCTGGTTTCTTGCCATTCATCCACCCAACTGCTTGGCAGCTGGGCTGCTGTGAAGTCCAGGCATCCAGGGTACACAGGCATCCTTTGGTACAGCTTACTAGGTGGACTCCCTCTGAGGGAGGGACCCCAGGAAGGTTCCATGGTTCATGGCTCCAGGACAACCTGTCAGGTGGACTGTGCTGCTTTGTTCTCTCCCTCATTTTCTCAGAGAATTATGAAATTTTTGGTTTTGTTTCAAAATGGAACAAAGTCAAATTTCAACATAGTGAAATTTGCTGTGAAAATTTCTCTGCCTAGCAAAGCTGTAGGGCTCTCGAATCCTCCTGGTCTTCATACTCCAACTAGTGTGACAGGAGGTGGTGGATTTCCAGAAAAGCTCAAGCCATAGGTACAATGGAGACAAGACTCATATTAACACCAGTGTTGCCATACAGATGGAATAGCAGGGAATCAAGACAAAGAGGAATACTGCTTTAATTTATACAATTAACACACAAGTCACAATTTGACGGTGGTGTTGGCAGGAGGGAATAAGGAAAAGAAGATGAGGAAATGGAGGTAGAGAATCTGGTCAAACAGTTTGCCCAAGGTTACACAGTCGGTCTGTGATAGGGTCAAGAATGGAACCCAGATCTCCTGATTCTGTTGTAATCAGCAGTCTGTAACTGCTTAATCCAGGCTAGGATTTAGGGAGACCCCCCTGGGGTGACAGTAGGCACTGAAGGTTGTGAACTAGAGAGCCAGCCAAAACTAGAAGGTTTGTCTGTGTCTATCAGCCTGAATGAAGAATCATCTTTGCATTCAATAAAACAGCCTTTTCTCTTCTGTACTGCAAGTGAATGCTACACTAGTTTTATGCTTTAACCACTATATTTTATAGCCCCAGAAGAATACAGACATCTTCACAAAAAAACATAGACTAAAAAGGAAGTAAACATTATTTGGCAGAAAATATAGAACATAACAAAATGGTGCCTTTGTTGAGAAACTGTGTTAAGAAACAGTCTTGTATTGCAGAAAAAGGTTGGGTATGTATTTAATCCTTTGCCCTAAGGTAGTAGGCAGCCTGAGATTTAAACATTTGTAGAATTCCTTTAGGTACTTTCAAAACAAGGCCATACACTGCAGGATGAGAAGGTCGAAAGCTGATCAAAGGTGAAATAATAAAAGAAGAACCATTTAAAAACAGCACAATTTTGACAAGCTACAAAAAAGCAGCATAATGCAGCCAAAGAAACTGATCCAAATGGAGAGACACTTAATCCTATTAATCTTCTTGCTTCATCAGGGGAAAAATGTTGGACAGGAGGAAACATTTTCTGTGTAGCGTTACAGTAAGTGTTCCGCTCTGGGCAACATGCTGAATGGTGACCTACTCAAATTACTTAGACTAAGAACCATGAAAAGAATTTCACACTTTGTCTGTCTAAGAAAACAGCTTTATCAAGCACACGATCTAAAATGTGCTGAGATTTCTTTTTACAGTCCTGTTTCACTTGGGCTGCTACAAGAAAAAACAAATAGCTGTTGTTGCTGCTAATGTAGATAGTGTGGGAGGAGGAGAACAGATGAGATTTATATGTTTTGCTGTACCACATGTTGCTTTTTGAAAATGTGAATAATTATTTATGCTTTTGATTGAAAATCTTCTTATTTCCACTGTTTGTATCATTTTAAAGAGAAATTATACAGGAAAACTATTCAAAGGCAGTTTTCTGGTATTGTCATCTTGGCAGATCTGGCTTTATGTTGGTCAGTTTCATAAAAAGAAACAGTCTTTCTTTGTCTAGGCCCCAGGAAAATGACTCCTTAATGAATATAAGTATTTATCTTACATTGTGATATCACAAATTGTAACAGTATGTTACTATTCTGTCTCTTTAAAAGGGTGGAGTATACAGCGTTCCCACAGTCATGCATTACAGGTTCCACAAAGTCTTTTATGCACACCAGGTTTGCTCATTCCCCTGTGTGCAGAGGAAATAATGGTAAGTAATTAGTGTAGGCGGTGATATAAAACACAACACCACAACTGGCAAGGATGACACAAAACTCAGAGCAGAACAGCAGCCGCAAGGAGGAGCCCATGATAGAGATGTTCACACTTCAGCAATGAGTTGGCAACAGTATCTAGCAGAAGGGAAGGCTGAAAAACGACATCAGAGAAACAGAGTACGGTGGATAGCTGGAAAGAATGTGCATGTCTCAGAGTACAGGGCCCAGTGCACGGAAACCGAGCAGCACCATGGGAGAAGTAGGAGCAAAGTCAGCCACTTAGGGGAAACATGACTACCAGTTCTACTTCTTTTAAGCCAGTAAACACAAGGTATACACATGTTTCACACCATGCTTTATTTCCTCAACCTCAGAGACCACAGTGGGATTTCAATAACAGGAAATAAAGCTATAGGCTTGTATAGAAATGTAATAAATATCTATAGTAATGACTGTAAAAATATATAAACTTTGATAGAGAATTATAACATTTGTTGAACCACCCTGTAGTATTCTATAGCAGGGGTACAATTTTCATTTAAGTTCTATAGGCCCAATAAAACTATAGGAAGGATTTAATCTTATGTTCAATTCTATATGACTTTTCCACAATGGGTCATGCAACTGGATGCGCTCACTAGAACAGGGTGAAATTGTTTGGCCTAAACTTTGTTTTTTGTCAAAAAATGCAGATTCAGTGACATCTAAATATTTTGCAAGTTTGTATTGGTTTCACCAAATCTGTAGAAGAATAAACTAAAAGTGTGTCTGGCTAGGGAGAAAGGGAAAGGAGGACATGAGTAATTTGAGTGATATGCGATTTGGAGAGAAATTTTGCCATAAAAATAAATCAAGGGTATGTGTCCAAGATCAAGCCTGCTCTACATCAATTGTCTCTCGGTCAAATGTTGTGTTCTTTATGCAGCTAAAATTCCCATTGAAAAAGAGTTGCAGAATGTGGACACCAGCCTTTAAAGAGAAGACCACAGTGCTTCACTTACAGTTCCCACGTGGTATTCTCTGCTCTTCACAATCACACAAGGCCATATTATGACCCATGATACACCCATGCACAAAGGAGTGAGTTATATTGGCATTGGTTGACTGATCTGCCCTCACTGATTATGTTTTTAATTGAAAATCATTTTGATTATCACGAGCAAACAGTACTCTACACAAAAAGTCATACAGCAAAAGAGAAATATACGAAGGACAAATGGTTCACCAGTATGTTGCTAAGCATGATTTAGCAGTTTGTGAAGATGAGGAGAATGCATGTTATATCTTAATCACAGTTAGCTGATATGACACCGGACACAGTTTGATCTGGTCTTCACTGACAGCTAAACCATCTTCATCATCCTGTCAGTAAACATGACTGCTGACAACTATGGTCAAATGTCCTAATGTAGAGCGGGCCAAAAAGCAAATGAGGTGAGATGGAAAACAGAATCCAGAAGGAAAGTAGTAAGCTGTTGGGCAAGAGTTTTGAGACAGTGTTAGTCATAGGCAAGTAGACCTAAATTTCTTTGCTATTATGTAAAAATAGTAAATGAAACCAATTTGCCACTTTCAGAATCTCATTTGATATTTATTTTAAGTAACTCTGGCCACGCGTACATGCTTCAGAAATTGAAGGAAAAGATTTTAGAAAATTCGACCGGCTTCTACATCAGGTGCGTTCCCCCGATTGTTTACTAACGTTTGTGAATGTAAATGAAAATACAGGATTCTCTTGACACTTTTATTTTGACAAATATGCTTCTAGAAGAGTGTGTGCTTTAAATATAGACATGATCCAGCAGCATCTACTGTGAAAATGTATTCGATAACAAACTGAGCTGCTGTGGAGAAATCAGGGATATTATTTTATGTTCTCTGATAAAGCAAGCAGGGAAATTGAAATTTTGTCTTAAATTGCTTTTTCAAGAAACAAATTACTTATTCCAGGACTAATGTTTGTATTACTTATTCCTGTGGATAACAGGGAATCCTCTTATGGATTGGTAACTGGTTAAAAGATAGGAAACAAATGGTAGGAATAAATGGTCAGTTTTCAGAATGGAGAGACATAAATAGTGGTGTCCCCTGGGGGTCTGTACTGGGCCCAGTCCTATTCAATATATTCATAAATGATCTGGAAAAAGGGGTAAACAGTGAGGTGGCAAAATTTGCAAATGATACAAAACTACTCAAGATAGTTAAGTCCCGGGCAGACTGCGAAGAGCTACAAAAGGATCTCTCAAAACTGGGTGACTGGGCAACAAAATGGCAGATGAAATTCAATGTTGGTAAATGGAAAGTAATGCACATTGGAAAACATAATCCCAACTATACATATAAAACGATGGGGTCTAAATTAGCTGTTACCACTCAAGAAAGAGATCTTGGAATCATTGTGGATAGTTCTCTGAAAACATCCACTAAATGTGCAGCGGCAGTCAAAAAAGCAAACAGAATGTTGGGAATCATTAAGAAAGAGATAGATAATAAGACAGAAAATATCATATTGCCTCTATATAAATCCATGGTATGTCCACATCTTGAATACTGCATGCATATGTGGTTGCCCCATCTCAAAAAAGATATATTGGAATTAGAAAAGGTTCAGAAAAGGGCAACAAAAATGATTAGGGGTATGGAACGACTTCCGTATGAGGAGAGATTAATAAAACTGCGACTTTTCACCTTGGAAAAGAGATGACTAAGGGGGGATATGATAGAGGTTTATAAAATCATGACTGGTGTGGAGAAAGTAAATAAGGAAGTGTTATTTACTCCTTCTCATAACACAAGAACTAGGGTTCACCAAATTAAATTAATAGGTAGCAGGTTTAGAACAAACAAAAGGAAGTATTTTTTCACACAACGTACAGTCAGTCTGTGGAACTCTTTGCCAGAGGATGTTATGAAGGCCAAGACTATAACAGGATTCAAAAAAGAACTAGATAAATTCATGGAGGATAGGTCCATCAACAGCCTCTGTTTACCAGAAGCTGGGAATGGGCAACAGGGAATGGATCACTTGATGATTACCTGTTCTGTTTATTCTTTCTGGGGCACCTGGCATTGGCCACTGTCAGAAGACAAGATACTGGGCTAGATGGACCTTTAATCTGAACCAGTATGGCCATTCTTATGTTCTTATATTTGTTGTGCACAACAGTCATTTCCCTATTGTATGTACAAATTTACTTGAGCTCTAACTGTGAGTTGCATTTCATGGACAGTAACACGTTACAAAAACAAACACTCATTGTTATTACTTAAACGTCACAGTTTGGTAGTTCATGGACAAAAAGCACACACATTTAGTACATATTAGTTCACTTTGAACACTGCTGAATTTGTAAGACTTGTGTGGAAAAAGTCTCCATAGAAATTAAATGAACAAATACATTTATAATGTCTAATCCAGCTCTAGTTACACTTTTCAATTTCAAATAAGTGTCTGTGAAATATCTCTATTGATGATTCAAGGAGCCACAGCTGAACACTTTGTTTCTGTATTCCAAAATTATCTTACTAAGAACACATCTATGTAGGTGGGTACTGAAATACCCAACCTTCCTGCGTACTCAGCTGTGGATAAGAGATAACTACTCATAATGTAATACCCCAAATAGGAGGAAGGACTTTTGTCTTGGAATGCTTCTCTGAAAGAGACTTGAGGAATCCAAACTGTGTTTTATCCTTTGTATAGAATCAAAGGATTTTAAATTTTCATGTGTTGCACTCAACGAAATTGCTGGAGCTGAGTGTAAAAAATAAGAGTGAAAAAAATATTCATTCAAATTTGTAATAAATTTGCTATGTCTGTATTTGCTTTCCATAATATTCTAGCCAGTGTGTTTGATAGGACTCTTTGCAGAAACAGCACATTTTAGGAAATTTTTGCAGGATATTTGTGGAAAGTGGATTTTGAATTTGTAATCAATTCATAGCCAAAACAGCAATTCTCAGACAAAACATAATTATTGGAGTTATGCTCATACAATAAGGAAATAAACTATCTCCAGTTAAAATAATTAGAATTTCTAAAATCAAATAACACAATTTACTGGTTACAAATGAGGTACAGAAATAGATCCACCTAACAGGGCTGTACATTCTGTTCATAGTTGTATTATAGGGAGATAATAGTTACCCCCTATATTTAGGTAGCCTAATATGTTTCATTACAAAAGATTCTCATAGCCTTTACATGAGTAGTTCTAATATTTCCATGCTTTGCAGCAGGTCTCTGAAACTTGGCAAAGGGAAAGTTGAGCTACAGATGTGCCTTTTTTTATTGTTCCTTGAAGGAATAGGTTTTACTGAAACTTTGGAAAATCCCCATTTCTCTTCTTTTGTTTGTGTTCTTCAGGAAAATTGTAGGTATCATGCCAAAATAATAACTGAACACACAAATGTTCCAAAGTACCAGGATCATGCTGCCACTAAAGCAGCAGCAGCAGCAACAATGTGAATGCCTGGGACCTGGTGGAGCTGTAATGTGTTTGTGGAGGGAGAAAGAGCTGGACTGGGATCCCTGCGAACACCCCCAGAGCCAGCATGTGACTCCATCAGCCCCTTTTCCGTGGGGTGCAATGGGTCAGAAGCTCCCATCAGGGGACAAAGAGTCAGGCCAGGCTACCCTGACCACTCTCCAGATCTGGCCTAAACAGCCCCAAACCCCTGAGATAACAGTCTTCTCCTGATGCCAGCTGACTTAGAAATCTGTGCTGTGGTGCTCCAAAGCTGAGATCTGGTGTTATCACTTATCTCAAATAGCTCCTCGGGAGTACAGGATGTTGACAGAGGGCATTACATCACGAAGTGTTCCAACGTTTGCCACGTTCACATTGGGATTATTCCTCAAATTCCACTTGATAATATTGTCACCAGTCTTTGCCATTCCAGCTCTCGCTTAGGGTATGCTCTTGGTATGTCAGTAAACACATGAGAAACCAATGAAACTGCACTGAAACGGGTGTGAGGTGGGGAAATTATTTGTAGTTCTCACTGCCCTCGTAAACTAGTCAGGTGTGCGTTTATATCTATGGTCTTAGCTCAGTCCCCATATTAACATAACACATCCTGGCAGGGGTGAGGAGCTGTTCTGAAATTTTTCTTGGGGAAAAAAAACATTCCCTGGCACATGAGGTAGCTAGAAGCAGATAAACAAGTCAAAGGAGAGAGAGGAACATGGAAAGTGAAACAGAGTATGGCAAACACTGAAGTGGAGTGTGCTCCCTCTGGCTGTCATGGACTTCCTAATTAAAAAATAAATATGTGTGTGGGGGGGGGGGAAAGGAAAATATATTTGCCATGCTCTGGGGTGGTTTCAGTTTTCCCTGTCACATGGTACCTAGAACATTATACTCTGAATGTAGGGTTCTTCTGGCCCTCTGATTGCAGGTGATGTGGTTTTGCAGAAGAAGAAGAGAGACAGGGGGTTGAAAGAGCAGTAAAGAAAGCAAAGAGAAATTTCTGCTTTAAAAAAATTAATTGAAACGCAACTAATAAATACAGAAGAATAAAGGAGGCAGTTTTATTAGTTTAAATTGTTTCAATCAGTGTCCTTTTGAATATCATTTTGCTAATTAATTGCAGATTATTTTGAAAATGATTGTTAACACATTTTGTTTTCTATTCTATTATAGGAAGGTAGTACTGGTCATACTAGATCAGCCATCTGGTCCATCTAGTTCAATATTCTGTCTCCGACAGTGGCCATTACCAGATGCTTCAGGAAGAGGTATCAAGTGCTCATGTCTCTTGTGATAGATATACAGAAGTCAGATTTTATACTATAAATATACTGTGCGCAAATAGATATTATACTTTATACATGTGTTTGTGTATATAATATATAACATAGGAGTTGCCAAACCAGCTCAGAACCATGGGCCATTTATCCCAGTATCCTGGTTGTGATAGTGGCCAGTGCCAGATTCTTCAGAGGAAGGTGCAAGAAACCCCACAGTGGTGGCCCATGGAGGAAGCTTCTTCCTAGCCCTCAAGCAGTTAGTGGTTTATAGCCCCTATACATTTTAATCCTGTCTAATGTACAGACACATTTAGATAAAATCAGAATTAAAATGTTGGGCTCTGGTTTCATTATCTAATATAAATCCGTGTTGTCTTATTTAACCAAGTTGGCAAAAAATTAAATAAACAAGTCATTACACCATGAACATTTGCTTTCATTAGTAGGGAAGATGTGCTGAGTTCTTTTGAATGATATAACCTAGTGTGTAATGTTCTGAGAAACACTGCAAAATGGGACTGGTGATATATTAGTTATCAGTGAAAAATGTCTGGAAGTTCACACGCAAGCAAAGAATTAAAAACAGAGCCCAGCTGTTTAATAGGTCAATAATGAAAATAATAATAAACTTCTCTTCAGTGTTACAACTTTTTCAGTTGCATAGGATGTTATTAGCTTTTTTTTTAACTAGGGAATATCCTGGTGCTGTCCCTTTTCTAAATGTCACGATACTTTGCACTTATGCATTTATCTTTAATCTCTGGATCTCAGTAGTAAGTAACAATTATTATCCCTATGGAACCCTTTTGCCAGGTATCATTAGCAGTAGTAAGGGCCAGGCTCAATGAAGTGTAGGGTCCCTTTAAAAATAAAATGATTGGCTTGTTCCTCCACCTAAAACCTTATCTGCTCCTATGTTTTAGGAACTTAAAATGTAAAACCCCAGTCACCTTTATAAGGTGTTTCTTCCCCATTCACAAGGTCTTAGAGTCTCTAGGGATATAAAATCACTTTTTATTTGGGAAAACAAGATAAGCATCTATATACATGTCAAAATTATATTAGCAAAACCCTAACAGTGTCTGAAGGGTACTGAGTCTGAAGTCCCCATTATTAATTACTTGGCTTGTTGCGGCCCAGAACTTTTATTTACTAACCAAATCCCCAACCACCTAAACCCATACGTGCTGGAATTAGGAGTGTGGGGTGTGTGTGTGTGCTGCCGCACCCCCTGACTTGAAGTGGTTTCCATCATATACGGGGTTACAGTTTGGTTCAATGGCTCTCAGCACCCCTACAATAAAAATTGTTCCAACCTCCCTGCCTAAACCTCACTTATGAATCCAGTTAGCCTCAGTGAGCACCAGAAGGTGGTTTTCCCTGGCTATCTGCTGCTCTCCAGTGAAAACCCATCCTAGCAAGTCCCTCTCAGGCCTGTTACTGAGAGGTTGGGTTCTGCAAAGTCAGTTCCTCTTGACCTGCTACCACAGGTCCTAGTTCAGTGAAGTCAGCTCTCCACCACCCATTATCACCAGGTTTTGGTTCAGTGAAGTCAGCTCAACTGTTAACAGGAACAGCCCCACGCAATTAATTCCATATAGGAGCCAGAATCTCTGGGCAGGAAACCCAAGCAAAGCAAAGCAAGAGCCCTGAACAGAGGCACTAAGAGTCTCTTGTACCTCTTGTTGAATTTGGTCTCACTACACAATCAGAGTCCATTACTTGTCAGCACAAGGTGACCCACTTTCTTCAGGCTATGCCTTGCACAATTTCTCCCCCATTCCTATAATAACATTTACATGCACCATTTACTATTATTTCCAAAAATGGCACACAATCTTCAACAGTACAACATCAAACACTGTGCAGAACTGCACTGGGCAAAATTTGTATATGTAAGTTAAGCCTGTCAGAGTTAGCTTTTCCTCTTTCTGTCTAGAGCAGTGCTGGGCAACCTGCGCCCCATGGGCCGCATGCGTCCCATCAGGGTAATCTGATTGCGGGCCGTGAGACATTTTGCTGACATTGACCATCCGCAGGCACGGCCCCCCCGCAGCTCCCAGTGGCTGCGGTTCACTGTTCCTGGCCAATGGGAGCTGCAGGAAGCGGCAGCCAGCACGTCCCTGCGGCCCGCCGCTTCCCGCAGTTCCCATTGGCCAGGAGCGGCGAACCGCGGCCACTGGGAGCTGCAGGCGGCCGTGCCTACGGATGGTCAATGTCAGCAAAATGTCTTGCGGCCTGCAATCAGATTACCCTGATGGGCTGCATGTACCCCGCAGGCCACAGGTTGCCCACCACTGGTTGAGGGGGAGCAGAATGTTCTTGTTCCATGTAAGCTTTCTAGCTCTGGGGCTTACACCTATTCTACAGGTATGGAAATAGGCAATTATGCAGTAGATGTTTCCTCTTCCTATTCCATTACCAAAACCTTTGACCCTTTCAGCGGTACATATGGTTTAGGTCCTGGGCCTGTAAACACTTAAGCATGTACTTAACTTTACACATGTGAGCAGTACCATTGAAGTAAAGTTAAGCACATGCTTTTGTGTTTGCAGGATAAAAGCCTTAATCCCCACCTCAGAATTTGCGACTGGTACTGCATTCCAATCCAAAGGAGGATGTAATAGTGTAACTTGAAATCCCACTAGTCTATCTAATCCCACTGCTGACTGACCTGCTGCTGCTTTTTGAAATGAGTATGGAAGACACACAGTGCCTTGCCCACATTCCCCTCTCAGTAAAACAGATTTTCATGTTTGAATTTGTGTGTTCTAACTGATTAAAGGTTTATTTTTTTTGTTTAACTTTTATTAGTAAATAAGGGTCATCCATCTGGCAGTGATGGGTCTGGCTGCCATTGATTCCATCTGCTAAAATAGGATATAAAAATATTCCGCTCTTGCACAACATTGGAAAGCTGTGACATCTGGGATTACACCAAATATAGGAGTCCGAAAGTGGAAAACTGACAGAATGATTTTCTGTCTGCGGAACAGGAGAAGTGCCTTTGGAGGATGAGGCTAAAGACAGTCTGATGGCCCGGAGTGTTCCTGAGGCAGTACTTCAGTGAGCACTAACACCAGTCTGCAGGTACTGTGTTCTACAGCGTATTATCATGTAGATTTCAATCCCTCCCCCCAGTCACCCGTATAAGCAATTATGCAGATTTATATTCAAAGACAGCCATATCCTGGAATCTAAAAGGGAACAACTGGTTCAAAACTGGGTCTATTCAAACAGACAAACACTGAATGCAAACATAGAATTACTATTAACTCGTTGTTTTATTAAAAAACTGACTTGTGTTTCCCCCTCCTTATTGCCCCCACCATCTCCTCCACTGAAATTAATAGTTCTAGCTTATTCATGAGTTTTTCAATGCACTTCAAACCCAAGCATATTACACGATGTGGCAGGGGAATGTTCTGCTCCTCTCCCTTTCCAGACAAACAAGCTATTTGGAGACCTTCTTCAGGTAAAACACCCAGTGATTTCGTTACAAAGTTTGTTTCCAGCACCTTCACAGATTGTGCAGCGGCTCAAAGGCCCTAAGGGTCCTGAGCCCAGCAGGTGGCAGACCTCCTGTCCTTGGCTCTACTAGCCTACAGCTCTTTTGTTTTCTCTTTCCCTCCTCTGTACTTCCTTGCTGTGCCTTTGTACCTTCAGATTTAATGAGGTAATTAGGCTGGAGAGAGTTAAAAGCTATCTTCAGTCTGTCAGTTTGACACAGTTCCCATATTCAGGTGTGCACAGGGCAACTAAGGGCAGGTCTACACTACCACTTATGGCAAGCTAACTTACATCGCTCAGGGGTGTGAAAAAGACCCCACCCCAAGTTACAGTGACCTAAGCGCTGTCCATACCGGCGCTATGTCGGCAGGAGATGTTCTCCCGCTGACGTAGCTTCCGCCTCTCGTGGAGGTGGAGTAATTATGCCGACGGGAAGGCACTCTCCCGTGGACATAGATCGTCTTCACCAGATGCGCTACAGCGGCACTGCTGCATCGGTGCAGCTGCGCCGATGTAGCGCTTCTAGTGTACACCTGCCCGGATTGAAATTGCAGTGATCAGAGTGCTGGATTAGCTGCTGTTGCCCAGCACCCCTTCACATACTAATAGAACAAAAGTACAAGAAGAAGTGTCGATATTCCAATGGTACTGTAAAAATACTTGAAGTTAGCCCTGGTTCTGAATTCAAACAGTCTCTGTGAACCAGCAGCCCCTTGCTACATATTTTTGTGCCCACAGACTATCCCAGAGAAGCTCTTTGTGACTTATTGTTGTTCTATTTGACCACCTGAAAACCTTTTCATGAGCTAGGTCACATGGGGAAGGTCTGATGGTGAACATCATTGGCATTTCATCTGTGCACCTGGCTGCCTGAGCCTCTCCCATGTGATCAGGAAGGTCAGCTAAACTCATCAAAATCTATTGTCTGGCTATGCCGAAAGAAGGACAGGAGACATTTGACATGGGTTTAATCAGGCCGCAACTTTATTATTAGATGTCTGGGACTACCCAGCAGATAACAGTGTACAGTGCAGGTAACCCCATGTTTATTGCATAATTACCGGGGGGGCTTTTACCAGCCCCCCCTCTTTTTTCATCCAGGTCCCTCCAGCAAATCCATTGCTGGGACCTTACCATACCCGGGAGTCTTCCACTAGCTCCCCCTCTTTTTCCATCTAGGTCCCTCCAGCAAATCCATTGCCGGGACCTTACCATACCTGGGGCGCTTCCATCAGCTCCCCCTCTTTTTCCATCTAGGTCCCTCCATGTAAAAGGGAGGCTTCAGGCGCCTTTTAAACACTGCATTCCCAGGGAATGAGTCAGTGATCACGCTGACCCTTTTGCAGAAGTTTTCATCTCCCCCCAACCCCCAGCCATAAAGCACTGTTCCCTTCATTTGGCCAGCCAGACAAATATGCCCCCCCCCCCCCCATTTAAAGGTGCAGTCATTACTGTCTCTTCAGTTGAGCTTCTTGATCAAGATGCAGTAGTCCCTGGGGTGGGGAGGGGAAGAAATTCTAAGGCCATGTGTCTGTCTGATTGTTACAGGCTGTTATCTCTTGTGATTTCTTTTGGAATTATATTGTTTTGTATTTGGCGGGACACAAGATTTTACTAACTTTAGAAAGGAAAGTATATTTTCCCCCCACGGAGATATGATTTCTCTTGTCATTAGCTTGATGGCTAAAGTGTATTATAGCTGGACAGAGTTACACAATGTATACTCCTTCAGCAATTCTCCAATTATTGGGAAGAGTCATATCATGTATTATCTGGCTTGACACATACTTTTACAAAAAGAGAGGTCCCTATAGTGGTCCTCAACTGAAGGCATGCATCCCTATTTTTTTAAAGCTGTGTTTTGGAATCATTATTATATGGTATTTGACATTTTACATTGTATCATGTTGGATCATCAAGCAGTCTCTGCAACATGAAGATGATATATTCAAGATCAGCAGAAGATTCTGTCATATGAAACAAGGAGTAGCATTATTATAGGTCCTCAGCATTAGCCACCGATGTTTTCTCTACATTATATTTTGTAAAACAAACAAATTGAAACTTACAAAAACCCTTAGTAACTGCGCCTGTATGTGTCATGGGAGTGTGTATTTTTAAAACTTACTTTGTTTTTTTCTTTCTATTGAATCACAAGTGTGACTCTGCAACATGGTCCCTAGCTCTGCTTTCTGGATCTGTGAGCTCTTGTTAATCCATGCAAACATGCTAGCAGTGTCAAGAGTTTTGGAGCAAGCCATGCATGTGAACATGAGTTTGTGGTGGTGTGAACATGGGAGTTTGCATTTTCATGAATGCTAACCATTTACAAATGTACAACTTGTGATTCAAATCAGAACTGGATCAATAGGAAACTTCAGAGAATGCTGGACACACACAATGAAGAGGGTTTTCACAGCTCTACCTGCAAACAACAGTGGGTCATTTCAGTAACCCCAGTATGATGGTCCATTGTGGCAATATGCGTCCCGTCAAGGTAATCCGTGGCGGGCCGCCACACAATTCGTTTACATGTGCATGGCCGCCCGCAGGTCCCAGTGGCTGCGGTTCGTCGTTCCCGGCCAATAGGAGTTGTGGGAAGCGGCACGGGGACGTGCTGGTTGCCGCTTCCCACAGCTCCCATTGGCTGGGAACGGTGAACCGCAGCCACTGGGAGCTGCGGGTGGCCGTGCAAATGTAAACAAACTGTCTGGCGGCCCGCCAGCGGATTACCCTGATGGGCCGCATGCAGCCCGCACGCCGCAGGTTGCCCACCACTGGTCTAGAGGCTTCACACAAGTTGGGACCCCATTGCGCCAGGCACCGTTTAGGCATATAGTATAAGAAATGTGTTGAGTTTCTAATGCTAGAATACCTGTCTTTATGTGTAAAACCTTGCAAATTGCATCAAAAAGACAGTATAGTTATCTGGGACAATAATTTTAAGAAATCAGGAATCTTAGAAAATGACAAGTTTTTTTGAACTAATAGCCAATTAATGTTTTCTATTGTATAATTTATTACCACCACCGAAAAGAGCTGAATTTAGTGTTCATTATCATGTCCTCTAATAACAAATTAAAGTATTATTTTATTGTGTGTTTTACAGTGTTCTGCTTTGGCATAATGCTGTTTTTGAAAGCCAAAACCTTTGCATATGGTTATGGAATTCCAACGAGTTTTGGAGAAAAAGTGCAGGAGTTTTGTTCTTCAGTAGTTTCATATCAGGGAATAGTTGCACAGAGAACTCCACGGGTCTTTGAATATTTATTGGAATAATATCCTTTTCAATATAGTTTGACGAAACTGGTTCTAGGAAGTATTTTTAAAGAGTGGCCTATGCAGAATTATTATTATTTTTTCCTGGTGCAAGGCAAACTACTTTATAAATTATCATGTCCCTGTGAGAAATATGTGAAAAGGGAAGTTTGTGCATTTGTCCCATCTTGAATATTATAGAATAACATTCTACAAAAATATTCAATGGATAGGACTTTTAGTTTTGGATTCTTCTTATATTCATCCTTTGCTGCACTAATGTGAAGCAATAAAGCATTTATCAGTAGGATAATTACATACAGGAATTAGTTAAAAAAAAAAATCATTCCTGAATAATTGGTTTAATGGCTAATAGTAACAGACTACTCCAGAAATGTGGTCAAGAAGCTATTAACTTCCTATAGAATGTCTGTCAATATTGACATGGCTCATTTGTAACCAACGTCAGGGGAAAGATTTGAATGTGTTTATGCTGAGGGCAGATGAAGCAGCTCTTGCACTTTACACGTTTCTGTTAGATACAACTTTTTTTTCCTTTCTTTTGTTTGTATTTCATTGCCTTGTATGATGATAAGCTGATTCCGTGAGTAGTCGACTTTATCATAAATCTATTAAATGTGATTTAATGGAAACTGTTAAGATTGAATAATAACCTCAGAAGGTTCCAGGTTAAAATGGAGAGACGTTGAGTGAAAATGCATTTTCATGAGTTTAATGCCACAACTGACTACTGTAATTTTTAAATGATCAAAACTGAACTCTGTTATAAATACACATGTAAGGGTATGGGCTCCTAGAGAATATTTTTCTGTTAGGATTTTTCTTCCTTAGGCCCTGATCCATCAAGATTTGTAGGCATTTCAATAAGACTGCTTGCATGCTTAGAGTTAGACACTTGCATAGATACTTTACTGAATCAGGGCCCTAGTTACAATGGTATTGTGTATTGTGCTGATGAAAAGTTTTAAAGGAAGCCAGCCATTTGTTTTCACAGGTTTTCTGACCACGTGTTCCACTGCCCTTCACTGATGCTGTAGATTCCCTTGTCACTTGTATATTTATCCCTTTTGGTTTCCCCTTCTAACTTAGTGTGACCTCTATTCTGAGTGTCAGCATTGGCCTAGGACTTTGAATTCTTCCTTGCACTGAAGAATATGCTGTGTCAATATGCTGTGTCAAAATCTAAAAGCATTAACCAGGTTCCAAATACTATGATGCTGTCCCACAGTTATGGGTGAGGCTGATAGTCTGAATTTTGTGCACACACACTGATTGACTTATCTCTTCATTTTCCACAGTATGCCTATAAGCCCACAAAGCAGATCTATTGTGAATCAAAGTAAAATAACAAAGGCCTTAGTCAGCAAGGCATTTAAGCCTGAGCTTAAAGCAAGGCACAGCACTTAAGCATGTGCTTCAGTAGGACTTAAGTGATTTGTTTAAGTCCTTTTTCTGAGCACGGGCTTGAAAGAGCAAGTACAGTTATATAGAGAAAATCAACATTGTGTTAATCAAATGTCTGATGATCAGCTAAAACTATTACCATCAACAAATTAACTGCATGGCATATTAATTATGGTGTATTCACTCATGCCTACAGTTCTGCTCTTCCTTACTCCCCCTGTGCCAATCCTTGGTTTACAGCATGCTGTTCCACGCTAATGAAGAAGAACCATTAGAGGTAGACCTGCTTTTTTTTTTTTTTTAAATCAACCAGTGCTGCTAAGTGTCAAATAGTTATTTCATCACAAGTGGCCAAATCTCACCAAATATTCCATCATCCTATTCACTCATGCTAGTCTGCCAACAGGTTAACCCATATTTAATTTATTTTGTGCAGGCAGTATATGTGTATAGAGAGCATTTGCTTTTTGTAATTTGTCTCAATTTGCTCAAGTGGTTGAGAATGGTCCAGATGGAAAAATTAGGACAGTGACAGCTTATTAGGGAATGTTTATATTGTTGTACTAGGAAGCAGCAGCCATTTGTTAACACGTGTAAAATGCATTTTGCTTGTCTTTTTGGGAACAGAAAATTGAGTACGGTCTTTACCTTGGACACCTACGTTTCTCTCTGAAGGTTAAGCTGATGCAGCAGTTACTTCTCTTTTAAATATTTATGGGTGAGTCATGTGAAATGCCTGCCAAAGGTAGCAGAGAGAAAATAATGGCTAGTATTAAACATTTGACCTTGAAAGCAGCCCTGATTGAAAATAATTACCACAAGTTTTAAAACCTTTATTTCCTGTTCTGGTGGCAACATCCTTTTTGGGCTCTATTAAATTGCCCAATCATCGTATCATCAGATTAACTTGACTCAACTGTTTATTTCACATTAAGCTTCAGCATTACTGATGCACTATGTAAAAATGATATTAATTATCTATCATTTTTTTTATCCAGATTCCTTTGGTGGTATAAATTCTTGTTGAGTTTGCCCTTGAAGTTCCACTGAAGCCAGATGTCATCTTACTATGTGAAAGGCTGAAAATTATCTCTGAATTTTCTGCTGACCTCTAAGATGTACTGGTATTGAGCAGGTGTGAATGAATTCTCTTAGACCCCTTTGTTATGTCTATCTGTGTTGTCAATTTAGTTTACATTAACATCTGGGAACTGGATATGGGAACATTATTGGTCTCGTTAATTATAATTAGCTGTCAGTCTCTGCAATGAGAGGTATTTTGGTCATTAGGTGAATAATACTGGTTCATGAATATACCTTCATATAATGAATACTTAAAAATACGTTATCAAATATTTGCTTTTAAGTATGACAAAGATTTTATCCCACCCTCAGCTTTTATTTACTCGTGGTCTGTGTTTCACCAAAGACTTTACCTCAAGGATACCAGATATAGCTTTGTAAGGTCAGTGGATTAATGTAGTCTTGTATAATATCATTGGCTGTTGGGGGCAAACGGTTCTATAAAAGGAAATTTTGCTGACATAGAAAAGAAAATTGCAGCTGTGGAATGTCAAGAGATTATTATCACAATAAACAGCGATTAAACAGGATTATTATAGAAGTGCATTTGCAACACTAAAATTGAAGTGGTGTTAGCATTTTGTTTTCTGACTGTAATATGTCCATAAAATGTGATTTGAGTTTGACCATGTCTTTTTAAAATTCAGTAATACACATTTTTAAAATATCTTTTTAAAATTCAGTTGTATTGTTTGTTTTGAGGGACCAAAAGGATCGTCTAGATTTTTGTGTGTGTGCTCTTTTGTGAAAAAATTAGTTTTAAGAATATTTTGCAGTTACTTAATTCATAAAAGGTCAAATCCTGCCAGCCAAAACTCCTTTTTGAATGGGAATTTGTTGCACCTTGAGGAGTTTGTCTGTCTAAAGATTTTATGTCCTTTTTTCCCCTCCTTTATTTTTGTTTGAGCCCAAATTGAAGAACTGGCTGCTGTGGGCAGGGCCGGCTCCAGGCACCAGCTTAACAAGCAGGTGCTTGGGGCGGCCACTCAGGAGAGGGGCGGCATGTCCAGGTATTCGGCGGCAATTCGGCGGAGGGTCCCTCACTCCCACTCGGAGCGAAGGACCTCCCGCCGAATTGTCGCTGCAGATTGCGATCGCAGCTTTTTTTTTTTTTTTTTTTTGGTTTTTGGCTGCCTGGGGCGGCAAAAACCCTGGAGCCAGTGCTGGCTGTGGGACTGTACTAAAGTTTAAATACCTTTGTTAATATAGTTCATATAGGGCCCCATCCTATTCCCATTGAAATCCACTTGACTTCAGAGGGAGCAGAATTTGAACCCCACATTAATCAAATTGGTTGTTATAACATGATTAAATGCTGAAAGGTTAATAAAGACACTTGATTCCTTAGTATAATACAGGGATTCTCAAACTGGGGGGGTCGGGACCCCCCAGGGGGTCGCGAGGTTATTACACGGGGGTCGTGAGCTGTCAGCCTCCAACCCAAACCCTGCTTTGCCTCCAGCATTTATAATGGTGTTAAATATATAAAAAGTGATTTTAATTTATAAGGGGGGTCGCCCTCAGAGGTTTGCTATGTGAAAGGGGTCACCAGTACAAAAGTTTGAGAATCACTGGTATAACAGGAATGAATTCTCTTGATATGTCTTGTACTTACTAACTAACACTACATCATTCATAAAAACAGAAACATATTTTATTTATTTAGATTTATATACACACTAAAAAAGGGCACTTCCAAAAGACAACTAAATTAATATCCAGAAATAAATAAGGTGTAGGAATGTAATTCAGTAGAATCTACCACTAGGTAACCAAAAGCCCCAACTCCCTCTCCCATCCTTTGTTCCACTGCATCCTTCCCACGTCCCAGTTTCATCAACCTGATGAAAATCTTGGTTTCACTTGGTAAGTGAGGTGAGAAGCTGTGATCCCACCACTGCAGACAATTTCTCTCTTTCTGTGTCCTCACTAGCCCTCTACTCACTATTTCCTATATCCCCAACACACACTGGCCTTTAAGAAACAGATGGAAAGCATATTGAAATGACTCTATGAAGTCGACTCAGTCTCACAATGTGCAGTTGTCACACCTCTGGTGTCAATGATGTCAGATGGATATTTCACCCCTCAATTGACAGGAAAAGGAGAAATTAAATCATATTCATCTTTAAATAGCAGTGACATCAGCACAGGGTATTTCCTGTGGATTATAGCTGAAGACACCAGCTGCTGAGTACCATTAGCTCCTTCAAATCTTTTGGATCAGATATAATTTCTTCTTGTTTTGCTTTTGAAGAGTGGAATTAATTAATCTATAATGTAACTGACAGAAAAGAGTTTATAAAACTTATAAGGAAGGAAACATACAACCCTAATAGGATTTGGACTTAATGCTATTGAAAAATGGAGGCAGTTTATTCACTAGACTACATGGTGTTTTGTGATAATCAGGCCCATTATAAAAATTAGCCAAGTGGGGAGGGGGTGGGGGGGGGGAAGAGGAGGACCCTGATATTGTTCTTTGGAAGCAATGGCAGCATAATGAGTGTTTCAAGGAAAAATAATTAATAAAAGAATATATCAGGCCCAATTTAGCAGCAGGATGCATTAAGTTCTGCAATGCCTGCTGAAGTAAAGCCCAGGGGAGGATAGTGGTGCACAGAGTTGCCTGCCTTTCCATATGAGTGAATCTTCTGTGAGACGTAGCTGCTCTTGGTGGGGCAGAATACAGCAATTTGCACACACCCTTCCCAGCAGTGAGGGTGAATGAAGTCAAAGGCCTATTCACTGTCAGAAAACATATGGCCTAATTCTGCCATGTTTGCTTTCCTTGGGTAGTAGTTTATAATGTGAGTGGTCCCATTGATTTAGTGGAAATTGAACTTTATCAGCTTACCTAAGACTAGCCATGGTAGTCAGTGGTCAGAGCATATCAGTGGCCTAACAACTAAGACAAAAAAACCCATGTTTTCCCCCTGCATTTTAGTGGTATATTTATCCATCAATAAGGGTAAGTCTACACTACGAAATTAGGTCAATTTTATAGAAGTCGATTTTTAGAAATTGATTTTATAAGTCGATTGCGTATGTCCACACTAAGCGCATTAAGTCGGCAGAGCGCGTCCTCACTACTGTGGCTAGCATCGACCTACAGACCGGTGCACTTTGGGTAGCTATCCCACAGTTCCCGCAGTCTCCACTGCCCATTGGAATTCTGGGTTAAGCTCCCAATGCCTGATGGGGATTGTTTCGGGTACATGTCGTCATTCGCCCCTCCCTCTGTGAAAGCAATGGCAGACAATCGTTTTACGCCTTTTTTCCTGGGTTACCCGTGCAGACGCCATACCACGGCAAGCCTGGAGCCCGCTCAGCTCACCGTCACCACTGCTGTTGTGATCTTTGTAAACACCTCGTTCATTATCCTGGACTATATGCAGAACCGGGCTAAGAGACGTCACAAGGAGGATTTTGATGAGGACATGAACACAGACATTCCTGAAAGCACGGGCTGTGGCAATTGGGATATCATGGCAGCACTGGGGCTGGTTGATACAGTGGAACGCCAATTCTGGGCCAGGCAAACAAGCACAGACTTGTGGGACCACATAGTGTTGCAGTGAACTTCAAAAAGATCTCAGAAAACTAAGTGATTGGGCAACACAATGGCAAATGAAATTTAATGTGGATAAATGCAAAGTAATGCACATTGGAAAAAATAACCACAACTATACATACAACATGATGGGGGCTAATTTAGATACAACGAGTCAGGAAAAAGATCTTGGCGTCATTGTGGATAGTTCTCTAAAGATGTCCACGCAGTGTGCAGAGGCGGTCAAAAAAGCAAACAGGATGTTAGGAATCATTAAAAAGGGGATAGAGAATAAGACTGAGAATATATTATTGCCCTTATATAAATCCATGGTACGCCCACATCTCGAATACTGTGTACAGATGTGGTCTCCTCACCTCAAAAAGGATATTCTAGCACTAGAAAAGGTTCAGAAAAGGGCAACTAAAATGATTAGGGGTTTAGAGAGGGTCCCATACGAGGAGAGATTAGAGAGGCTGGCACTCTTCGGCTTGGAAAAGAGAAGAATAAGGGAGGACGTGATAGAGGTATATAAGATCATGAGTGATGTTGAGAAAGTGGATAAGGAAAGGTTATTTACTTATTCCCATAATACAAGAACTAGGGGTCACCAAAGGAAATTAATAGGCAGCAGGATTAAAACAAATAAAAGGAAGTTCTTCTTCACGTAGCGCACAGTCAACTTGTGGAACTCCTTACCTGAGGAGGTTGTGAAGGCTAGGACTATAACAATGTTTAAAAGGGGACTGGATAAATTCATGGTGGCTAAGTCCATAAATGGCTATTAGCCCGGATGGGTAAGAATGGTGTCCCTAGCCTCTGTTCGTCAGAGGATGGAGACGGATGGCAGGAGAGAGATCACTTGTTCATTGCCTGTTAGGTTCACTCCCTCTGGGGCACCTGGTATTGGCCACTGTCGGTAGACAGATACTGGGCTCGATGGACCTTTGGTCTGACCCGGTACGGCCTTTCTTACGTTCTTATGTTCTTATGTTCTTAGGTATGGGAGGATTCACAGTGGCTGTGAAACTTTCACATTCGTAATGCCGCTTTCCTGGTACTCTGTGAGTTGCTTTCCCCCACCCTGATGTGCAGGAATACCAAGATGAGAGCTGCCCTGACAGTTGAGAAGCGAGTGGTGATAGCGGTCAGTCGGAAATCTATTTGGAGTGGACAACTGTACTGTAGGGGTTTCGTATAACTTCGTATAATGTATGCTATACGAAGTTATTACGAAGAGACGTCACAAGGAGGATTTTGACGAGGACATGAACACAGACATTCGTGAAAGCACGGGCTGTGGCAATCGGGATATCATGGCAGCACTGGGGCTGGATGATACAGTGGAACGCCAATTCTGGGCCAGGCAAACAAGCACAGACTTGTGGGACCACATAGTGTTGCAGTGAACTTCAAAAAGATCTCAGAAAACTAAGTGATTGGGCAACAAAATGGCAAATGAAATTTAATGTGGATAAATGTAAAGTAATGCACATTGGAAAAAATAACCCCAACTATACATACAACATGATGGGGGCTAATTTAGCTACAACGAGTCAGGAAAAAGATCTTGGCGTCATTGTGGATAGTTCTCTAAAGATGTCCACGCAGTGTGCAGAGGCGGTCAAAAAAGCAAACAGGATGTTAGGAATCATTAAAAAGGGGATAGAGAATAAGACTGAGAATATATTATTGCACTTATATAAATCCATGGTACGCCCACATCTCGAATACTGTGTACAGATGTGGTCTCCTCACCTCAAAAAGGATATTCTAGCACTAGAAAAGGTTCAGAAAAGGGCAACTAAAATGATTAGGGGTTTAGAGGGGGTCCCTCGTATAACTTCGTATAATGTATGCTATACGAAGTTATTACGAAGAGACGTCACAAGGAGGATTTTGACGAGGACATGAACACAGACATTCGTGAAAGCACGGGCTGTGGCAATTGGGGTATCACGGCAGCACTGGGGCTGGTTGATACAGTGGAACGCCAATTCTGGGCCAGGCAAACAGGCACAGACTGGTGGGACCACATAGTGTTGCAGTGAACTTCAAAAAGATCTCAGAAAACTAAGTGATTGGGCAACAAAATGGCAAATGAAATTTAATGTGGATAAATGCAAAGTAATGCACATTGGAAAAAATAACCCCAACTATACATACAACATGATGGGGGCTAATTTAGATACAACGAGTCAGGAAAAAGATCTTGGCGTCATTGTGGATAGTTCTCTAAAGATGTCCACGCAGTGTGCAGAGGCGGTCAAAAAAGCAAACAGGATGTTAGGAATCATTAAAAAGGGGATAGAGAATAAGACTGAGAATATATTATTGCCCTTATATAAATCCATGGTACGCCCACATCTCGAATACTGTGTACAGATGTGGTCTCCTCACCTCAAAAAGGATATTCTAGCACTAGAAAAGGTTCAGAAAAGGGCAACTAAAATGATTAGGGGTTTAGAGAGGGTCCCATACGATGAGAGATTAGAGAGGCTGGGACTCTTCGGCTTGGAAAAGAGAAGACTAAGGGAGGACATGATAGAGGTATATAAAATCATGAGTGATGTTGAGAAAGTGGATAAGGAAAAGTTATTTACTTATTCCCATAATACAAGAACTAGGGGTCACCAAAGGAAATTAATAGGCAGCAGGATTAAAACAAATAAAAGGAAGTTGTTCTTCACGCAGCGCACAGTCAACTTGTGGAACTCCTTACCTGAGGAGGTTGTGAAGGCTAGGACTATAACAATGTTTAAAAGGGGACTGGATAAATTCATGGTGGCTAAGTCCATAAATGGCTATTAGCCAGGATGGGTAAGAATGGTCTCCCTCGCCTCTGTTCGTCAGAGGATGGAGACGGATGGCAGGAGAGAGATCACTTGTTCATTGCCTGTTAGGTTCACTCCCTCTGGGGCACCTGCTATTGGCCACTGTCGGTAGACAGATACTGGGCTCGATGGACCTTTGGTCTGACCCGGTACGGCCTTTCTTATGTTCTTATGTTCTTATGTTCTTAGGTATGGGATGATTCACAGTGGCTGTGAAACTTTCACATGCGTAAGGCCGCTTTCCTGGAACTCTGTGAGTTGCTTTCCCCCACCCTGATGTGCAGGAATACCAAGATGAGAGCTGCCCTGACAGTTGAGAAGCGAGTGGTGATAGCGGTCAGTCGGAAATCAATTTGGAGTGGACAACTCTACTGTAGGGGTTGCTGTGATCCAAGTAGCCAATGCAATCATTGACATTCTGTTTGTTATCAAGGGTAGTGACTCTGGGAAATGTGCAGGTCATACTGCTGCAATGGCATTGCTGCAATGGGGTTCCCTAACTGTGGTCGGGCGATAGACAGAACGCATATCCCCATCTTGGCATCGGACCACCTTGCCAATCAGTACATAAACTGCAAGGGGTACTTCTCAATGGTGCTGCAAGCACTGGTGGATCACAATGGACGTTTTACAGACATCAATGCGGGATGGCTGGGAAAGGTGCATGACGCTCGCATATTTAGGAACTCCAGGCTGTTTGAGCAGCTGCAAGAAGGGACTTACTTCCCAGACCAGAAAATTACTGTTGGGGATGTTGAAATGCCAATAGTTATCCTTGGGGACCCAGCCTACCCCTTGCTCCCATGGCTCATGAAGCCATACACAGGCAGCCTGGACAGTAGTAAGGAGCAGTTCAACTATAGGCTGAGCAAGTGCAGAATGGTGGTAGAATGTGCCTTTGGACATTTAAAAGCTCGCTGGCGCTGTTTGCTGAGTAGGTCAGACCTCAGCGCAACCAACATTCCCATTGTTATTGCTGCTTGCTGTGTGCTCCATAATATCTGTGAGGGTAAGGGGGAGACGTTTATGGCGGGGTGGGAGGTTGAGGCAAATCGCCTGGCATCCAATTTTGAGCAGCCAGACACCAGGGTGATTAGAAGAGCACAGCAAGGTGCGCTGCGCATCAGAGAGGCTTTGAAAACCAGTTTCATGAGTGGCCAGACTTCGGTGTGACAGTTGTATGTGTTTCTCCTTGATGCAAACCCACCCCCTTTGTTGGTTTTAATTTCTTGTAAGCCAACCACCCTCCCGCCTTCGAAATAAAGTAACTATTGTTTTGAAACCATGCATTCTTTCTTTATTAATTAAAAAAAAAAAGAGATAACGGACAGGGTAGCCTGGGTGGGGTGGGGGAGGAGGGAAGGACAAGGCCACATTGTTTATTGCAGCCACACTAAAAATCAAACTGTTTGAATGACAGCCTTCTGTTGCTTGGGCCATCCTGTGGAGTGGAGCGGCTGGGTGCCCGGAGCCTCCACCCCCGCATTCTTGGGATTCTGGGTGAGGCGGATATGGAACTTGGGGAGGGGGGCAGGCGGTTATACAGTGGATGCAGCGGGGGTCTGTGCTCTTGTTGGCTTTCCTGCAGCTCCAACAGACGCTTTATCATGTCCGTTTGCTCCCCCATTAGCCTCAGCATCTCCTCCTGCCTCTACTCTTTGTGCTCACTTAATTCTTTCCTGGCCTCTGCCACTGAATGCCTCCATGCATTAAGCTGTTCCCTATCAGTGAGGGAGGACTGTATGAGCTCAGAAAACATGTCATCGTGAGTGCGTTTTTTTCCGCCTTCTAATCTGCGATAACCTCAGGGACAGAGATGATAGGGGGAGCATAGAAACATTTGCACCTGGGGGGAGATAAAAAAGGAGAGTAAAATTTAAGATGATACATTTTTGAGAACAAAAGGGAGACTCTTTCACAGTGAATCAAGCAATTCACAGCAGACAGCACATGTGCTTTAGGTACAAGGTCGCATTTTGCCTTTTATATTGAGCGCCTGCCGGTATGGTGACACATCACACACGGCTGGGCAACAGAATTTGGTTTTCAGGCAGCTATGGTAAGCCTTTTGGTACGCAGGGTTGGCTTCTTACAACTTCATAACATGTGGGAATGTTTTCAAACTGCAGCGACCTCCTTTCCCAGAGCAAGCAATGGGTTGGGTTTCACATTTAAAAGGAGGGGCTGCGGTTTTCGGGTGGATGTGCAGCACACACCTACCCCCACCCCACCGCATGGCTATTGTCCGGGATGATCCCTTTTCGCCAAGTGCAAACAGCCCAGCATGAACGGGGTCCTTTTACTGTTTCCTTACAAAAATTCCCCTATTTCAACCAGGTGACCATGAGTGATATCACTCTACTGAGGCAAACGCAGAAAGATATAGACCGAATGTTGCTTGAATGTGACCAAAACCCAGGACCATTCGCTGCCATGCTTTATGCTGCAATGATTCCAGAATACTTGCTACTGGCTTGGCGTGGTAAAGTGTCCTACCGTGGAGGACGAAATAAGCCAGCCCTCCCCAGAAACCTTCTGCAAAGGCTTTCAGAGTACCTCCAGGAAAGCTTCATGGATATGTCCCTGGAGGATTCCCGCTCCATCCCCAAACATGTGAACAGACCTTTCCAGTAGCTGAACTGGCCGCAAATGCATCCCAGTTCTTCAGGGCAAATCAAACATTAGACACTATTGCTTTTAAACCCTGTACTGTAGTTACAAATGCGCACTCACCAGAGGTGCCTTCTCTGGCCTCAGGGTTGGGGATCCCGCCTTGGGAGGGTATTGGCTCCAGGGTGATGAAAAGATCCTGGCTGCTGGGGAGAACGGATTCACCGCTTGCCTGCTGCACATTCTCCTCCTCCTCCTCCTCCTCCTCATCTGCAAAATCCTCCTCCCTGTTGCATGAGACTCCCCCCTTGCAGGTATCCTGGGATAGTGGTAGGGTCCCCACCTAGAATGCTATGCAGCTGATAATAGAAGTGGCATGTATGGGGCTCTGACCCAGAGCGACCGTTTGCCTCCTTTGTCTTTTGGTAGGCTTGCCTGAGCTCCTTAACTTTCACACGGCATTGCTGCGTGTTCCTGTTGTAGCCTCTGTCCAACATGCCTTGTGAGATTTTGGCAAATATATTTTCATTTCTTCTTTTTGATCGGAGTTCGGCCTGCACAGATGCTTCTCCCCATACAACAATCAGATCCAGTGTCTCCCTTTCGGTCCATGCTGGAGCTCGTTTGCGATTCTGGAGGGACTGAATGGTCACCAGTGCTGCTGAGTTCGCCACGCTGACCAAACAGGAAATGAAATTCAAAAGTTCCCGGGGCTTTTCCTGTGTACCTGGCTAGTGCATCGGAGTTCAAAGTGCTGTCCAGAGCAGTCACAATGGAGCACTGTGGGATAGCCCCTGGAGGCCAATACCGTTGATTTGCGTCCGCACTACCCCAAATTCAACCCAGCAAGGTCGATTTTAGTGCTACTCCCCTCACTGGGGAGGAGTACAGAAGTCGATTTTAAGAGCCCTTTAGGTCGATGGAACGGGGTTGGTTGTGTGGACGCAGTCGTTTTTAAATCGACCTAATGTGGCTAAATTTGACCTAACCCCGTAGTGTAGACCAGGCCTAAGGTACATATTAATGTCTTTAAATGTATGATTTTACAGCAATTACAGACAGTATAGGCAAGAAAACAAAAGCAAAAGCAAAATTTAAATGCTTGATATTGTTGGGACAACACCTCAGATTTCACAACATGTTTGGTCTTATATAGGCAATAGCATTAGTGGGCTTTTTCTAAATGAGCTTCTGTGTTTATTTGTGAATTATTATAATTGTTGCTGTGAACAATAAATGGTTACCAATATAGCTACAGAGTTAGGTACATCAGATTATATCTTATGAAATTGCATAATTACTAGAGCTTGTTGGAATTTTTTTCCTGTGGAAAATTTTGACTTTTGGCCAAAAAATGGAAAACCCACAACTTCTGTCTGAAACCTAAACATTTAGATTAGGAAATGCTAACTCTCTAACAGTCATCTTAATTGACATTCTTTAATGTATGATGTTTTTATAATAATTCTTATTTGCTGTTTTCCACGTTCCCTGAAATTTGGAGGCATTTAATATAAATAAAGAGGCTATTATTATATTATTTACCCTTTCCATCTCAAGACCAGTCTTTACTACAATTTAAATTCACGAATGTTGTTAAATATATTTTAAATCAAGTTATATCACTGCATAACTATAGTTCACCATTAACCTCTTTGTTGATGTGGGAAGCTACCTGGTAGGACTTTTTGCTTGGAAATAGTTAATCTATAATCACATTTCTGACTATGGCTCAGATAGTCTGGAAATGGTTGAAATGTCAGCGATCACTATTTTGCATTCTGGTTCTTCAGAAACAGCTTGTCTGCGTGTAATTTAATCATTCTTTTACATTTCTTGTTCTTTTGGTCATGATGGAGAATGTGCTATTTTAATTCCCACATCTTTTCATTGCTGAACTATTAAAGTTAGGGAAAGAATTGATGCAACCCATTTAATGTAATCAAAACACAGAAGAACAATTACTCTCTTAGACAGTAAGTCATCGTTTTCCATTCTGTGATGATGTTAAATGTGCGGAAATCAGTTTTCTATTTTGTTCTGTGTATTAACTAGCACTACCATGCTAACCTTTGGTACCCAATTTCAGGATTTTTATAGTATTATTGCTTCAGGGACAAATTGCCCCTCTAAATCCTCCTGAATCATATATTTTTTTCACCTAATCCAGTGCACCACTTTTTTCTCTGTTCATCAGTCATTTACTGAATTAGATGATCTATTTTGGTGCTTCGTTAGAAAAAGAATCTATTATTAGGATGACCATCGTACCCTTCACTGGCCTTGACCATCATCCTAATAACTTTGGCCCTGGCAATTCTTTAATTCCTTTTTTGTCTCTATAACATGATTTTCGGAGTTTCATTACTGACTCTTGATGACAGGGTGATGAGGATTTAGTTTCCCATTTGATCATAGACCCACATTGCTATTAAAGTGTAGTAGACATCTTGGGACCTAACCATTATGACACAGTGAATATTTCACTCATATAGGGCCTGTGACAGGGTAAAATATCCAGGACAGGGTTAAGGTCTACCTGTCTGTCACATGACCCAGCAGATGATTTAAGGGAAGAGTGCATCCTCTTTCTTGGGGCTGAGTGAGACAGTGGAAAAGCTTCTGGGGCCTGCAGCTTGCAAATTGCTTTGTTTTTGTGTTACTCATGAGTTTTTGTGCTTGAACAATAAATGCGTCCTGAAAGGGACATGGGTGTGGCACTAGCTCTTTTCTGCGTTGGTGGCGTAGCCCGTCATTATACAGGGCCCATTGCGATCTCATTTAAAGATGTAACCACTTGTGCCTCATCTTTAAAATAAACTTTCAGCTGGTTTTCTTCTATCACTTTTCTTCTTTCACTGTCAATGATTAAGGTTGCCTAACAGTTCCCATTGTAAAACTGTGTTTTCAGTTGCTTATAACTTTTCCAGTCTTTAACTGTTTGGGCTGAAATTTTCCATGCCAGGTGTCTGCCTCAGGCTGAAGATTTTTGGAAAATTTCAGTCAAAATGATATAGCTGTTTCCAAGAACAAGGGTAGTTGAAAATGTTGTTTTGCTTATGTTAAAAAATTCTGGTGATCTTTTTAAAAGAATTGGCATATTTTACTTTAAATATGGCTTCTTTTTTTTTAATTTTGCAAAACATCAAGGTGTTTTTGAAAAATTTCAGGTTTTTATTATTTCAGTCCTCCTCCCCCCCAAAACTGATTTTTGTTTGAATGTTTTCTATTTTTGCTTTGTTGCTTTCGCTTTTCAACCTTTAAAAATTTCTCCAATATACACTTTGTTTTAGGTGAAAAATGAGAAAAAAGTTTTGGAAAAAACGTAAATAAACCTAATTTTTCTAAAAGATATTAAAAAATCATTTCTGAATTGGTCATGAAACATGAAAAATTTCTGTGGAAAATTTTAGTTTTTGTCAAAAAGTAATTTTTTGCCTCAAAATATTAAGCCCATATCCAAGTGCTTGGCTAGAACAGGGCCTTGGTTCCTGTCTCACACTATTCATATGCATATGTTTATGGGGACAGTGGGTCCATGCTATTTAGCTGCTGTTCCCCCTTCTGTGGTTTTAAAGCCTTTCATATCTTTCTGGTTTTTGTTCCTCTCTGAACCATGCAGAAAATTTGTGTGTATTGTAAGGTGTGTGTATTGTGTGTATTGTAAGGTGTATTGTGTGTATTGTAAGGTGCTGTAGTTTAGTACAATAAATATTACAAATATGATGTATAAACAGGGTGATTTCTAAATGTTTTCCAACTACAAGTAGTTTCTGAAACCCAATGCTGGTCAGATGGAGCTGCTATTGATTGGTTCCTCACAGCAGTGATCCGCTGTCAGGGTTGATGTCTTCTCTGGTGGGCAGTTCTCTTCTGTTCAAGAGACAAGCTGGGTGAGGTAATATCTTTGATTGGACCAACTTCTGTTGGTGAGAGAGACAAGCTTTTGAGCTACACAGAGCAGAAAGAACCTGAAGAAGAGATCTAAAGAAGTTGGTCCAATCAAAGATATTACCTCACCCACCTTGTCAGTTTCATATCCTGGGACAAACACGGCAACAGCACTGCAAATATCTGTTGGAGTAATTTAAAAACAAACAATAAAAAAAACAACACAATACCCTCAAACCCCTTTAATCATGTGATTACGTTATCGGCCTTTCCGTAAGAAATGCCTAGGGACATCCAGCTGAAACCTGTCTTTCCCTTATTAATTTGATGACATATTAATCTATATTTATTATTTCTTCATGACTCAATGATCTCCCATTTATTTGCAGGAGACCCAAGCAGGGGGATTGGGATCAGATGCAAAACCACTCCACGCTAATGGCTGAAGTAGGCTCCACTACTTCTAATCCCGCCCTCTATGGGGCAGAGGGCAATAGTGTATATCTTGGCCCTGCTCCTCCCCAGTTCACCAATGCTTCATTCATCCCTTCTTCCCCTTGCATGCTGCTCTGCAGGAGGCCCCTGGAGGAGTTTACCTCTTTCCTATGTAGAAGATATGTATCCCTTCCCCACAACCATTCTCCACTAAACACAGCAGGGAGGGAAGTTTCTGCAAGTGCTAGGTAGAGGCTGGCGAATGTAGATTCAGCTACCGAGTTAAGAGTGAGAAAGCGCCCAGTAATGCAGCAAAGATCTTAAGAGTAACCTATCAGATTTGCTTTGGTTGAGCTCCCTATTTGTCTAGAACACCTGTTCATTATTTGTCTTGGCTATGCTTCTCACGGGGTTTCATATATAGCTTACTCTGTTGCATGACTAGTTTTTATGCTGCAGAACTTGCCAGGACAACCCATTAGAAACTGTTCAATGTCAACCAATTTACTTCTTTTAAATTTTGTTTTAATAAGTTGAGTGTTGGCGTGTTATAGATAATGAAGTGGAGAAGGCTGAAACACCATCCATAACAGATCTTCGTTACAACTGCCAAGTATACGTATTGCAAGATCCAGGCACAACAGAATAGGTAAATCATGAGGAATTAATTCAAGATATTGCCAAGCCCCTTGGAAAAGAAGAATGATTGAAGCTTTATCTGATTCATAATGGATCAGGGTCAAACCATCTTGGAAATCGAGGCATTTAGTGGAGTTCTTACAATTAAAATATCCAAGGAATTAATTTAAAGTCCTCTATGCCCCAATGGGAACGAAAAAAATCCAATATAAGGAAGTTTTGAAGTAAAGCACATATAATATTGCAGGGATCGGCAACCTTTGGCACGCGGCCTGCCAGGGTGCTTACCCTGGCAGGCCAGGCCGGTTGTTTACCTGCCACGTCCACAGGTTTGGCTGATCGCGGCTCGCACTGGTCACGGTTCGCTGCTCCAGGCCAATGGGGGCTGCGGGAAGCGGCGCGGGCCGAGGGATGTGCTGGCCGCCGCTTCCCGCTGCCCCCATTGGTCTGGAGCGGCAAACCGCAGCCACTGGAAGCCGCGATCGGCCAAACCTGCAGACGTGGCAGGTAAATAAACCAGCCCAGCCCGCCAGGGGGCTTACCCTTGCGGGCCGCGGGCCAAAGGTTGCCGATCTCTGTAATATTGCATGACACACTAATCTGACTATATACATAGACCTATATAGTGCCAATGATAGATAGTCCAAGTACTGGAATGCTCATTATCTTATCAAAGCATATGTTTTATTCAAGCCATTTTCTAAATGCATAAGACTTGAATGTTTAATATGTTAGACTGTTCCCTCATTCATAACCCTTGCGTAAACTAGGGTATATCAACACATGTGCACTGTAAGACATACCGCAAGGTGGCTTAACGATTGTCCAGAGCTTCAGTTTTATTATCGGAAGTTTCAGTAGTCACATTTGGAGTGAATGGCCAAATTTCCGCAACAATATGTAATCCTCAAGCAATAAGTTAGTGATAAGATAAAGTACACAGAAAAAATAGTTCTCTGGGTCCTTGCTGATTGATATTGAATGGTGTGAGCTACACATCGTTATTAAAACAAAAAATGACAGATTCTGCAAGTGCTTACAAATAATGTTTCACAGTTATTTGCATATGCTCATCCTTGGCAAATGTAATAGAAGTAAACTCAGTATTGATATGTAAAGCATCCTCTCATAGGTAAACCTGGAGCGGTTATAATAACCAATCCAGATAATGAAATCTGCTAAGTATCACCCGTTTACTATATTTAATTTTATTTGAATTTTTGTCATCATGATAATCAAGGAATCATTACAAAAACTTAATCTAAATTGTTATTAACATTTTCAATTTGTTACTTCAAGGTCACCATGCTAGCACACAAGCTTTTCTCTTCCATCCCTCATGACATTCCATCTCGCTATGCTAAACGTTTATTGCTCAGATTGATAAGACTTTTGGCCTTTAGACTCTGAGCTGTGTCTGAATGCTGGTTGCAGCAGGCAGGGAAATTAATGAGAGCATCACTCTGTCTCATATTCTAGGATCTCTTTCTTTAATGGTAATTATAGTGGCACTGTTCATGCTGTTATGGTTAAGATGGTGTCAGCATTTCCATTATATAAACCCTGTTTTTCAGGGGATGGGAATTCAGTGATGAAAACGCTTTGCATGCTGGAATTGGTTGGACCAAGTTCTGGCTGTAAAGAGCCCAATAAAAACACCCACTAAAACATTAACCCACTAAAAACAAATGATTTCTTTTAAGTTTTATAAAGCTGCCAGACAGAGGCGCCCCACTTGGATACATAGGAGGAAGAAATACAAGGATCCCTCCATCCTCCCCTGGTTTGCCTGCACAGGAAATAGCCCAAATCTTGGTCCTTATGCTCCCTGAGGGGTAGTGTGCTTTTCCTTTCCCCCCACCCCAATGGGTAAACAATTAAAAGTAATTGACCAGTGGTGGAAACTGTTCCTGTGCCCTTACAAGCTTTGACTAAGAGATGTTCAAAGGTCTGTGCCCAAATCCAGTTGATATTAAATAGGAGTTGGGGGATAGATTTTCAAAGGCATCTGAAGATATAGATAGGCACCTAATGGGATTGTCAAAAGCCCCTAAGTAGATGAGGCCAACTTCCAATTCACCTCTGGTCCTAAGCGCTTATTTCCACAAAACAGCGTATATTATAATAAGTATAAAATATCATTGTAGTTTATGATCACTGGCAGCTAAAATCCTAGTTTAAGAGGCTGAGTAGAGAAGAAGTGCTGTTGTATTGGGTTTGTACCTTGCAACAAAGAACTCATATTAACCAATTGTATTTGCAGCCAATATTGCTTCATGTATACTTTCCAATGCAGTTTAATTTGAGAGTATATTGATCATAACATGGAACTATTAGAAGTTCGGGAATGTTGTTATAAGAAAGTGTGAGAGCCCTGCAGGTGGGGACAATACACAGGAGAGAGAAGAATGGGTAGCAAGTAACAGAAGGTGCAGGTGTGGGGACAGCTGATTGATTGCAGGATGCATAGAAGTATTTGGGCTGTTCTTTAAAAAAAAAAGGGAAATTAGTGAAGTGGCTGGAGGGGGTGGACTGGCACACAAACACACACGTGTACACGGGGAAGCTTGAGGAAAGATTCTGAGGCCAGGTCTACACAACCACTTACTTCGGTATAACTTCTGTTACTCAGGGGTGTGAATAAGCCACCCCCCTGAACGACGCAAGTTACACTGACCTAAGCACCGGTGTAGACAGCGCTATGTCGGTGGGACAGCTTCTGCCGCCAACATAGGCACCACCTCTCATTGAGGTGGATTTATTATGCTGATGGGAGAGCTCTCTCCCATCGACATAGAGCGTCTTCACCAGATGCGCTACAGCAGCCCAGCTGTATCAGTGCAGCTGTGCCGAGTTAGCGCTTCTAGTGTAGATTGGCCCTAACTTTTTCGGCACATTTTTTCTGCGTAGGATGATGAAGCTCTGCCTCATCCTCATTGCAAGCCCGTTCTTAAATAGTAGACTTTGGGTATATGCCAAGGTAATTATCACATAATTCGTATCACATTTGGCGTTGAGGGAGTCTACTATGTATTATTTATTGCTATTAATTATTTTTTTCACGTGTTATTTATTTTTTTCACGTGTTATTTATTATTTTATTATTTAATTGTTTGTTGCTATAGGTTGTTGGGAATCATTTGTTTGTTTAATTACAGCAGTGTCCAGAAACTCCAATCAGGACTAAGGGTCCCATTGAGCTAGGCATTGTACAAACATATAGACAGAGTACAATCTTTTTTTGTCCTGTTGATGCACATGTGCATCTCACCACCACTGAAAGCTAAAGTGCATGATTCAACGGCAGAACCTTAAATATTTTACTCCAGTTCTTTTTGAATGTAGTGCCACTGTCTTCCAGCTTTGTCGTGAATTCTGGCACAGTGTAACTCTCAGGTTGTCATTCATTGGGAGAGATTTTACATAAAGCAGAGAAGTTCATGTTCATAAATGCTTTGAGAGCTTTAGGACAGGAAACTGCTACTTATTTTGCTAATACTGACCCTGTTGAAATTCACCTCTAGCTAAAAATCTTTACCCCCACTGAGTGTCTGCATTTTATCTGAATAGTTTAAGATAAAGTACTTAGAGTATATGAAGCAGCTTATGCCCTCTCTGCGTGAGCTAGGTTATGATTTATTTTGCTGGTCTACTAAACTTTTTAGAGATGATGAAGTAATATATTCTTGGTCAGTTGTGCTGGATCCTCTTAGCATAATGACTTTTATTAGTGACTTACATCCTGATTCACTGTTGTACCACTTACCCGAAACATACTGGGAAGAGATTGTTAGTGGGCTTACGTGGCATATTAATCAAATAAATGTAAAAAATTGAACAAATCATCTCAAAGGAAGTGCTATAGCAACACAGCTATAGTGCCATGCTTTTAACCAAATTGACGGGACAGAGATGGGCATAAGCTGCTTTTCTTATATTTCTTCTGATGAGCTGTTAAATGCAGCAAAGTGCAAATAAATTTGTGAGCCAACATTAAAACTCACTATATACTTTTTTTCTCAGCAAGACTTCCAAGGAGATGTCACATTTTAGAATTGTTTTAATATAACAAAGCACATTTCTCTTGTTTTACTGCAGATTTCAAATTAATGGATGAGCCTGAATGAAAAATAATATCCTGAGTGGACTGCTAGATATTATTAATGCAATTTCCAGGTAATTTTAGTGTGCACACTGTCTGGACACATTTATTTGCCAGTGATTGCTAGTTCAGGGTGATGATTCTTTATGAATGCTGTTTTTGTAGAGTAAGTAGTTATTTTGTATAATCTAATGGTGTAATAAATTTTGCCGGTGTCCTAACAAACCTGTTTTAAACTATACAAGAAAAGTCCTCCATCTCCTGGGAAAATCCTTCCCTTTATACTGGAATCTTGCTCTTGAGTAGAGAGGTGCCAATTTCTTTCAATCGTGATAATATGACACTTTCCCAACTTCTCAGAGGAGAACGTTAGCCTACGTTTTATGTCCATAACAATGTCCATCCTTTACGTTTCAGTAATAGATTGCATTACAGCCACAACATTGATCCACCAACTGGCAAAAGGATCCTAAGACTTTCACATCTGAATGTAGCCTAGGTCAATAATAACAGAAAATCATTACCAGTTGACAGTGGGTTAGTGGACTGGATAAAATAAACTGGTGGTCTCAATCCAGTATCTAGGAGAATAGGTCTCTCTAACACATAAACACTGTCACACTTTTCACTAATCAATGTTCTCAACAGAGAGGCCAAAGACAGTTGAAGCCTGGAAAATGAATTACTTTGCTGCCATTCAAAGCAGTCCATTCAGGTGAGACCGGATGCATTCAGGCAGGGCAGGATGAGGAAACTTATACGTGCTCTCTATATATTGCGTTCTGTAGGGCTTCAGGCTCCAGGGTCTTCTTTCTGGCAAGTTGCATTATCATTACATTATAATTTAAAATAAAATAAAAATAGCTCAATTTCCCTTGGATTAGGAATAACTGGAGTGGAGGCAAGTGGAGGACTATATCTATACTTGCTTCCAAGAAACAAATTTTAATATTTGGATCCTAATAACGGCAAAGAAGTGGTGCTGATTGTGCATAACTCTTGAAGTTATTGGGAGTAACATGTGCAATGGGAGGATCGGGCCCCTGGACTTTGTGTGTGTCTAACATAATATAAATGTGCATGCGACTTCCTGTGTGTTGCTGCATCCTACTAGTTTTCAAACTGCAGGGTATCGATCACCGGTAGTTTGTGGAGCACTTGTTGATGGCCCACAGGATGCTTGATGGTTACATGATACTGAATCTCCTCATTTCCAGATGCTACATTATATGCAAAGACGGCTAACAATGTTATATACACCTATAATGTTGTTTTTCCATGTGAGCTAATCACTGTTGCTCTCACATGCAAGCTATGCAATTGCAGATGGGAAGGGAAGTGGGCAAATGAGACAAAGTCTCTATTAAACTGTAGACGGCATATGGAAAAAGTTTGAGAACTCCTGTAATCTTTCCCATTTTCTGCAAATAAAAATTGCCAAACATAGCCACCAGGCCAATATTTTAGGTGAAATTTCAGATACAGAAAATGTGGAGGAGAAAATGAATTTTGCATGCTGCCCTGTGAGTAAATTTGGGAAATTTGAGGGATCTGGAAAACTAAAATTCAAGGATTCAAAAATGTGAACAATAATTTAAAAGATTTTTTTGTTGAGATTTCATGAATACACTCGCACCAGTTTAATTAATTCTCTAAACAATGTGTTCTGTCCTGTCCTAAGGTATACAAGGTATGCAAGAGTGTCACCTAATGACCTCTGATGACATTAAAAGTGAAGGAGAAGGAAAACACGGGGTCAAAAAGATGCATTGTTTTGTAGTCTTGGCTGTTTCACTTTGAATTTTCGGATTTATTGTACCATGAAACTCAGAATGAAATTTGGTACATGAAAGATCCCTGTGGAGGGACACTGAACAAAAAATTCACATGAACCTGTATGACATAAAAGCACTGAGTTTTGTACAACTTGAGCTCAGATTTGACTTATGCCCGAAGCAGGGTTTAGAACAGGGGTCGGCAACCTCTGGCACGCGGCTNGCCGACGCGGCAGGTAAACAAACTGGCCCGGCCCGCCAGGGTGCTTACCCTAGCGAGCCGCATGCCAGAGGTTGCCGACTCCTGGTTTAGAAGGTATAAAAAAACTAGAGTGCACTAAGCTACAGCACCAGATAGCTTTATTTTGTTGTACCTCTTTTTAAAATTGAAATGTTTGTTCCTTCCCCTAATTTCAGTTGATTGCAACCAAGGCAGAGGGCCAAATAAATATTTTTACAGGGTTCATATTCCTTATTGTGTCAAAGCCCTTGTTAACTTTTCCCATTTTATGACCTTTAATTTGGAATGATTTTCAATGCAGTAAACAGGATGAGCAGTGTGGAATTAAATAGAAAGGGGCTCATGGGAGTTTTTAAAGGTTGACAAATGTCTTTATTTCTCAAATACATATCCAGCACACATTGAAGATTGGGTTATATGGGAGTTAACTTCAACTGGAGTTTTGTAAGAATTATATTGGCTATTAATTTGAGCTGTCTGTTTGTTTTCTCTAACCTCTGTCCTTCACTGATCTTGGTGCCTCGATGACTATCAACACTTCAGAGATCCAGAGGTGCCTGCAATGTTTTGTACCATCACAGCCCTGTTGTGCTTTTCCTCTCTCACAACTGTTCTGTACACTAGCAATAACAGAAGTCAAAATGATGCATCACGATCTATTTTGACCTTTGAGGGTTTGTTCCTTTTCCCCAGCTACTACTGCTGTCTCTTGTTTAATTTCAGAGGAAGATGTGACAGCACAACAGTGTTTGTTCAAGCGATGTTCTGAACTTGATCATAGAAAACATTTTGGTTTAGAGAATTCCAGAGTACAGAATGTGGTAAACTACAGTACAGGGTATCAGTTTCTTATTTATGGCTAGGTATTTTTTTCTGTATTACTATGGTTTTCTATATAAGAACTCAGTTAACATATTTATTTGAAAATGTTTTCATTAACCTTGTACATTAGATTCTTTCATACTCTTTTTCCAAGTACTGTACTGATTTAAAAATGAACTGTTTTTCTTTTTGTGTAATCTGTTCTCAAGGATATAACTTTCTAGAGGTTATTCAGGCCCAGTTTCTGGTAGCCTTACTTATGCTGAGTTGCTCTTTATTCCAGAAGTAAACACATGGACTGTAGTGACTTACTATATGGGGTAGAATATACATTTACTCCTGTTAATTTGTATCAGAATATGACCATTGATATGTATTTTCCTTGTTGAGGACAGTTTTTGTGCTTCATTAACACTTCTATTAAGCCAGTAAAATTTGCATTTTATGACCAGATCCTTATAAAAACTGCAAACTATTTGCAAATAAATCATGCAGATATACAAATTTCATTAAATGTTCATGATTTTTTTCCGTTGTTTTGCCCAAGTCTGCTCATGATAGCACCAAATATGGCTCATATTATTTTCTATGATAGGCATGATGTTTTTATTGCTACATTTGAGATTGTAGTTTAAAAAAAACAACAACAACAACCTTCATTAAACATTTTTCACATCTTGACTATTTTCTGTTTGGTTTCCAAAGAGGACCATAAGGTTACAATTTAAGCATCATAATGAGCATTGGACACATTGGCTCGATTTCTCATTCTTGTTACAATTATTGTCCTGAATGATGATTTATAATGGACTATTTTCTGTTCTTTATATGCTTCTTGTCACAAAAATAAGGTTTTGAATGTTGATGACTCTTGTATTTTGTAAATTACATAATTGAGTGCTGGACTGCTTTGATCTTTGTAATACTCCATCATTTGACTGGTTGACTTTTTAAGTTTTCTTCTGTTTTCAGAGTCACAGACCCATGGGAAGAGATGGAATACACAGTCAATCACAGTAAAGAATGCTGAAAAGTCAAAGCAGTATGTCATGCTACTATCTTTTGCTGAATGCTTTAATCATTAGTATTTATACACTTCATTCTTCTATTCATTATAGAATTTGTATCAAACATGAACAATGACAGAACATGTTCAGTATCAATTCTCTTGGCAAGATTTAGACTCAACAATAAAAATGAAGCAATCTATTGTTAGATAGGTACGTTTGCATTCTAGGTGGTCATTTTAATGCCAAAAAGTTGTGAGTTCTACATATTTGTTTTTCTTTACATGCTGTATGTAGATTTTATTGATCTTATGACACACATGCACACACAAAAAAGAGCAGGAGTTAGTCAAACAAAGCAATAGCAAATATCTTTAGGATTTCATTCCCAACAGTTAACTTAAGAATCCAAATATAACAGAAGCCATGCCAAAATATTTATGCTTTCATTGTTCACATATAGAGCACTTGTTACCCACCAAAGTAAAATTAGAAATGTTCTGGCCAAGATTATCAATAATAGGTGCTTAAAGTTACACTCCTAAATCCATATTTAGATATTAAATAAGTGACATGCTTCTTCAAAAGTGATGAACATCCAGCAGCTCCTCTTGTGCTCAGATTTGAATTCTGTACCCCACAGCTTCCATCCCCTAATGTGTTTGTTCATTTGTATGTGTAAGAAAAAGGAAGCATGACATGCCAGCTGAGAACTAGGGCTTTGATCCAACGAAACACTGAGTGATATGTCTACACTACAGTTGATTGATGTAGCTAGATCAAAACTAGTTTGAGTAACAATAGCGGTGAAGCTGTGGGAACATGGGTGGTTGCACTGGCTAGCTTTGCCCACCAGGATCCTGCATCCATACTCAAACAGCCACTGCTGTTGTGGCTTCACTGCTATTGTTAGCCAAGCTAGTGAGATTAAAGCTACCTCGGCTATGTCTACAAGCTGCCATCACACATCCCGACTACCATCCGGGATGCCATCACACATCCCGACTGAAGTGCGCATATCCCTAAAATCATGTGCCTAAATTTAAGCATTTTCTTGAGTGCTATGCTGGACCAGTGCCTTGTCGAGGGCTTCATTGCTTGAATGTTCACTCATTTGCAAAGTTTAACTACATTTGAACTTTGCTAGTTGAAAGCTAGTAGAACACTCTGGCTGAGTGCTCTATTCACACTTTTTCATATATATGAGTGGAGTGAGGACGGGAAGAGGGACCTGGATAATTCCAATTACACTCATCAAACATGCATCTCTCCTATCCTGTGTTCTGTAATTTCCCTCACGGACCTACAGTAAGGGGATGAAATTGGATGACATTTCCCAACATTAAATTGTACTCCAAAGATTCACCCTGTAATATGTGTACTAGGAGTGGGATTTTTAAAAGCACTCAGTGTTGTTCAAGGCAATGGGAGTTTTACTGTTCACTTAAATGGGGGACGGAGTTGGGTCAGTACGAAAGGCTTCAGTATATTCAAAGGTTACTTTTGTTTGAAGAAAATTGAATGGAATGCTTATAGGGGTGTAGGAACTGCCACAGTGCATCAAACCTGTGATCCATTTAGTCCAATATTTTGTTGACAAAGTCAAAGAATTCTAGTAGACTAGAGGCATGATTTTCCTTTGTCAAAGCTATGCTGGTTAATCACCAGTATGTCAAGTTTCTCTGAGTGTTTTATATTTTTCTTTTTAATTAATTTATCTGGTTTGGGAAGTAAGGCAGTTATCAATGATTGAGGATATCCTTTGAATCTTGTTTTCAGATAGGTACAAAACTTACCACTCTGCAGATCTGATACAGTAGCTGATTTTATTGAAAGATTGCCTTTTTCGGTTATCAGCCCTGCCATTTCAAACTTAACATATTTTTGTTAGCCAATTAGCCGCTTCATTCTGAATTATCTAGTGAAAGAGAGAGAGATTACAAAAAGCCTAGCTCTGTTGCAGAAGGCAGAGTGGAGATTTAATTAGGGGCAATGGATACATCAGATTAGTTTATAGCTATTGAGCCTTTCACCACTATTTCACTTTTTAAAATGAGATGCAGTAGTGACTGAAAGTTGTTACTCTGTGATGCCCATTAGGGGCTTATGTGAAACAAGTTGATGATCTCCGTCCAACAGAAAAGTAGAGGAATTGATTGATATGGAAACCTTTAAAGTTGGTCCCTACAGAACAAGGTTTAGGCTCACTCACAATGTAGTCCAGGGAAGCTTGTACTGTTACTACCTGTGCTGTACTTGTTCTGTGGATGAATTGAAAATTTCAGCTTTTAGTGCCATCTTCCACAGGGAGTATATTCATTTCAGAAAAAAATAGAAGAATTTGATCTTAATTGATAGCCTGTATCCTGGTGTTCTGCAGCCCTATATTGGTTGATGCTCTTTATATAGGTTGGATTGGAGCTAGTAGTTTTATGAAATAAAGCTTAAAAGCTGCACACATCCATATAACTTCCCTAGGTCACAGTGAATTTGGACCAGGCAGTCTGATCATTTGAAATTCATATTTGTGCATTTTCAGTACATAACTGGGAGACCGTTATTTCAAATAGTGAATTATTTTCCTGTTTCCCTGCTTGCAAACCTTTTGATTGAATAAACAAAACAGGCATACACAACTAAACAAAAATTCAGACTTAAACTTCTTCAGGGTTATGGGGGCTTGAAGCAGTCACTCAGCTTCAGTGCTAATATTTTGGGCATTGTTCCAACCAGATCATAGTGTATGCAGGAGATAATGAGACTAGTTCTGTATTTTTTCCCAGATGTTTTTTGCTAGTGGGAAGTGCTGCCACTGTTACAAGGGTAAACTCTATGCTTGGCAGCGCCTTATGTCAGACTCTGGAATGGAATTTTGTGTGTTTGTTATTTTTCCTGCCTGGCAAAGATGTGCTCTGACTTTAGGACATGGAGCATTACCACGTCATTTGGCTGACAACTCCAATTCCTATGAGAAATTATGGCACTACAAAAACACTGGCATGCATCATTTTAAATTTTGCTTTACCCTTGTCATAGTTATAATATCTTACAAGTCTACTCACGTGAATCATCCCCCCTTTTTCAGGGGCAGGCATTCATAGGCTGCCTAAGCGGACTCAGATGCAGTGTGATGAATTAAGACATGGATAAATGAACTTCAAAGTCAATGCAGTCTGAGAGGAATTAATATTTGGAACATGGTTATTTCTCTTAAATGGCTCACAATGAAAGAAACAAAGGACTTTCATCATTGTACCAATAATCACCTAGGAAATGTTAACCCACAGTGTCCCTATAGATATTACTCAGTATGAATTATGAAATAACAGATGTTTTGCTAGATGTCAAGTATAATACTTCTGGCACATTAGTGCCTAACAAGCTTTATTTATACTGATGTTGCAAACTTCAAGATTTGCTCAAAAAACGTTTTAATTTTTACGGGGTGCATAAGGGGAATTTATGAAAAGGCAGCAAATTACAGATTTGCATATGCTCTTGCAGGTTGCAGAGTGTCAGTCAAAGGGCCCCCTTTGGAAATTACATCTCCCTATTTCTTTGTGAATAATATAAAATGGTTGGTTTCTTTTTTTAATATTTTTCTGTAATGGATCTGGGAGGATTTGACTATTTATTAGAGAAGGGCAAATTGGTTTGCATGAAATAAGAACTGACCTGAAATTTCCCCCAACTCAAACCAAACACTTTTCTGTATGCATGAAAATGTTGAGATAATTTTCACTTTTATGCATCATAGCACTTCCAGCTTTTGGTCTAGACTGGATATGCTGCAAGAAATACCATATATCTGACCCAATAAATACTTGACATCTTGCTTGAAAGCTTATTTTGTGCCCTATCTTTAGTTTTGTCTTGTCCACTTGGAAGATTGTTATTTCTAGAAAGGGAAGAGAGAAAATCTCAGTGGGTGCTGTAGGTGGAAAAGGGCTGTTAATTTTGTATTATTTTGCTTTTTGGACTACTTATTTTGCTCTTGGTCTACCTAAAAGGAGCAGATACCATGGTGTGATCTGAAGAAGTGGGGTTTTTACCCACAAAAGCTTATGCCCAAATAAATCTGTTAGTCTTTAAGGTGCCTCCGGATTCCTTGTTGTTTTTGTGGATACAGTCTAACACGGCTACCCCCTGATACTTGACATGGTGTGATGGGGCGTCCACCCCACACTGGCCTGTAAATGGTTAATGTAGCCCTAGGGAGACTGTGTGAAAAGCTGCCAATAGGAGAGGGGCTGCGAGAAGCAGCCAATCAGGGTGGGGCAGGCCCATATAAGAAGAGCTGCAAGGCAGAGCAGAGTCAGTGGCTCCCTGGAGCTTGAGGAGGGAGAACTGGCAGCCCTGCAGGAGGAAGAAAGCTAGTACCTTGGACAGAATGGAGTTGGGTAGGATCAGGGAAGAGAGAGAGAGCTCCTGGCTGACTGCTAAGACTGGCATGCTGAGGCCCTGAGATAAGGTGCTGGGGCTGCAGGGAAGCGTCCCAGGGAAGTAGACTGAGAGATTGGAGGTATGCAGCGTGTGGCTGCCATCTACTGGGTCCCTGGGCTGGGACCCAGAGTAGTGGGTGGGCCTGGGTCCCTCCCTCATCCCCACTCAGCAGTGGGGAAGTGGCTGGACCAGACGGCGGTACACTTCCCCTGGAACAGCGGAGAACAGAGTGGGATACAGCCCACTGTGTTCTGAAGAGTATGTTATGTTCCTTGGAACAGCGTGCTTCCAGGAGCAGAAGTGACGGCGGGCAAGACATCACTGAAAGTTAGCATGCCAACCTGTGGAGTTGATTGGCAAGATGACCAGCAGGAGGCGTTAGGAGGTGGTGGGTCGCACCCCATCACAATGACCTTATCAGCATTTACCTTATCACAGTGAGTATCTTTATCATAGAAAAAGGTGATATTTCCCTAAAAGTGTAATGTGATCTCTAGGGATGAGCTGAATTTTAGATAGCAGATTTGAGTGAAATTCATCGTGTGGATTCAAAGAAATATTTGTGAATTCAAAACTTTGTTAGTTCACTGATCGAACTATGTTTTGGATAAAATTCCACAATCTTTCATTTAATCTGTTTTGATGTTTGATCTAAGTATCTCCAACCCAAATTTCTCCATCCCAAATATCTATTTCAAATAAATAGAAATGGCACAATGTCCCCGCTAATGATCTCATAATGACCAGATCTTATTTTGATAATACAGTATGATAAAAATATGGTAAATACTGACATTTTAATGTACACTAGTGTAATTCCAACTTTAATTAAAAAAAAGAGAATGAGAGAGAGAATTAATAGATGTTAAGGCCAAAATAGAGCATTATGATCATCTAGCCTGATCTCCTGTATAACACAGGTCATAGAATTTCATCCAGTAATGCTTGCATCAGGACCTTAATTTTTGGTTGAGCTAGAGCATAGCAAGACTATAGATGGAACAGTTTCTTTTCATGGGACATCAGAAAGTGATGAAAAAAATCACACCCTATGGTCCTGCCTCATCTGGAAAAGAGATGTTTTTCTGGCACTGGCATGTTCTGATTTGTGTAGTGCACTAAATGCCCCAGTAACAACTATGTGGGTAAACCCAGACAATCACTATGCTCTCAAATAAACTCACACAGGAAAATGTTAAGACAAAAATACCCTATCAGCTGTGGGTAAATACTTTTCACAAATAGATCACTTTACATCTGACCTAACAGTTCCTCATCCTCAAAGGAAACCTGCACAACACTTTGAAATGATGAGCCTGGGAGCTTAAATGCATCATTTTTCTAGACACTAAAAATCATGGTCTTAATAAAGCCACTGGATTTATGGCTTATTACAACAATCTATAACCTACTAGCCCCACCCCCTTTTTGTCCTATCACTACAGGGGTGTTAACAGGCCACTTCACCTTGAATGGGCTCTTAGAATATGCGCTAACCACTTATTCTAACCTATCTGTTCAGTCTTGCATTTAGCTGTGACACTCTGAGTACCTTTCCCAGACCAGAAGAAGAGCTCTCTATAGCTCAAAAGCTTGTCTCTCTCACCAACAGAAGTTGGTCCAATAAAATATATACCCTCTTTGTCTCTCTAATGTTCTGATTTACAATTTTGGACCTTTCACAGTATAAATTGAATACATCCAGATGGTTTGGTAGAGGCCTTCTCATTGGACCTTTTACAAAATCTCTTTTAAAACTGTATTTTAGTTGATAAAAGGGTTGAAGTGAGATTTCAAGTAATCACATATTACTGTATGTCCAGTTTGTATTATTGTACTTTTCACTTGAATATGAGATAAGATCAGGTTTTTGTTTTAGTCAGTCGGCAGCACAGAGTTAGGAGTAAACTAAAACATTGTTATTATTATTTCATTTTTACCTTTACATAATGCTTTTGCAATAGTTGAACTGTGCTACATAATGAGGCTCAGTGCCTCAGTGTCTTTATATTCGAAAGGCAGAGCAGGTGCAATAGTGCTATAAATCAACTATTTACAGTAGTATGTTGTGTGGCGATAGATCATTGATAATGATACCTGGCACCTCCCTAGTGCCTTATAAATATGAAAAGTGACATGCAAAGTAAAAAATGTTTCCCTGTGACTGCTTTTTTATGATGTATAGCTCTGACCTCACAGGTTTTCCCTGTTTTTCTGCATCCACCCTCTTCCCTTAACGTTAGATATAGCAGGTCTCCATTTTCCTTCTCAACTGCTTTGGAGCTTCTGAAATAGTGATGTCATAGAGTGAGGGGGAACGGCAGTTCTTTCCCATTCATATGAATCTGATTTCACTAAGCAAGGGGAAGAAGAATTTCAGTTTAGCTTGGAGCCCACACTGACATTCTTCAGGTCTTCCAAAGATCTATGCTTCCTTGTATAAGAGAGAGACAGACAGATAGTTGGCGGGATCTCTATATATCATAAGTAGGCATTGAAATACCCAAACAAATGTTGCTGAATTTTGTTTTTTGCTTCACATGCCACTTTTAAGATACTCTGTAAGATAGGTAAATATTGTTACTTCCATTTAGTAGATGTGGAAACTGAGGTACAGCAAGGTTGGATCACTTATCTCAGTACACAGAGGACTTCCGTAGTACAATATAAATCCAGGCCTTCTGACCCCTAGTCCTGTGGATTAACCATTTTACAATTGTGCAATTCAAGTACTGTTATGTATTAAGTAAATCCTTGTTTGACATATCTGAACATTAACTAAAAGGGTGGATTTTAAGAATAAATAACTATGGAACCTGAGATTGGAAGAGCCAATCTCAAAGTTAGTTTAACAAGAAAAAAATCTTTCTTCAATTATTTAGTTTCAAAGCAATCTACAGCACAAATATAATCTTCCCACCATAGCATGATTTACTAAATCAAAGGTCTCTGTAATCTTTACAAACAAAAGTCCTATCAGTTATCCATTGTCATAAATCATTTCCAGAACCTAAGAATAACTCTGACATTAGAATGCTTGAGTTAAAAAATAGATTGTCTTCAGTTTATAAAACATGAGTCTCAGTAAATGTCATTAGCAGCTTCTGGAACATCTTTCCAGAAGCACATTTATCATGAACAGTATAAAGACAAGTCTACAGCCTATCCAGGACTACTGGGTCAATTTACAGAGGTTTTTAAAAAAATAAATACTATGCAGAGAGTGAAAGTAGAACGAGAAAAGGAGTGGGGAAAAGAAATTAATTTAGATTTGTCAGTTTAGAACAACAACAAAATTTCTAAAACACAACTACTAAAATGTTCTTTTAATTTAAAATAAACATAAGTTCCTGTGCCTATAGGTTGTGCTATAGTATAAGGGGGAAAAAGTGATTTTAAGTATGCTGAGGAAACAATGGCCCTCTAGTATACAACAGGCAATTTAATGATCATCAAAATCTGTAATGTGGGAAACCATAGAAGGAAATGGGATAGAAGAAGACAGCTTTACATGACACAGGGAAACGAGATGGTGCCATTTCAGTTGCTTTTGTCACTAGACTAAACAGAAAGGATGATAAGTACCATTAAAGCATCAAGATATTTTTTTCACATATATCTTTCTGATTTGCTATTGGTTTGTTGTAAAAGGTAACTAGTTGAATACAAATATTACATACAAATTAAACAGGTCTAATTAAAATAAACAAATGTAAGGAAAATTCATAATTCATATTGATACTACCCTTGGTTTTTTTACACAATTTAGAAGATACATAGCTCTGTTACCTTCATTACCAAGGCTCAGTTGGAAAAATCCTTGGTTTTGGTTTAAGTTAAACCCTTGAATAAATTTTTAAAAAATGATTCATTTTAAATAAAATATTAATTTTCCTCCCATCACATTTGATGGCCAGAGGGATGGACTGATTGCTATTTAGTAATCTTAAACATATTTCAAAATATGGGATTAGACAGCGGCAACTGGTCAAAGGTTGGCAAAACATGTGCTATACTTACAAAAGTATTAAAAATGGGGGTATTGATAGCAGTTTTTTTTCATCTTACAAGATAATGAAGAACCAAAGGTAGCATTTGGCTAAATATGCTGCCCTCCAGACCGATTTCTTTAATTTTATTCCAGCTTCAGAAGGTTTTATGGAAATCGTCATCTTAAAATTGTCTATGTATTGTATGTCCATGTTAAAAAAGGATTGGCTTCATGGCTTTATAGAGCAGGAGAACTGACCAATCACAGTCTGTTCATGCTAATGCTCTTGCTGCTGCCACCTCTGTTGTTCTAAAAGCTATGGCACCAAGCTCCACTTGTGCTGATGCCAATACACACTCTTGATTGATTGGTTATGGAACATGGTCTGAACCTGGGAACTCTTGCCATACAGTAAAAATACCAGCACCTAAAATAACAGACAATACAAGCAGCTTCTCCTGAAAATGCCAAAAATACATATATCAATATTAGTGTCCATGAAAGTCAACTCCAGGTGCAGCAAGTTACTAAACGCCACCATTTGCTCCACAATCATGGAATTGTGAAGGCAGATCCTATAAAAAAAGAACATAATCAAATGCCAGCGCACTTATGTAGACAGTAGTCCTGGCTGAAAGGTTATAATTCCCCACGAATGATGTGGTACAGCTGCACTGAATTATGTGTGTGACATTCCCCAGGGTGCAACCTGAACTACTGTGTCCTGTTAGCTGTCCAGCCTGGGATGCCTTTTAGACTGCTCTGCTAGTGAACAGCAAACTTCTCCAGGCTCTGATGACTCACAGCCGCCAGCATGCCAAGTCACTCCTAGCTAGTAGATGAATGCTCTGCCCAGCCATCCATAAATTACATACAGGATGACACACACATATCCCTCAGTCCCAGCCTTGCCCCCCAGAAATGTGCGTCTTGTACTATTCAGTAGCCCACTGGACCATACAAGTTCATAAATAGTCATTGCAAGAATGGGAATGATTTATGCACCAGCCTTATTGTCTCAAGTGGAGGTTTCCAAACACTTCAATAAAACACACAATAAACAATAAAACAAGTTTATTTGCTACCGAAAGATAGATTTAAAGTGATTATAAGTGGTAAATCAGAATTGGTTACAAAAGAAATAAAATGTTAGAACCACAAGCTAATTCCTAAACTTTACCAAGCTAAATAAGATGTAAAGCAAACATAATTCTACCACACACAATGCTGCAGGCAATTCTCAGTTCACAAGCTGGATTTTCTTTCAGTCTAGGACAACTCCCCTTAGTTCAGTGTTCTTCAGGTGATGTTATGAACAGAGAGATGTAAGGTAGAGAGGAGAAAGGCGGGTAGAGGTATTTTTCCCTCTTCTTATATCCCAACTATTGTGTTCTGGAAAAATCCTTGCTGGGTCATGTGAGTAGGCAGTTCCACTGCATATGTCAGCTCCAAACAGTCTTTCAGATGAATAGTAAATTTCCTGTTTACAGCTCCCCTGCTAGTGAATCTCCGATTAAGCAGGTACTGGCTTCGTTGCACTTTGCTGGTGTGCCATTTGTTTATGAGTGTTACTCAGAATGACAACATATTTCAGTAACTATACAGCAAAATCTCATAATTTCACATGTAGTGTTGTTACACACATTTCAACAGGATAATAATATTCAACAGATTATGAGTTTTCAAATGACACCACTTTGTACAAAATATATCATAACCATGTAAAAGTGGTGAACATGGGTACAGGGTATCAAATGCTTTTACAGGGTGTCACAGTGTAGTAATGTTAACTGATGATATTAGCATACTGTAAGTTTCGCTTCTATGGAGATATTTCTAAAAATGCACCAACAAGTGGGACTATAACGAATGCATATTACTTACATTCTAGCAGTTCAATAACTGCCCAGTATGTTACTTCAAAACATGAAGCACCAGTTTTAAGGCACCTTCTTATTCTCTTGTATGTGAACTGACAATGCTGTAGTCTATATTCAGAGGTTTGTGATGGGGGTAGGGATGGTGACTGGTGGTATAATTTGCCCCCCCAAAGTTGTGAGGGACAAAGGTTGTCCCTCTAATAGTAAAATGAGGCTCTTGGCAGTTATAAATTCCCTTTTGCCTCCATCCCCAAATTAATTTGGTTCTGGTTGTCTTATTTCAGCCTCTCTCAGGCTCGTGGGATGTCTGGGGCAAGATTCAACAATGCAGTATATCATTCTCCTAAGTGACAACATAATAAGAATCACAAACTTGCGTATTCCTGTAATACAGTAAATCATTTTAGTACTAATTACCAAATTAAGCACTATATAAGTAGGGGTATGATCTAACATAACTACCATTTTTTTCAGTGTAGAAATTTGTTAATTATTACAAATCTGTATCTGTTCCGTTACTTGAATTGGAATGTTTTTGTTAACATGTTTTTTTCTCTAAAAGCCTTTGAATCTGGCCCAAATGTTGTTGCTTATTAATATTTCACATAATAAATTAATACTTGTTTGTGCTCCACAAAATTCTCTTCACTTCAGCAAATTACTGTAATTACTTAGACAATGCTATATATTTGTCTCTTAAGAATATAAGAATGGCCATTCTGGGTAAAATCAATGATCCATTCATCCCAGTATCTTGTCTTCTGGCAGTGGCTGGTATGAGATGCTTCAGAAGGAATGAACAGAACAAGGCAATTATCGAGTGATCATTCCCCTGTCATCCAGTTCCAGCTTCAGGCAGTCAGAGGCTAGGGACGCCCAGAACATGCGGTTGCATCCCTGACCATCATGGCTAATAGCCATTGATGGACCTATCCTCTATCAACTTATCTAATTCTTATTTGAACCCAGTTATACTTCTGGCCTTCACAACATCCCCTGACAGTGAATTCTGTAAGTTGACTGTGTGTTGTGTGAAGAAGTACTTCCTTATGTTTGTTTTAAACCTGTTGCCTATTCATTTCATTGGGTGACACTTGGTTGGTGTGTTATGTGAAGGGATAAATAATAGTTTTTAATTCACTTTCTCCACATCATTCATTTTATAGATCTTCAATCCTCACTTGTCCAACCTGAAGAGTCCCAGTGTTTTCAATTGTTCCTCATATGGAAGTTGTTCCATACCCCTAATAATTTTTGTTGCATTTTTCTGCACTTTTCTGTGCAGTGGCTTCTAAGCAGATTCTCACCCTCTGCTTAGAATACTGTCAATGTAGAAAAACTATCATGGCATTTATGTGGGCCTTTCTTGGATCCCTGCAGCATCCAGAATGTCTGAGTTTGTAAGCTGTACGGATCACTGCTCTACGCTGAGTATTTACCACACTAGTTCTCAGCATGGAAATTAATTTATGAACAAGACATACCATAACCCCTGTGATAAATGTCTGTATAAAGCTACCTCATTAGGTACAGTATTTAACATTTTTATTAATAACCTGGAAGAAAACTTAAAATCATCACTGATAGTTTGCAGTTGACAAAAAATTGGGGAGTGGTAAATAATGAAGAGGTCACTAATACATAGTGATCTGAATTGGTTGGTAAGCTGGTCACGAGCAAACAATATTCATTTTAATATGGATAAATGTAAATGTATACATCTAGGAAGAAAGAATGTAGGCCATGCTTTCAGATTTGGGGGAGACTCTATTCTGGGAAGCAGTGACTCTGGAAAAAGATTTGGGGGTCATGGTGGATAATCAGTTGAACATGAACTCCCAGTGCAACACTGTGGCCAATCCTTGGATGCGTAAACAGGGGAATATTGAGTAGGAATAGAGGTTTTTTAACTCTGAATTTGACTGTGGTGCGACTGCTGCTGGAATACTGTGTCCAGTTCTGATGTCCACAATTCAAGAAGGATATAGATTAATTTAAGAGGTTTCAGGGAAGAGCCCTGAGAATAATTAAAGAATTAGAAAACCTGCCATGTAGTGATAGACTCAAGGAGCTCAATCTATTTAGCTTAACAAAGAAAAAGTTCGGGGTGACTTGGTTACAGTTTATAAGTACCTACATGGAGAACAAATATTTGATAATGAGTTCTTCAATCTAACAGAGAAAGGTACAACACTATCCAGTGGCTTGAAGTTGAGGCTAGACAAATTCAGACTTGAAATAAGGTGTAAATGTTTAACAGTGAGAGTAAAGAACCATTGGAATAACTTACCAAGGTTCATGGTTGATTTTGCATCACCAACAATTTTAAAATCCAGATTGGATGTTTTCTATAAAATATGTTCTAGGTCAGGGATTGGCAACCTTTGGCATGTGGCCCGTCAGGGAAAGCCGCTGGCGGGCCGGGATGGTTTGTTTACCTGCAGCATCTGCGGGTTTGGCTGATTGCAGCTCCCACTGGCCGTGGTTCGCCGTTCCAGGCCAATGGGGGCTGCGGGAAGAGGTGGCCTGGCCCATGCCACTTCCCGCAGCTCCCATTGGCCGGGAACAGTGAACCGCGGCCAGTGGGAGCTGCGATCGGCCGAACCTGCAGATGCTGCAGGTAAACAAACCCTCCCAGCCCGCCAGCGGCTTTCCCTGATGGGCCGCATGCCAAAGGTTGCCAATCCCTGTTCTAGGTATTATTTTGGGGGGAGTTCTATGGCCAGTATTAGGAAGGCTGACTAGATGATCACAATATTCCCTTCTAGCCTTGGCATCTGAGAATCTATGAATCGATTATTGTGTTTTTCATTCTGATTACTGGGATCATTTCCTAGCAGTTAATCCATCTGAACAGGAGGGGGGAAGATAATATTGATTTTTAAGTCATTGATTGTGGTTTATCATAGTAATAATCCTCTTAAAGCTGATTGCTACCTGAAGGTCTGATCCAGTGCCCATTTGCAGGGGGCAATGACATTGGAACATGCCCTTTGTTAACAAGAGCATTGTTATGCAGGAGCATGCTAATGAGTATACTGGTAATTAATTAACAAAATGTTTATATGGACTAATTGCAAAGAGCTTGTTCCTTCAATAACAATCACAGGATACTTTGCATGAAAATATCTCAATCAGAATTTAAAAAATGGTAACATATCCATTCAAATTATGGGATAATGTTACTACTCCTAAATAAAATACAGTCTTTTCAGTCCATTATGAATTGAACACTGTGCTTTATTTAGAAATTAAGTGCATATTTCAAAAATATAATGAATTTCTTATTAATAAAGGTGTATATTGTAACTTCCTTGTACCAAAAGAGGGATTCAGCGGACATACACTATGACACACCTAGAAATTAACATAGGAACTTCAAATGATGAGGGATTTCTCTTTTTAACATATGTATAACTTTGGTTTCATGATTAATCTTGTAAATAATTTACACTAATAAAAGTGTACTGGGAAGGTACTTTCATATGTGTAGTAAGTATTGAATTGAGTGAAACACTACCAAAGAGATTTCTGCCTATCACTTGAAATATATTACAGTAAATTATAACTGAATACAAATATCTGATCCAAAGTGATGTGAGATTTAAGAATGTTTTTGCACAAATTGCAGTATTGTTCCCCTCAGATTTGCTACATTAAGTTAATTCCATATAATGTTATGAATGTTATAATAATGGTATGTGCATTCAGTTACCTTTAAAATATTAAACAGCTCTCACTCAGTGTTTTTATAATAAGTAAACCCAGATTTGTATGTTAATTCAGTTTGAAGGATCTGAGGATATTTTTTGCTTCCACTAGGATATATATTTGTCTTAGAGAGGTCATGACATAACAAGATGTTGCACTAAATCTATGAATCATAAACAGTTCTATGGATATTTGCACTCTAAATATGTGGCTGCCTTCATATTTTCTATTTAAATGCTTCAAACCTAAAATGTGTATTGCCTTTTGGTTCTCTGATGCTGGCTATGCAACAGGCTCTCTTATTCAGCACGTAAAATGACAGGATTTATAGAGTGAAAATTTAAATGAATTGCTTGCGCATCAAACTTTCTTGTCCTGGAGCCATTTTCCTCCTAATCCCTACTAACACAACACCTATTATGGTCATAGACCGTTGTAGAAAGAGTTTAGATGCTAGGGTTGGATTACTAGCCTAGGCTTCCTAATGTGTATTAGAGACTTCAATATGAGATAAATTCAAATGGCGAATTCGTTATCTCTGTCATATTTACAGTATAGATGAACCACTGGCTAGGGTGACTTCAAAGAAAATACAAACTTCATGTATACTTATTATTATTTATTACTTGTATTATTGTAGCACCTAGAAGATCCAGCTATGAACCAAGACCCCATTGTACTCAGTGCTATGTACACACACAACAAAAAGAGAGTATTTGCATTAAAGGTCTTACAGTCTATGTGTAAAGCAAGAGACAACTGATGGATACAAACATATGGGGGAGGACAAGGCAATAATGAGGTAACATTGGCCAGCATAGTGAGGGTGACCAGATGTCCCAATTTTATAGGGACAGTCCCAATTTTTGGGTCTTTTTCTTATATAGGCTCCTTTTACCCCCACCCCCATCCTGATTTTTCACATTTGCTGTCTGGTCACCCTAAGCATAATATGGTTTGGTCTCAGCACGCCAGTGGCCTAACAGTTGTCAAGTTTTTGTAGGCCTCACAGCAAAGGAGAGTTTTCAGGAGGATTTTGAAGGAGGATAATGAGTTAGTTTTGCAGATGTTTAAAACTGTAACAAATGGCTGATGAAGGCTGTTTGGAGGTGGGAGTTGACCTTTTGATACTGAATGAGAGATTATAGATTTATATGAGACAATACATATTTGCTGTACTTAGCCTGGTTAACTTTATAAATTTTGTAGATGCTATTGTTTAGAATCTTTAACATCCCCCATGGTAGATATGTTACCTCTTTACAAAAATCACATAAGTAGCAGCACAAATCGTTTTGTAAATCCCTAGGTCAGTGGACTCTTGATCCTGCCAATTGTGAGTCAGGGATGAGTTCATTAGTAGCACTTAGTTAATTATTAGCCTACGTGCAGCCTTCATTGCCCATTGCATGTACTAAGAGGTTCAGTATATCTGGTTGCATATTTAAACTTCCCACTTGAAAAACAGGTATGAAAGCTTTTAGTTGCATGAGGTGCACTTAGCAAAAATTGATAGCTATAGGAAGCTCTTTGGTAAATTAGCCGATACAAGAGATGTGATTATTTGATGTCTTTGTTCTATTTCCCTTTACGATATTTTAAACTCTTCATTAACATAAACGTACAGATGGGAAAAAGCTGTGAATTTTGGAATGCTTACATCAAAGATCTAGCTATTTTATTATCCTCAAGTAACGGTAACTTGATGGTACTTTTTAGCATACTAGAGAGTAGAAACTATTCCTGCCAATGTATACTTTTTCTTACAATACATAGAAAAAGTAATATACTGGTGCAATCAAAACGTATCCATCTGTAAAATGACGCTAAGAATAATTTGCACTCCTCTAATGCTTCCCATCTGACTTTCTGAAAGTACTTTACAAACACCTATTGAACAAGACTCTCAGCACCTGTGTGTAGATGGGGTAGGAGAGTATTATTCTCATTTGAAACTTTTGAGGCACAGAAGGTACAGCTACACAGGGATAACAGACCTGTGGCATGGCTGTGGCTGGCCTGGGTCAGCTGAGTCAGGCTTGCAGGGCTCCGGCTGCGGGGCTAAAATTTGCTGTGTAGACATTCTGGCCCTGAGCTCTGGGATTTACCACCCTTCCGGCTCTCCTGACTCCCAGTTATGGGCTTTCATTCCCAGACCATACTTTTTCTCTAAAATGCTGCAGAAATATGCACGTTTCTCAGAAATGAGCAAACCAATCTAGTAAGAACAGTGAATAATAGGCAGCAGGTTTTAAATAAACATAAGGAAGCACTTCTTCACACAACACACAGTCAACCCGTGGAACTTATTGCCAGGGGATGTTGGAAAGGCCAAAAGTATAACTGGGTTCAAAAAAGAATTATCTAAGTTAATGAGGAATGCAATCCCATGATCTGGGTGTCCCTAAACCTCCATGTGTCAGAAGCTGGAACTGCATGACAAGGCCTGGAAAACTTGATAATTGCCCTGTTCTGTTCATTCCCTTTGAAGCATCTGGCACTGGTCACTGTTGGAAGACAGAATACTGGGCTAGATGGGCCATTGGCCTGACCCTTTCTTATGTTTTTACAAATAGCTTCAGAGCCTTTTAAAAAACCCCTCTTTCAATCCCTAAACTACAGCTCTTTTTGGGCCAAAATTCACCTTTGCACCTTCTGCCTAATGGAAACCTTACAAACTAACTTGGCTACACCATCACACAGACTGCACTTTACTTTACAAGGACTGGAGCCAGGCTCTTCCTTATCTGAGTAGAAATTTCACATGGACTACAGCTTAGACATGACCTTTCCCTACTTGAAAGTTCCAAAATGGAGCTCAGACAGGAAGATCATGAGACATAATCCTGCAAACTGAAGATTCTCCCTCCATCCCTCCCCAAACAGTAACAAACAGATGGGGACATCCGTCAGTCTTTGTTGCTATGATTGTGGGTAGTAGTGTAAACAAATCCATGTTCCGCAGACAGCAGACTACTAATCCTAGGACAAGAGACCCCATCTTTCAGCTCCAGAAGCACAGACCCCAGTCACTTGAACTAAAGAAGGTTTGCATCTTTTTAGTAGTAGTAGTAGATCCCTTTGAGTAAGAGTCTGGAGGGCAACAATATAAACTCATACAAAGCCAGCACATTATTGAATGGGAACGTCTCCTCCCTTCCTACGAAAGGTAAAGGTTGAAATTTCAGACAGCCCTTATGCAGGCTGCAGAAGAAGCCACCATTGTGTGGCTATGAGTTGGCCAGAGTCTTGCTGAAAATTTATTACAAACAATGAAGCAGCGGACCGGGCAAACAATTTGTGAACAACCCAGGAACTGAAATCACTTTTGTTAAACCATTCCTCAAATAACTTTGAAAATGAGCAAATTTGTTGAAACCTAAATGTTTGTGAGTATTTTGCAAAGTGAAAAAAAGGAGCTAACTCAGTAGAATAAATTAACTGTGAATTGTTTGTCTAGCTCTAGGAGATCAAGACACGTGGAAGGAGGAAAGATATTTCTTGTTCTGGTTTCACCCTGTTAGGATATGCATTGAATTACTAAATGTAAAAGTGCAGAGAGTATTATAGGACATGATCCAACTCTGTACTAGTAAGACTCCTGCTGTCTAGAGGCCAGATTGTGACACCTTCACTCACACCGAATAGTACCATATTCCATAAACAGTACTTCAATGGGACCAAACATGGAGGAAAGTGCTACTTCATGTGAGTTAGAGGATGCGTGGGAAAGCACCCCTGGAAAAACGTCCATAAATTAAATAATTTGCTCTTAATAGCCACTACTCATTAAGACAAGAAAAAAGACAAAAAAGCCAAGACCTATACAAATCAAAAGACAGTCTGAAGTCAAATCCATTTAAGTTAACGGAAGCTATCAGGTGCTCAGCATCTCTGACAATCAGGCTACTTATTTAGGTGTCTAAATATAAGCACCCTAACTTTAATCCCCCATTTTTGGCCAAAGAGATTAATTGATAATGAAGGTAATACACTGTGGAAACAGCTGGGGCCTCAGAGAACACCTAATTTGGATTGATTTATATGTTATCACCTTTCCTTTCTGTTACAATATTCCTTCATTTGAGAATCAGTCTAGGTAGAAGTGCTTCTATACCATTTGTATTTCCACCTGGGTTGTAGGAACAACCTTTTTCTTGTACATATCTGCAAAATAAATCATAATATTTTAATACATAGATAATAAATGACCAAGTCTAAGTATTGTGCCTTGTCTGATACTCCTTGGTGTAAAGGGGCAGCACCAGAGTTAAGTGTTCATCTTCAGTGTCTTGAAAAGTAGAAGATTGCATTTTCAAATGTAATTGCTGAGTGCCTGGTGAAGTGTAGCTGAATCACAGTACTGAACATAGATCAGGTCACTGAGTAGAGATGGAGGGCAACAAAGTGCCTGTAACAGGCCAACTAGTCAGGGAGGGGCAATTTATTCCTTCAGAAAGACTACAGAGCACCTTTCCAGAGGCAGGTATTTCTGTATTTCAGTACATGCAAACTAATCACTATGCAGGGAAAGGACAAAAACTAATTTTGAGCCTCTTCGAAGGCAGAGCCTGTTTGAAAGATAAAAACCCACGCTACAAAATATCATTTGCTAATAGTCGGAAATGGAGGGGAAAGCTGCATCTGTTTGTAAACACAGGCTCCCACAGGGGGAAGGGAAATAACAATGGGGATGCTCAACTGGAAAGAGCAGAGCATTTTTTATTAGAATAAAGCAGGGAAAAAAAACATATAAGGCTTACTGCATCAATAGTACCTGACTGGTGCACTCGGAAACAATACAGAGTATCAAGGAGTGAGGAGCAAATGCTTTTGGCCGTCAGGAGGCAAAGATGATTTTTTAACATATTGTTAACTAATACTGAGGGAAAAAATCAGCACAATCACTGACTGTTTTTAATGGATCAAACAGTACTTAGCTAGATCAGTTTCATTTGTGCTTTGCAATCCACTGTCTTTTTTTAAACTGTACTGCATTATTGTGTGACATCCCGCCCAACCAATGCCTGATTGAAGATTGTATCTTGATACTGTCCCAAAGCACACCCATTGTGGATTTAAGCCACTGTCCCCATTGCGTGGATTTCAATGTGAAGGAGATGGGAGATAACTGTATTACTTTGTGCCCATCTGTTTGTTTGTTGTGTGGTTTGCTGTATGATTACAAGGGCCTAATTCCAACAGAAGCAGACTGCGTGTAGGCCAGAAAGTGGACATTAACTTCAGATAGCCCTATATGCCAGTATGTTAGGGACAATGCAGGAGTCAGTAGTCCCTTTTGAAGTTTTACCTCCACCATTCTGAGGTGAACAGTTTGGTACGTAACCCCTCCCAGGGAAGGGACACATAAACTGGCTTAACCAGGTTCGAGAGACACAGGGAAGAACAAAGAATTTACAGGTAGATAAAAGGGTAATCCTTGAAGAACATGGAGAGGGACACAGAGAGGCAGAGACTGCAGTGGTGCAGACTGTCCCTTCCCTGAAACAGAGTTGGGGATGTATGGATAAAATAGGTGTACTTAAACTTTAGATAAGACAGAGACTAATGTAGGTTGCCTTTTAAACATCAACATTTCCCCGCAGTTACTAAACAGCGTTGTCTGTGGTACCAAAGAATTTCAGATAACACTGTGTGTGGTAAATGTGGGTAAAAGATAATACATTAGTTGCTATTAAAAAATTATCCTCTGTGTTCATTTACAGAGTTTCATTCTTTCATGAGAAAAATTGCCCAGGTGTTAGAAGAAGTTTTTCAAAATTTAGGTGGATTAACATCTCAGTCCTTAATACTGTAATCTCCTGCTGCGGGTGGCTATCTTTTTTAACAGATGAAAGTATGTTAAATCTCACTCCAGTGGTGCTTTTTCTTTTCTGACATAAGTGTGAAGGATGCATGACATTTATTATCAGCGGGCTAAAGAGAAAGATCTTTGAAAGTGCAGATGAAGTTAGATGATAATTCTAAATATCTCCCCACATGACTTCTGGGCAATGTTAAAAGAAAGTTATTTTTGTCTCCATTATAGCATAAAGGTAAAGCCAGATTATTTCTCTGATTGTTGCAATGATTTCTAGCTTTACACGTGATGATATTTCTTAGTTCCTAACATTTCTTATAGCAGATGCATAATTGTCCTAAAAGAATCTATTAGAGGCTTAGATGACTTTTCTGAGAAAAGTTAGCAGGGAACAGTCTTGCTGACTGGTGATTTATCTTGTCTTATAGGCATGGCCTGGCTGTGAACACTTCAATGACTGGGCTGGTGGGATGATGATTTTAAAACCCTTTTGAAGTTTGCACAGCCAGCCACAGTGCTTAATATCTATTCAAAAGGGACCAGCTTTCTTTTATCAGACTAGGAAAAGGCCATTGACATAACATGCCTAAACTATTTTGTTTATCTTACTGCCACCTTTTTAATTTTTCACTTAACGCTTTAATCCAGCAGTCCCTTCATTCTCCAGACTTTTGTTCTTGGAAACATTGGTCTGAATCAAGCCCTGGTGCAAGCATGTTATGACTTCATTGAAACTAAAGGAATTGCACCTACATATACCAGGGCTGAATTTTATCACGTTTTCATGACCTTTGGCCAAATTATTTATACAGATGTTATGTACAACCTATGTACTAAAACCTACCATTTTCAGTGTTCTGCTCTCCATAACTCCTTTCCATCTTAACAGTTTCTGTTGCTTAACCTGTGTTTCCTAGTTTTCTACCCAACACCGTATTTTACCCCCTTTAATTTTTTTGATGTGAACCACTGTCAAATGTTTTCTGAAAATCTAAATATATTAATACATATACTGAAATTCACCTAGCAGCCATGGCAGTAATGCCTCCATGAAGTTAATTATGCTGCCTGACCTAGTCTGTCTGAATCCATGGGGCTAACCTTAATCAAGGTGTTCTCCTGTCACTTTGCAGCAAATAGTTTCCAAGATTTTCCCCATGGTGGATGTTAGAATAAACACATTGGTTGATAGTTTCCTGGCTTGTCACTAGACTCCCTTAAAAATAATGGCATTACGTTTTCCACTTGCCAGTCAGTTACAGGTTCACGTATTTCCTTGTTCACTTCCTTGTAAACTCCTGAATGGAGTTGGACTGTCCCTTTAAATACAGCTGACCTTTTAATATTTTAACTCCTGTTACAATAATCAAATCAAATTGGAAATGGCAGATTACTCCTGGATTGGAGTGTTGTTGTTGTTTTACTAAAAACTAACATTTGAAATAAGGCAAGCCATTACCAAAGTGGTTTTGAGCAATGCTGGGAGCAGAAGGGGTGGTGTGTATGTATATATGTGCTAGGCACTCTAAGGCTTAGTCTATACTTGCTGCCAAAATCTGTAATAAACCTTTGAAAAGACCTATTAAAATAGTGAGGTCACTCTTTGTAGTAATTTTATTCTATTGTTTGTTTATCCATCGCATGTGTGTGTGTGTGTGTGTATGGAATGTCATGCAAATAACTTAAAATTGTTGTGAAGTTGCTAATCTCATTGTATATCTGTCTAATCAGTAGATTTAAACAAACATACACTATCAATAACATTCTAAATCTAATCTGAAATGTTTTGTATTTTTGTGGTCTTAGATCATTCTTAACTTGGCTATAATATAGATGTGGTTGGTTTACACAAAGCAATGCCTCATAGACATCCTATAAGGTTCTTTTGAACTGTTCTCATGTTTCTAGACTGATTAAAACATGCGAATTACAGTAGGTTCAGCAATAACTACTATAGTTAAGGTTGCAAATTAGATTCTATCCTAACCCTGTTTTCATTCACTTATAGGGTAAGATTCTGTACTGCACCTCTAAGACGAAGGAAGTGGGTAGTTATAGAGGCTTCAATCCACTTCTGTGCCTTCCCAATTCTGGCCTGTTCCGGGATCCCTGACACAATGTAGTCCTGGGAGCCAGCCCCCTGCAGCAGGGCTTTCAAGGTGGTTCTTGGGAGGCAGCCATATGGTAGTCTACCACGATGCATGCCCCAGGGTAATTCTCGCCCAGAAGATTATGGGGCTTTTAGGGCTCCTTTTGGCTGCTCAGCCCTTTCATGCAGCCCAAAGGAGCCCTGCTTAGTTGTGCCTGAAGGTGGATGTTTTTGGGTAAAGAATTTTGACAAAAGGAGAGAGTGGAAACATATATTGTACTTTTATCTGTTATATATAAAATACATTCTAGTCCACCTCTTTTATACACATTTACAGTACAAACATCTGGGAGTTGAAATACCACAAGGAGAAAGCCATTTACTAAGGTTTGCAGAAAGGAGACTCTCTGTTCATGTGCATAGGAGAAAGGCCCATAACTGCAGACCTCCTAAACTGCATGGGACAGGTGCCGACAAGCCAAATTGTTTGATTTTTACTTATATCATAGTAATGTAAATGTTCTAGGCACTCTACAAGCACACAGTTCCTTCCCAAAGACCTTTTAATATTAGGCCCTAATCCTTCAATAGATTGCATATGGGTTTATGTGTGCAGACAGTCTTAACTCTGCCTGTTGTGTGAATGTATTAAAACTAGAGCTGTGCAAATAATGGATATTTTAGTTCACTGGCAGTTCCAAAAAAAAAAAAATGTTTGTGGTCAAACAAAACATTTTGTTCAACCTGCAATAAAAATGTTTCATTTTGATTTCAAGTATTTTTTTAATTTAAAATTGTTTTTTGAAAATGAACTGAAATTTTGAAATGAAGTCATTTCAACTCAAGAAAGTGAAATGTTTCATTTAGCTAATGGTGAAATGAAATGGTTTGATTTTTTAGGATTATTTTTGACTGGAACAACTCAAAAAAATGATATTAATTTGCAAAATGTTTCAGTCACCAAATCTGTGTTGTTTTTTTATGGGCAGGGGAGATGAAAGATAGTTGTGTTTAAAAAGTTTCACCCAGTTGTAATTACACCACTCTTTAATTATATGAACACATGCTATTTTTTTTAAAGTAACATAAATAATATCATACTATTTTATCAGTTTACCAGCATGTATGTGTCATCTGGTCTTGTTATTAATAATATTTATTTATTTGCATTTCAGCAATGTCTAGAAATCCCAGTCCCATTGTGCTAGGTGATATACAAATGTATGATAACAACATGGTCCCTGCTCTGAAGAGATTAGTTTATTATTCTGTGTGTCGTACAGAATATCTGAAACACTGTAAATCATGCTTAATAATTATAAAAACATGCAGGTATGTTACATTTTCTCAAAGGAGCAAATCTAGCTCCCATCTCTGTACTTGTGGAGGTCACCTAGGCAGCAGAATCAGTGCATGGCAAAACGCTCTGTTGCGGCTTCTTGGAAAAGAATGTGCAGGGGCCAGGGAAGGGCTAGAGATTACAGATATTCCCATCATCCTCGCCCAGTGTAGTGCCTCATTCCAATGAACAGGGGTGGTTCAGAAGCGATCCTGCAGCCACTCTGTGAAGTTGGTGAAAGGAAGTCTGTCTTTTTGTTCCACTCCCCATATCTGCTCAGTGTCTAGCCTGAGTACTCAGGGCTAGGTTTTGTGCCAGAGATGTAACTCTATGGGAATAAAAATATACCTGACATTCGTACAAGTACAAAAGAATTGTCAAAAAAATGATGGGATGTTACACATGTGCATGTAAGGTTATAGAAAAAATTGCATGATATTACCTTGTATTCAAGAGAGAGCATTTGATCATGTAGTTCAGGGGTAGGCAACCTATGGCACGTGTGCCAAAGGCGGCACGCGAGCTGATTTTCAGTGGCACTCAGTCCTGGCCACCGGGGGGCTCTGCATTTTAATTTAATTTTAAATGAAGCTTCTTAAACATTTTAAAAACCTTATTTACTTTATATATAACAAAAGTTTAGTTATATATAACAGACTTGTAGAAAGAGACCTTCTCAAAACATTAAAATGTATTATTGGCACGCGAAACCTTAAATCAGAGTGAATAAATGAAAACTCGGCACACAACTTCTGAAAGGTTGCCGACCCCTGATGTAGTTAAACAATGTATCTTAATACAGACATAGAAGGGCAAAGTTAAGGCTGTACTTTATTCTGAGCACTTACCCAGGCAACATTTATTAAGCTTAATGCAGGTTTTAATATAGAATCTATTTTTGCACTGTTGAGGCATATCTACAAAGTTTAACAAATTATAAAAAAACCCCAACCTGTAGCTCTAGAGGAAGGGTGGTTATGTGAGTGAGGAACTGAACTCTGAGTTGGGGGATCTGTCTTTTTTTCAGGCATAGTCAGTCAATTTCCCTCTGCCTAAGGTTCTTCATCTGTTAAAATGGCAATAAAATGCTGCCTGACTGTACAGAGGGGTGAGGATAAATGAATTGTTTGTGTAGAGCTGAGGAGCTCCAGTGATAGGTGTACCTGAGTGCCTAGATTGTCCTATTGAATTCAGTTATATTACTGATATTGGCATAGTTACTCATCTGTTCAAGTATTTGCAGGGTTGGGCCCTTAGACTGTAAGCTTGTCTTCTTGTTTGTGTGTGGACAGTGCATAGAACATTGTGGATGCCACCAGAATACAAATGATTAATAATAATAGGAAATAGTTGCTTCTCTTGAGACTTTCCTGAGCTATGAGCACATTTTTTGTGTGCCTTTAGACAATCAATGCACCAAGTACGTGAGAAGTTCCTTTTTCAGAATATCTTATATAGCTACTTGTTTTTCTCGAAGTTGGAATTCTTGGGAACAGCCATACCTTACAAATTAATATCCTCTCTCTTTTTTGTGGTACTTTATGCACAAACCATTACCTTGCCCTTAATTCTTTGCACTAAGACTTAAAACTCCCATAAAATATTGGAATATGGAGGGAGGGGAAAATTATTAAACAAATGTAATATATATTAGAGAGCATGACCTATATGAATTTATACAAGATGCAACTTGCTTTTGGAAGTTACTTAGCTTCTTGGGGCTATTGCATTCATTACAATTAAGAGCAAATTTAGAAGTTACATTATGTATTTACTATAGTATTTTAGTTTTATATTGCTTAAGGTTCTATCTTGTGGTTTAAGATGTATAAACCTCCTGTGGCTTATTTGCATTTTGTAGAGTATTAGTGACAATATCTTGTTTCATAGTCCTAGTGACATCTACTGTAGTTGCCAAATCTTTAAGCAACACATCCTAGAGTTATGTTAATACTCAGATTATATAAGCATTGATTCAGGGGATTTAAAAAAATGTTGCCTATACTGCAGATAATTGTGAGAGGGAAAACTGTGATCAGTAGTGGGGTATTGGGCTTTTCTCCTTAAAGTCACCCTTTCAGGTCTGACCCCTGGCCAGTAGTGACTGAAAACTGTTACCATCTGATGGATGTGCAGTGAGTTGATGATCTCATTACAAAGCAAGACTGACTGCATTATAAAACAACCATAATGAATAGCATTAATTGGCAGCATCAGCCCAGGCAGAGGTGACCCGTGTCTGCCAATAGTTGGGAGGTAGAGTGAAGGCAGCTGGCTTCAGCAGTGTTACTGAGCATGCTCAGTCCATGTGAGCATGCTCAGTACAAGCCAAGCAGCAAAGCTGGGGGAGGGCACATGACCCTGCAAACGTCCCCTTCCCCTCACACACATTATCTCTGCCAGAGCCCAAGGAGTGACTGGCAAGTGAGAGGCCTGGTGAGTGAACTTCCCTTTCGCTCTTACCCGGAGAGTTGGTTCTTTATGCACAGAATTGAGGCACAGTGGAGATTAAGAAAGCTTGCAAGAGGTTGCCTGTTCTGTATAACTTCTATGGATAAATAGAAAAGTTTGGTCTTCAGGGTTTTCAGTCCAATACCTTTTCTCGGGCATTAAAATTTACAGTAGAAAAAAAGATAATTATGTGAGTGAAATCCTTGTGATTTGATTAGTGACTTATTTTTGATTGTGCTGTCATTATTATATGACCAACAAGATAATACAGATGCTGTATTGCTGGTTATATGCAGCTTTTCTTTCACTGTAAAACCATTTAACAAAAAAAATCTGACTTAATAAAATTTGCTGTATTTTATTGAAACGGATCACTTCAAAAGAATGATTTCCCCCTCTTAATAATTTAAAGTAATATGGAAAAATCAATATTTAATCTCTGCACTACCATTATACTTTGGGGGAGCACCAGAAATATAGCTCAGTCTCATAAGCTGAACATGCACGTGGTCCAGATTGCCATCAGGTCTTGATTGGTTGCATGTGAATTATGAAGAAGTAGCCTTTCTGCTGTCAAGTCAGTTTTTCTGGTTGCACTAGAGAGGTGGTTCCATTCATCCAAGAAAAAGAAACCACAGAATAGAGGGGGCAAAAAAGATGTTTTAATGAAGTTTTCAGACAGTATACAGGGCCAGAGCCTCAGCTCCTGTTGGTGCAGCTCCATCGTCTTCATTGAGCTACATCAGTTTACACCATCTGAGGATCTGGCTCAGTGTTTAAAGTTGGAACCTTATTAAGAATATGGTTGGAGAGAGAATGACCCGTTGTAACATGGGTAACCAGTGGGGAGAAAAAAGGTCAGCTGTGAATTCTCTAGATGTGCAAAGAAGCCAACAGCCCCAAAGCTTTTAGAGTTGTTTTCATAATCTGTCAAAGGATGTGAAGGCTAAAAATTTAATTAGCCTCCAGAGTATGTTTGAAAGATCCCCACCAATGTTGCCAGGCACATATTAATTTGCAAAGCTAAGGTGTGAAGTATCATCAGGAGGATTCCAAAGCCTTGTTGTTAACAAGGGTCTTCACGCAGACAGCTCACAGAGTCGCCTGTAATTGCCATATTATTTAGGATTCCTGGGATAAATTTACTGGAACTGCTTTTGAAGGACCCAGGTGCTATGACTGACTCTTGTCCAAAGGGTTGCTCTAATTAGACAGTCCTGAGAAATACTGTTGTTTGAATGTTCACAAGTGTTCCTCAGAATAGTATGAGAGTTAGGGGAATCATTAAGATAGTTCCTTCAGTATTTTTTTTCAAAGAAGCAGGTGCAAAAATTACCCCCATGTGAAGAGGGTTTGTGAAAGTGATACTGTAAATAAGACAAATCGACTGACCAAAAGTCCCACAAACTTGATCCTAGTGAACAGGAACTCCCATTGCCAAATAAAGTTTATCCACTTATATAGGATATTTTTAACATGATGGACAGAATTAAATTGAAATAGACTTCTACTGTACTGCAGAGGAAGTAGTAAGGGAAAACAATCCCATGAAGTGTGTGTATGGGCTTCTACGGCCTGATGCAGCAACCCTTTTGCATGCCAGACATGTTTTATTATATGAGTCATGTAGTCAGTGGAACTACTTGCATGAGTAAAGACTACTCACTTGAGTGAGACTTGCAGGTTTAAAAACCTTGATGTCCTATTCTCTGGTGAATTGAAAATTAAGATTCAGCTGATTTGAATAAATGAAAATATCTCAGGACCATTCTCAAGGGAACATTTTATAAGAACATATATGAAAGTATTTTTTGCTATAGGGGAACTGGGTGCACAAAAGGCTGTATTCCTAGGAATACAAAGTATAAAGTATAACATTTATTTATTTTTTACTATAAACTCTTTTGATCATAGGTTATGTGAAGAATTCAGGTAGTAATTCAGTCTCATAGAAAATAGAACTCAAAGATTTGAAGGGCTTGGACTTTGCACATATCCTGCTTGTTTCATTACCCACTTCTCTACCACAGATCAAACCTATCATTCCCCAAGGTAGGCATGGCCATTACATACAACAGGCCAAATCACCTGAAAGCAATGGAACTATTCATGTGACTAGGATTCACAGAATTAGACCAATGTAAATCACTAGCATGGTTAATGTAGTTAGAATTGTGAAAGCTCAGCACATTAATAAAAGGTCTGATGAAGACCAATAACAAATGGTTGCCCCAGTGGCTTACTTGGTAGATGTCAGCTTATCTGATGGGTGTAAAATATTTAGAAACTGAATGTAAAACTAACTGAAATTCAGTGGGTCTGTTTCATACAAAGAATTGCTTGGTTATGCAAGCTGGCACACTGAAAAAATTCACAGATGGACTTTGTATGTTTTAATGTGAACATAGCTAGTTCACTATCATTTATCATAAAATCATTTTTGTGAGTACAAAATTGCCCAAAGTGAAACATTTTGTGCACAATTCTGCAAAATAAAAATTATTTTTTAAACAGCTTATATTTCTGTTCTCATTGAGGACTCTGTAATACAGTGGCAGAGAGGGATGGACTAGATAACTTGTTATATAATTTCTGTATTTATCTTCTATGGCTTTAGCTGCATAAGAAAGTTCTTACAGACTAACAGAGCACAGCCATCTCTAAAGACACATTCATAGCCTTTAGCATCACAAAACCCCAAGGAATATAGCATATAAATACTTCAGTCAGATCACAATGATGCCATTGCTGGTGAAATGTGTTCTAGGAAATCTGTCTCTAGTCAAAGATGGCTTGTCTGATGTTTATGGGAAGCAATAGCTAAAAAGAGATAGGAAGCATAGCAGTTAGATATACAGATCTGGGTGTCAGGAGTTCTAAGGGTACGTCTACACTACGGGATTAGTCCGAATTTACGGAATTCGATTTTATGAAACCGATTTTTTAAATTCGATGGTACGCGGCCACAGTAAGCGGATTAATTCGGCGGTGCGCGTCCATGCAGAAAGACTAGCGTCGAATTCCAGAGCGTTGCACTGTGGGAAGCTATCCCAGAGTTCCCGCAGTCCCCCCCGCCCATTGGAATTCTGGGTCGATATCCCAATGCCCGATGGGACAAAAAACATTGTCGCGGGCGGTTCTGGGAACATCCTCCCCCTCCCTACGTGAAAACAACGGAAGACAACCATTTCGCGCCTTTTTTCCTTGTTGAACTGAGCGGACGCCGTACCTCGGCAAGGATGGATCCCGCTCAGCTCAAGTTTGCAGTCATGAACATTGTAAACACCACGCGCATTATAGTGCAGTTTATGCTCAACCAGGACCAGAAAAGCCAGGCGAGGAGGAGGCGGCTACGGCAGCGCGGCGACGAGAGTGATGCGGACATGGACATGGACACAGAATTGTCTCGCGCCACGGGCCCCGGCGCTTTGGAGATCATGTTGGCAATGGGGCAGCTTCTTGCTGTGGAACGCCGATTCTGGGCCCGGGAAACAAGCACTGACTGGTGGGACCGCATAGTGCTGCAGGTGTGGGACGATTCCCAGTGGCTGCGAAACTTTCGCATGCGTAAGGGCACTTTCATGGAACTTTGTGACTTGCTTTCCCCTGCCCTGACGCGCCAGAACACCAAGATGAGAGCAGCCCTCACAGTTGAGAAGCGAGTGGCGATAGCCCTGTGGAAGCTTGCAACACCGGACAGCTACCGGTCAGTCGGTAATCAGTTCGGAGTGGGAAAATCTACCGTGGGGGCTGCTGTCATGCAAGTAGCCAAAGCAATCGTTGAGCTGCTGCTAAAAAAGGTAGTGACGCTGGGAGATGTGCAGCTCATTGTGGATGGCTTTGCTGCAATGGGATTCCCTAACTGTGGTGGGGCGATAGATGGAACCCATATCCCGATCTTGGCACCGGAGCACCAGGGCAGCCAGTACATAAACCGCAAGGGGTACTTTTCTATGGTGCTGCAAGCAATGGTGGATCACAAGGGACGTTTCACCAACATCAACGTGGGATGGCCGGGAAGGGTTCATGACGCCCGCGTCTTCAGGAACACTAGTCTGTTTAAACGGCTGCAACAAGGGATTTACTTTCCAGACCGGAAAATTACCATTGGGGATGTTGAGATGCCCATCGTTATCCTTGGGGACCCAGCCTACCCCTTAATGCCGTGGCTCATGAAGCCATACACAGGCAGCCTGGACAGTACTCAGGAGCGGTTCAACTACAGGCTGAGCAAGTGCAGGATGGTGGTAGAGTGTGCCTTTGGACGTTTAAAAGGTCGCTGGCGCTCGTTACTGACTCGCTCGGACCTCAGCCAAACCAACATCCCCATTGCTATTGCAGCTTGCTGTGTGCTCCACAATCTCTGTGAGAGCAAGGGGGAGACCTTTATGGCGGGGTGGGAGGCTGAGGCAAACCGCCTGGCCGCTGATTACGCGCAGCCAGACACCAGGGCGATTAGAAGAGCACACCAGGAAGCGGTGCGCATCAGAGAAGCTCTGAAAACAAGTTTCAGTGCTGGCCAGGCTCCTGTGTGAAAGTTCTGTTTGTTTGTCCCTGTTGAAAACCCGCCCACTTGATTCACTCATTCCCTGTAAGCAACCCACCCTTCCCCCTTCCCCCTTCGATCCCAGTTTTATTTAAAAAAAAATAAAGTCAGTGTCGTTTTCAAATTACAAATCAAGAACTTTTTATTAACGGGGGGTAATGAACATAGGGAGAGAAATAACCAGGTAGTCCGGGTGGGGTTTGGGAGGAGGGTAGGAGTGAAGGAACAGGGCAGGAACAACATTCAAAATAATGAGAGCCTTTTGCTCGGGCTCTCTAATGGGGTGGACTGGCAGGTTGCACGGAGCTTCCCCCCCCGCGTTCTTACACGTCGGGGTGAGGAGGCTACGGGACTTGGGGAGGGGGGAGGGCGGTTATAGAGGGGCTGCAGCGGCACCCGGTAATCCGGCAGCTGCCGTTCCTGGAGCTCCACCAGACGCCGGAGCATGTCTGTCTGATCACGCAGCAGCCCCAGCGTTGCATCCCGCCACTTCTCCTCTCGGGCGTCCCTCCTCTCCTCGCGTTCGTCCCTTCTCTCCTCACGTTCATCCCTTTTCTCCTCCCGTTGGTCCCTCATGTCCTCCCGCTGGTCCCTCTTCTCCTCACGGTCACTGGCCTCTTGACGGAATTTCAATACAGTCTCCTTCCAATCGTTAAAATTAGCTCTCTCATCCCGGGTCGACTGCATTATTTCCGAGAACATATCGTCTCGGGTGCGCCTCTTTCGCCTCCTTATCTGGGAGAGCCTTCGTGCTGGGGGCGGGAGGATGGAAGAATTTGCAGCTGCAGTAGGAGGGAAAAAAAGGAGAGAAGTATGTAAAAAGATACATTTTATAGAACAATGCTTATACTCTTTCACGGTGAACACTTTTCACATTACATAGCAATGTACAAGGTCGCTTTTTGCATCTTATATTGAGTGCCCGCGGCTTTGGTGTTAGAGATCACAGCAGACGCAGGGCCGGGCAACAGATTTCGGCTTGTATGCAGCCATGGTAAGCCATTGTCCTGCTGCTTCTGCATTAAATCAGCGCCCTCCTTTCCCATAGCAAGCAAAGCCCTTTACGTGCTGCGGTTTCCCTGTTACCGTGCAGCATCAGATAACATAACAACCACCCCCCACCCACCCATTCAATTCTGTGGGATGACCCCCTCCCCCCACCACGTGGCTGGTACCATGGAAGATCCATGCAGATCGCAAACTAGCCCCCCCATCCACTTCTGTGGGATGATCGCGTTACCCCTCCCCCCACCACGTGGCTGGTATCAGGGAAGACCCCTGCTAGCCAAACGCGAAAAACTCAGCGACATTATCCACCCCCTCCCCCCCGCCCGCTTGGCTAACTGCAGGGAAAGATTTCTTTTCAGCTACAGGCAAACAGCCCAGTAGGAACGGGGCCACCTCTGTCCCCCTAATTACATTCCCATATCTCAAACAGGTTACCCTGAACGATATCACTCTCCTGAGGATAACACAGCAAGATAAAGAGCGGATGTTGCTTGAATGCCAGCAAACACCGGGACCATACGCTGCCAAGCTTTGTCAAGCAATGATACCGGATTACTTGCTGCTAGCATGGCGCGGTCAAGTGTCCTACCATGGAGGACGGAATAAGGCTGCCCTGCCCAGAAACCTTCTGGAAAAGCTTTTGGAGTACCTCCAGGAGAGTTTCATGGAGATGTCCCTGGAGGATTTCAACTCCATCCCCAGACACGTTAACAGACTTTTCCAGTAGCTGTACTGGCCGCGAATGCATCCCAAGTCCCCAGGGCAAATTAATCATTAAACAAATACTTGTTTTAAACCATGTTTGATATATTTGAAAAGGTACACTCACCAGAGGTCCCTTCCAGGGGGTCTGCGATGCCGCCTTGGGAGGGTTCGGAGGGCACTTCGGTCAGGGTCAGAAACAGCTCCTGGCTGTCGGGGAGAATGGAGTGCTGTGTGCTCTCCACAAGTTCGTCCTCCTCCTCCTCCTCCTCTTCCCCGTCCGCAGATTCGTCATGCAACGATGACATTAACCCCTCCTCGGAGTCCACGCTCAGGGGTGGGGTAGTGGTGGCGGCCCCTCCGAGAATTGCATGCAGCTCATCGTAAAAGCGGCATGTCTGCGGCTCTGCCCCGGACCGTCCGTTGGCCTCCTTCGTCTTCTGATAGGCCTGTCGGAGCTCCTTCACCTTTATACGGCACTGAATGGAGTCCCGATTGTGGCCTCTCTCCATCATCCCCTTGGAGATCTTGTCAAAGATCTTTGCATTCCGTCTCTTGGAACGCAGTTCTGCGAGCACTGAATCCTCTCCCCATATGGCGATCAGATCCAGTATCTCGCGTGTGGTCCATGCTGGTGCTCGTTTGCGGTTGTCGGCCTGCATCGCTACCTGTGCTGCTCAGCTCTGTGTGGTCACCTGTGCTCACCAGGCTGGGCAGACAGGAAATGAAATTCAAAAGTTCGCGGGGCTTTTCCTGTCCAACTGCCCAGAGCATCCGAGTTTCGATTGCTGTCCAGAGCGGTCACAATGGTGCACTGTGGGATACCTCCCGGAGGCCAATACCTTCGAATTCCGTCCACACTAACCCTAATTCGAACCGGCAATGTCGAATTCAGCGCTACTCCCCTCGTCGGAGAGGAGTACAGAAACCGATTTTAAGAGCCCTTTAAGTCGAAATAAATGGCCTCCTTGTGTGGACGGGTACAAGGTTAATTCGGTATAACGCTGCTAAATTCTAACTAACATCGTAGTGTAGACCAGGCCTAAGTTCTATGCTAGGCACTGTAATGTAACTTCCATTCACCCTTCTTTTTCCCTTCTATAACTAGCAAGGATGTTTTGCAGCTTAGTAGCGATGAGATCCTTTTGTGGAAGGTCTTTTAGAAATGCAGTGTATTGTATCTTATTAGCAAAAAAGGCAGTACTGAATCACTAGAGTTGCCCACTACTGGTTTTGTCACCATAGTGGATTTCAGCAGACTCAGAGTTACAGTGCATTTGTGCATAGCTAATTCATGTAACCATGCCTGGCTATTTATAATTTGTTGTAATTTGTTACATTGCACTCAGCAGAAATTGACATTTGGGCCAAACTGTGGCATTAGCTACATGCCCAAGTAGGGGGCAGTGAAGAACTGCAGAATCCCTACCCCACACTCAGACAAATAGATAAAGCCAAGTGGCCGGGTGCACAGGCAACATGCACAAACTGTACACATTTAAAATAGATTGTTTCCCTTGGAGCTGCTAGTGCGGAGGGAGTGCATGGAGCCATGGCCCCCACCTTCTTGTCCCTCCCTGCCTTTTTTGCTGAGGGCAGAGACTACAATTGTGACAAGCTATAATGGGCTACAAAAGGGTGGGGTGACTATGCCTGAGGGCTAGTTACAATCTGGTCCATTATATCTCTGCATCTAAAAAAAACAACCAAACAAAAAAAACCCCCCAACCTGTAGTATTTACAATATATTTGTGGAATATAACCACACAGGCCAAAATTTGCCTTCCATTTTTAGTCATGCAACTTTACTGAAATCCTTCGGATTATATTATACAGCTATAATTCATCCCTATCTTTGTCTCCCATTTGCCATTGGCCTAACTAGCCTGGTGTCACTGCTGATTCAGAAAAGTACAGCTGAAGAGCATTTATCTTGCAACACAGCCCTTGACCTCAAGCTAGTTTGGTTCATCTCATGTACACAGAGTATTGACAAAAATATCATTTTTGATTTTTTTTTAAGACCAAGTCTGTGCATCAGTTAAAAATAATACAACTCCTTTCTTCTTCAGTCCTCCCTCAGAAGTTTATATCCAGGCTGACCTTTAATGTGCTGTATTGAAAGACTTTGGAAACAATGAGAACTTCTCTGTGACCTACAGTTATGTGTTCTGTAGGCTATAAACTAAAAATGCAACAGCATTAAAATTTCCACTACCCATGGATTTCTCTAAACAGCCCTAACTCTCAGCTAGTAAACTCCATTATATTTTAATAATAATCTTGGCAGTCCAGCCCTTTACTAATTCATTGCACAAACTCAATAGGAATGGCAAAGTGTGTAAAATGCTTTGAGATCGATTTGGATGAAAAGGACAGTGTAAATACCAAGATCATTATTATCATTTACAGTGCAGATCAGAAATAAATATAAATCTGATTAGCAGAACATTATATTTTGTTAGCATATTCATAGAGTTGAGGGAATTGATACATGGTGCAGTTCCATCTTGTGTATCTCAGCAATATAAGCCAGTAGGGGGCCATTTCAGTATTTCACACTAATAAAATGCATGTTGTTAGCCATTAAAGTAGGCCCTATGGATATTCATACATGCTGCACTTTGCCTTCTGAATACACTGTCAGAACTTTACAGGGGAGTCAATAAAACTAAATCTTTCTCTTGCTATTTTCTATTCAGCTGAAAATTTGCTGTTGAAATACAGATGAAAGGACAATAGCTTTATGGTTGGTGTCTGTGTAGGTCTAATATATATATAAATACACTGGGCCTAACTGAGCACTGATTTTCACCCTGTGCAATACTCAATTTTCAGTATGGTCATGTGGGGGTAAGTCAGTGATTAATTTGACCGACAGCTTTAAATTACAGTATTCTTAACCCTTTTGTCCTCAATACACTCGTTTTTCTTATGAGGCCATGTTATAATACTGAAAGGTGTGAATGAGTTTGGATTTGTTAAAAGATTCAGCCTGCACCATGTCATGCTCTTGCTATACTTACATAGTACATGAAAGCAAATTCACCTGTGACATGGAGGGCCAGTGCTTAACTTTGCAGACCATTTAAACCCACACTAGAGCTGAGCAGGAAAGCTCTGGAGACCCTATTCACCTGCCATGTGCTGAGGAAGGGGTTACATGCTGACTCTGGTTGGCCAAGAGCAGAGAGCTGTGGGATAAGGCAGGGCAATGTGCGCTCCACTCAGTCAGATCAACATCCTATACAGGTGGGGCAACAATATCCAGCCCTGTGCTCTGGCCCCAGATTGAGAGTGGGGGATTAAGCTTCTTATTTCACCTGTAATTTTTCATGGGGGAGTGTCCACATGAGGACAGCTCAGAATAACGAATAAAGAGCTGTGGACCTAAGATTATGCCCAGGGCTGGTAAACTTTCTCCAGTTTGTCCAGATCATTTTGAATTTTAATCCTATCTTCCAAAGCACTTGCAACCCCTCCCAGCTTGGTATCATCCGCACACTTTATCAGTGTATTCTCTGTGCCATTATCTAAATCATTGATGAAGATATTGAATAGAACCGGACCCAGAATCGATCCCTGCGGAACCCAACACGTTATGCCCTTCCAGCATGACTGTGAACCACTGAACTCTCTGGGAATGATTTTCCAACCAGTTATGCACCCGCCTTATAGTAGCTCCATCTAGGTTGTATTTCCTTAGTTTGTTTATGAGAAGGTCATTCGAGACAGTATCAAAAGCCTTACTAAAGTCAAGATATAGCACATCTACCACTTCCCCCCTATCCACAAGGTTTGTTACCCTGTCAAATAAAGCTATCAGGTTGGTTTGACACGGTTCTTGTCAAATCCATGCTGACTTTATCACCTTATTATCTTCTAGGTGTTTGCAAATTGATTGCTTAATTATTTGCTCCATTATCTTTCCAGGTACAGAAGTTAAGCTGACTGGTCTGTAATTCCCTGGGTTGTCCTTATTTCCCTTTTTATAGATGGGCACTATATTTGCCCTTTTCCAGTCTTCTGGAATCCCTCCCGTCTTCGATGATTTTTCAAAGATAATTGCTAGTGGCTCAGATATCTCCTCAGTCAGCACCTTGAGTATTCTAGGATGCATTTAATCAGGCCCTGGTTATTTGAAGACATCTAACTTGTCTAAGTAATTTTTAACTTGTTCTTTCCCTATTTTAGACTCTGATCCCAGCTCATTTTCACTGGCATTCACTATTTTAGATGTCCAATCGCCACCAACCTTCTCGGTGAAAACCGAAACAAAGAAGTCATTAAGCACACCTGCCATTCCCTCATTTTCTGTTATTGTCTTTCCTCCCTCATTGAGTAACAGACCTACTCTGTCGTTGGTCTTCCTCTTGCTTATAATGTATTTGTAGAATGTTTTCTTGTTTCCTTTTATGTCCCTAGCTAGTTTGATCTTGTTTTGTGCCTTTGCTTTTCTAATTTTGTCCCTACATACTTTTGGGGTTTTTTTTATATTCATCCTTTGTAATTTGAACGAGTTTCCACTTTTTGTAGGACTCTTTTTTGAATTTTAGATCATTGAAGATCTCCTAGTTAAGCCAGGGTGGTCTCTTGCCATACTTCCTATCTTTCCTACGCAGTGGGATAGTTTGTTCTTGTGCCCTTAATAATATCTCTTTGAAAAACTGTCAACTCTCTTCAATTGTTTTTCCCCTTAGACTTGATTCCCATGGGATTTTACCTACCAACTCCCTAAGGTTGCTAAAGTCTGCCTTCTTGAAATCCATTGTCTTTATTGTGCTGTTCTCCCTCCCACCATTGCTTAGATGCCAGAGCCCTTCTCCTCAGGGGCAGAAGATCTCTATCTGCTATTGGAGCAGGAGCTCCTTTGGGAAGGGATATCATGAGGACTTCCCTGCCCCCCTGACTGCTTGGGGTGGGGGTCAGGGACTACTACATGGGGAAGCCACCACGTTCGCCAGCTCCTGAAAGGGTGCAGCCTGCATTGGGCCTGCAGCCAAGGCCCTTCATGCTTATGGGCGGGGGGTGAGGCTGGTGCCACGTGGTGCAGTTACTGCAGCTGAAGGGGCCTTGCTGGAGCAGCATTTCTTGCTGCAGCCCTGCTGAAGGGGGCCAGGGATCACATTGTGCTGCTATGGCAGCTGGGGACAGCCTTGGGTCCCCAGGAGGCCCTGACAGAACCAGGACTGGTGTTCATACACAGTGATGGTAGCTGCCTGACAAGGTACCAGTTCGGTGCAGTATTGATGTCTTGACTCCCCTCTGTGTCCCTCCAAAAAATTGAGACTTATTCTTTTAGGAGCAGGGCAGCGACGTCAGTGGCTGCAGAGGGTTTTTGGCCTGTGGCAGGAGCAGGCAATAGGGCACTGGAAATCAAGATGTTACAGGACTTATGTCCACACCAAGGGAAAGATGGCAAGGAATGGCAAAATGTAGCTAACCCAATGCACTTGTTTGTTTCAGAAGCTACACAGAGCATATGCAATATCTGGACTTGGGGGAACTCTGTGGTGCATTGGGCCTACCAGAGGGCAGCCAGGACAGCAGCTGGATCTCACCTGGGCTGCAGGGCCAAAGTGGTTCACATCCAGAAGCAGCATGCAGGGGGATCAGCTCATGCCACTTCTGCGCTCAGTAATAGGCAAGAGCTGGGAGTAAACCCAGCCCACATGGGCAAGTCTAGTAAGAAAGTCAATAAGGCATCAAGATATCCCTGGAGAAAGGGGGTTTGGTGATACAACATGGGGACATCCATTACAATCGGCCTGACGTTTTGGGGGATGATGGCGTGTGTCTGTCAGATGGAGGTGCTGATGTATGGCTACCACCTGTGTAGGCACGGACTGGGCAGGTGTGATACCAGGCAGTTGGATGGGGAGCAACCAAGCTTGTTGCTGGTGCCCCCTTTGGCTGGTTTTCAATGTAATTAAGAGAATAAAATGAATGGTTACCAGAAGTAAAAGACCTGGAATATTGGTGATGGGCCTTGGGCCCAATAGGGTGACCTTGTGGCCTTCACGGACCAAGGACAGACCTTGTGGTGCTCACGGGACGAGGTCCCCACCCTGCTGCACCCTCTGTCCCCTTCATGGGGGGGGGGGGGGGCGGAGGGTGCTGAGGAGAGCCACCCCGCATTATGGGCTATTTGGTAAGGAGCCCTGTAACCTTGGTGCTAGTTACAGGTTATATGGTAAGGAGCCCTGTAGCCTCCGCACTGGAACCAATTAAATACCTGTGTTAAAATGTAACAAAAGTTGTGGCCTGCTGCTTAATTCCATGTGTGTATCTGTCCTGATTTTGCCACTGTGTCCACATCAATACAAAAAGTGCTTTTCAGCTTGAACTGAAGAACAGGTTCAGTGTTCTAATGGATTCGACTAAAGATAACCAAGACATTGATACTCTGGGGGGAAACATCATAGAGTGCTATATAGAATGTGTAAAGATAATCCTAACAAGGAAGACCTAAACCTAAAAGGGAAGAATGGATTGGCGATGCTTCTTGGGTAGCATAGAAAAAAAAAGAAAAGAAAAGAAGTGGAAAGCAAAAACTCATGAATGCTAAGACATGCAAAGAGAAATGCAAGTGGTAAGTAGATATGGAGCTCTAAAAAGACAGAAGGGTAAATAAGAGACCCAGAAGGGATGAAAAGGGATATATAGCGATAGAAAATATTGAGTGGCTGAAGATACTAGCCAAAGAGGTGACTTTACAATCTTGTATAAGACAATTAAACAGCTAACAGGAAATTTTAACAATACTGGAGGCCCTATTAAAGGTGCAAATGGAAGGACATACTTTATGCATGTCACCAACGGGTCTTCCATGCCAAGTGATAATATGGGCACCACCTGGGAACAGAAAAAGAGGGTAACCTAGAGAAATATTACCCAAAATAGTAGAGAAAGAAGCCAAACCAATCAACAGGACACTTAGAAGTCTGAACAGACTAGCACAAGAGAGACTGAAATAAACGGCAGAAACTGGTGGACACCCTATGCACCTGAGGGAGTGGGAGGATAAAGAAAGAAAAGAAGTAGAATCTGAAGAAATAGATAAACCTCTTGTTTGTATAATATATGCTTATTAATATAATTGTATAATGAGTATGGTATAAATACACATAATCCCATATAAGTTCAGTTGATAGTATTTCCCTCCTCCACATTTTCTAACACAGCCAAATACACATTTCTTCACAGAAGAGCTGACTGAAAAAAAATTGACTAAACTTTTTTCTGTCAAAAATACTGTTTAGTCGAAACCTAAATGTTTTGCAGAAACGTCTCTATTAGGTGTGTCAGGTGTGTCTGTATCTGTGATGTGAGGTTGTGCTCCGACTTCCTCTTTCTTTTCTTCTTCCTGCCAAGATGGCTGACGCCTCAGGTGGTGTGGATGGAGGAAGCTCTGTTCCTCCAATGGGTTCTCTGAATGAAGTGGTGGAAGAGATATTGACGGCTTGTTTGTAGTCTGATGGAGAAGTTATTTTGCGCACACTGGTGGATTCTGTGGCACTATCAGCTGGTTTAGCAACTGATGTTATGAGTTTGTGCCTGTGGTGCCTGAAGCTTTGTGCTCCACGGCTAAAGGTACCTTAAGTGGGGAAACTGACTTGGGAACTGCAAGGGGTTGGGGGTAGGGGAGGATTTGGTGTGAAGGGACAGACAATATGAGAACATGTTATTCAAAAAGAAAATCAGCTCCCTGCTGTTGGGGAGCAGCTACCAGAGGGGCCTCCTGGTATAGATATGGTAGCACTGGGTTCCTTCCTCCTAGGAAAATCTGCATGGGGTCTTGAGGAGGGACAGAAATACAGTGGAGCTTTGCCACAGTCAAGGTGTGTCAGAAAAGTGGAGGCAAAGGAAGGTTAGCTGTATGAAGAAAGGGGGTAGTACTAGAGTTTCCACTGTTGCAGAGGCTCTGTTCACTTTAAGAAACTCCACTCAAGGGATTACTTGGGGTATGAGTTGACCCAAGGGAAAAGCAGCCCCAAAGAGGCATTTTTTAGAATCTGAAGTCTTTGTTTTTCTTGACTCCAAGATCCCCAGCAACATGAAAGGAAGCCCCAGGAGTACAAATGCTAGCTGTGAGCGGGCATGTGAGGAATAGTGACAATAAGGGAGGGCCTGAGGTGTTTGTTTCTAGCCATGGGCCTCCCAAGAGGCTGCCAAGGAAGAAATCTTATGTAGCAGTCACAATCAGTTAGATCAGGGTTCCAGGCAGGATTTACAGTTGAAGCATTTGCCTAAGATGCCTCAGCAAAGATACATGATTTGACTGCTTAACACAGAGACCATGGATAAATGTCCCACTAAGGATTTTGTTGATGGGATTCTTTTGTTAAAATCTTTAGGATGATCTCCTGCACAACTGAAAGCTGTGATTCACTTGCCAGGTAGCAGAGTGGAATTTTTCTGGGAACCGTGTGGAATTAGGAAGGGGACCAGTGATTGGGATGAAGTATAATTGTCATTTCTTTATTTCAGCCTTCTTTTAAGCCTGTGACTTTTCTTCTGTAATGAAAATATACATGAAGCAGACATTCTGGTGTGGGTTACTCATTATGCTAAAGTGGTGCAGCCCCCCAGTTAAAGTTTGCAATAGGTTTTGGGTTTGCAATCGTGAAGTTAAAAGCACCATTGAACTTTTTCCAGTATATTTTATTTAGGTTCCAAGCTATGTTAAAGTAGGTATTCTGGTTAGCCATGCACTTGTTTTACCTGTGGTTCCACTGAGCATTTTAGTTCTGGATGGGGAGTGAGGAAATGCATGTGATGTGGATTTCATGCTCACAAAATTGAGCACTGCAGGGATTTCACTAGATGCAATTTGTGTGGGAAAAGTGGACATGTTTATAGGCAGTGCCCAGAGACATAATACAATAGGGAAAGATTTAATTCCCAATCACACAAGGATCCTTCCCTTAGTCCGAGGATTCCAAGCAACCCTTCAAGGTTTGATGAAGGCCCCATTTTGAGTGGCAGGGCCTCTCTACCTTTGGGGGAAGGATTGATCTTGTCCCTTACTGATGCAGGATTGGGAATGGGTCAGGGAGAGGGAGTGGGAAATCCTGAAAGTCAGGATGCTACAGAATGGGGCATGAGTTCTGGTAATGTGGAGGAGACGATCAGATTAGAAAAAAAAGGGAGATGAGGAGGGAAAAAAAGAAACAGGGGAAGGAATATCTTCAGGAATCTCAGGTGTCAGGGATGGATATATGGGCTATGGATACGGTAGGCTTTCCAGTTGGAAAGCAGGGTTTTATGTGCTCAACTTCAGGAACAGTTTCAGTTTCTTGAAATTGGCAAGGGAAAAAGGAGATCAATGAGCCACTCCAGACAGCACGCCAGAGGGCTGGGTGGTTCTTGGTTTGAGCAGTTTCAGGAAGAACCATTCATGTTGGGATCAGGTTCGGGGACTTAAGAGACTCTCTATTTAAGAATAATGAAACAGTCAACAAGAAAAAAGTGGCCAAACAAACAAACAAAAAAAGGTGAGAGACTGGGATAAATCTGAAGTGGTCAGTAACAGCAACAAGTTTGTTAGACAAACGAGCATCGCAAGTAACTGTGGAGTCTTGAACCTGAGTCTTTGTTTAGATGGTACTGAAAATAGCAACTTGGAACACAGGATCATAGGAGTGTAAGGGACCTTGAGAGGTCGTCTAGTTCAGTCCCCTGCACTCAAGACAGGACTAAGTATTATCTAGACGATCCCTGACAGGTGTTTGTCTAACCTGATATTAATGTCCAATGACAGAGATACCACAACCTCCCTAGGCAATTTATTCCAGAGTTTAACTACTCTGACAGTTAGGAAGTTTTTCCTAATGTCCAACCTAAACCTCCCTTGCTGCAATTTAAACCTGTTGCTTCTTGTCCTATCCTCAGAGGTTAACAAGAACAATTTTTCTCCCTCCTCCTTGACACAACCTTTTATGTTCTTGAAAACTGTTATCATGTCCCCCACCCTCCTCAGTCGTCTCTTCTCCAGACTAAGCAAACCCAATTTTTTCAATCAGAGGCATGTTTTCTAGACCTTTGATCATTTTTTGTTGCTCTCCTCTGGATTTTCTCCAATGTATCCACACCTTTCCTGAAATGTGGCATCCAGAATTGGACACATTACTCCAGTTGAGTCTGTATCAGTGCAGAGTAGAGCAGAAGAATTACTTTTTGTGTCTTGCTTACAACTCTTTTGCTAATACAACCCAGAATGTTTACTTTTTTGGAAACAGTGTTAAACCGTTAATTCATATTTAGCTTGTGATCCACTATGACCCCCAGATCCCTTTCCATAATATTTCCTAGGCAGTCATTTCCCATTTTGTATGTGTGCAACTGATTGTTCCTTCCTAAATGGAATACTTTGCATTTGTCCTGATTGAATTTCATCCTTTTTATTTTAGACCATTTCTCCAGTTTGTCCAGATCATTTTGAATTTTAATCCTATCCTCCAAAGCACTTGCAACCCCTCCCAGCTTGGTATCCTCCACAAACTTTATAAGTGTACTTTCTATGCCATTATTTAAATCATTGATGAAGATATTGAACAGAACCAGACCAAGGGCCAATCCCTGCGGGACTTCACTCAATATGTTCGTCCAGCTTGACTGTGAACCACTGATAACTACTCTCTGGGAATCATTTTCAAACCAGTTATGCACCCACTTTATAGTGGCTCCATCTAGGTTGTATTTCCCTAGTTTGTTTATGAGAAGGTCATGCAAGACTTGTTACCCTGTCAAAGAAAGCTATTAGGTTGGTTTGACACTATTTGTTCTTGACAAATCCATGCTGAGCTTTACATATCACTTTATTATCTTCTCAGTGTTTGCAAATTGGTTGCTTAATTATTTGCTCCATTATCTTTCCAGGTACTGCAGTTAAGCTGACTGGTCTGTAAATTCCCAGGTTGTCCTTATTCCCCTTTTTATAGATTGGCACTATATTTTCCTTTTTCCAGTTCTCTGGAATATCTCCCATCTTCCATGACTTTTCGAAGATAATCGCTTATGGATCCATTCCATTTGGAGTGTGCATTCAAGTTGGAGTGTGCTCCGGATCTTTCAGTTTTTGGAGGGGCAAGATTTGGATCTTATCAGGATCAACAAAACAGACTATGTTCTAGGTATGACATTTTGGGAGTTCAGAGGGATTGGAGTAGGACCATCTTTTGGTCCATTGGGCTTGATATTTATGATGGAGTAGGGGTTCTGTTTTATACTTATGAGGTATCAGTGCAAAGGGTAGTAGAACAATAGCTAGGAAGGGGTTCATTAGTTGATCTCTGTTATTTGGATGTGAGGTATCATTGTGTCACAATCTATGGCCCACAGTGTCAGAAGCCATGGAAAGATCTAATAATCTAAAGGATTATGAGCTGATAAAAATACTTATAAGAAATATGTGATGTAGCAGGGTTACAGGATATTTTGGGGCATCCTCACTGAAGAAGGGCAAAGGCGCTTACATTTATCAGAGGGAAATCATGTAATAGATTAGACAAGGTGTATATGAAAGCTGCTACAATGATTAGATGATGTGTAGTGAAGCCTGTAGATTTCCCTAACCATTGCTTGTCCTGAGTTAAACTCGGGGAAGGACAGTGACTTTTGGCTGGAGTTATTGGAAACTAAATACTTATTTACTCATTACTGCAATTGCAATTAGAAAGGTTAGTGTCTTTGTGGAATGAGAGACATGAGAAATGCTGGAAATTTACTAAGCAGAACCTTGTGGCCTCTGTATGTTCCTTTTCAGGACATCTGTATGTAACTGATTACCAGCATTATTGAGCATTGCAGAGTCTTTTGAGAAATCTTCATAGCAATCTGGGGAATGCATGGACATAAAGGTCTCAGAGGAAGTTAAGAAGCAGATGATTCAGTACCAAAGAAAAAAACTTGAGTTAGCTAAACTTGCAAAGGACTTTAAGACAAAAGAACTTTGTATCCTCTGATATATTTGTCAGTCTGTAATGAAAGGAGAATGCAGCAGGAATGGTAGGGTTATGGGATCCTAATATTGGCATGTCTGCAGGGACCGTGCTGGCATGTTGAAGATAGCTCAGCAATATTACAGAGAGTTCTTTCAGGGACAAGCCATTCCTCCTTTTCAGCGGTAGAAGTTTTTGAATAGTGTGGAAGCCCTGTGGCCTAAAGCCTGAGAGACTAGGGAGGTCACTATTGATATCTGTTGGTGAAATGGAAGAAGCCCGGAGCTGCTTGAGAACTACAGATGGACAGAAGCTCCATACGGGAGGGTGCCCTCTGCTCGCATCTGTAGGTGAGCAAGGGGAATTGACTGAATGGGCCAGAACTCATTTGCATTTCAGTTTTGTGATATTTTAGGGCATTTGGATTAAAATACATTTTGAGGTTGGGGGCAATAAAGTACTATTATCCCTGTTGGGAAATGAAAGGGCAAGAGAAATTCACCAAGCATGCCTGGAGTGAGGGGTCACCCTGATCCATACCACAGTTGGGCACAGTTGGTTAAGAGAGCCTGGACAGAGCTAGAGAGAGAGGTGAAATAGGATCCTACTTTCTAGTGGTAGCCTCTTCCCAGTGGCAAGAACTCTATTAAGGGTCTTATATGCCACATAACCCTCACCAAATACTTAATGGAGAGGCAGTTTCAAGACAGTGTATGAGGTGGCTTCAAGGTGGTGGATTGAGCTGAGGCAGGTGATGGTGCTCAGGTGGCTTGGGCTGAAGCTGAAGAAAGCAGCAGCCACCTACCTGATGGACTCTGGTGTGGGTCTCCTATCCAGCAATCAAAGCTGAAATCATTTCAGCTGGGTCAGGTGGTAGAACCGCCCCAGAGCAGCCCAGACAGCCCTTAGGGGCTGGAGACTGACCTGCTATAATTCTTGGACCCCCTCAGTAGTGATCAACAAAGTGGGGAAGTTAGGAAGGAGGGAAGTGACTACACTGCATTAGCCACTCGGACTGAAGTGAGGGGAATTGCTAAAACACCCTGGGTGAGGGAGTCCTGCCTAATATTGTTAATTTATTAATTGCTGGTGTCAAGTTTATTCTGTTGACCTCCTTTCCTGCCCTCTTCCCCCTCCTTTCCCCCGCTGACTAAAGTTCTCTCATGCTTGCAGATGGCGAAGTTTTGCCTATCAAGGGCACCTAGGTCAGTACCTATAGTTTCTGAGGTTTCTGGGTGATGGCTTGAATCGAAGTTATTTACATTTTCAAAAGGAACGCCTAAAAATTGACCTGAACTATTGCTATCAACACCTGCCTGAAAGGTTACAAGTATTGGAGCTTTTCGAATTTTGGCCGATGAGGAATGGGACTCGCTTGTGAAACCAATAGAGGAGATGGATGTTCATGCAGCTATCTTGTCAGTGAAGATGGGGCTGATGGTTGACAGCAGAATTTTATCATAAATTCATTGATTCATTCTCTCTGGTGCTTTCATGTGCTTTCAATTATCTCTTGACTAAAGGCACATTAGGATCTTTCTTTTATGAAGGCCTTTTCAATTTTGGGGGCAAAAAGGAAGAGGATTTGGAAGATATCAGGAATTGAGGGTCTGTTGCACTTTTTAACATGGATTACAAAATTTTGGCTTCCATTTAAGACAAGAGATTGGGGGAAATTGCAGGGAAATTATTACATCCCAGTCAGTCTAAAGCAGTTAAAGGTCATACCGTGGCAGACATTTTGTGTAGTTTGTGGAAATTATCTGAAATTGGGCAAGGGGAGAATGGGAGAGGGTTATGTTTTTGCTGTGGATCAGGACAAAGCTTTTGATATAGTGAACCTACCTTACTTATCTCAATATGGTATTCCCTTCCCTTAACTGGTGGTAACTCTTATGTGTTCATGCACTATGCATCACTTTAGTAAATGGGTGGAGGGGAGAGGCTATACAGATGCATTCTGGATTAAGGAAAAATTGTCTCTTGAGTTCACCATTGTATTGTTTTCTCTGGTCCCTTTACTCTAGGCAGTGTTTGGTAAAGGGATTTCAGGGTTTAAATGTACAGATTAGGGAGGAGCAGAGTTTCACAGTCAATGAAAATCTCTGCTATACGGTGACAGGTGTTTCATAGTAAATTGTATGTCAGAGGCAACCTATGAGGGAAGCATATGATAGATACAGGCTGCCCCCAGGAAGGCTGCTTTGATTGTGGATACAGGCTGCCCCCAGAGGAGATTATGGAACATTCTTTACTATTCTGCTCCTTTAACATCCATATTTGGGATCTATTGGCCTCAAAACCAAGAGTTCACTGTTTCGTGGCCAGACTTATGAACATTTGTCTTTTGGACTTTTTTAGACACTAGAGGATTCTGCATCTACCTTAATAGGGAAGGATAGATGTTTGGTAAGTGATTTCTTTGAGATCCTTACAGTTGTTAATGCAGAAGGTTTATATTTCATTTGACATAGCCATTCAGCTGTTTTTTAAGGCACGAGACAACTCATTCAAAACTCTAGTCCCAACTATATGTGCAATCATTCAGTTGTGAGCAATAGCTGAGTGAAAACAGATGGCAGTTGGCATGAGGGCCTCTGGTATCAAATTGACTTTTTAGTCCTCAAGACAATGGGGTGTTAAGGGTTATGGCAGCAGAGTATATGTATGCCTGTGTACTGCCTCTATTATGACTAATTTCTTGTTTATTGGGTAGCCTGGTGGTTTGGGCACTCACCTGAGATGTGGGAGACCCTGGTTCAAATATCTGCTCTCTTGTTTGTGTTTTTTCATGGAAAATTTCAACATGGAATAAAACAAATTTCAAAACCTTGATTTTTTTTTTCTGAAACACAATTGTTTTCTAGTCAACCCCACTTCACAGTTAACATCAGGCCTGCTTTTGGGCTGCCAGAGAAGGGTACCATAGAGGTAAATGGCTTGTTCACTTACTTCTCCCTGGTGATTGTCACTCGGCCACATTTGAAGCACACCGTATACCAATCAGCCAGCTTGACGAGAGAACCCTTAAATTTGACTTCATTAAGCTTTTGTTGATACTTCTATATTCCTTCAAAATATCACACTAAAGAAAACAGTAAAAGAATAAAAAAGTGTGCTCTCTGCCTGCCAAACCATTGCTGTGATGCCCTTGACTGGCACAGTATTTAATAAAATGGGGCTTGGGAAACTGCCCAAGCAAGTACCACTGCATAGAAGAGTAGAGATAGTATTTCACCAAAAATTAACAGCAATAAAAATGTCTGAAGAAGTTGTATTAACTATACTTGGCTTTCTGTATTCTGATGAGATAAGGTTCACCTGTGCGGGAAACAAAACAAGTAAAGAAAACTGTAGCTATGATCTGCATTTTGGCAAATTAAAATTAAGTAGCATCATGTCCTTGGTCACTGAACCATAAATATGAAGGTCTCTAGTGGATGAAGAGTGCAGGTGCACTGTCAATCACTTAGCCTATGAGGCCTGTCTCACTATTGTCTGGCTTTACATGCAAACGCTATCTTTTAATGAGATCTTAGCTATTAGAAATCCTTCCAGGTTGTGCTAGGATTTCAGTTTTTCAGGCATTTCACTTTTTCAATTAGTTTGGCCCCTGTGAGAACACTGAATTTTAGGTGTTACATAGGCTAGCTCTGTGATAAAAGGAAATTATGGTGACCAATCTGCCACAGAATTGAGAGACAGGATGCTGGCACCTAACATGAATGGCTGAACTATGCAAAGTCACCCCAAGACCTCATCTACTCATTTTTATTTGTTTTGTAAGAAGACAGGGGAAGTAAATTTGTTGAAACATGTTAACTGATAGAAGGTAAAAGATAATGTAGAGCACACTAATCTTTTGGATTATACGTATTGTTCTTCATACAGTTGGGAAACTGATAAATACATCTCAAAAGTACACCTTGGCCCATTACTATTGTTTAGTATTTTAATATAGAAGCCCTGATTTTTGCCTCATTTTGCTAGGTATTTTACCTACACAGACTAAGAGGCACTCCTTGCCCTAAAAATCTTATAATCTAAATCAGGGGTTCTCAAACTGGGGGTTGGGACCCCTCATAGGGTCATTAGGTTATTATGTGGGGGGATCGCGAGCTGTTAGTCTCCACCCCAAGCCCGCTTTGCCTCCAGCATTTATAATGGTGTTAAATATATTAAAAAGTGTTTTTAATTTATATGGGAGGTGACACTCATAGGCTTGCTATGTGAAAGAGGTCACCAGTACAAAAGTTTGAGAATCACTGATCTAAATAGACAAGAGAAAAAGTGGGAGAAAGGAAGTACTATCATTCCTATTTTATAGATAGGGAATTGATCTCAGAGAGATTATGAACAATTAACAATTTGCCCCAGGTCACACATCTGTTGAGTCCTTGTTCAATGTTTAAATTACAACACCTTCCTTCCTCTCTCAGCCAGAGTTTTTGTTTTCTGATTTTCAAGAGATTGTCTTTAAGATGGGCTAAAATATAGGCTGAGATATTAAAATTTGGAATCCATATGCACAGTCACTAAAGCACCAACAGTACAGTGTAGCTATCAACCTGCAATGGGACCCCTTCATTTTGTCTGTGGTGAATTTACCATAAACAGAGATTATTACCCAGTCCTTTGATGCTCTTGCTTTGAATAGAATGTGCTCTAATGTGCCATGTTCCACTCATGAAGAAAATGAAAGATTTGGAGAGCCTGTGGATTAATGATCTCCAGTTGGCTAGTTTCACTGGTGTAGGTAACAGCAGGTAAATTGAAGCAGAGGAAAAGTTCCAGTTCAGCTATTTGAATTTTAAAGGGAATATCTGTCCCTAGAGTGCATGCTGAAATGATCCCTTCTGCAATGTAGCAGTAAGCGTATTATTAATGAAATCACTGCTGGGTGGGTTTTTTTATGTTTTTCTGGTGTTGACATTTTTGCAGCTGTTGGAGAAATGACTCAAGGGCCATACGTTTTGGGTCATTTTTCACTTGTGGGATATTTTCCCCTTTTACATTTTCATTTCTGACTTTTTATTTTTACTAATTTCATATTGTACCTCAGGAGGAGAGTGATATTTAATTTAAAGTAAATTTAAACCCTGTCACCCAGATAGAATTATTTTATCAACCTGAGGTCTGTTTGTAAAGGGCCAAATTATGACACCCTCTCCCATGATGAGTACTACCTTGTTGTGCCTGAGACATTTTGCATAATGTTTCCAAATTCTAGTATCTGAAGTTGTTTGTTTTTATTTAACATTCCACTGACCTATAGCTCAGTGGGACTCTTTGGTAAGCAATGTGAGTAAGAGTGATAAGAATAGGGCCAAAGAATTTAACTGTTCTGAGTAATAATTCAGAACTATTCTTAATATTTCTCTGACCTTCATAATGTAAAGAAACACAATTTTGACTTCAACATATGCATGAGCTACAGTAGATATTACTCAAGAAAGAGGTTTCTCTGAGATTGATTATGGTGGTGGTGCAAATTACACTGGAAAAATGTTTAATAACCTCTAAATAACCTAAAATAATATCTGTGTATTTGATAGAATGAAATACCATGACTGGCTGTATTCCAAATCAATCAAAAATTCATTTTTGTTGGTTCAAGCGTCCACAGTGACTTGGAGAGATTCTTGAAATTGACAGTTTCTAAGAGATTGCAGCCGGTTTTTAAATTAACAAAAAAAGTAATTTGATATTGCCTGGACATTCTTTTGCTATCAAAATGATATGTTACACCATTCAATAATTGATATTATATTAATTCCATACATGTCACATTAAAATAGTTAATAAAACTAAATGACTCATTTCTCTCTCTCTTTTTTTTTAAATCTCCCAGGTTTATTACAGTTACGAGACATGTCTGCCACAAAAGTCTGTCTGAAATGTTTTTGATTGAGATTGCATGGCGATTACACATTTTTGTATGATTACTCATCCATATTTTTTGAGAAATGCTGCTACACTTTATTACATGTGCTGCTTTTTATCTTACCGAAAACTGTTTTTCTTAAGGTAGAAAAGGAATTTTTTAAGTGTTCACTTCCTGAATCATAGACATGTAGTACTGGAAGGGACCTCTTTAGGTCATCTAGTCCAGTCCTCTGCACCGAGGCAGGACTGAGACCTGGTCTATACTACAAATTTATGTCGACATAAGCTGTCTTGTGTCAACTTAGTTGTGAATGTGCCTCCTCTTAAATTTGTCTCCCACTGATGTAAGTAGCCCAGTATGCCGACATAGTAACACCACCTCCCTGAGCAGTGTTGAGCCAAGGTCAATGTATGGTCGAGACAGCACACATGCAGACACCGTGTTACCTATGTCAACCCTAACAGTCCTCCAGCATCTGTCCCACACAGACCGCTCTAGTCAGTACTGTGAACTCCACGGCCCAGGGGTCACATAGACCTAAAGCCCCTCTGCCTCTTTAAAGCCCTGTGGATTTTTGAAATGTCTTTTCCTGAGTGATTGGCTTGGCAAACACACCTAGCAGCTCTCTATTGTTGTGTGCAGCTGCCCAGCTGACTATGCCGGCTGCCCATTCTAGATGCGGTCTGACCCGAAGTAGACAGGAGACATTGGATCTCCTGGGCCTTTGGGGAGAAGAGGCTGCACAGGCCCAGCTCTGAACCAGCTGTAGACATATGGACATCTATGAGCAGATTGCTTGGGGGATGCAGGGACAGAGCTACAACAAGGATCAGCAGCAGGGCCACGTGAAAGCCAAGGAGCTGCATAAGGCATACCAGAAGGCCAAGGAGGCCAACAATCGATCCCGTGCCGACCTGCAACTTGCCACTTTTACAACAAATTGGATGCCATATTTAGCAGAGACCCCACCAGCACCCCACATAGTGCCGATACTTCTGCAGACCCCGAGTCACAGGCCCCTGCTGTGAACAGCAAAGAGGAGGAGGTGCACAAGGAAGAAGAGTAGGAGGGGGGACAGACAACCAGGGGATCCAGCTGTGCAGTGAGCCAGGACCTGTTGTTGACTCCACCACAGTCCAGCCAGTCAAGCACAGGTGAGGCTGATGCAGGAGAAAGAACCTTGCATACGTGTGTACTTAAATTTTCCATTACTGGGATGGCCCCCCTCCAGAAACAGCAGGACACAGCTTTTGACTTTTCATTAATTTGCTCATGCTAGAATAGTGCCACAGCCAAGAGAGATAGAGTTGCTATCTGTTTTTCAGTCCCCTCTAGGGTTATGTGGGGGAGGGGAAGGGGCTATGTGGAGCAGTTTGTTTATATAAATGGGGATGTCTCCTGAATACTCCTAAGAGTTCTCAATGAAACTTTCATGGAGGTACTCTGCAATCCTCTGGCAAAGGTTTCTGGGGAGGGCTACCTTATTTCTTTCTCTGCGGTAGGACACTTTCCCATTCCAGTCAGCAATAACTTCAGTGGGCACCATTGCAGTACACAGGCTGGTAGCATATGGGCCCAGGCGGCTTCAGGATGCTAGCAACAGCTGTGCTCTCTCTGCCTTTGTTATCCTCAGGAGTGAGATATCAGCTAAAATCACCACCCCCTGTGGAAAATGGAGCCAGTATTCAGTGCCACTGCCCTGTGCTACTAGTTTTGTGCAACCAAGCAATTCCCTCCTCATTTGCCTAGCTCCTGGAGGGCCTTACTCACCATTGTTGGTGCTGTGACTGGTGCAGTGCACAAGCAATCCCAAGCAGAAGTGAGAATGACCATGCAGTGCTTAAAACTTTATGGGGAGTGAGTTCTGCATCTTACGTTTTGCTTTATGAAGTGAATATACTGACAATGGTACCTCTGTGTGTTTTATCTGCAGCTGCTGCCATTGTAGCCTTGAGGGTCTCCCCTCCATGCCTGCAGAACTCCTGACCCAGATAAGGAGGAGAAAGAAGAGGACTCAGGATGACATGTTCACTGAGATCCTGCAAGCCAGTGCTGCATCGGGACATGAGCACAGGACCTGGAGGATGAACACTGGGGACAGCCTGGAGAAGGAAAGAGTGGAGAGGAGAAAAGCTCAGTAAGAGAAGAGAAAGATGCACCAGGACATAGATGCTGCAAGCATAGTTGCTACAGACTCTGGTGTACCTGCAGGTTTAACAAACCTGGGCTTGTCTCCCTCTGCAGCCCACTGATAACTTAATATTGGAACCTCCCTATAGCTCCCCCCCAAACATTTCACATGGCATGAAGGGCCTCTGTACTACCCCTACCACTCCACCCTGGGGGACATTAAAGACAATCACAGCTTCACATACACTGACCTGTGAAAGTCACAGTTGGTATAGGTGCATCTGAAATGGACATGAATGTTCTTTCCTATTCATAAGTTCTGTTCTCATAATTTATTAAGTTTTAGTAAATTTTAAATATATTTGTTTTAAAATTTCATGGTTTCTGTTTTTGCACTGAATTCTGTTACAAAATAAATGTCTATTATTTAAAACATAGCTCATCTTTATTAGTTGCAACATCTGCTACCGAGTGCTTAGCAGGTCTGAAAACAATCAATTGCTTGTTACTGACAGTGTAGCACAACTCATAGGATAACCCACAAATAAAATTAATAGAAGTATTGACAATCTTATATTACTACATGTACAGCAATCACCACACAATTCCTAACACGTCACAGAAGAGCAGGGCCAGGTAGAAAACAGTACAACAAAATGCATTACTGTGGCTCACTGTTAAAATGGTCTCTGAAAGCCTCCATGAGCTTTATAGCTCTGTGCTGAGCTTTCCTTAATAGCTCTTCTATCTGGCTGGTCAAATTCAGCAGACAGTCACTCCACTTCCACCCTGGCAGTTTGCTTCTTATATATTATGCAGGACACAGCAGGCAGCTATAACCATTGGGATATTTTTCTCACTGAGTTCCTATCGTGTGAGTAAACAACACCAGCATCCCTTCAATCGATCAAAAGCACATTCAACTTGCACTCTGCAGCTGCTAAGCCGATAGTTGCATCGTTCCTTGGTGCTGTTGAGACGCTTGGTATATGGCTTCATAAGACAGAGGATTAAAGAGTAGGCTGGGTCACTCAGGTTCCCTATTGGCATTTCAACATTCCCAGTGGTAATCTGCTGGTCAGGAAAGAAAGTCTTTGCTTGCAGCTTTCTGAAAAGTCCTATGTTCTTAAAGATGTGAACATCATGCACCTTTCCTGACCATCCCACATTGATGTCAGTGAAGCATTCCCGTTGATCCACCAATGCTTGCATCAACAGAAAAGGCCACTTTTCTATGTTTATGTACTCTATGGCAAATTGATCTGGTTCCAAAGTAGGCTTATGCATGCTGTCTATTGCTCCACTGCAGTTTGGGAGCAAATCCATCCACTATGTCCTGCACATTGCCGAGAGTCACTGTCCTGCATAGCAGGAGAGGATTAATGGCTCTGCAAATTTTCACAGATCCAGGAATGTTGCCTTGTTCATCTGAAAATTCTGCAGTCACTGCTCATCATCCCAAGCTGGCATTATGATGCAATCCTACCAGTCAGTGTTCATTTCTTGGGCCCAGAATTGGTGCTCCACCATCTGCAGCTGTTCAATGAATACTACCTACTATCTAGAATTGGTTTTCGCTATATCCTACAGCAATCTGTCCTCCAAGAAATCATCCGGTTCCCAACTGATTTGATTCTTCTTGCAGCTCTGCAAATACTGCAGGATCATGCACCCTGTGATTGCAACGCTCATGACAATAGTGCAGAGCTATGCCGACTCCATGCTTCTGACAGAAATGGTGGACGAGAAGAAGAGCTGCACAGATTTGTGGAATTTTGAAAAAAGGTGAGAAAATTATGGGATACAAATGGTATTATGGGATGGAGACAGTTGCACACTGGGAAGTTGACCCCACATTCCCAGTCACGCCTGCCAATTTGTTTTAGCCCCATCATGCACTGCCATGATTGGGTTTTGACAAATGTGTTGACTGTTACTTATCAACTTATTTTTTTCTAGGTGCTTACAAATAGTTTGTTTATTTGCTCCATTATCTTTCTGGGTGCCAAAGTTATGCTGATTAGTGTATAATTCCCTTGGTTCTCCTTATTCTGACCCCCCTTTTTCAATAAGTACTATATTTTCCCTTTTTCAGTCCTCGGGTATCTTTCTCATCCTCCATGAGTTCTCAAAGATAATTGCTAATGGCTCAGAGATCTCTTCCTACAGCTCAAGTATTCTAGGATGTATTTCATCAGGTCCTGCCAAGTTGAAGACATCTAACTTGTCTAAGTAATTTTTAACTTGTTCTTTTCCTATTTTTGCCTCAGATCCTACCTCATGTCATCGTCCAATCACTGCTAACTTTTTTTGTGAAAACTGAAAAAAAAACCCCGGCATTTAACACTTTGGCCATGGCTATGTTCTCTGTTATTGTCTTTCCATCCTCATTGAGTAAAGGGCCTACCCTGTCCTTGGTCTTCCGGGTGATCCTTATGTGTTTGTAGAATGTTTTCTTGTTACCCCTTATATTCCTAGATAGTTTAATCTCATTTTTTGCCTTGGCCTTTCTAATTTTGTCACAACATGCTTGTATTTTTTTTTATAGTCATCCTTCATAATTTGACCTTGTTTCCACTGTTTTTTGTAAGACTCTTTTTTGAGTTTCAGGTAATTGAAGGCCTGCTGGCTAAGCCAGGTTAGTCTCTTACCATACTTCCTATCTTTCCTATACATTGGGATAATTTGCTCAAGGGCCTTTAATAATGTCTCTTTAAAAAACTGCCAACTTTCCTGAACTTGTTTTCCCCTTAGACTTGATTCTCAAGGGATCTTACCTATCAGTTCTCTGAGTTTGCTAAAGTCTGCCTTCTTAAAGTCCATTGTCTTTATTCTGCTGTTTTCCCTCCTTCCATTCCTTAGAAACATGAACTCAATCATTTCATGATCATTTTCACCCAGGCTGTCTTCCACCTTCAGATTCTCTACTTGTTCCTACCTGTTTGTCAGAATCAAATCCAGTATGGCCTCATCCCTAGTGGCTTTCTCCACCATCTGAAATAAAAAAGTTGTCTCCAATGCATTCCAAGAACTTGTTGGATAATCTGTGCCCTGCTGTATTATTTTCCCAATAGATGTCTGGGTAGTTGAAGTTCCCCATAACTACCAAGTCCTATGCTTTGGATGATTTTGTTAGTTGTTTAAAAAAAGTCCCATCCACCTCTTCTTCCTGGTCAAATGGTCTATAGTAGACATCTATCATGATATCACCCTTGTTTTTTACCCCCTTCACCCTTACCCAGGTGTGACTCCCACTTCTATCTCAACCTCAGTGCAAGTGTATACATCTTTGATATACAAGACAACACTTCCTCCTTTCCCCCCGGCCTGTCCTTCCTGAACAAGCTTTATCCCACCAAGTTTCTGTAATGTCAATTATATCATAATTGTGATTATTCACTGGTATTCTAGTTCTTCCTCTTTATTCCCCATAATTCTTGCATTAGTATACAGACATCTAAGATGTTCATTAGAATTCCCTTCTATATTCTCTCTAGTCTCTCCTTCTTCTCTGCTGTGATTGCCCATGTGCCACCCAGATTCCAACACTTCACCCAATGCACACAGGGCTGGTCAAGTGAAAAACAAATATTTTCACTATTTTTCCATCATCTAACTCAAAATGACCCCAACTTTGCTATCTTTACCCATGCCAAGTAGTACATTAATATCTGAGAGTAGCTTCATTGGGATTATTCTTATAGTGAGATACTACCCACAATAAGTGTAAGTGGTAGAAATGGGCCCTGTCATTACAAGTGGGGGTAGCTTCTCATTATAAACCCAGTATAACTTTCATTATAAATCCATTATAACTTTCCCAAACATTAACCATTGTTGCTTAAATTTTTCCATGTCTTGTCAGGCAGATTTTTTTGGTTAATGTTTTACTAAAACATCATAGACATTTCTGGGAATGAAATTAGAGCAAAATAACTAGTTTTACCAATGTTAATTCCCTTCTCCCCCAAGAATTTCTTTGTGGAGCTCTAGTGCCTCCATGTTTTGGGGTAGGAACATGAAATTAGGCAGAGGGATAGTGTAGGGTTTGGATCAGAGAGGTGCTTTGTACTGTCCCAATGAAAATCCAGCCAGATTTGATCAAGTTATAAACCTTTATAAATTACCATATCCTCATAGTCAGTAGACGTTGTTAAATCTCTGACCATTCCATTTATACTGATCAGTCACCTTTGTCCCAAAGAGTTTGAGTTCAAGATGGGGCACAGCAGTTGAAGCCATCTCTTTGGCCTATGGGATAGAGGCTGGGACAAAACTATGGGTTCTAGTCTGAGGTCTTTCACTTAATAATATTGATAATTATGGGTACTTCACAGTGCTTATTATATAGGAAAGCCTCATCTCCCAACCGTAGGAGGTAGGCATGTATTATTAGCCCCCCCCGCTACAGATGAGGTGAGAGAGATTGAACAAAGTCTTTTGAGAAAATGTCTCTTAGGCCTTGTCTACACTACAGGGGAAATTTGATCTAAGCTACACAATTTGAGTTACATGAATAGCGTATGTCGACAGGAGACGCTCTCCCGTCGACTATCCCTACTCGTCCTGATCTGGTGGACTACAGGAGTTGAGGGGAGAATGATCTGTGGTCGATTTAGTGGGTCTTCACTAGATCTGCTAAGTCGACCGCCGATGCATCCATCGCCACTCACCGATCCCCCGGTAACTGTAGACAAGCATTAAGATGGCAGACTCAGTTATTATACAGAAACATACTGCCTTTCACAATGAATGTGCCAAATCTATGTGCCTGTCTGTGCTGTCTATATCCCCTTGTCCTCACTCCCATCCAGATCCAAGTCTCTCAATATTCCACTGCTGTCTAGCAGCCTCTTCTAATGTCTGAAACACAACATCAAATAGCCTACTATTCTTTAGTTCAAGTTGTAGAGGTCTGTGCTTTGGATTTAAAAGGCCTGAGTTCAAAACCTCTTGATGACTCATTCACAAGATCAATGCTCTTCCACAATATGGAATTCCATTTTTTTAATTTTCTTTTTTTCTCACCCCCCACCTTTTTTCTTTTTAAACTGGGAAATTACATACAAAAAACATATTAAAAGAAAGTGAAGTTTACAAAATCAGGCACTCAAAAACTAGGAAATGCCAGAATTAAGATTGCCTATTCAATGTAATTTAGGCTCCTTTGTGTGTATGCATTATGATAGCCTTGAATTTGTTTTACAGGCCCTGTTTCATTCAGTACATAGGCTGGATGGTGAATGAGGAAGAGTGTTTTAAAAAGAGCAAGGATGTTCTTTGGTGGTTAAGGCACTCGACTGGGTTAGGTTAGTGTTTTGCCTGACATCCCCTTATGCATTCTATTTCTGCTCTGCCACAGCTTCTATATGTGATGTTAGGTAAAACTGAGTCATAATGCATATGCACAAGTAGGTTGAATTAAGGTTGTATTCCCTAATTCTTGAGGGCTTGACATTGCAACATTGTCTTTAGACATAGTTACTGTATGCAATTAATTAAATAATGCACCTTAATTGCACACAGTACCTTACAGCAGGTAGACTGTGCTGAACAAAACCTCTGCCACAAATCGCTTTACTATCACAGTTTACATTGTCAAACAGGTCTGTAAACAATACATTTCATATTTGTATATGAAATATATGTGTGTGTGTAGTCTTCAGATCTTCGGCTATCCCTCGATGCGAGGATGATGTCTGCCAAGGGGGTTCATTGGTGGGTTTCTAAGTGGCTGAGGAGCCCAATTAGTGCCCTGCAGATTTTTCCACAGAAATTACAGGTATAATCTTGGAGGAGACATAGTTGTTGGCTGAAGTGTTGTGCCCTTTCTTTCCTCCTTCGTCGCTTCTCTGTCTCATAAGTACGTCTGTTCTCCTCAAAGTGAGCTGTGGCTTGGTGTACGGTGTGGTGCCACTTTGTTCTGTTCTGCGCCAAGTCCTCCCAGTTTGTTGGGTTGATGCCTTCCTTTTTAAGGTGTACTTTCAGTATGTCTTTGAAGTGCTTCTGCTGCCTTCCACAAGCCCTTCTTCCCTGACTTAACAGAGAGAAGAGTACTTGCCTGGGGAGGCAAGTGTCAGGTATACGTACACAATGGCCAGCTCAGCAGAGTTGATGTTTCATGACCCGTGCTTCTGTACTGCTGATGTTGGCTGAAGAGCGAATGCTGATGTTAGTGCATTTGTCTTCCCAGCTGATCCTGAGAATCCTCCTGAGGTAGCACTGCTGGAACTATTCTAGCCACTTGAGATGTTGTCTGTAGGTTACTCAGGTATCACACCCATAGAGAAGGGTGGGGATGACAACTGCTTTGTAAACGTAGGTCTTGGTGCTTGTTTGAAGATCCCTATCATTGAAAAGTAACAGAGAGTCCGTGGCACCTTTAAGACTAACAGAAGTATTGGAGCATAACCTTTTGTGGGTGAATACCCACTTCATCAGACGCATGAGGGTATTCGTCTGACGAAGTGGGTATTCACCCACGAAAGCTTATGCTCCAATACTTCTGTTAGTCTTAAAGGTGCCACGGGACTCTCTGTTGCTTTTTTCAGATCCAGACTAACACGGCTACCCCTCTGATACCTATCATTGAAGACTCATTTGAGTAGTCTTCCAAAGCATGTGCTGGCACAGTGGATCCTGTATTCAATTTCTGTGTCAATGCTGGCTGTTTGGGAGAGATGGCTGTCAAGGTATGGAAAATGGTCCACATTTTCTATGGTTCTCTGCTGATGGTGATTTGTGGAGTACAAAGAGTATCAATCGTGATGCCCTGTCAAAGGTGGTGTGTAGGTTTAGCAGTCCACAGAAATTAATTTTCATCATCAAACTACTCCATGATGGGATCACTGCCACCATTCTGTGCAGCAGCTCAGAGATGACCCTTTCATCATTTGCACTGGTGTCAAGCAGGGCTGTGTCATTTCTCCAACACTCTTCTCCATTTACCTTGCTGTGATCCTGATTCGCATCTGTGACCACCTTCCTGATGGAATCGGGATTGAGTATCGCCAACTCCTCAATCTCCAACCAAAATCTAAGATCATGAGAATTGGCATCACTGACCTTCTCACACACACAGAGGCCGAACTGCAAAGCACCCTAAATCTTTTTGCAGATGCCTGTCACAGCCTGGGTCTCTCTCTCAACATCAGGAAAACCAAGGTAAACTTGGAAACTCTACCAGCCCTCACCTGCACAAACTACTCTTTATATGTGTAATAACCAACAATGAAATAATAGTCTCACATATGCTCTTTCGTATTTTATATTTTCATTGATAATTCAAGACTGATTCTGCACCTGGATCTGTGCAGACAGGCCAATGTGGAGCTTCACTGAACTTCAATGGGACACTGAACAGGCAGTTGAGTCCACCTGCGCAGATCCAGTTGCTGGATTGGACCCTTGGTCTGTTTTTGCTCATTCCAGAATTGGATATGTACTAGATCTCCCTCCCTCTCCCTCCGTTTGTGTTTGGAACCTTTACAATAAAGGTGATATTTTCCATTTATGATTAATAATAAGTAATAATATATACTGTTAATATCAAATCCTAATAATATGACAACTAAGTATAGCTTTAGCTAAAGCAGATGTAGTCTACTTGTGGGAGTTAAATGAAAAAATTACATGAACCATGTGCTCGGAAATACACATTACAGTTTCTCAGGTATTGTAGGCTGTGTCACTAATGAAGCAATTTGCTCTGCGTCTAGTCACATTTAACTTGCTGCCGTCAAGAATTACACAATGTTGTGGTGAGGTCACTCTGAATTAACAGCCTGTCTTTGAAGAAATCCCCATTAAAACAGAAAGAAATTCTAATTTCCAGCCAAAGTGATGTTAATTCAGCAGACATCTCCTATACATTTTATGGAAGTGACTCACATAACATTAATGGATGTTATAGACATTGCCCTTCTTTAACAGTAGAAGTGATTCCTATGTATAAATATTTCCTACTGAAAATAGTGGCAGGCTACACTTCTATAGGATTTAATTGTGACCTTGGCCTTGTTGAAGGAGCATAGTTAGAGTAGGCTTGATGTCTGAACTTCATAGCCATTGTATGCAGTCCAATACAGATAAATTGAACAGAAAATAACTTTTTTTCCCTTGTTGCTTTCCAGTATTGTAGCTGGACTATAAAGAAAGTAATTTCTCCTACCATCATGCTTTTAGTTCCCAGGCATTCTCGAAACCTCATACTTTACAAGTAATGAGTGTTGTAAATGACATTTCATTCTAACAGATTGGTTGCCTTGCCTGCATTTTGACTGTCTGGCAAAGCACATAGAAATATAGTATCTCATAATGTATATCTATTTTTAGATACCCTGTCTGAACAAGTGCAGCCTAGTACTATGGCAGCCTACGTACTTAACTGGCCTAATAGAAAAAAATAATATTTGTGGGATTCTGCTTTTGAAATGCACATGTTCAGGCACACAATAGCTATGTGATTGAACAAGTAAAATGATTAAAATATCCTCAGATGAAATAACTATTTTTTAACTTCCAATAAATAATGAAAATATAGAAGAATATGTCAATTAAAAATGAGTAAGTATGTAGGGCTAAATTCATCCCAGGTATAACTTCTTTGGCGTTACATCCAGGTTAAATTTGACTGATGTCAAAAAAAATTTAAAGTTGAAAAAAATCAATGTGCTTTTCTACAACTTATGCATTACATCTCTAGTTACTTGAAAGAAAATATCATGCACATCAGCTCATTCTTCAAGATATACTTTCTGAACAGATGCAGATGATATTACACAGGCTAACGTATTGATCTCTCAAGTCTTCTAGAAATGAAGTGTCATGTCCTGCAACTTGTTCTTTTTTACCATTACATCACATTGTCCTTCACCCAGGCTTTTTTGTTTTCCGTGAAAATAGATTGCTTGCATAATGAGCACTTCTTCATTCTAACTCACTGAAAAATAGTTAGAGTTAGTTATCATAGTTTGTATTTTGCATTAAACTGACATGAAACTGCATTGGCCAATGAGACTACGCAGCTGTTGTAAAGTTTCTTAATGCTTTTCCCATTTATGCATTTTTTTAGACATTCTGGGTGCCTGATTTGCAAAAGCACTGGACAGTTTCTGTTAGTCTTAAAGGTGCCACAGGACTCTCTGTTGCTTTTTACAGATCCAGACTAACACAGCTACCCCTCTGATACTGGACAGTTGTTTCTCAATACGTAAATTGCTCTATTCTTATTGGCTCCTGCTTTCAGAATTTTCATGGTTTTCTGGCAAGCGAAGAGGGATGTTTGAGCTTGTCACTCTCTTTAACTGAAGCAGGGAAAAAATGGAATTTATATATCAAAGGGAAGAGGAAAATAAATGCACTAAAAAGCAATCACGCCACACGTTAAACCCTTTGATGTGTTTTCTTCTTTCCTGCCTCCCCACTTCCGTCTCTCTCTTGTTTGGAGGTTTCTTATTGTCCCCAGAATAATTGACACATATTATTGTCGCTTACTGTCAATTAGTTTCAGTTGTCATTGTGGTTTTCAGTTTATCTGGATGAACTGATGGATCTGCTTCTATTTTTCAAAAAGTATCAGGGCTGCGCAGGGCATGGGATGGGTGGTTTTTTGTTCAGATTTTTACAATGTTTATAACTCTAAAATAAATAATTGTCATATTTGTTTTCCTTGATTTTTTACATTGAATGGCTTCTAGCCTCTACTTTTCAATTCTATTTTGAATTACACATGCAAACAAACAGCTCTTTTGGTGCGCTCTTTTGCTCTTCTGTGCAGAATGAATCGGGGTAAGGGAATTAGTCATAAAAAGAGGAAAATAAGGAGGGGGGATAAAAGAAGACAAGATGACTGGATGGGGGAGTTAGGGTTCCCAACTCTCTAATCGTACAAAATCGAACACCCTTGCCCTGCCCCTTCCCCAAGACCCCGCCCCTTCTCCACCCCTTCTCCGAGGCCCCATCCCCTGTTCACTCCATCCCCCCTTCCTCTGTCGCTCACTCTCCCCTACCTCACCCACTTGCTCATTTTCACCGGGCTGCGGCAGGGGGTTGGGGTGCGGGAGGGGGTGAAGGCTTTGGCTGGGGGTGAGGGTTCTGTGGTAGGGCCAGAAATGAGGGGTTCAGGGTGCAGGAGGGGGCTCCGGGCTGGGGGTTGGGGTGCAGGATGGGGTGAGGGCTCTGGCTGGGGATGCAGGCTCTGGGGTGGGGCTGGGCATGAGAGGTTTGAGGTGCAGGAGGGGACTGAGGGGTTCGGAGTGTGGGAGGGGGCTGGGGGATGAGACGGGGGTTGGGGCATGGGAGGGTGTACAGGCTGTGGGGTGGGGCCAGAAATGAGACATTCAGGGTGCAGGAGGGGGCCCGGGCTGGGGCGTGGGGTTGGGGTATGGGGAGGTGAGGGCTACAGCTGGGGGTTCTGAGGTGGGGCTCGGGATGAGGGGTTTTGGGTGTAGGAGGGGATTCAGATCTGGGGAAGGGGTTTGGGGCATGGGAGGGGGTGCAGGCTCCAGGTGGCTGAGCTGGGGCAGGGGGTTGGGGTGTGGGAGGGGGTGTGGGCTCCAGGAGGGAGTTTGTGTGTGTGTGTGGGGGGGGTTTGGGGTGTGGACTCTTGGCAGTGCTTACTGCAGGCAGCTCCCCAGAAGCAGCGACATGTCTCTTGGCTCCTAGGCAGAGGGGCAGCGTGGTGGCTCTGCATGGTGTATGCTGCCTCCGTCTGCAGGTGCCGCCCCCACAGCTCCCGTTGGCCGCGGTTCCCAGGCAATGGGAGCTGTGGAGATGGTGCTCAGGGCGGGGCATTGCATGCCGTCCCCCAGGCAGCCCCTCCACCTAGGGGCTGCAGGGACATGTCGCCCTTCCTGGCAGCCATGCAGAGCCTGCCAGGGAGCCTGCCAGCCCCACCAACTGGACTTTTAATGGCCCAGTCATCAGTGTGGACTGGAGCCTTCGGGGTCCCTTTTCCACCAGGGGAGTGTGGTGGAGTATCCACCACACACAAGTCCTGAGTGGGTTAATGTGGCCAGAAGGAGCCAATTGACCTTATATGCTACACCTGGAGGGAAGCCAGGGATTGATAAACACTAATTGCTGATGAAACCTAGCTGGGGGAGGAGCTGGGATAGGAGTATAAGGCAGGAAGGGATTACAGGGATGGGACGTGCAGTCATCCTCTTGAAGGAAAGAAAGCTAGGTAGGAAAATGGAGGAGATCTAGGGGGAGAGTAAGCCCTGGATTCCTGTCCTGCACTAAGGAATCTTAGGCTATGTCTACACTACAGGCTATGTCGGCACTCAGGGATGTGGATATTCCAACCCCCTGAGTGACATAAGTTACACCAACATAAGCACTCGTGTGCACTGTGGTTTTTTTATGCCGATGGCAGAATTCTCTCCCGTCATCATAGAACGTCTTCACCAAACACGTTGAAGTGGCACAGTTGTATTGGTACAGCTGTGCCTCTGCAGTGCTGTACGTATAGACATGGCCTTACAAGAGGGCTAGGGGGCTGAAATAGTCATGGAGAGTGGAGGACACTTTGGTGGTAAACCCAGAGCTAGGCAAGGAGATAGAGAGGGGGGGGGGGGGAGGAAGGAGCCCAGGGATACAGCAATGGGCCCTGAAACTGAGCAGACCTAGGTAGCTTGTCACAGAGTCCCTGAGCTGGAACTGCTGCAGCAGGCAGGCCAGGTTTCCCCTACCAGCCAGTGGCAAAGTGGCACAGGTTCTGTAGTTGGAACAGAAGGCTGCCTGAGATGGCATATGGACAGTTTGTCCGGTGGGGCTTTGTTACACCAGAAGGAGTCTCTGGTCAGAGATAGACTCATTTGTGGCATTAAAGACAATGTGTTAAGAGAAAAACTGCTAAGTGAAGGAGACTTAACTTTCAAAAAAGCTCTCTATATATGCAGGGCAGCAGAAACTGTGAAAGCACAAGCCAAAGAGCTGAATTCACTAGAAGGGGTTATTCATGTACTAAGTATAAAAGAATATAGCGAAAATATATCAAATCAAAAAGTGGAACCACTCACTCTGAAAACCACTGCTGGGGGGAGACTGGGTACAGACAGTCATATGAAAGGTGTGGATCACAGCATGGCCCCAAAGAGTGTGTTGCCTTTGGGAAACTGTCATAAATGTGGGGAAAATAATGATTTTGCAAAATGCTGCAGATCCCAAATGCAGAAAAGCCAAGTGCATTCAGTTAAAAACAATCTGGTGGAAGAGTTTTTCATAGACGTACTGGGATCAGCAAGTCTGAGGAAACGGACTGGATACTGCCTATGACAGGGAATGGAACAATTGTTCCACTGAAACTGGACACAGGAGCTCAGGTTCATATTCTGTCTGAACAAGATTATGAGAGACTAAAAATAAGACCAAACTAGGGGCCAACAAAATACAAGTAACTGGTTATTCTGGAACAAATATACCTATGAAGGGGAGGTGCAATGCTAGTATCAACCATAAAAACACCATGTCAGGGGTCTCAAACTCAATTTACCTTAGGGCCAGTGCCAGTCCTCAAATCCTCCCAGCGGGCCAATAATGTCACTGCAGATGGTGTTCAGAAAAGAAAACGTTTATATTGTATTTTTTATTTCGAATTTCTTAGAAATAATAAAACTGTCGTACAACTTTATACAATTCTTCGCCTGCCAGAGAGTTTTTAGTGTTTGCCAGATACCTGGCAACGCTTCAGTTCTGTCATCAGATTGTGGTGTTCGGTATTTTGACTTGTTTATATTCATTGTGAAAAAAAGTGATACTGTCTCCATGACTGACACTGCCTGGCAACTAATGATGCTGCCTCCATGGCTGACTCTGCCCAGTGACTAGTGATGATATCTCTGTCCCTCTCCCAGCCAATGGGAGCTGCGGGGGGTGGCACCTGCAGCAGACATTGTCAGCAGCGTGGCTGCATGCGTCTCTCCTCCGCAGGCCGCAGTGGGAAGGTTCCCTGGCCGCAGATGGCCCACAGGGGCCCGTTCACTGTAGTGCCAAAAGAGATGACACCAATATTAGGCGTGGCTGCATGTGAAAAACTCTGTCTGGTAAAACAGGTGCTCTCACTACAAGATCATACTGAACCTGGCTATGAGGCACTCTTTCGGAAATATCATGACTGTTTCAAGCGCTGGGTTACTTGCAGGGTGAACATACAATCCGGATAAACAAACAGGTCCCTCCAGTTATCCATCCATGTAGAAAGGTGCCATTTGCACTCTGTGATAAACTTAAAGCTGAACTTGCAAGGATGTAAGCAATGCAAGTAATACAAAAAATTGAGGAGCCAACAAAATGGGTGAGTTCCCTCATCATTATGGAGAAAAATAATGGCCAGCTACGCATATGCTTAGATTCCAGAGACTCAACAATGCTATCAAACATTTCAAACTAGCAACCAGAGATCAGAGTGGGAAAACTCAGACTTGCTAACCTGCTTGGAGAAGGGGGTATTTGAGGAAAGTGAGTGGTAAAGACTCACTTGAGAGTGATGTGCAGGTAACCTCTCCTTTTAGGTAGTTGACACGTGTTTATGGAAATGTAGTAGATAGGTTGTGAAATTAATGTATGTCTTATTACATAGTTAACTGTTTATATATGTATATAAGAGTTAATTTGTTTTTCTTTAAGAGGGAAGATGTAGAGATATGTTTATGAAAGACTTTTGATTTAGAGACACTCCTTCATAAGGGTTGTGTTGTGCATGTGGGAATCTGAAGATGTGCCTCAGAGGCGGGGGTTGGGAACACCGCCTGGCTGTGTGCAGAAGTTCACCAGAGACGTTCTCCAGATTGTTTTATTAAAGTTTTATTCCTTTCTCATTCACTGGTTTGTTATTTAATGAACCCCAAGATCACCTTGTATATAAAAATGTATACACTTGGACTGAGATTGAGATGGAAATAGGAGAAAGACTTGTTGAAAGTCTCTGAGTAAGGATAAAAGGGGTTTTAAAAAAGGGTGATGTCATGGTAAGGGTCTACTACCCACCACCTAACCAGGAAGAAGAGGTGGATGAGGCTTTTTTTAAATAACTAAGAAAATAATCCAAAGCACAGGACTTAGTGGTGATGAGGGACTTCAACTACGCAGACATCTGTTGGGAAATTAACACAGCTGGGCAAAGAGTATCCAACAAGTTCTTGGAATGTATTAGAGACACTTTTTTATTTCAGAAGGTGGAGAAAGCTACTAGGGGAGAGGCTGTTCTAGATTTGATTTTGACAAATAGGGAGGAACTGGTTAAGAATTTGAAAGTGGAAGGCAGCTTGGATGAAAGTGATCATGAAATGATAAGAGTTCATGATTCTAAGGCAGGGGTCCCCAACGCGGTGCCCACGGGCGCCATTGCTCCCGCCGGGGGGTGTAAGTGCGCCCGTGGAGCCCTTGGGGTTTTTTTGTTGTTTTTTTTTTTTTGCTCCTCCGGCAGTGCTCGGGGTGTTTTTTTGTTTTTGGCGCCCGCCGGCACCGCTCGGGTTTTTTTTGTTTTTTTTTGGCGTCCGCCAGAAGAAAAAGGTTGGGGACCACTGTTCTAAGGAATTACCTTCTCATAAACAAACTAGAAAAATACAACCGTCAATATCCATATTTGTCAGAACTCAACTATAGATCTACATTGCTGCAATATGTAGTCACCTACTGAACTCCCCTATAACTACATGTATAAATACTCGATGACCAGATATGGGACAAAAACAAAGGATGACTAATGAGTCTGTGATAGTAAGGAAATGGCTGGGAAAGTACAATCAAACAAAATATTACCATAAAGGAGCAGGACTTTTCACCCCAGTTTAAAAAAAACAACCCAGACACATGAGAATTTGGCAAGATGAACACTGAACAGTTTAAGTTACAGTGATCAAAGAGGAGTTAACTCGCTTATACTCAGCGATCACAGATGAAGGCAAAATCTTATGAAAGAATTGTAAACATCTGCTCAAGATACCTGACAACTTAGCTGAGACAAGTAACGGGAGAGCAGATGCGCATGTTGAAAGCAGTTTATAAACTGACCCTGGTATTGACTATGAGACTGAACAGTCTGGTACAGACAAGGATTTGGTTAATGAGGGTTTGCAATACAGCAGATCAGGAAGATTCCTGAAATGCCCTAAGAGACCAATCAAGATGTGTTGCTTTAAACAAACCTGAAGTATTGTTAAGTCAGTTATTATGTTGGTTATAGTTTGTTGGTTTAATAGTGTTTTAGTTCAGTAAAGGGATCTAAAAAGGGGTACATGTGCTATAGAGTAAGTCCTCCAAGAAGTGAAGAGATGTCACACTTTCTGTATGCTCCTTATGCAGTGTTTGGTTTCCTGCAACCCACTTCCTGATGGGGCAGAAACATAGGGTATATCTACACACAGCAATTGAACACCCACTGGACACACTTGAGGCCTGTCATAAACAGATAGTTAAGGGTTAATGCCTCTTTTACCTGTAAAGGGTTAAGAAGTTCACCTAGCCTAGCTGACACCTGACCAAAGGAACCAATGGGGGGACAAGATATTTCAAAAGGAAGGAGGGAAGTTCCCTTTGTCTTGGGTCAGTTTTTCAGTTCTGGCTGGAGAGGAAAAGGAATCAGGAATCAAACATGGTAGTGAGTATTTAGTGAAGGAATTAGCTTATGTTTCTTTTCTTTTTGTGACTTGTCTTGGTATAGGTATAATCAAATTGGCTATTTTTTGATGTACTAAGGGTTTTGCCCAGGGGAACATCCTTTGTGTTTTAAATCTGTTGTCTGTGAGATCAGCTTGTATGCTATCTCCCAGAGGTTTTTCTTTTACCTTTCTTTTCTTTAATTAAAAGCCTTTTTTTTAGAAACCTGATTGATTTTTCCTTGTTTTAAGATCCAAGGGAGTTGGATCTGGGCTCACCAGGAATTGGTGGGGAAAAGGAGGGGGGATGGTTAATTTCTCCTTGTTTTAAGATCCAAGGATTGTTGGATCGGTGTTCACCAGGGAATTGGTGGAGGAGTCTCTCAAAACTACCCAGGGAAGGGTTATAGTACTTGGGAGGGAAAGGTTTTTGGGGGAGAAGACAGAGTTTCCCAAATGACTCCAATATTTGGGTGGTGGCAGCATACTGATCTAAGCTGGTAATTAAGCTTATGAGTTCCCATGCAGGTCCCCACATTTGTACCCTAAAGTTCAGAGTGGGGGTGAAACCTATGACAAGGCCTAATCAGTGTAGAGCGAAAGAATTACTTCTTGTGTCTTGCTTACAACACTACTGCTAATACATCCCAGAATGACAAAATTGTGGGTTTTTTTTTGCAAGAGTGTTACATTGGTGACTCATATTTAGCTTGTGATCCATTATGACCCCCCAGATCCCTTTCTGCAGTACTTCTTCTTGGGCAATCGTTTCCCATTTTGTATGTGTGCAACTCAATGTTCCTTCCTAAGTGGAGTACTTTGCATTTGTCCTTATTGAATTTCATCCTATTTACTTCAGACCATTTCTCCAGTTTGTCCAGATCATTTTGAATTTTAATCTTCTCCTCCAAAGCACTTGTGTAACCCACCCACCTCCTGGGTGTGGTGTTCTGTCCCATCTAGTGGCACCGAGACCACTTAGAGAGAGATTAATGAATCTACTCTACTGCCTTAGCTAAGGGCCATATGGCTTTTAGCTCATGCAGTAGAGGCTCATGCATTTAGCTCCAGAGGTCCCAGGTTCAATCCCACCCACTCATAACTAGAGTCTGTCAGTGTTACACTTGCAACCTCTCCCAGCTTGGTATCATTCACAAATGTATAAGTGTACTCTCTATGCCATTATCTAAATCATTGATGAAGATATTGAGCAGAACCGGGCCCAGCACTACTCCCTGCGGGACCCCACTTGTTGTGCCCTTCCAGCTTGACTGTGAACCACTCATAACTACTCTCCTGGAATGGTTTTCAAACCAGTTATGCACCCACCTTATAGTAGCTCCATCTAGGTTCTTTTTCCCTAGTTTGTTTATGAGAAAGTCATGCCAGACAGTATCAAAAGCCTTACTAAAGTCAAGATATACCACGTCTACCGCTTTCCCCCTATCCACCAGGCTTGTTACCCTGTCAAATAAAGCTATCAGGTTGGTTTGACACAATTTGTTCTTGACAAATTCATGCTGACTGTTACTTATAACCTTATTATCTTGTAGGTGTTTGCAAATTGATTGCTTAATTAGTTGCTCCACTATTTTTCTGGATACTGAAGTTAAGCTGACTGGTCTGTGATTTCCTGGGTTGTCCTTATTGCCCTTTTTATAGATTTTTCACTATATTTGCCCTTTTCCAGTCCTCTGGAATCTTGCCCATCTTCCATGACTTTTTGAAGATAATGAGTAATGGCTCAGATATCTTCTCAATCTGCTTTGTGAGTATTCTAGTACACATTTCATGAGGTTCTGGTGACTTGAAAACATCTAACTTGTCTAAGTAATTTTAACTTGTCCTTTCCCTATTTTAGCCTCTGATCCTACCTCATTTTCACTGGCATTCATTAAGTTAGATGTCCAATTGCTACTAAACTTTTTGGTGAAAACTGAAACAAAAAAGTCATTTAGCACTTCTGCCATTTCCACATTTTCTGTTAATGTTTTTATCCCCTCATTCAGTAATGGGCCTACCCTGTCCTTGGTCCTCCTCTTGCTTCTAATGTACTTGTAGAATGTTTTCTTGTTACCATTTATGTCTCTAGGTAGTATAATCTCATTATGTGTCTTGGCCTTTCTATTTTTGTCCCTACATATTTGTGTTATTTGTTTATATTCATCCTTTGTTTGGCTTGGACCGGAGCCCAGGCTCCACCACAGTTTTACAGCCCCACAGCCTGAACACCATGAGCCAGAGTCAGCTGACCCGGGCCAGCTGCAGTTGTTTAATTACTGTGTAGATATACCCAGAGGCCCAAGACAGGGCAGTCATAGGCTACAGCTATGCAGAGCAGTAGAAAGTTTGTCACCTCATTTCTGAACATAGTTCTGTTCATTATAAAGGGTTGATCTTCACATCGGTCTGCTCATCAGTAAGATACTACAATGCCAACAAAAAACTTGACAATTGTCAGGTAGCTGCTGTGATGATAATCATTCATTCCTTGTACTGCTTCATCTGTTGTCTCTTGATTTATAATTAGATTTTAAGCTTTGAAGCAGAAGCTATCTTTATATTCTGCCGCTGAGCCTGATGTCCACCCCAGTGGGCAGGGCTGGGGGTGGTACAGCCACACTGGAGGAGCTGCCCAAGCAGGGTGCTGACTCCTGTGAGGGGTGGCCGGGCATGCGGCTGCTTTCCCCGCTGCCATTCTTGGTAGAGCCCTGCAGCTCCTTGGATATCTGCATCCATGGATATAAATTTGGTATTTAAACATCTAGGACAACAGAGTCCTGGTCCACAACTAGGGTCTTTAGTTAGTTATGAGGATAACACAAATAATGAATAATTTATGTGTAACTTGTCTTATTTACACACATACACCAAACCTAGAAGAGAGGTGATTGCAGGCAATTCCTTCTTTCAGGAATCTCAACCTATATCTGGTTCTCAGGGAGAAGCTCTCCTCAAGAACTGAACAAAGTCTCCTGCTGTTTGCACACCTCCCTCTGTGCAGAACTTTGAATAACCCAAATCTAGTAACAATGTACAAGTCTTGAACAAGACTGAATATTTGTTCACATACTAAGAAAAAGCACTCAGACTCTGTTACAGCACCACTGAATGACGCCTCCCAAAACATAAGACATGGTGAGGTTGATTGGTTTGATTTTCCAGAAGCAGGACGGGGATGGGATCAGCTTTCAAAAGTCTGAACTAGACAAAGAACTTTGACACTGTACATATATGTATATCACGTGTTCCCTGGATACTGAGTTAATTAATTAGAATGTGGAAAAGATAATTGGTCTTTAGAAACTGCCAAATCTTGCTAATCTAAACTGGTTTCTGGCAAACAAACAAACCAACAAAAGTCTAGCTTTGACCTGCCTTTATGACTGTCCCACTCTATCTAGCACTACTTTTTAATGATTAGATCTCGCTTATCACTTATACAAAATGTTGGATGCCAAAAGCTCCTTTCCAGCTGATAGAATAATAATAATACTACTACACTGAAGGATACATACAGTCCTGAAAGTGAACAGTATATCGGGGGAAAAAAATGCTGCTATGCTGACTGACTGTCAATTTTCACACAAAAAAGTCATTAGCTTTTTTCTGTCTTGAATTATAATTTTGGTACTTTGTCACACCAAGGCAATAGATTTTCATTATATCTAGAGCACAAAAACAGAGGCTGTGGAAAAAGCAACAGGGCTCAGATTAATAGGAGACGACAAGCTGACCAAACAGGAAGCGGCAGCATGGCTGGCACCATGGCTCAGTGGTTGTGACAGGCAATTAGTGAACAGAGCAGAACAGATGTAACAGGAGGCAGCAACAATTTACTGAAGTATTAGCTTGCTCAGTCTGTGGTTCAGATCGTTGCTATTGTTTGCTGATACAAATAATACTAATACGATCTGGGAGGGGAAAAGAGAGTGTGTAAAGCCATATTACAGAAAAAAGCAGCAGTCCTCAGAAAAGACCTCCCCTCTGCTCCTTTTCATGACAATCTGAATTCCTGTCTTGTTAATGGATGTAACACAGTTGGAAGATAGAACATACCGTGTCTTCCTACTTGTGTCAGTGTGCTTTCAGTTACTAACATTCAGAGAGCAAACAATTTTACTTCTCCCATCTTGTTCCAGGGGGAATTAATTTGCTGCAGCCCTCAAATTGTGCAGCTGGCTAGTATACTTTATCTGGGTGGGTGGGTAGAACCCTGGCTCTGCCTCCTCCTCACCCGCTTATTTAAAGAGGACAGCAGCAGTCACACAGGAAATCCTGCAGCAACAAACTGTGCTATGTGATTTTGAATGTTGAAAGTTAAGAAACTCTTGACAGATTAACTTTTCAACCTAAATAATGTTCTTTTAATATAGTCATGGGGATAGGGAGACCTCCCCCCTGCCTGCCCTAATATTTTCTCTCTGCTTGATTCAGAAGAGGGATTTGAATCCACATTTCCTACTACCCATGTGAGTGCCTTAATCACAAGTCTATGGAAGCCATCGTATGTGCTCTCTCTTTGGTCCAATGACTATTTAAGTAGTTATAAAAAAGTAGAACAGCTTCAACAGGAGAGATGGTGAGCCATCTTCTGTAGAATAGCCTAGAGCCTGGTGGTTCGGATGCTTATTTGGACAGTAGGAGATGTGAGTTCAAGTCCATGCTTCAGAGTGTGAATTAAAACTTGGGTCTCCTGCATCCCAGCCAACTGCCCACACCAGCATGCTAAAGATTATAAAGGACACATACCCCACCCAAGTTGGCCCTGAAAAACTTTTCCCAAGTTGAAACTAATTGGATCAAATTCACAAATATTTTTGGAACAAACAAAAGTGAGTTTTTTGCCAAATAAACTATTTGTCCAAAATATTTTGTCCAGCTCTAATTGTTATACCATTTTCATTTAAAAGTAAGAGGTGAGCTTGTGTTGGGAGCCTAAACGTCCTGAGCTCCTACTCCTCCCTCCCAGTCACCCCATCTGCCCCAGCAGTAGCAATAGGAGCAGGATGTGAACCTGCAAGACATTATCTGCCTCCCTATCTCTGCAGGAAAAGCAGGACCTGACCATTTCCTCAACTTCCTCAGTAGACCTCCTCATGCTATCTCGGTAAAGGTGTCATGTGAAGCATGTGACTGTTGATAGAACTGTCAAAATCTCTCCTGCTGTAATTTCTCTAGGCACATGACCAAGTTCATTGTGGTCATTATCCTCTGTAACTTCTAGTTTGTTTTTGGCCCTTGGGACCACATCTCATTTTTCTATGGAACGCTCAAGGAGTTGTATAAAACCTGTTGCCCTATCTTTGGAAATACTCCTGCTCACTAACTTACAGGAAAGATCACAAAAATCAATAATTGTGGCCTGTGGTACTCTAAAGCATTTCATTTTTCCAAGGTTAAACTGAGTCTTTTTTTTTTTTGCCTCTGCCGTGCTATAGAAAAAATATATTGGCAGAGGTTATAGACCACATGGGCTTGTCTAAAATTGCTGAACAGGATGTTCAGCATGTTATCTGTGAAAAAGAATTAGTAAACTATCAGTTGGGACGTGGCTTGATAATATGGAGGGAGTAGGATTTGCACTTGTGAACTCTTTCTCTGGCAGAGTTGCCACCTGGTGGATTTTTTTTAAGGTTTCACTTTAATTTTACAGAAAGACCAATTGAAGTTAAGCAAAAGCCATTCAATAAATAATAATACTGTGGAGGAATAAAAGTGAAAGGTAGATTCCCAGATATGTTTAAACTTTCATTAAAATAGTTTAAAGTCAAAGACAGAATTGTGATGAGAAACATATCAGTGCAGGTTATTATGTGCACTGATCAAATAACTGATGTACTGCAGAGCATGGTTAAACAGCTGTAGTATTGTATCCCAAACATAGGTGCATTTTGTTGGTTGGTTTTATATCTTATCTATCTATATCATTACATTTAAACTATGTTTAAAAGAACTTTATTAAGATTGCAAAATCAAGCACTCAAAAGTTAGGAAGTGTCAACCTTAATTCACCTCACCCTCCTTGCATGTATACATTATAGTACAATTTTTAATTACATGATTAATACTCCTTTTGCCACAGGATCCTGTCCCCATTTACTATACAGGAGCATGCCCAGCACAGATGGAATTTTTGGGGTTTTAGCTGCCAAATAGGAAGTTTCAACTTGTTGTTTCTAAATGACTCTTCAAAACTAAATTCATTGTTTAAATATAAAAAAATTATAGCTCAGAATGAAATGTTTCAATTTTATCAAAACAAGACATTTAGCTCAAAACAATGTTTGTTCTAAACTTTGTTTTGTGGGAAATGTTGAAATGCTTTGTTTTTGTTCCATTTTGGAATAGAAAAAAAAATGGAAATAATGGAATTTTCCATGAAAGTAAAGTCCAGTTCCCACATGAGATGGTGGGGTTAAAGAGCAGATTTGGGCTCAGGCAGTCCTGCCCTGCCACACCTGTGGGACGTGCCAGTCTTGGAGAAGGAGCCTTAAAAAGGGAGACACTCAGCTCAGAGGGCTCCAGCCTGGGGAGGTGGACAGACCCTCTCATCCTCAGCTCCTGCATAGGAGCACAAAAGATAATCAAGCTACTTTTGGTTGTCTGCAAGCACAGAGTGGTATGACAGATGGCTGGAGGATCCTAGTAGGACAGTAAAGCTGGTACTTTTCCTTATTTCTGTTCATTTAGTTTCCTGTCCTTTAGTGCCTTGAGGACTGTGACAAGAGGTTTAATCCTGGGGCAGACCCCCACTGAGAATATGAGAGAGGGTAGATAGAGAGACTGGGGTCCTCTACAACCTCACTGGGAAGACTTGCAGGAAGATCCCGGGCACAAGGGCCAAAAGGACTATTGGGCCTGGATAAGGACTGTCAACCTGCTGTAAGGTCCTGGGACTACTGGGTAAAAACCCTGGTTTACCCCAAAAGGGGTCAGACAAAAGGTGGCCAGCTGGAGGACCAAGTAACATGGCAAAAGGAGACTGCCAATGGGCCTGGTTGACCGGCCTACAGAGCACCCTCCTCCCCCCAAGAACGCTGTAGCTAAGCACAAGGTGGTGCAGTGGCTCGTGAGTCACTTTGCCACACCACCCATCTCTAGTAGCAGCAGAAGGCTGTTAGTAGAGGGGGATGACACACATACTTTGCAAGTAGATTTCACAGCTATTTGCTAGACAACATAAAATGTTGAGACTCAGGAATCCTGGGTTCATTTCTAGGTTCTGGAGTGGCATATGCTGTTTTAGTTACAGACCTTTCTGCCCTTGTCACCCCCTGCTCTTTTAGTTCTTGCCTCTCTCCCTTTTCCTAGTCCCCGTCCTGCCCCGACCACCTCTGCTCTCCTTCCTTATTCTGCTTCTATCTCCATCTTCAATCTGAGCTCCTCTCCTTGTTCCTCTCTCCCACATACTTCTGTCTCCCCTCATCTCTAGCTCTTGGGCCCCCTGATCCTGTCTTCCTGTCCACATGTCCTGTCCCCCCACTCTGCTCACATACACCTCTCCCCACTGTGTTCCTGTCCCTGCCCTCTTCCCCAGCTCATACCACTGCCCCTGTTTTCCCTTCCCTCACCATTACAGACAGGACACTCCCTCCTTCTCCTGGATTCCAGCAGCAGGACCATTGAGACTACTGAAGATACAGTTCCACTGCTTTCATTTCTGGTACCTGGCACCATAGCAGCTCCCAGCAACCATGGGAAGCAATTGCAGGAAAGTCCTGCTCAGTCCCTGTACCTGTTGGATGGAGCATGCTCAGTCACTTTGAGGAGGAGGTACATGCGCAGTCCAGTCAGTACATACAAACAGTGAGAAGATAGAGCATGCTTAGTGCTCAGTTCAGATACAGTCTTTGGAGAATTTAGCTGCCAAACTCTAACAAATCTCTATTGAGGATGCACACGCTTAGACTTTTCTGAGGCTTCAAACTTGGCCAAATTTGGTCAGACTTTTACAGCAATGGCAAAAGGCACATCCCTAATACTAAGGTGATACTCCCTCTCCCTCACCAGCAAATTTTAAGTCACCGATTGAAAGCATGGATGCACTAGAGCTTCTCAATGAAAACAGTTGTAAGATTTTTTTTTTAATATGGGCAAAACATTATATTTTCTCCTAATCTTGTTCTTGGAAATGGTTGAACCATTTTAGCTGAAATTTTTCAAAAATTCAGCCTGAACTAGCCACCCAACATGTAAAATTTCAGTCTAAATTGTCTGAAACAGAGATATAGTGGAAAGTTATAGACAACAGTGTGTCACTACAAATGCTATTTTTATATATACACACTAGAGGTGTCACTGCAAGCTCTATTTTTATATATAATATATATGCATACACATGCACACATAGACAAAATGCACAGAGAAATTGTGTGTTACTGTACAGATCAGTGGAACTTTCTCCAGTCAAAAAAGCTTAAATAGGAAAATAGAGGAAAATAGAAGGAATAATATTTTGCAGTTTGGTCACAAGTATTTGTAGGCTTTCCATACCAAATATATTTTTGAAGACCCATCTGGATATCAGTTCAATGGCTGGCCAAACTCTTTCCAAGTAAGATCAAAGGTCACCAGTCCTTCATAGCTTGGGTTTTCATTGGGTTTTGAGTAATCTTTTATTGATAGGAATTTGATATACAGCTAGGATAAAATTGCAAAGAATCAGCCAACATGCTTCTGGATATAAACTGATCACCAGTTTATGGGAAGTTGACTTCCCATAACATTGTTGGAAGTGGTATACTGGAACGAAAAGGACTCTAGACTAGATGAACACTTGATCAGTTCTACTATGTCATGCCTAGACTGACACTAAAGCTGGTAGCTGAAAAGAACTTATTTGATACGTTTCTCCTCCCCCACCATTTGTGAATTGTTCCTAAGAAAATTGTGATTTTCTCAGATTTAGTCATTATTCAGAATTATTGATGCTTTTCTTCACCAAAAAAATGCTGGTTTGTTGATTTATTGTGAACAGTTTGTGAATGTTCAAAAATTGAACTTTGTTGGTTAGATATATTGTTTTTTGTATTTTTTGTTCGCTGAGTTCATAGCTTACATACCTACCCAACATGGGAAAAATTGGGGACTTTGAATTTACAATCGCATATACAATTCCAAGTTTGCTGTTGGTGAGTATTTCAACTTTCACAAATATTCACTCTCGGAAGTATAATTTGCTGGAATATTTGTGGGAAATTAACAAAGTTATGGTCAACACGCTTGAGATGACTTAATTTAAAAATGTGAATGGATAGTCCTAAACATTTTTTCCTGTATTTGTCTGGCTCCAATTGATAGTCATTGATCTACAGATAGAAGAGAACTGATTCAAATTAGCTTTCCTTCTCCTGCACTGAGATCATCTAGCCACAGTCACAGCAACAATGTTATGCCTATTTCTCTGTAGCAAGTGAGAGGAATAGGCTTAGTTGCTCTCCTATTTTAAACAAAGAAACCTACTCAACACCTACCTCCTAAAAGTTTTTCCTTTCCTTCCTGCTGCTGATCAAGAGCTTTCTGCCCTCATTCTGTCATTTTCTTTTCTCTGACCATGTTGAGCCTGTGACGAAGTGAGAATGTTTTGTGGTGTTCTTTGAATACTGAGGGGGAAGGTTGCAGGGGAGTTTGGCTGGGACTGCCTGCATTGGGGAAGGGAGGATACCTGAGCATGTAACATGAGAACCCAGGAGGGGAGTTGCAGACCAGGTGACACCTTTGACTGGGAATCTGGACAAAGGACAAAGGTGGGGGGAGGAGCCAGAGGGAAGGGAGACAGGAGACGCCTGGAAGGAGTTTTTCAGTTTTGGAAGCTGGCTAGGAATGAAGAGAGAGCCTGACGGGGCTTTGGCTTCCCAGCGAGGCCGGGGCCTTCCTGGGGCCCCAGATAGACCTAACTAAAGGGGATCCTGTTGTCTGTACTGGCAAGACCTGTTTTGGACTGTGTTCCTGTCGTCTCAATAAACCTTCTGTTTTACTGACTGGCTGAGAGCTATGGTGAATCGCAGAAAGCTGGGGGTACAGGGCCCGGACTCCCCCACACTCCGTGACAGAGCCATCTCCTTAAAAACTCCCCTAAGATCTGTCTTGAAAGCCTGGTGGTGAGATTTCTAGCTATTACAGTGCAGGACCCACTTTACTTAAAAAGCCATAACTAGGGTCCTCCTACAGCATGCAAGCTGTCTGGGTTTATAGCACAGTCGTGACACACATTCAGGTGAGCCAGATTTTCAAAAGAGCCCAGGGTCAGTTTCTCAGTTGCTCAGCACACACTATTGAGATCAGTTTTTTAGAAGAGCTCATTCAGGCATCTCAATATGGACTAGATTTTGAAAAGTACTCGGCACCCAACAACTTCCATTGTGACACTTATGGCCAGATTTTCAAAACACCTGTTACCAATGTGCTCTTGAATGCTTTTGAAAATCTGGACCTGATTATGTGGTGCTGAGCATGTCTGAAAAATGCCCCTTACAGTGCAATATTTTCTTTGTGATGGCATTGAGATATGGATAGTACTTTGTGACAGTGTTGAAGCAGAGTGTCCTAATGTAGGTTAATTTGTATGCTTTTTTATTGGCAATTATTGTTTTTCCAGCCTTTTTTTTTTTTTTTACATTTGTTTTCCTTATTATAAATCGTACAATCTTTACTTAGACTGTAAGTATTTTGGAGCAAGGACAATTGTGTTATGTGTTTGTACAGTGCCTAGCACAGTGGGGCCCTGTTCCATGATTAGGGGCCCTTGGCACTAATGAAATACAAATAAACAATAGTAATAATAATGATTAATAATATAAAGATTAATTCAATTGGCTTCAAGATTTATATGCTAGTATTTGGTTTCTCACCAGAAATTGCAGTATGAACTTTTCCCTGTATTTTGGATAACTAATTAACCTTGGATTGGATTAAATAATTTGGGGGAAAAGGAAGTTCAACTGGCAAAAATGTTTTCTGGTTTATGAAAAACAAGAAACAGTTTTCATGTTCCTTGATTTTTTGTATGTGAAAAATCATTGATTTCAACATAAAAAGCTTTCCCCCCTATAAATATTAATGAAAATTGCTCTAAGAGGGAGAAAATAAAAATATTTGCATTTAAGCCAAACCGTTAAGGTATTCAAGACTTAGATTAGTGGGAGAATTGTGCCTTTTTCAATAAAAAAGTTGTGTTTACTTGTGTTTCATCCTAATGAAAATCTCAAATTATTTTAGAACTATACTTATACTCCATGCAGAAAAATCAGTTATTTTGCTGCTTTAGTAAATTACAATCTGTGCCCTCACAGATTATTGATTTTAAATTCCTGTCACTATATTATCTAATTAAAAAAAGGGGTGTATCACTAATAAAAAAAAATGGTTCAAGCTTCCAGCAATCTTTAATGAAGTTTGATGGGTAAGGAAAAAGAACAGGTTCCATTCTCTTCTGTTTCCCTAAGCTTTCATATTGATTAAAATTCAACATTGTGACAGTAAGAAATTTTGCAGAAAAGATGGTGGTGATATTGACATTGTGCCTTTGAAAATTAAAGCTGGTCAGAGAAACTTTGATGGATTATATTCTGTTGGAATATGTGGATCTCTCAAAATCAAAATGCTTTGCAAAATCAAGTCAATTTCACAGGAATTTCTTTTTGGAAGAAAACTGGAAAAAGTTCAGATCCATTTTTGAAATAATTTTGTTTTGACAGATTTTTATTTTGTATTATCAGATATTATATAATACAAAATAAAAAGTCAAAATCAAAACAAAATGTTTTCATGTTGCCAAAATAAAACATTTCAATTGATGGAAATGAAATATTTTCAAGAATTTCCGTTGTGGTGAATTTTGAAATCATCTGTTTTTGTTCCAATTGAGAACAGTCAGATTCTGAAAACCTGAAATCCTTCATTAAATGGAACTTGCATCCTCTGCATAGCTCTACTGAAAATCCTTTCATTTTAGAAGTACTGTATTTTATTTGTTTGTCAGATTTATTTTGTAAAGCACCTTAAGACGTGCTATCGGAGATGAAGGAAATTTAATGTTTAACTTGCACTGGAAAGTAGTTCAGTGGTAAATTTTCAAAGGCCTTTCTGTAATCTGAGTGACTGCCCTTTTAACCTTTTAAAAGAAGGTCAGCAATAAATAATTCTAGTTGTGGTTTTAATTCCTCCTATCTCAGATATTTTTATTCTTTGAAGAGTTATCACTTAAAGTTTTCACTTTTTGTGCTTTTTTTCTGTCATTCATATGTGGTAGGTTAGGGACTGTATTTTTAAGGCCTTCCACCTAAGCTGAATCAGTGATACTTGTGCCTCTGTTGCATGCACAAATCTGGTGAATATCTGTTATTTATGATGTGCTCATCACTATATTATCAGTGTGCCAAATATCACAACTACATGCAGACACAAAATGTGAATCTGGATGAATAAATAGGTATTTATTTACTTATGTTTACATGCACTCATTAAGTTCCACCTGTGGAAATGTTGTTGTTGCAATTTAGTTGGCAAATGTCTAGTTGTAATGACTGTTTTCAGAATATTTTCATGCATTCAGAATGGAAGAGACCTCATGATCTTATATAATTGTAGGTGAACACCAAGGGATTGTGATAAAGAATAGAAGGCAAATGCCTTCAAGGCTATGCATCTGATCTACTGTTTGAACTAATCTAGTCAGTTTGTATTGCAACTTGACCCACAGTCAGGGATGGGCTTGGACATTGTGCCCAATATGTAAAATTGTGTAACAGAATCTGTTCTGCTCAGGGATTGGGAAATGATGTTTGCTTGACACATGTCAACATGGCACATTCATAACTGTTTTCTACAATTACAGTGTTGTATGTTATTATTTCCCTGACTTTCAACTCATATGCCATAGAATAATGGACACCTTCATTCACCCTTTTCCCCAGGTGCTGTAGATACATACTGCCATATTATTTTATGATGTGTTCGTACAGGCTGTAACCCACTTGTGATGTTTATTGATGCACTCAATCAGTAGTTGGTTTTCTTAAACAGGAGGTACAGCTCTATATTAATTGCACATTAACAGCCAGCTTTTAGTCTGTTCATAATGCGGGAAACTTTGAGTGTTAATTAGACATAGTCACAGAGACATGACAAGTCCCAGAAGCATAAAATAATATGGATTAAATTATACCTCTAAGAGTCAAAGCTCTGCAATGGGGGAAGGGCAGATGGTGCAGCCAATGAGTGGAATTGCTTAGAGGCATTATCTCTGTGTAAGAGATGCCGGGGAGACTGTGCTGGGCACTGACTCTTGCTATGCTTTAGAGACGCTGTAGTCAGCTTTTCAAAATGGTGCCGTCTTCCAATGCTGCCTAGTATGCACAGGGGCTTTGGATCCATTCAAACCAAACAAACCTATTCCAAGGCTACCAGCCCTGCCAATAGTGCTTATTGGCGTGCCAAGTTGCATTGCTCAGGGTAACCTGCCAAATTATGGCTGGTCCATGCATAGATGCATTGCAAAAGGAAAGTAGGGGCACATACACTTGGTCCTGGTCTACACTATGAGTATAGGTCAAATTTAGCAGCGTTAGATCGATTTAACCCTGCGCCCGTCCACATGATGAAGCCATTTTTGTTGACTTAAAGGGCTCTTAAAATCGATTTCTGTACTCCTCCCCGACGAGGGGATTAGCACTGAAATCGACATCACCGGGTCAAATTTGGGGTAGTGTGGACACAATTCAACGGTATTGGCCTCCGGGAGCTATCCCAGGGTGCTCCATTGTGACCGCTCTGGACAGCACTCTCAACTCGGATGCACTGGCCAGGTAGACAGGAAAAGCCCCGGGAACTTTTGAATTTCATTTCCTGTTTGGCCAGCATAGCAAGCTGATCAGCACAGGTGACCGTGCAGAGCTCCTCAGCAGAGGTGACCATGGAGTCCCAGAATCGCAAAAGAGCTCCAGCATGGACTGAACGGGAGGTACTGGATCTGATTGCTGTATGGGGAGATGAATCCGTGCTATCAGAACTCCATTCCAAAAGAGAAAATGCCAAAATATTTGAAAAAATCTCCAAGGGCATGAAGGACAGAGGCTATAACAGGGACCCGCAGCAGGCAAGCCTACCAAAAAACCAAAGAGGCAAACAGCCACTCTGGGTCAGACCCCCAGACATGCCGCTTCTATGATGAGCTGCATGCAATTCTAGGGGGTTCCCCCACCACTACCCCACCCCTGTTCATGGACTCCTGCAAGGGGGGAGTCTCATGTAACAGGGATGAGGATTTTGGGGATGAGGAAGATGATGATGATGATGATGAGGGTAGCGCACAGCAGGCAAGCGGAGAAACCATTCTCCCCGACAGCCATGAACTGTTTATCACCCTGGAGACAATACCCCCCCAACCCTCCCAAGGCAGGCTCCCGGACTTTGAAGGCGGAGAAGGCACCTCTGGTGAGTGTACCTTTGTTATAATAATACATGGTTTAAAAGCAAGCGTGTTTAATGATTAATTTGCCCTGAAGACTTGGGTTGCATTCACAGCCAGTACAGCTACTAGAATGTATTCAAGAAACATTCCGTTCTTTATCTCTCTGTGTTATCCTCAGGAGAGTGATATCATTCATGGTCACCTGGTTGAAATAGGGGAATTTTATTAAGGTTACATTCATTCCCACATGTTATGAAGGTTAAAGAAGCCAAAAGACTGTGGCTTACCATGGCTGCCTGCAAGCTGAATTCTGTTGCCTGGCCCTGCGTGTGTGATCTCTCACTCCAAACCAACAGGCCCTCAGTATGAGAGGCAAAATGCAACCTTGGTTCACCATGAAAGAGTCTACCCATTGTTCTCTAAAAATGTGTCTTTTAAAATACTACTCTCCCTTTTTTTCCTCCCGCAGCTGAAAATGTTTCAACGCTCCCCCTATCATCTCCGTCCCAGAGGCTAGCGCAGATAAGAAGGTGAAAAAAACGCACTCGCGATGAAATGTTCTCTGAGCTCATGCAGTCCTCCCACACTGAAAGAGCTCAGTAAAATGCGTGGAGGCAGACAATGTCAGAGTCCAGGAAAGCACAAAATGAACATGAGGACAGGAAGGATGCGCGAGAGGAGAGGTGGTGGGAGCAAGAGGAGAGGTGGCGGGAGCAAGATGATAGGTGGCGGCAGTGTGATGAGAGGAGGCAGGATGCAATGCTGAGGCTACTGGAGGATCAAACTGATATGCTCCGGCATATGGTTGAGCTGCAGGAAAGGCAGCAGGAGCACAGATCGCCGCTGCAGCCCCTGTGTAACCAACAGCCCTCCCCCCCCAAGTTCCATAGCCTCCTCACCCAGACGCCCAGAATGCGGTGGGGGGGCCTCCGGGCACCCAACCACTCCACCCCAGAGGACTGCCCAAGCAACAGAAGGCTGGCATTCAATAAGTTTTGAAGTGAAGTGTGTCCTAGTCCTTCCTTCCTCCACCACCCCACCCGGTGTTTCTCTCCTCCCCCACCCCTCCCAGGCTACCTTGGCAGTTATCCCCCTATTTGTGTTACGAATTAATAAAGAATGCATGAATTTGAAACAACAATGACTTTATTGCCTCTGCAAGTGGTGATCGAAATGGGGAGGGCGGTTGGCTTACAGGGAAATAGAGTGAACCAAGGGGGCGGGTTTTCATCAAGGAGAAACAAACAGAACTTTCACACCGTAGCCCCCTGGCCAGTCATGAAACTGGTTTTCAAAGCTTCTCTGATTCGCAGCGCGCCTTGCTATGCTCTTCTAATCACCCTGGTGTCTGGCTGCGTGTAATCAGCAGCCAGGTGATTTGCCTCAACCTCCCACCCCACCATAAACGTTTCCCCCTTACTCTCACAGCAAGCAGTAATAACAATGTGAATATTGGTTTTGCCAAGGTCTAACTGAGTCAGTGAACTGCGCCAGCGTGCTTTTAAACCTCCAAATGCACATTCTACCACCATTCTGCACTTGCTCAGCCTATAGTTGAACAGCTCCTGACTACTGTCAGGCCGTGGCATTAAGGGGTAGGCTGGGTCCCCAAGGATAACTATAGGCATTTCAACATCCCCAACGGGTATTTTCTGGTCTGGAAAGTAAGTCCCTTGCTGCAGCTGTTCAGACAGACCAGAGTTCCTGAAGATGCGAGAGTCATGTATCTTTCCCAGCCATCCCACGTTGATGTCGGTGAAACATCCCTTGTGATCCACCAGTGCTTGCAGCACCATTGAAAAGTGCCCCTTTTGGTTTATGTACTGGCTGCCAAGGTGGTCTGGTCCCAAGATAGGGATATGAGTTCCATCTATCTCCCCACCACAGTTAGGGAATCCCATTGCAGCAAAGCCATCCACTATGACCTGCACATTTCCCAGAGTCACTACCCTTGATAGCAGCAGGTCAAAGATCGCTTTGGATGCTTGGATCACAGCAGCCCCCACAGTAGATTTGCCCATTCCAAATTGATTCCCGACTGACCGGTAGCTGTCTGGCATTGCAAGCTTTCAGAGGGCTATCGCCACTCGCTCGTGAACTGTGAGGGCTGCTCTCAGGGCAGGGGAAAGCAAGTCACAACGTTCCATGAAAGTGCCCTTATGCATGCAAAAGTTTCACAGCCACTGTGAATCATCCCAGACCTGCAACACTATGCGGTCCCACCAGTCTGTGCTTGTTTCCCGGGCCCAGAATCAGCATTCCACAGCATGAGCCTGCCCCATTGCCACCAGGATGTTCACATTGCCGGGGCCCATACTTTGAGAGAAGTCTGTGTCCATGTCCTCATCACTCTCGTCACCGCGCTGCCGTCGCCTACTCGCCTGCTTTTGCAAGTTCTGGTTCTGAACATACTGCAGGATAATGCACAAGGTGTTTACAATGCTCATAACTGCCGCAGTGATCTGAGCGGGCTCCATGCTTGCCGTGGTATGGCATCTGCAGGAGACCAGGAGAGCAGAGTTGCAGCGAAAGCGGTGGCTGACGACGGATGCCACGAGAATAGATATTTATAGAGAGATGCCACGAGAATAGATTATTATAGAGAACGACGAGAGCACCTGTGAGGTGGATTCATGAGAACAGGAGAGCAGAGTTGCAGTGGAAGCAGGAGCCCATGACTGCCAACATGGAGAAATTCGCTATCGATCGAGACAAGAGCAGGAGAGCAGAGTGGCAGCAGAAGCGGTGGTTGGAAGACCAGTTTTGAAGACCTATTGCACTGGCTGCTGCCAGCAGCACCAGGACACAACAGCGGCGATGTCCGTTTTCCGCACAGAAAAAAGGCGCGAAACGATTGTCTGCTGTTGCTTTCACTGAGGGAGGGGCGACTGACGGCAGGTACCCAAAACCACCCGCAACAATGTTTTTGCCCCATCAGGCATTGGGAGCTTAACCCAGAATTCCCATGGGCGGTGGAGACTGTGGGAACTGTGGGATAGCTAGCCATAGTGCAATGCTCTGAAAGTCGACGCTACCCACGGTACTGTGGACGCACTCCGCCGACTTAATGCGCTTAGTGGGGACAACCACAATCAACTGTATAAAATCGCTTCCTAAAAAATCGACTTCTATAAATTCGACCTAATTTCATAGTGTAGACATACCCTTGGTAACCCACTGATGAGTGCATGTTACAGATTCTCCTCTGAGCCCCCTCTGCAGAGCATAGGAGTTGTTACAGCCCCTAGCTGTGCAGGGTTGGCTCGTTAGCCCATGGTGTCGCAGCTTGTGCTTTTAGGAGGTTCCCCAGTTCAGTCCCCTGTGTGTCAGCCAAAAGGGAAAGCAAGGGACTCTCTTTTCCCTCTAGTATATCCATCGGAGTCCAGTGCCTTTCCATACATCATACTGACAATAACTGCAGAATCGTTACTTAAAGAACTAATATTTTTCCTTTCCTCTAAATCAGGTGTAGGCAACCTATGGCACGAGTGCCAAAGGCGGCACGCGAGCTGATTTTCAGTGGCACTCACACTGCCCAGGTCCTGGCCACTGGTCCGGGGGCTCTGCGTTTTAATTTAATTTTAAATGAAGCTTCTTAAACATTTTATAAACCTTATTTACTTTACATACAACAATAGTTTAGTTATATATTATAGACTTATAGAAAGAGACCTTCTAAAAACGTTAAAATGTATTACTGGCACACGAAACCTTATATTAGAGTGAATAAATGAAGACTCGGCACACCACTTCTGAAAGGTTGCCGACCCCTGCTCTAAATCCTAAGTCTGTCTTTCCTCATTGGTCAACAAGAACGAACTTAAAACAGCCTGTCATTGCAACAGTCCCGTCATGGTGGCATCAGCATGTAATTGATGTTTATCTTAGCATGGCCTGACATGCTTATTTGTCTAGAATTGTCAATGTAAACTTTGAGCAATTCTGAACAAAGATATTGTAAAACTGTTGCAATCCATGTATGCAACAAGCATACTTTACCGTCATAATATCTGACCGGGCCTCTAAATTCTATTGGACTATAGATAATGATTCGATTTTAGTATCAGATTGTGTCATGCTAGGAATATACATGGATATCCCCCCGAATCCATGACACTTTACTTTACATGTTTTCTTTTTCTTTAAATTCATGTTAGGGCCAGAAGGGACCATTGTTATTATCCAATCTGACTTCCAGCATAACACAGGCCACAGAATTTCCCCCAGTATTTCCTGCTTCTATTCCAATAAGATGTAGTTGAATTAGACTATATCTTTTAGAAAAACATCTGATTTTAATTTAAACATTGTAAGTGATGAAGAATCCACTGCATTTCTTGCTAAATTATTCCAATAGTTAATTAGTCTCACTGTTAAAACATGTGCCTCTTATTTCTAGTTTTAATTAGTCAAGCTTCAACTTTCAGCCAAGTGGATCTTGTCATGGCTTTGTCTGCTAGATTAAAGAGCCCTCTGCTCTCAGATATCACATCCCCAGGAAGGTACTTATAGACCGTGAAATTGTGAACCTCATGTAAAATAGATCTAACATAAACATAATAGTGGCCATAGATATTCAACATACAAGGAGTAAACAGGATTGTAGACAACAAAAATATAGCATTGTCAAAATAACTGGATGGACACCACAGGTGAAATTGCTTCAGGAGATAATCTAACTACATTTAGGTCATCTAGTTGCCTGAAACAACACTTCCTCTTTTGGCATGCCAGGAATGGTTCAAAGTATTGTGGATAGGTTATTTTTCCAGAGGTATTAAACCCCACGGGGGCCAGATCAATTGTTTCTAAAATGAGTGCTTCCCATTTTAATGGGGGGTCAGAGAGATGTGAGTGGCTTAGGAAAACTGCCAGATCTTCTCTCTAAACCCTTCCAGTGGTGGTTCTTCCATTGACACACAGGGGGAACTCAGATTAATGAGAAAATTAAATTTAAGTNGGGGGGGGGGGGGGGGGGGGGGGGGGGGGGGGGGGGGGGGGGGGGGGAAGCTGAGGTGACTCAATTAGGGTGAACTGCAATCCAGACAATCCCCAAAGCTGGTGGATTTTTCAATACTTAGATTTATCAAGCTAGCACAAAACAGTTTCTTTATTACCTCACTGGTTGCCCAGAAACAAACAACACAGTTCCCTTAAAGTAACCCAGCCTCAGGCCTCCATCCAGGTACTAAAGTCAAATATGATGAAGATTCCTGAAAATCTTATTTCATCATATAGAAGAAAAGGTTCTACCAATCCAAAGGATCAGACACATTACCTCCCAGGTTAATGAATATTCCAGATCTTATCCTAATACATGCTTACAGTCAATTCTTAATAACTAAACTAAAATTTATTTAAAAAGAAAAGGGAGAAAGTATGGTTAAAAGATCAATATACATACAGCTATCAGTTCAATTCTTGAGGTTCAGATACATAGGTTATAGTCCAATGTCCAATGTCCAATATCACTTTCAGGGAGTACCAGCATAACTGGGATCTCAATCTGGTGACTCAAACTTCCCCTGATGAAGCTTAAGCAGATCTGAGATAACATGATCAGGACCCAAGGATCTCTTATACAATTTCAAGCCTTCTTTGATAGGTTGGAGTCCCTCGGGAAACAATAGGCCCTCATTTCCTAAACATCGTTGTTAGTTATTCACACAGATTAACATAAAGCAATTGCCTGTTTTTCCACCATTTACAGGTGATTTGCTATAAATTTCAAAGAGAGATGAATACAGCGATATCCCGTGTTTAGAATTCACTTAAATGCTAGGATGTTCTTTTGAACTCTGAATTAACAGAATACAGCATAGACAGGGTCTGTGGATTACATTGTTGACCACTACCCATATATATGTAAATACACAGAAACACAAACATTATCTCCCCACATGTCTTTAAGGGTTGGATTTGAGTCATTTATTTTTCAGGGTGTTTAACCCTTTCTGGTCATGCACCACAGTAGTTCTTAACAGTATACTGACTTAATCTTCTAGGTAAATAACTCTTGTTGAGACAGCTGCTCTGGTGCTTTAGACTGTGCAGTGTATGTGTCATCAGGGAACTATAAAGTAGCAACAGCAGGACTTCAAGGGAGGACACTCACATTTCATTGAACAGTCAAAGCCAAAAGTACCCTTGATAAATTAGTGCATGTGCAGACAAGGATGGTTACAGTTCACCATAAACATCTATTTTTACCTTGAGTTGCTATTGCCTTGCTTCACTACCAATTAATGGCTTCCTTCCTTATTACTAAAAAAAACCCCCAAAAAACTGTTAAACCATTTCTTTGCACATTACATACTTTCCTACCCCCTTTTTCGGCACATAAGGAAATAAGCTGCCCACTGGATGACCTTTTTGGGCTGGAGCATATGCAAAAAGGACTCTGGGGATGAGGAGTTGGTAACAATGATACAGTTATAAAAGGCTACGCTGGATAATGGTTGAAATGCCATGTATGGTCATGAGATATTCAAAAGGCACTTGTTAGCCCGTTATCAATGATTATCTGTATGATAGTTCATGTAAATTTAATCTGAACCCTGATTGGTTAATAAAATGAATGTCTGAGAAGAGGCAGCAACCTGAGAAACCATGACAATGTGGGTCAGATGGCTGGTGAGTAAGGAAAGTAGAGCTGCAAAGAGTTGCTCAAGGTCTTCTTAATGGGAATAGGCCTGTAAACTTTGAGGAAGCAGCCAGCTTGAAGTTGCTGCTAGCCATAAGACGTTGTGGATAACCACTGCATTGCCAGAGCTGGAGGGAATTTTTAGTTACTGAAACTGGCTGAAGAAGTCATGGCTAGAGGACAACCATAGGAGCTGGAATCAGAACAGAAAGACACATGCAAAGTTTTGTAGTCACCTGGGCAGAGACTTTTGCTATTTAACGGTAAAGTCAGCCTTCAGAGAGGGAAGGCCATGGCTTGCCCACCCAGCAGGCCGCATACACAGTGTGGTGTATTTGAACCTACCAAGGCAGGTAATCCAAGTCCAACAAGGTCTTGCCAGGCTTGAAGCCCAGCAGAAGATTATTCTGCCACCTAAGTATGAATCCAGCTCAGCCCAAGCTAGTACCACTGTAACATCCACATTGCTGCTGTTGAATGCTGCCAACTGGCTTGAAAAGCCTGCATCTGTGGGATAATCGGCATCTCAGAAGTGACTTGTTCATAGTCACTGGGAAACAAGCAGTGAAGTGCTGCTCATTCTTGTGAAAGCTCAGAGATGCTAGGCCTCTGTGAACAAGAAGCTTCAAAGTCTGTTCATTCTTATAGTGTGCCCTTCCTAATAATTTGTTTTCATTTTTTTAAACTCTTTTTTTGATCTTATGTGATCTACAAGCCCTTATTCTAGACAAGGGAATGGCAACCTTTGGCACGTGGCCCATCAGGGAAATCTGCTGGTGGGCGGGGACGGTTTGTTTACCTGCAGCATCCACAGGTTCGGCCGATCACAGCTCCCACTGGCCGCGGTTCGCTGTTCCAGGCCAATGGGGGCTGGGGGAAGAGATGCGGGCTGAGGGATGTGCTAGGCGCTGCTTCCTGCAGCCCCCATTGGCCTGCAGCAGCGAACCGCAGCCAGTGGGAGCTGCGATTGGCCGAACCTGCGGACGCTGCAGGTAAACAAATCGTCCCGGCCCGCCAGCGGCTTTCCCTGATGGGCCGCGTGCCAAAGGTTGCTGATCCCTGTTCTAGACTTACTGGGGCATGCTCCCCTGACTGGAGCGTACTTTAGCCTCATGTGACAACCTAGATGCTTTATTATGCACATTGGATCTGATCTGACCCTAACTGAAATGTCAGAATTTGAAGTAGGGTTGAAAGCTACTGAGCTTCCAAGACTTACTAGTGATAAACAAGACTTCTTATAGAATCAAACCCTCCATTATGTTTCTTTCCGAAATGTTCAAAAGCTTTTACAGGAAAATTTACTTTATCGTAAAGACCTGCTTGGTATAACACTGATGTGGTGGGTAAAGTTGATGTTCAATCTTGTTACAATACTTGGACCACTTCCAAGACAGACTCTAGCAAAAATACTGAATTACCAAGGTGAAGAAAGGAAGCCTGAAAGAAGGGTCAAGTTAGCTTCTAAATTTAGTTTGTCTATGCTGATTTCAGTAGAGAAGTCCAAAAGAAATGTTTTTTATTTGATTATGCTGAATAGAAATTAAGATTTAAGAGTATCAAATATTCCAAGCTCTACCTTGTTGAGTTATGGTTTGAAATCCAAGTAAAATGTTTTAGTTCATCATATTTCACATTTCCAGACACTAGAGAAGGGATTTTTGTACCTGACTACCTATTGCATTCACTGTGTTTTGTGCAAAGCCTTAGGACCTATGATAACTGCCTTTATATAGTGCCTTAAGTGTTTTGCTGAATGGAGATGGATTTAGGCACCTAAGTATATTCTTTGCAGAATCAGGCCTATCACTATGCCCACTGATCTCAATGACTAAACTCACATTGCTTCAGTGCAAGTGGGATCAGGCCCACAAAGAACACAGGAACACTATGCACCAGTTTAAGAAAACATATAAAGATCTCCTCAGGTAGAGGGGTTACTTACAGTCTAAATATCAGGTTTGAAATATTTCAACTCCCTGAATGAGGAATTCAAATACAACCAGGCTTAACAATACCATTCATCCTTCTCATGCAGACAGATGATTCTTCCCACAGTGGGAATTGAAATCTATTCAGTTGACTATGTGAGAGTTTGTTAGACGAGGACCTAAAACACAAGGTCTGGTTTCCTCCAGCTAACTATTCAGGATCTAATGGTGCCTTTTGTAAGAACAAGGATTTGCCTGAGGCTCTGTCTTTACTTCAAAAATAGGCATGTAGTTTTTACATTAAGATAGCTATCTCAGTGTAAAATCCTAGCAGCGACAAGGCACAGGTAGTTTTGACCTCAATGTAGCGAGTCAACATAAGCCCCTCATGAGAGGTATAGAGATTACCTCAACGTGCTGCATCAAAATATAGACAGCCATGTTGATGTAAAAACACTCCCCCAAACCCTTTTTTCCAGTGAAGACAAAGCCTCGGTATCCTTGATTTGTCCTCCCCCCAGAGTTGTGCAGTGTGCCAACTAGTTGCTGCTTTTTCCAGTCCACAGGGGGCTGCTTTTCAGTGCTGTATGAATATAGTTTGTATTGTTCTGCTGAAATTAGGTGAGTGGGCGGAAGGGTGGGTGGAATTTAGGAAGGTACAATATAAGAATGATGATGTGATGGACAGGCTAGATTTTAAAATACTGTATTTTTTTAGATTAGTGTATATATTATTCGTTTTATTCCACAAACTTTTGTTAATGCTAATTTGGGGATGTATAAAACTAGGCATTTTAAAGCCTGTGTTTTCATATGAAAAGCTGAAGCTGAGGTTGCCAGGTACAAGGATACTGAGAACGTTTTATTGACTCATTTGAATGGTTGAATAAAGGGGTGGTAATCACCTGAAGATTTGTATTTTGTTTCTCTTTTCAGAGGTTATTTTTCCTGAATATTAGAGCTCCTGTCCTTCATTTAGCGGGACAACAGTGGAATGAGCGCCTCTGCAGGATATTTATAATGGTCTATTTTAAGCTTGCTGCATTGTGGATACTTAGAAGTGTAACATATGGCACTACTGAGAAGAAAATGATTAATTCTTGATAATTTATTTAGGAACACTTATCCTAGATGAAGCAAATGACTGATTGTTAAAAAGTATATTCTGTCAAGTATATTGACACAATGTAATACAGAGAAATAAGTTGGAACAATATTTCTTCTCAGTTTGAGTGAATTTTAATGCCTTTTTAAAAGTTACTGGAGTGACAGTCCTGAACACCACTCCTGTGACAATGGTACAGAACCACTGTAATAGTCACCTTGTAACATTGATCAAAAGAACTATTAGAATAAGGAAAACAGTATTATCCCTAAAACTATTCTGTCTTTCCCTATGCTTCACTGTAGAACTTCTATCTAGATCAGGGGTTCTCAAACTTCATTGCACCGCGACACCCTTCTGACAACAAATATTACCACATGACCCTGGAGGCGGGGTGAGGACCAGAGACTGAGCCCACCCAAGCCCCACCGCCCTGGGTGAGGGGCCAAAGCGAAGCCTGAGGGCTTCAGCCCCAGGCAGTAGGCCTGTAACCTGAGCCCCACCGCCCAGAGCTGAAGCGACCCACTTTGGGGTCCCAACCCACAGTTTGAGAACCGCTGATCTAGAAGCTTCTCGCCAACTTGCCTGCCTGCCACTGTTGTATTAAAACAGTACCCACATTCACACAAGGCCCTGTGTTAAATCAGCAAACATGCCCTTGGCCATCAGTGACAGTGAAATTTTTACCACACTGCCCCAAAGTGAAGGTCAACCATATGTGGGAGGGGACAAACATAATAGCTTTCTAACCGAATTTCTTCATTTAAAATATTAACATAAAGGTAACTATATTTTCCCCCAGTCTTCCATTACCTATATGCAAGGCCTGAAAGCTCCCCAATCACAGTTAAACTCTGGATATTACACACCTTATTATTGGGTTTTCCTAACTGATGGGAGCCAAGAGGTTTTGGTACATGTACAGTATGTCTTTTCTCTCACACTACTCTAGACATTGGATGTTAGGGTGGGCATGTATAGCTAGTGTAAGAGCTAGTGAAAGTTACCTTTGAACTGTAGATGAAACTGAAACTATTTTTTAACCAAATTAACCAAGTTAGCTGCATTATTATGAATTCAATTTTGTAATCTCACAGGCAGGAGAGAGGAAACCTTCAGCATTCCACAGAGGAGTCTCTAACTGCTTTTTGGACTCTAGGTTGGGGCCACATAAGGGCTCTGCAGCCTGTTGTTGAATTTGGGACTGAAATTCATCCTGTGTTTTTTTGTTAGCATAAATCCCAGTTATCCAGGCAGCATGTAGCTGCAGTGCATTTCACCCTAGTACCAGTAATTATTACCAAAACAAAGAAAGAACTCCAGGAAAAATGGATCATGCAGATGCAAATAGAAACACTTTAGCTGGCAAGGGTTGCTGATTACTTGCTTGATTTCCAACAATCTTTTAGAAGTTCTACAATATTTTCACATCTTCATATACCCTTACTCACAGTGAACGGCCTCTTGCTCATCACTGAAATACATGGGGCTGTCTGCAGAGCAAGAGACTACTCAACCAGAGTTTGAATCTCAGGGATTATTAGGAAGTGCTACTAACCATAACTTTAGGGTGTACTGCCTGCAAAATATGACACCACTCTCCTTCCATCATTACCTGCAGAATGCCCTCATTAACCAGGTTACAAGCAGCAATCAACACATTATTTGGATATTGCTCTCATATGTTTTTTAGGCTTTACAATATCTATTGTTACCTTGGCCAGCAGGATCCACTACTGCTGTGATACCAACACCATGCACCATTCTGACAACATCTTAAGCACTATGAAATTCCACTGGAGCATGAGTCTGCCCTTCAGTGGCCCTGGTAAGTGTTGGTCATGTTTTTCTTTATGTGGCATGATTTTCAAAGTTAATTTTGTATCCTAAGTGATATGAAACAATAAAAACGTTGAAAAACTATCCTGGTCAGCACAGGAGAATGATAGTCAGCTGGTCACAGTAGAGATGGATGTCATGGCACCTAAATTAAAAATAAAGGTCAGGTTCTTGATGATTATCAGATACATTTTCCTCTAAGTCTGGCTTAATTAGTGATTCATACATTAGATAAAGAAAGACCTTATTCTATGTCTCTGGGAAGGATCAATATCCTACGGGGTTCCACATCACTTTTGATTTACACTAGAAACAAGGGAAAAAATAATTTCAGCTTCTGCCCATGGTTTATTTCTCATCTTTGTGGATAATACATTGTGGATATAGGAAGATGCACTAGGACCATGCATTTCCATTCTGTGCAGAAATTCGTGGACGGGAAAAACTAACCTGCAGTAATCTGTGCATCTCAGTTCCAGAGAGATTAGCTGCTTGCCCCCACAGTCAGACAGAGACGGAGGCAGCATGGAAACAGAGAGAGCAACTGTTGGCCTCCTGAATGTGTAGAAGCCTTGCTCAGGGGAAATATCCAAGTATTCCTACTGCATCTATCACCATGGTATTCTGAGTGCCCAGTCAGAATCACAAAGCTGAAAATCATTTGTGTGTTTTCCAACACCTCCAACCTAATAGGCAGCATGGCTGGTAGAAGAGCAGTGCTGCCTTTGGCTCTTCAATCTCCCTCATATGCCTTCTCCACTTACACGAGATAGGTATGATTTAATTTAGACCATTGGCTCATTAATTTACATAGGTATTTGCTGTGTAATGTTCTTTTGCCCTGATTCTTGAGGGACCATGCTACATGGAGTGGCTGCTCCACAACTATGTTAATCCTGTTTTATGCATTTGCGATATCGGCAGGTAGAGAGGTATGAAAAAAAGAGCATTTTAGTCAATATACATTAATCAAGGTACAATAAATCACAGTAGGCAGTACATAGCCCATCCATCAGATTAGAAACATGAACATTAGATATGAAATACAAACGTTACAAGCCATATATAATTTTCTCTAAATTATAATCCAAAATTATATGCTGAAAATGACATAAAAAAGAACATTAAGATTACAAAGTTAAATACTCAAAAGTTAGAAAATGCCATAATGAAGGTTTCCCATGAACCTTGTGCATATACAGATGATACCATCTTTAATTAAATGATCACATACTATTTTTCCCATGGAATCCCAGCCTCATTCAATTCACTGGAATATGCTCAGTATAGATTTTGAGAATTTAGCTGCCAAACTTTAACATGCTTCTACTGAGCATGTGTGAACTGATAAATTCAGATGTTCATACTTGCCCATATTAGGGAAATTTTCATGGGGATCGCAAAAGAGCAATCCTGTTCCCAAATTTCAAACCTTTTTCCACAGCCTGCAGGCTCTCGAGCTTCTTAACAAAACATCTGTAGAATTTTTTAATATGGACAAAACAATGTGTTTTTCCCTAACCTTGTTTAGAGAAGTGGCTGAACCTTTTTTGCTAAACATTTCTGGGGGTGGAGGGGGAACCTGGAAAATTTCAGCCCAAATGATTAAACTATGGTAACATTATAAGTAACTGAAAATAGGGTCTTGGGAAGGAAAGTATCTGCATATCTTACCTTTAAGTGTTGCTACCTTCACAGTACATAATAATTAACATTATATCATACATTCTAGCATGGAATTCAATCTGTGATTGAATCCTTTTGGAGGCATCAGCATGCAGAGATAAAGAAGATTTATTTGATTTTGTCAGAATTTGGGTTCTGATTATTTCATAAAAAAATTGGCACAGCACAAAAACCTAATTTAAAAATTTAATCTGTGATCTAATTATATCTCCTACCAATGCTAGAGAAGAAAGCTCCTGCTGTCAAAGAATAGTCTTGAGATTTGTTGGCCCATGCCCTATTGGAGCAAATTATTCATACCTGTAAGGCTGTCCAGTTACTCTTTACAAAATTTGGCAGCTTTGTCTGAAGCTTTTTTCAGACTTGGGGTATGATGAAACATTTCTAATTAGACTGGCTTGTGAGGGCAATTGTAGGTGATTACATTCTAGTGATATGTCTAAGGGAGTCATTTAAAATATTTTAATATTTCCATATATTTTCTATGATGTTAAAGACAATAACCACCCTAGTGCTAAATATTTAATTCCTTTGTATTTCTGTTTCGCCTCATCATTATGCATTTTGAGGTGTTTTTGTAGATGGTATCTTTTATTTTCTGTTTCTTTTCATTATTTGGCTTTACTTCTATTCTATTAAAATGTTAATCCTAAATGTGTGTGTGTGTACATACACATACATAAATACATATACATATAAAGTAGATTAGGAGTTTGTTTTGTTTAAAAACAGGCCTTAAATTCAGCCAGAGTTGTTCAGAGCAGAGCTCCAGTAAATATTTTCAAACCCACAAGAGCCCAAGCACATGCCACGGGGCTGAAGCCTCATGCCCCGGCATACCCCAAGGGGCTGAAGCCCTGAGCCCTGGGGCTCCAGGAAATACTCAATGAGAATTTAAGCCCTGGTTAAACAGACAATAGTAGAAACATGTAGCTCAAGGTCCAGTGTGCTTCAACAGCAGCTGTGGGAAACTACAAATTGTGGACTACAAACTGTAACATGTTGGGAGAATTTCTTGGTTCCTGCCAGGAAGTACGCTCTGCCCTCCCAGCAGGAAATTTCAGCACTGACTGAAGCTGGGAGCACGTGGTGAGCAAACAGAAAGGAGGCTGCTGGACTGTAATCCTGCTCTATGCTTCTTTACAGAATAAAACCCGGTTCCTGGCAGTTTATCTGAGTGGGTTTGATCTGAGGTACACTGCACACTGACACACACGGCAGAGCACATGGAGGCGCCTCAGGCCCAGTTTCCCAAAGTTGTGTAAAAAAGCCCCAGGGCAGACAACCTCGTATTGTGCCAATGGACAGGAGGGAGGCTACACATGGTTTTGTAGATGAGGTAAAAAAATCAATTTAGCAACTCTATTTTATTTTTATTTTTTGTCATGAGGCTGTCTGTGAGCAAGGTAGGCCTTCTCATTGGTCCACCTCCAGACAAAAAGAAAAAATACCAAAGGTTCAGTGAGTTGCCTAGGGCAGGGTTTCCTGGCAATGCCATTGATTCTCCTCTTATGAATGGCAATGGAAAGTAACAGGTACTTCCATGTTACTACCATTAACATTATTTTTGTATTATAGTAGCACCTAAGAGCCATAGCCATGGACCAGCACTACACTGCGCTAGGAATTGTAGAAACACAGGACATAAAGGCAGTCCCTGCCCCAAAGAGCTTACAGTCTTATTCATTTTTTACTCAAGATTTAAGAATGTTATAAATATTACTTATTTTTATTAGATTTAGCTTTTAAAAAAAATCCAGTATTTGGGAATGGGGCTTAACTATTGTACAAGTGAGTATGTAAAATAAGATTTTTTGCCCAATACCTGTCAAGTACCATTGAAAAGTAGTGATGTGCCCATTTGCATTCCTCTACTATACCACTCATATTTATGCAGTATGTTATACTGCTCTTATTTTATTTTTTGAAGTGCCTTTTGCTATGGGTATTTTTACACTTGAGCTGGAAGGTGGGATTCCTAGTTCAAGGAGATCTACCGGGGCTAGCCCTCATCAAGCTAGCACACTAAAAATAAATGAGTAGCCACGGCATTACAAGCCAGGGGCAGGTTTAGCCACTCCAAATACATTTCTAGGGTCTCACATGGGATCCCATTCAAGGGGGCTGGCCCCCCTCCCATCACTCACCATACTACTGCTATACTTCTATTTTTAATGTGATAGCTCCAACAGAACTAGTGTGGATAGGTCTCCTTGAGTTGGAAATTACCTCTTCCAACTCTAGTTTAGACATACTCTAAGACAGGTCACATTCTGGTTACCACTCCTTAGCTTCATTCTGTCTCTCTTTGACTACTCTCTCTTGCATCTCTCTCCTTACCTTGTTCATTCTGGTAACTGCTGTAATGCTGTGAGTTTAAATGGTATTATAGCCGCATTAGCATAGCTGGTAGCAGCAGCGGAAGCACAGCTGAGCTGTGCCAAATACAAACCCACTTGAAACATTGGATATGTAGTTGGCACTGCTCAGCCATGCCTCCTCTGATGCTGCCCAGGCTACTGTGGCGACACTGCTATTTACACTTGTGTTAGCTCAATTGGAACTAGCGCAAATATGTGTGTACAAGCAGGAGAATCACACCCTTAGCTTGGAGTGTAGACAAAGCCTAAGAAAAAGAACTTGGAAGACTGTGTAACAGCAGCACCTGATGACACCTGTCATAACAATATATACTGTACATTATTTTTAAAAATTCATGAGATTAGGTGGAGATCTGTTGTATTACCTAATGTTTAAACATTGGGCCTGATTCACCAATGTATTACTCCAGTTTTGTACTGGTGTAAAACTGGAGTAACAGTACTGAATTAGGCCCATTAATTTTTAAGGTGAATTTAAGTACTTCTGAAGATGAGTGACTGATGGTGCTGATTAGACTCATACGAAGTATGAACAAGCACTGTACAAGCTTTCCCTGTTGAGTTCTGCAAGTGCACTTTAATTCTGACCTGCAACAGCTCTTTCTATTCTGGACTTCTCTTGAGCAAAGATTGCCAATCATATAAAATTACTTAGTGGTTTTGGGATGTGGACACATACCATCTAGGGACTAGATGAAGATCATTACCAAACTAATTTCATGTATAGCATAAATCAAAAGAGAATGGAGTTCTCCAGAAGTGAATGGCTAGTGTATTAAAATGTTCTGGCATCTCTTATTTTTTCTTATTCTTCATAGCATGCAGTATGGCTAGATTTTTTTTTTCAACTGACTTTGCAAGAAAGCCTACTGAAATTCAGGATCTTCTTCCTGTCTATATTTCCTGTAGATTTTTTTGTAGAAAAGAGGGAAATGAACAAAAACACCAGATGTGAATTCTCAAAGTGTTTGTGGGTGACTGAAATCCAATCCTGGGTCTGAATCTCAATTTTGTAGCCTCAGCCTATGTGCAGGTTCAGTTTTCTGACTATAACGGTCCTATTTAAATATTCCTGTCCTTATATGTCTAACTGATTCAATTATAGATACAAGTCACAATTTTAAAATGTTTTCTAATTTTGCACCTGCAATAAATTATGGGTGATAACAAAAGAATGTAGCCATATACTTACTTGATTGTACCCACAAATGGGGAAGTTGGCCTAACTCTGCTCACATTCTAAGTCTATGAGAGTTCTATGGACTACAGTAGGAGCAGAGTTAGGCCATTGCTGCACACTCTAAACTTCCAAACCTTAAATTTTATGACCCCCCCCCCCACACACACACACAATTCTTTGGGTATGCCATTTATTGCAGTCATAACTGATTGCAAGGAAAATGTAAAGTCCAGGTTGAGAGGCCCCTTTGAAGAGTAGGTCAAATGTATCACAAACCATTCCATTTAATGTGATAAATTTTGTTCACATCTATTTTATTTTTGACTTCTAAATTGTCTGGGTTGTCTGTTTTTAATGAATAGTTATATTTTAACCAGCTGTAACTCTCATTAACACTGGAGAACCTATGTAGCAGGTGTTTGTTTTCATAATGACTTTTGTAAACTCAATTCTTGTGGATTTTTACAGGATGTGCTAAGCCCACTGGTCTGAGTAGAGTCTAGTCACAGTTTCTAGCTCTGACTCTACAGGGCACACTCCCAGGATCAGAATTCTTGTCTGACACCCACCCCCTTTTGGACATGGGACACCCTCTTCCAGCTACCTGAAACCAGTGGCTGTGACCTTCTGAGTCCCCCTAGTTGCTTCTACATTCCACCAAGGTTGTGTGGGTACTTTGGGTTTCTAATTTAAACCCTTCAGGGACAAGATAAAAGAAAAGCAAGGAACAGGGGCTTAGCAAAGGAGTTTCTTAACCACAATGACTTTACTCGTAAAGCACTCAGGAATTACAGATCTTACAACGAACGCCCTAGATGCACCGTCCTTGGTCTGAGCTCACCCTTCCTGCAAGTCAACATTTTGTCAGTGCTTCAGGCTGATCAAAGTTCCTCCTGCCCTGTCTTTTCTGCAAGTCCTTTTTATGTCACGGTCGGCCCCTTGCACAGAGCAGAACACCACTCTTCAGTAAAGCCTCCATCTCTGTGCCATGTGCTCACACTGAAAAGCTCCAGCACATCAGTTATGCTTTCCTGCCTTGTGGGCTCTTGTGTAGAAAAAAAAATTCTTCCATGTGGGTGGGCCAGTAGCAGAGAGACAGTCAATGTGGATGGCTCCGGATTGCAGCCTTGATGGTTCTCAGTGATAGTCCTTCAATGAGGCATCAAACACCTTTCCCAGACAGCTCTCTGGAATGCTTGTGCAATCATGGTATTCATATTTCTACACATAGTACAAGTTGGAATTGATCATCTGATATACTCACATCCCACTCTGTCACACAGGATTTATAGGAACACGTGCAAAATGTAAAATTTCAAAATTAGAGCTGATTGGGAATTTTCCATCAAGATGTGTTTTGACTGAAAATGCAATTTCTGCAAAATAAAAATCATTTCCCCCCTCACTTTCCTTTATGGATCTGGATCCCCTCTAGTTGAATCATTGTGGCATGTCTTGGGAGTCATGTGGCCACCGGGCATCATGGGAGATGTAGTCCAGCAGGAAGCCAGCCTATAGAGGAGATTGGGAACATGAGGCACCTGAACTATAACTCTCATGCAGCACTGTAGCAGCTCCGGATTAATGATTAACAGATGGACAGAAAAAATATTCTGACATTTCCAAATTTAACATTTTTAAAACTTTCCATTTTGTAAAAATTTTGATTTTTTTGGTTCCAATTTGTAATGAAAATACATTTTTAAATATTGCAATTTCCTGTGAGATGGAAATCTCAATTTTTGACCATCTCTAATAATAATAATAATGCTCAATTCATATGAAACTTTTCATTGATGGGTCTTAAAGTGCTTTACAAAGGAAGTTAAATATTATTATGGGGAAACTGAAGTTATTTGACTTGCCCAATGTCAAATAACAAGGCATTTATCATTGGGGAGACTGTAAACCTTGAGATCGCTTAGAGACATTTTGGTACTGCGCCTGCAGTTTGAAATCCAGTCTGCTCTCTGCATAAAATTATATTACACAGCTTGTTTGAGTTCAGGAGTCAGCAAGTGACTGATATTTTGTTCCCTTGGAAAGCAATAATTAATGAAAACAGTTTGACTGAAATGTTACTGTGCAGCCGAAAGAGGAAAAACAGTGAAATATCGTTTGAGACTTTTCACAAGTAAAATGACAGCATATGAGAAAACAGAAGATTATAAAGAAGGATAGTATTGTAGAATGCAATATTGAAAAGCTATGATAGTTCTTTGAAGCAAATTATATACAAGGAGCTAGCTGGAGGAAAAGCCATTCCTTTGACTGCATGTGAAAAGAAAACAGTTTGATTGAAACATTAGTATCTCAGATCTTCCAAGACTATCAAAGTTATGAAGAAATGTGTGCACTAATTACAGAGCAAATTACTTCAAAGCCACATACAATTGCAGAATGGTTTACATTTCATCTGAAAAAGCAAAAAGAAAGCAAATCTGTAGTAAAATTTTAGTAGAAGTAAAAAGAGGTTTGCCAATTGGGGCAATTTTTCAAAGAGGTTTTATGGAACAGATTCATGTGTATCTTAAATTCCTATGAAACACAAGGATAGCTAATTGCATAAGCATACCTTACCTTGCAAAATACTGTGGACACAGCTTTTAGCAAAAATACAAGTGAGTTAAAATGTCCCAGGCCCTAATTCACCAGAATGGGTGCTTTAACTGGGTGCACAAGAACAAATTGCACAAAAATGTCAGACATTGACAAATTGGAAAGGGATCAGACAAGAGCTACACGAATGATGTACAGTCTAGGAAACCTGCTTTACAGTAATACAGAAAATAAGCTCAATCTATAGAGTTAATCCAAGAGATGGCTGACCTGATTTTATCATAGTCTATAAAGTACGGAGAAGATCTATGAATGTAGAAGGCTCATTACTTTTGAAGACAAAGGCATAACAACATCTAATGGCTAGAAGCTGAAGCTAGACAAATTCAGATTAGAAATAAGGTGCAATTTGTTTAACAGTGCTGGTAATTAATCATTGGAACAATTTACAAAGTTTTGTGGTGGATTCTCCATTATCTGCAGTCTTAAATCAAGACTGGATGTCTTTCCGAAGGCTTGCTTTAGTTCAAACAGAAGTTTGGGGCTTGATGCAGGAATCACTGGTTGAAATTCTATGGCCTATATTATGCAGAAGGTCAGACTAGATGATCATAATGAACTCTTCTGACCTTAAAATCCACGAATCTATGAAAAATAATTTAGATAAGGAAGAAAAAGTTAATAAAAAATCAAAACCAGAAATATAAATATAAATTAAAACAATTTGGGACTACAAATGAGAGCAAAAAATTATGAAGAAAGGGATCAAGAAAATAATAGTGAATTGTCTATTTGGACAATAAAGTCTTGTCGTAGAATCTACCTTATGATAGGAGACGTAAGGACCTTGGCTTGTTTAGCCTAACCAAATGACGTCTGAGGGGAGATATGATTGCTCTCTATAAATACATCAGAGGGATAAACACCAGGGAGGGAGAGGAGTTATTTAAGTTAAGACCCAATGATGGCAGAAGAACAAATGGATATAAACTGTCAATCAACAAGTTTAGGCTTGCAATTAGATGAAGGTTTCTAACTATCAGATTAGTGAAATTCTAGAATTGCCTTCCAAGGGAGCAGTAAGGGCAAAACCACCTAACTGGTTTCAAGACTGAGATGGTATGATGAGATTGCCTACAATGGCATGTGGCCCAACTGCAACTGCTAGCTGCAAATATCTTCAATGGCTGGAGATGGGACACTAGATGAGGAGGGCTCTTAGTTACTACAGTGAATTATTTTCCAGGTTTCTGGCTGATGGGTCTCACCGACATGCTCAGGGTCTAAATGATCACCATATTTGGAGTTGGGAAGGAATTGTCCCCAAAGTCAGACTGGCAGAGACCCTGTTTGTTTTTTTGTCTTCTGCTGCAGCATGGGGCCTGGGTCACTTGTTGGCTTGAACTAGAGTAAATGGTGGATTCTCTGTAACTTGAAGTCTTTAAATCATGATTTGAGGACTTCAGTAATTCAGTGAGAGCTTATGGGTCTATTACAGGAGTGGGTGGGTGCGGTTCTGTGGTCTGTGATGTGCAGGAAGTACTGCACATCACAATGGTCCCTTCTGGTCTTTAACAATGTGAGTCTAAAAGAGCCACTGGGTAAGAACCTGGGTAAGACTAAACAGTTTTCTACCCTTTTTATAACTCACAGAGGCCCAGAGGGGAGTGGTCAGATTTCCGAGGTGAAATAATGCAAAATCTCACTAACTTTAAGAGACCCCTCTCCCCCCAGAGGTACATTTGGCTCAGTTCAAAATAATACAGTAACTCCTCACTTAATGTCGTCCCGGTTAACGTTGTTTCGTTGTTATGTTGCTGATCAATTAGGGAACATGCTCATTTAAAGTTGCTCAATGCTCCCCTATAATGTTGTTTGGCAGCCACCTGCTTTGTCCACTGCTTGCAGAAAGAGCAGCCCGTTGCAGCTAGCTGGGGGGAAGGAGGGGGTGGGGGCTTGGAACCAGGGTGGACCAGCAGCCCCCTATCAGCTCCCCGCTCCCCTAAGTTCCCTGTGCAGCCACCCAGCAGGCTATCAATTCTCGGGCAGTTCAGCTGTCCCTCCCCCCACTGCCATGTGCTGCTCCTGCCCTCTGCCTTGGAGCTGCTCCCGGGAGCCTCCTGCTTGCTGTGCGGGGGGCAGGGGGGAAGAGGAGTGCTAATGTCAGGGTGTCCCCTTCCTCCCTGCTCCTTCCCCCCGCTTCTTTACCCCATCTGCATAGAGGGGGTGGGGGGGACACGACAGGGCTCAGGACAGAGGGAGTTTGCTGGCAGCAACTGCTGTCTCAACTTGCTGATCTACTTAAAAGGGCAGTGTACTTAGAGTGGGGTCAGTGTACTTAAAGGGGCAATGCGTGTCTCTCTCCCACACACAGGGTGTATGTATCTGTCATGCTGTCTCCCCTCCCTCCATTCGTGCTGCCTTGTAGAGTGTGAGGCTACATTAACAACAACGTGTTAACCCTTGAGGGCTCAGCGGAGTGCTAGTTCATCATTTCACAGTAAGGCATTCCCTGGGAAATATCCCACCCTCTTCTACCTTCTGACTTCACCACCTCAACCAAGCTTCACAATCATCATTGCTGTGTACCAGTATTAAATTGTTTGTTTAAAACTTATAGTTTGTTTAAGACTTATAAAATATAGTCTTTTGTCTGGCGAAAAAAATTTCCCTGGAACCTAAACCCTCCATTTACATTAAGCGAGGAGTTACTGTAGCCGAAATGAAGGGTTGGGAAATGGTCAGAAAGGGGGGTTTCCAGCAATCAACGTGACAGGCCCAGATCTGATGGTCTTGGCAGAACTTACCCCCGAAAAGAGACTGAGTTATCCAGATAGCGTACAAGCCCTGGAAATGCAGTTTGGACTCAAACGTCAGTCTGAACTGACCAGGGCACAGCTCAGACCTAGGAAGGAAAGGGAAAGAAGAGGCCCCACCTATATTAGAAGAAGATTAGTGGAGACTTTTATTCCTGGCATACCCAGGTACCAATGAAGACTTCCAGGATAAATTGACAGTGAACCAATTTATAAGCACTCAGCTGGACTTGGACTTGCAGGTCAAGATCAGTGAAAGGAGGCTAAACACTTGTATATTTTTTGGAAATAGAGTCAGGTGTTTTTGATGAAAACCTGTTTATCATCCATTTCTCCTCATAATGGAAACAACCAACAGGGCCCCAATTTTTTGTCTAACTGCTCAGGTCAAAAGGGATAACAATACATTTCTGATATATCCTCAATGGTAAACTTCCCTAAAAGCTAGTACCCAGTAAAGCTATTTGTTTGAGCAAGGAAATGCCTAAACAGTTTTCAGAAAATTAAAACAGTTTTAATACCCATTGTTGTCTTGGTACACTATAATCCTGATAAACCCAATAAATAAGCTTTTGTTGTTGATGTTTCCCTTTTTAAATTGGGAGCAGTTATTTATCATACTGATCTGTCATCCCATTTCTTGCAGGTCAAGACCCTTAATGCCAGTTGAGCAAGTGTTGATGATTTGAGAGGGACACTTTAGTTATCATTTCTGAAGTGTGGAAATTTCATGAACACTTACACAGTCAAAAAATACACCAGTAACTTGCCTCAACCTCTTCTTCCTACTCTAGAGATTAATGAAAAAAAATTACTGTTATAGCTGCCTACAAGTTCCAGAAATGGGCAATTTTATTGATTGTCTTTAGTATATCATCAAATTTTCCTCTTCAGCACAAAATGCTAATGCTGATGGACTTTTTAGGTTGCCCTTAAGAGAGGCCACAATGTATATTGAAGAAACCTTATCCTGGATAAAATAAGCCACTTAATATGTGTCATAATTACCTGTGATATTCAAATAATACTGCCAGGTCTCGTGAAGATTATCTCAAGTTTACATTAAATAGCTGGCCAAACAAGTATGAAACTATTCAGAAGATGAGACTTTATTTTTACAGGAAATATAAATTTTCGCTAGATAAAATATGGCATGTTGGGCATAAGAATTGTTGTCCCAAAATATTGTAATTAAGATTTGAAAGAACTTCTTGAAAACCATCCAGGTGTGATTCATATGAAATTTTTAGAGAGGCAGCATAGGTGGTGCTCATACATAGACAGGCCTACTGAAGAATGTTTGTAACCGTAAACCTTCTCTGTTTGTGGAATTCAAAGTTTGTTTTGCACCAATCCCACCTCTGAAAATAACTGTTATAATCATGGAAGTGAGTTCATATTGATTTGCTGGCCTTTACATAGGGTAAAAAATTCTTAATTGAAATGGCCAGAAGTTATCTGTGCGTCTGAAGAGAATTTGACAATGTGAAATTGATTTAGACTGCCAGAGTCTGATCTACACTATGGCTTCAAATGGTTTGAAATCAATTTTTTCTGAATAGTTTTTAAAACCGATTAGAATTTGAGGTGGAATTTCCCGAGTGTTGACTAAGCTAAAGTGTCCCTGTGCTCTCAGGCCTAAAAACTTTGATACAAGAAAAATCAACAGTGAGTTACTTTACAGGAAATCTGATATTCCGAGAAATTTGTGGTGCAAAACTGCACAAAATAAATGTCAGAGATATGATTAGGAACAGAAGACATTTTTACAACTACCTAAATAAAGAGGTTTGGAATTCAAACATTTGTAATATATTTGTCAGGCTTTTGCTTAAAGATTTTTCTTCAGAGACTTTTTATTGCTGTCATGTGATAGACTGCATGCATATCCCTATATGCACATGTAATTGATCTTGAAGAAAACCATTCTGGTCCTTTTAGGTATATGCTCTACAGATTTTAATTTTACAATTTCTTATTAATTTAAGTGCTGCAGGTAGCTATGCATCTGGTTAAGTTGCCCTACACTTTTCATTATAAGACCCTGTTTTCAGCTGCTTAATACTTTGCCAAATTTTAATGGTTCATGCTCAGATTTTCCATGCAAGATGGAAAGCTCATGCTGCAAAACCTCTGTTAGTCTATAAGGTGCCACAGGATTCTTTGCTGCTTTTCCATGCAAGATGTCTGCCTGAGGATCAATTGTTCTGCAAAGCTTCAGCATAAGTGGATCAGCTGTTTTCAAGAATATGGAAAAGACATTGTTTTGCCCCTGTTAATGAATGGAAGTATTCTTTTTAGAATCCCTTTCACTAGGGCTCCATTCTTTGGAACAGTGACTTGATATTTGGCAGGGAGTTGTTGTGATGTCAAAGAGGTGCATTTTGCTATTCCTGTGAAAAAATGCCAAATTACGAGACTTTGAAAAATCTCAGTACACACATGTTCAGTAGATACTTCTCAGAATTTGGTTGCTAAATTCTTCAAACATTCAATTTGAACTGAGCATGCTCCAGCCCTGCATAGTTCCTATTTCCTTCTTTTACGGGATTACTGACCTAGTGGATAAGGGGGGAAGCAGTAGACATGATATAGTTTGATTTTAGTAAGGCTTTTGACACATTCTCACATGGTATTCTCATAAGTAAACTAGGGAAATGTGGCATAGATGGTATGACTATGAGGTGGGTGCACAAAGACCATACTCAAAGAGTACTTAATAATTTAATGTCAGACTCAGAGGATGTATGTAGTAGGGTCCTGTAGCAGTCAGTGCTGGGTCTGGTACTAGTCAGTATTTTCATTAATGACTTGGACAATGGAGTGGAGAATATACTTATTAAATTTGCAGATGACACCAACCTGTGAGTGGTTGCAAGCACTTTGGAGGACAAACTTAGAATTCAAAAGGACCATGACAAATTGGAGAATTGGTCTGAAATCAACAAGATGAAATTCAATAAAGACAAGTGTAAAGTACTACACTTGAAAAATCAAATGTACAACTGCTTAGGAGATGGTACTGCTGAAAAATGATCTGGGTGCTATAGTGGATCACACACTGAATATATTTGAACAATGTGGTACAATTGTGAACAAAACTAATATTGTTCTGGGGTATATTAACAGAAGTGATTTACACCTCTACCTCGATATAACGCTGTCCTCGGGAGCCAAAAAATCTTACCACGTTATATTGAACTTGCTTTGATCCACCGGAGTGTGCAGCCCCGCCCCCCCGGAACACTACTTTACCACGTTATATCCAAATTTGTGTTATATCGGGTCGCGTTATATCGAGGTAGAGGTGTATGTAAGACACAGGAGGTAACTGTCCCACTCTACTTAGCACTTATGAGGCCTCATCTGGAGTACTGTGTCCAGTTATGGGTGCCAAATTTCAGGAAAGATGTGGACAAATTAGAGAGAGAGTCCAGAGGAGAGAGATAAAAATGACAAAAGATTTACAAAATGTGACCTATGAGAAAAGGTTAAAAAAAACCTGGGCATGTTTAGTCTTGAGAAAAGCTGATAACAGTCCTCAAATATGTTAAGGACTGTTATAAAGAGGACCGTGATAAATTGTTCTCCAGGTCCAGTGAAGGCAGGACAAGAAATAATTGGCTTAATTTTCAGCAAGGGAGATTTAGGTTAGATATTAGGGAAAACTTTCTAATCATAAGGGTAGTTAAACTCTGGAATAGGTTTCCAAGGGAGGTTGTTGAATCCCTCTCATTGGAGGGTGTTAAGAACAGGTTAGACAAACACCTGTCGGGGTGGTCAAGCTATAATTGGTCGTGCCTTAGCATGGATGGCAGGACTTGATGACTTCTTTTGGTCCCTTCCAGCCCTACATTTCTATGATTCTATCTGTTACTGCACTGCATATTTCCCATACTACAGAGTGACTGAGCATGCTCCAGCCCCGGGCTGCAGGGGATGAGCAAGACACTACCTAAAATTGCCTGTCTTGGGCATCTGTGATTCCTGACAGCACTGGGAGACTGTCTCTTCTGCGTGCTCAGTACTGCCACTTCTGACATTCATGCAGCAAGGAGGAGTACGACAGAGCTGGATTAGGCCAAGACTACACTGCAAACTTTGGTTGACGCAACTTACATTGTTGAATCAATCAGTTAGTATATTGCCTGTGTGTGTGCATACTTGACTGCTTGTTTTGGTATTGAATGTACTCAACAGGATTATTTGTGTCAATGTCCAGTGCAGTGCACCATGGGTAGGTATCCCAGTGTGTCCTAGCCACTGTCCACCACATTGAATTTCAGGAAATTTTCACAACGCATGGTGAGGCAGAAACAAGTTGCACAGAGGTGGCTGGGAGCAAGGGGTCAAGTTCATGTCCATTCAGCTTTCTGTATCTCATAATGCCATATATATATATATATATATCCATAATTTTTGTGCTTTTAAAAAAAATCCTGTAAACCTGAATGGCACTTTTCACTCTCCGCCATCTCTGACAGAAGCAGGTTTACACTGTTATCATGAATGTTGCAAACATAGGGCAAATGATCCTCCAGTATTTGCAGAGCCACAGTAAGAATCATTACAATGGAGGGCATGTTGATTTCTTTGACAGATTGTTGTGGGACATAGTGAAAACCAATTCAAGGTCGCTGATGGCATTCACAGAACCACTGCAAAAGATGGAGCACTAATTTTGGGGCTGAGAAATGAGCACTGACTAGTGGGATTGCATTGTAATGCAGGATTGGGATGATGAGCAGTGGCTGCAGAACATTTGGATGTGAATGGCCATATACCTGGATCTGTGTGACAAGCTGGCCCCGGCCCTCCAGTGTATGGACATCAGAATGAGAGCTGCACTGACAGCAAATGGTGATCATACTGTGGAAGCTTGCAATGCCGGATTGCTACTGGTCAGTGGGAAACCATTTTGGAATTGGAAAATCCACAGTGAAGGCTGTTGTCATGCAAGTGTGTAGGGCCATTAATCATCTCCTGCTATGCAGGACGGAAACTCTTAGCAATATGCAAGAGGCAGTGAATGGATTTGCAGCAATGGGGTTCCAGAACTGCTGTGGGCTGATGGCGCACACATCCCTATATTGGCACCAGCCCTCCTTACCACAGAAAGGACTGATTTTCTGTGGTTATGCAAAAATTGGTGGATCACCAGGGAGACTTCACTGACATCAATGTGACCTGGTCAGGGAAGGTGAATGACACTTGCATCTTTAAGAGCACAAGTCTGTTCAGAAAGCTGATTACCACTGGTGATTTGAAATGCCAATAGAGATCTTGTGGGACCCAGCCTACTCTTCAATCCTCTGGTTTATGAAGCCATATACCAGCTGTCTCAACAGCACCAAGGAACAATTCAACTACTGGCTCAGCAGGTGCAGAGCATAAGTGGAACATGCTTTTGGTCAACTGAAGGGCTCATGAAGCCATACACTGGGCAGAGGGGTGAGGAAGAAGGGATGGGACATGGGGAGTGGGGGTTGCCAGAGCCAGAGAGTGATGAGAAGTAGAGGGAAGGACGAACAGTAGCTGGAAAGGGGTGAAGAAGTGGGAGCCAGGAGCCAGTGGGAGCGGCATAGTAAAAGAGTAGGTGGATGGGAGACAGATGAAGTTGGGGCTGGGGGCTTAAAAAGGAGCAGAGGGAGGAGCAGGGGAAGAGTGTTGGTATTTAGGCGTGGAGGAGGGAGAAGGGCAGGAGCTGGGTGGTGGTGGATAAGAATAGAAAGGGAAGGGGCAAGCACCAAGGGCTGGGGGTTAGAGAGGATAGGAGCAGAGGGGAAACGAGAGGTTTGTGGGGGTTAGGGGTAGAATGGCCTAAAACCATTAGAGAACACTTCCTTCCAGAACCTAGAACTAAATCCAGGAGTTCTGAGTCTCTACATTCCTCTGCTGTCAGAAAATAGTTGCGGAACTGTGACATACATCCCCAATCTCCCCTCTCTGACACACACTCACTACATCCTCACAACAGACACGCCCAGTCTTCCCTCTCCCTCACACACACATCCACTACATCCCCATAACAGACACCCCCCAATCTCTCCTTCTGATTACTGAGCCGCCATCTCTTCTTCTGGAGCCGACCCAGAAGCTGAAGGTGGAGGAGGCAGCACAAGGAGATGACACCACTTGATAATGGCCTGTCAGTCTGATTGAATCGAACCCCCTCTCAGCAGCAAAGCATTATCTTCTTCTCTGCCCTGTTACCTCCTTCTCTTCAGTAAGGACCCCTTGCCAAGTCTATTGAACTTTCTCTGGGAGACTTGCAACAAGTACTAGTGCCCTTAAGGCGACCAATTCCATAGCTGGCAAAAAAGCCTTAATCACCAGCATCCTCCCTGCTCACTAATCCCGCTTCTTTCCTTCCTCAGCCATTCACCCACCACAGTTCTTCCCCAAACAATTTCACATCCCACTATGTCCCATAAATAGACAACTGCCGGACATCTTAGTATAGCTCCTAAACAGACCTCCCTCCAGATCCTCCTCTCTCAAACATACCCCCACTACATCCCTATAACAGACACGCCCAATCTCCCCTCTCCCTCAGACAGACACCAACTATATCCCTATAACAGACACGTCCAGTCTCCCCTCTCTGACACACACCCACTACATCACCATAACAGAAACCCCAATCTCCCCTCCCCAAAGCCACCAACCCACCCACCTCCCTCACCCGGACTCCCATCCCAAACAAATAATCTCCCATGCCATTATATCTCCAGTTCAGCCCATGTGCCACAACCTCCAAACACATCCTCATCCATTCACAGCCCCCATTNCACCCCCCCCCCACCCCCCCCCCCCCCCACACACACTACCCACCTGGCATAAGCAGACACACCCAGCCACCATCGCTTACCCCCAACCATGAGCAACTGATGTTTGGTTTCTGTGGGTAAAGAAAATGTTATGCATGATAAAAAAGCACACAGAGATTTGTCGTATTTTTCTGTTGCTTGCAAAAACCCCAAAAAGCAACATTCAAAAGGTACATTCTATATTTTTAGATGGTTTCTGGGTAGTCTTGATTTTGGATGATTATTTATTTATTTATAAACTTTGCTGTTAACAGTGTATTCTCTTAAGCAGTTCGTTGGATTGAGATGAAAGATGTACAGACCACCAATGGAGGTTCAAAAATAAGTGTGAACAAAGGATGTGTGTATGTTAGAGGGAGGCAAGAGGGGGGAAATTTTGAAAGTGGTTCTGGGGGACAGGAGTAATATTGCATATCATTTGATTTGTCTCATTGAGTGGGGTCAATCCCACCCATTTTTGGCTTCTGTGGATCTATGTAGCTTTGTTTATGTAGGGGATATAAAAGTAGACATGTTGCATATCATTTGATTTGTCTCATCATCAGATTTTGAATGAAAAATAATGTGAACTCTTTTTCAGCTCAGAAACTTCGGCGGCAACATCATCCCCTTTCTGTTCAGCAATACCAGAAACATGACCTGCAACATCATTGCGACCTTGGCATCTGTCGCTTTGTGTGCTGCCTCACTGTCTCCACCATTTTGCAGCCCTGCCTCTTGTGTGCGTTCTGATTAATCATCAGAAGAAAGAAATTTGAAATTGGGTTTACATTTAGCTACATGTGAACCTTTATTACTTCTGAAAGCAGAATTTCCTTCTTGCTGGAGTGAAAAGCAGGCCAGCTACTTTTAAAAGGCTAATCCAGGGCTGGTTTTATTTATTTATTTATTTTTTGCTGGAGGAAATCTTGATTGCTAGATTTGCCAAGAAGTGGACATGTGAGCAAGAATGAGACAGAGTTTCTCAGATTTCAAAGGAGTGGAGCACATACAGAATTTGACAAAACTACACAAAAAGTGACAGCACTCATCACAGAGAAAAATGCCATACGTGGTTCAGCTTCTCAGTTTGTAGCTGACGCAAAGAAAGCATTGTGGAAAATGCTGTGCCACTGTGCAACCCTTCTTCCGCTGTTGATGAGCAGCAAAGCAGGTTTAGATACGGGTGGTACTTTGCATTCTGACTGGTCAGCCCATGAAACTGCAGACCTGATCAGGGATAACTGTGAAGGGAGTCAAAGCTTGTGTAGCAAAGCACAGCTTCTGCAATGAATATTTCATTAAAATATTTCTCTGTGCATGCAGTGACACTGCTAGGATAAAAAGTGGGATGCTGACTTCTTTAACCAAAGACTACCCTGATGCTATCAAATGACACTGTCTATATCACAGAATTGAACTTAACATTGGAGATACCATCGAGGAAGTTGGAGGAATATATCACTCAAAATTTACATGGACAAGAGGAATTATTTAAGGGATTGAATGTATCACAAGGCACACTCAGTTTACAGCCAATTTGCCCCCAAACCAACGGGAACTTGATGCTTGTGTCTCCAAACTCAGTGTATAACTTAAGATTGAAAAAATTCTAATGGTACATTGGGTGGCTTCTAGTTTTAGAGCAGTATCAGCTGTGCAGAAAAATTATGCAGCTCTTCATGTGAATTTCACAGTTGCATCTGAAGATCAGTCACACAGTGCTGAGACCCAAGAGACTTTCTGGTGGCTTGCTAAATCATTGGGCTCTGAAGATTTTATTTTTTTTTAAATTTGAGACATTTGATACATACGCTAGAGGAGGTAATTAAAGTGTCAGAATACAGACAAAGAGATGACGTCAACTTAGCTCAAGTGAATCTGATGTTCAAAAGGTCTGTAGAGGCAATCAAAAACAAGAAGCTCCTCTACATATATTGGATACAGATCAAGCTGTTGTTGAACAGGTTTTAAAGTCAGTTCCACTGTTGAAATGTGCAACAAACAATCAGCAATTTAAGCTATGGAAAAATTGTTGCTGGTTGTCTACAACATTGTATCTTGGTTATTTATCACAGCTTCCTTGAATCGCTCTATCCTTCCTGGTGGGCATAACCAACAGAATGTCTCTGATTTCAAAAAGTTGATAGATCAGATACATGTCTTAGATCCGGGTAAGTGGCAACTAGATACAAAGAGTCCTTGGTACAAGGGAGAGAGGAAGCTGAAGAAATTATGTGAAGTTACATCTGACTTTTGAACTTATTAAGGGAATCTTTTGTGACTATTGACAGTGAAGGCAAAGAGGCTCCTGAGGATCTCAAACCTCTTGTCTTTGCTATTGAAATAATTCCTGTGATGTCAAGACACATAAAGAGGGTTCAGCATAATGAACAATATCTAAACCCCTGTGTGCCACAGTTTCAAAGTACCTCAGCTTTCACTGTTGATGTCCATTAGCTTGCTTGGACCTCCTGTGCATTCTTTAAACCCAGTTCCATAAATGGAAAAGTGGCTTGCAAAGCACTGATCAGCAGATGATACAAAATCACGGAAGTGGATACCTGAAGAGGCAGCACACCTGTCACAGACTAGGTGATGGGTGATCTGATCTAATGGTTAAAGTCAGAGGCCAGCTCCATGGTTAGAGATGGAGCTCAGCCTAATGCGTAGAGCCAGAGTCTGGCTTAGTGGTTGGAACAAGGAACAGGAATCAGGAGTCACAGCCCAGGGTCAGAACTGGCATCAGGAGCCACGGAACGAATCAGGGTTCAGAGCCAGAGTCAGGCACTGGACAAGGGCACAGGGCTGGAGCACACTGGAACTGGACTGGAACAAAGCAGAAGCAAGGCTGGGAACAAGGCACGTACAGGAGTGATCCCAGCTGTGGGCATATACATTGAACAACCAGCAACTTGCCGCTGCTGTTCAGCAGACATGTAGGCTCCTTTCAGCCAGTCAGGTGATTCTGCTGCAGCCCAGGTGGCATGAGTTAACTGGCATGAGGGCTGAGCTGGCTAGCCACAGGCTCACCTGAGGGAACTCAGGCCCATAGTTTTTGACAACAAGCAACAAACCTATATAAGCAGATCTGATATATTGATTCAATGGAGAATGAAATGTATATAGTATCTTTCAGGTTTGCAGTAAAAAAAATATTGTTATTCTCAAAATCATGAGTTCCGGCACTGCTTTTTTAGGACTTAAGCACTGGTGACATCACAATCATTTCCAGCTTATCGAACAAAAAGTTGAGGTAGCGATCCTCTAACTTCTTGCATGTGGATGGACTGCTGTACCTACATGGAGTTCCGCTGAACTCAGTAGGGCTCTGCAGGACTGCAGCAGTTTGCCTATGTGCCAGAATTTGTAAACATGGAGCCCAAGTGAGCCATAAGTAGAAGAAAAAATATTTCTGAATAGGAGCACTGGAAACTGCTGCTGGAACAAATTTAATAGAAACCCCACCAAATCCTTTATCAGAAGCCCAATGCTTCTCAGATGACAACATTGTCCATTATCTTTCATCATCATTTTTAAGGACACTTACACGCATCTCAGTTAGTTGCACAATCAAAAATCTGCTTAAACAACCTTGCTGCTCAGTGGCTGGTGCATAACATGAGACCTGGAGTCAATTTTCAGGTCCAGTCTCACTCCCTGAGGCTGATGGGAGCTGGAAGTAAGGCTGTGACAAGGCAGCTAGTGGTATAGACCCTGCTGAGGAGGGAATACATTATATTATGCTGATCCATCAAACAAGCAGGAGGAGGAATTGGGATGATGGGCTCAAAACTGTCCCATGCAGTTCTTCAGGCTCTTGGAAGGACTCATTGGAGAGTCATAGATTCTAAGGCCAGAAGGGACCACTGTGAGCATGCGTCCAACCTCCTGCATAACACAGGCCATAGAACTCCCTCAAAATATTTCCTGTTTGAATTAGAACATGTGTTTTAGAAAAACATATAGACTCTACATTTAAAATTGCCAGTGATGGAGAATCCACCACAATCGTTGGTAAATTGTTCCAATGGTTAATTATTCTCAGTTAAAAATTTTTCACCTTTGTTCCAGTCTGAATTTGTCTGGTTTCACCTTCCAACCACTGGACCTTGTCATACCTTTCTCTGCCAGATTGGAGAGCCCATTATCAAATATTTGTTTCCCTTGTAGGTACTTACAAACTGTGATCAAGTCACTCCTTAACATTCTTTTTGTAGAGATAAATAGATTGAGCTCCTTGAGCCTATTGCTATAAGGCAGGTTTTGCAGTCCTTTAATGGAGTAAGATTAGAGTTTTACTGGGACAGTTTTGAAACCTAGGAACCTTTATTATTTTATTTATTTATTTATTTATAGCTTCTCCCTCATTGTACCAGGCACTCTCCAAAAATAAAGGTATGCATGACCCCTGCTGTAAAGAGTTTACAAACCAAAGCCTCAATCCTGGAAGCATGTATGCTTAACTTTGCTCATGTGAACAGTCCACTCACATGAGTAAAGTTAAGCATCTATAGAAGTGTTTGCAGGATCAAAAGATGGACAAAAGAGTAAGAAAAGGGGGCATAGTATATACATTAAAGTGGTCAAGGTGTTAATTGGTCAGATTAGGAAGTATAATTTATTGATATTGAATTTTTGCATGGGTGAGAGAGAATCTCCACATGTCAATAACAAGCCATAATCTACCAATTAGTTTCTTGTGTTTATAATTTACATTTATAAAATGACCAAGAGCCCCTGTCTGACATCCTAGGTGCCTCTGACAATTACTGAAAAAAGACAGCGAATCAATTAAAAGCGATCCATAATGTTTGATAATATTCAGTAACCCTGCAGCACAAAAATAATGCAAATAATACATTCACCACTTTCCCTTTACATCACCTCTGGCTGAGGTTTGCCAGTTCAGCAGCCCTCTTAAAGATATGTCTTGTAGCATGCCCTGAAGGTCATCAGATTTGGGCTATTTCAGACCAGGGAGAGGGTATACATTGTCTGCAAATGCCCTGCCTTTAGGCTTCCCTCTTTTATATCCAGAGGGGCCCTGCTTGAGTGGTTCCTGACATGTGTCATGTTAAAATTGGATCTGCAAGAGGGATGTCAATGAGAAGAGGACAATGGCCTTGAGTCTAACTCTCAAAGGGCATTCCCTGCCTGTTGGCACTTAGGGTCTCATACAACTGCTTGACAGCTAATGCAAGTAATTAAATTAGAGTTTATCACTATGTGATTCTGTGTACATATGGGGTGAAAGTCTCTTCTTCCCCCCTGATATTCCAGACTCCTCCCATGGCTCTTCCCCTCCAGCCTTTTCTCCCATGGCCTCCTAGTCTACTGACATCCCCTGCAGAGACATTCCGCTACCCTAAAATCCTATATTAATGAAGAAATAAAGAGTCGAGATACTGTGGTGCATAAACATCTCTTTGCCTTATTAAAATGAAGTTGCAGTGGAGTCTAGAGCCATCTAAATCACAATGCATCAGAAGGTGCAACTCCAAGATTTAGGACACTGGGTCATTGCAGCCTAGTGAACGCCTAACTCAGAAGAGAAGCTGTCAAGTGCTTCATGGCACTGAGATCCTACCACAAAATTAGTTGGAGCATGAACTTCAGTATGGTTAAGCTGGGTGACTGGGCATTGGAAAAGAGGCCCCTAACTTCATACATCAGCTTAATAGGGTTTCAGAAACTGGGACTTTTCTGGTAAGTACCCCAACATAGGGTGCGAGGAGAAAAGGTCCTATGCCACAGATAAAATAGTTCTACTCAGATAAAACACCATTTTTTGTGTCTTTTAGAACTTAAGTATTACTTCTTTGGAACATCCTTTAAAATGAATGGAACTTCTAACCGTGTCAGATAAGCATGTTAGGTGGATATTTCTGCAGTGAAGCGGACATTTAAATTGACATTATGAAGCTTCAGAGCCACTTGCTATTGAGATACATAGGACAGTACATACTTTTTACTGCTTCTTTTTACATTGCAGGGTTATCTTTACAACCAGAAGAGGTAGACTGTGGCCAAAATTTTCAAAGTTGAATACCTGACATTACACAACTAAATTCAAGTTTAGAGACCTAAGATAGTGGTTTGATTTTCACGGGTGCTACTGAGAACTTGAAGTGTTCAGTAGGCCACATTTATTTAGACATGAGATATGGATTTAATTGTCTAAGATGAAACAGCCAAATTTGAAAATGTTGGCCTTAGGACCTTGCAGACCTTCCTCACATAAATAGTCCCATTAACTTCAGTGCAAACATGCATGTAAGTGAGTGTTCCAGGATTATGCCCTTGATTTATTTTTTTTTAAATAAAAACTTAAATTCTGCAGAAAATATTGAGATACCAAAATGCACAGGGAGACCTTAATCCATGGACATTCTGCATGCATGGATCACCAGTGTTCCTTAAGGAATGCAATTTCCTTTTTAACATAATGTTGGGAAGATGGGACAAAACAAACTTGCTTTTTAACTCCCTTTTGCCACAGAGAGTAATGAACAAAATATTTTTTTTTTCTGGAAATGTACGAAAGGGAGCTAACTTAAATTAACAAGCTCTTTTACATAAATTACCATCCATTATGATGCTGAGGTCAGAAATCACACATGCAAGCTGAAGTCTGCATGGGTTACACGAGGGGAGGGTAAATCCCATTTGCTTCATGATAGATACTGTGTGGGAGATAATGGACTTCACCTTTTGTTCAGGATGTTGAACTGAGTTTTAGAATCAGTTAAAATCTGGCATTAGTAGTAAACATATTTAAATATACTCATATTGAAAATATGAGTATATTAATAAATAAAATGTAATTAGAGTGTATAAGTGATGTTATTTCAAAATCCAGTAGGTGATCTGTTAATGATGATATTATATTGTAATAATAACCATGTTAGTATATGAAATTCACTTACCAGTTTAAGCTATATTTATTATTCCAAGGCTATAGTACATATTACTGTAAAGTGTAGCAATAGGCTTATACTGTAGCATATAGGGTTCTGATCTACCCTCAATGGCTCTGATTGTGCAAGGTGATCTTTGTGGGTGGAGACCCACTGAGGTTAATAAGGTTTCACATGGGCACAAGGGTTCATCCACATGAATCTGATTGCTGGTGTAGTGCTATTGTTGCAACTCAGATTCCTGCACTAGGACGGAAGAATCCCATGCACTGCTACAGGCTGGGGACTGACTGGCTAAGCGGCAGTTCTGCATAAAAGGACCTGGGGATTACAGTGGACGAGAAGCTGGATGTGAGTCAACAGTGTGTCCTTGTTGCCAAGAAGGCTAATGGCATATTAGGCTGCATTAGCAGGAACATTGCCAGCAGATTGAGGGAAATGATTATTCCCCTGTATTCAGCACTGATGAGGCCACATCTGGAGTATTTCATCCAGTTTTGGGCCCACCACTACAGAAATGATGTGGACAAATTGGAGAGAGTGCAGTGAAGGGCAATAAAAATGATTAGGGGGCTGGGGCACATGACTTTGAGGAGAGGCTGAGGGAACTGGGCTTATTTAGTCCACAGAAGAGAAGAGTGTGTGTGTGTGTGTGGGGGGGGGGTTTGATAGCAGCCTTCAACTACCTGAAAGGGGGTTCCAAAGAGGATGGAGCTCGTCTGTTCTCAGTGGTGGCAGATGACAGAACAAGAAGCAATGGTCTCAAGTTGCAGTGGGGGGGGTCTAGGTTGGATATTAGGAAAAACTATTTCACTAGGAGGGTGATGAAGCACTGGAATGGGTTACCTCGGAAGGTGGTGGAATCTCCATTCTTAGAGATTTTTAAGTCCCGTCTTGACAAAGCCCTGGCGGGGATGATTTAGTTGGGGTTGGTCCTGCTTTGAGCAGGGGGTTGGACTAGATGATCTCCTGAGGTCTCTTCTATGATTCTATGAATTCCCACTCATATTAATGTGCCAGCCAGAATCTAGTAGAAATCAAGGAATGGGGTTGGATAGTCAGCTATTGTTTCCACATGTGGGAGTATACTTTTGTATTGTATAAAATCAGTTGGTTGAGAAAGGGAGAAAAATTGCAGAAACATAAAATGTGTGCTACACATGGGGTTCATACATCCCATGCGGCCCCCTTCCTGTGGTGGAACCATGTTGGTTGCACAGAGTCTCTCCTCAGTGTGGACAGTATGATTCACTGCATGCATGAAATAAACAGTCAGTTGTGGAGGGATGTGGACTTCAACCATGTATGCTGTGGCTTGGACTGTTATTTATTTTTTTTAAAAGGGGGCAATGATGGTGGGACTATCATATGGAGAGGAAGAGCAAATGATGAGAACTCATGATTTGGAGAGTTCGGGAGGAGAGAGAATTTAACTCCCCCTCCCATGCTTCTTGCACGTCTGAAAATATAGATGATAGGCTCAGACATAAGAGCCTTTCACTTGATTCTAAAAGGATTTCAAAATGGAAATTGAACGGTTTTAGCCATTTAGTGATACGAAACTTGGGAACATAACTAAGTATCTGCACCTATTGCATTAAAGCAACTTTATTTTCATTTTGATTCCTTTAGATCTGACTAATTATTTTTGTATATAACCAAAACTGATAGTTATTGGGGATGGTGATATGGGATTGGGAATAATAAGGTGAGGTATACCAAAGAGGATCGCTATTTAAGAAATAGTCCAGAATGTGGAAAAAAATCCACACTGATTTATAATATAATATTCTCAAGCTAAGCAGAACTAGATGGTCAATAATTGGATGGGATACTGCAAGTAATAATCCTTAAAATGTTTTTTTTTTTCTTGGAATCTATACTTAATATTTAATATGCTCACATTAAATCCAAAATTTGTAGTTTTGGCCCATCTTTAGTATAAAGTAAATTAATTGTTAGCTCACAAAGTCCTTGCAATACTCTCAATTCCAAAAAACAAACAAACAAAACCTACCAGGAATTATAAAAGTTTTGAGTTAAATCTAAGTAGTTTTAAATATTACACTTCTAAAAACAGCAATGTGTTAAATTCTGCGCATCACAGAATTTAACCAGTTAATGCGAAGACTGAAAATGTGGGTAAAACATCATTTTAATCGAGAAAATATATAATAACTTATAAGTTTATTCCAATATAGGAAGACCTAACAAAATGGAAGACTAGTTTACTTTTAGGGGAGGAGCTTATAACCTTGCAAAAGGACAGGGAATATGAGTTATTTTAAAGAACAGCATGGAACTCTAAAAATACATTTGCACCCTGATCATTGGGATTGATGCAGACATACTCCGTGCAAGACTGTCCTTTGTGATTCCTCAGGTCTGGTTCCCTGTGTAAATTAAAGCAACCTAAAGGCTGCTGCAATTTGCAGCAGCTGGCAAAGGTTCCAAAAGGTTGATATGGCAGCTGCAAACCTGTAGCCCATCAGCAAGCCTGGCCACATCACGATTTCCCCACCCATGCCCCCTAAACTGACAATTAAGAATGAGCTAGCATAGAAGCTGCTTAGAGTGGTTCCATGCCACTTGAGCTTTTCCCTGTAGGGGCTGTCTACATTATCTTTAGGGCTGCTTTGTACCTTAGAGCAGTAAGAAGAAGCCTATCACACCAAAAAGTGAGGCCTGTTTTACAAAAAGTGGTACTGTTCAGTCATGTACCTTTTCAAAACTAAATACAATTTTATTGCTTGTGAAATGTATCCGATTGACCACATTAGAAGGTGAAGTGCTCTGTTTATCCGTAGGCAAGATAAGCGCAAGTATTGGCCTCCACAAGCTTCTGCACCAATATCTGTTAGACTTGACTTACATACCTACCATGTAAGATGAAAGAGTAGTTCAGTCTATGCAGTAGCGGCGCCAGAAGGTCCCGCCCCCGAAATCCCGCCCCCAACAGCGGCGGCGGAAGGTCCCGCCCCCAAATTTTTACGGGCGGCGGGGGCGCAGGCGCCCCCAAAATAGCAGTGCCCTAGGCAACCGCCTAGGTCGCCTAATGGAAGCGCCGGCCCTGAGTCTATGTAAATTTAGTCTTTGGAGTCTCTACTAAGACAGCCAGACCAAATTTCAATTATATTGGTGGATTTTGTGATGTGCTCACCACTAGCAAATTGTCTGAAATCACCAACACATTTTAACTTAACGGTTTCTCTCCAGGCGGTGTCAGGAATAAATCAGCTCCTGTCTGATAAATGATTGGCACAAAGTGCTTTTACTTAAAACTACTTTTTTATTGGGTCTCAAGTACACATACACCCATATATGATGTCTCAGTAGGTTCAGAGCATCCAAAACATTTATATTTACCCAAAATTTGAGATGGTTTTGAGGAATCAACAACCAGCCTTCAGGGGGCCCTCCTTCCATCCAGCTGCTGGGGTTTTTAGGTACCAGATCCTTGCCCAAAGAAAAGCTTCCTCGGACTGTTCCAAAGCACACGTTCGAACTAAACTCATTGTAGATTTTCTCTGAACAAAGTGTATAACTCACAATAGCCCCTAATACACTAACAATTTCCCTAGTAACAGCCAATACCAATTCATTATTCTCTTCATCAGCAAAGGAACTTCAGCAAAAAGAGAAAAAAAAAGAAACTTACAAACACAGACAACAACCAGAATCAAGGTCAGTTTTCCACATTTCCCTGCCCCTCTCATGAATCTGTTCTTTCACTTTATCTATCCCTGTCAGTAAAACTGCAGCTTGCAGCTGTTTTTATCTGCCTAAGAAAGGCCACATTATTCCTATGTAGCGTCCTCACTTCCAGCTTAATTGGTGGTAAGTGTAATAGATGGCTGTGGATTATATCAAATCCATTTCTCTCACAACAATATGGTACTGAGCATGGGTCATCACCATATTAGAATTTGAGTAAATAACCTATGGGTGAAAGACTCATTGTCCCATCTCTGAGCCATCTAATCACCTTTCAGTACACTTTATAGGGATGTATCTTTCAACTAAATGAATACAGAAATAAATATAGGATTCTTCCCTGAAGCAAGGTGGGTGAATTGACTGCACGGTGTTTACCACCAAGTTTACAGAGCATCACCAAAGCACTAAACAGGGTGACATCAGCAAATACAGCTGTTTGGCAGCATGATTTCTTGAGCATTTTTTTCCAAATGGCAAGAAGCAATTATATTTCTTTGAACAATGTGGGGTCAATGTACAAGTTTTAACAAAGATTGGATGCTTCTGCCTTACTCATCAACAATACATGTAGCTTTCCCCACAACATATAAAGTAAGAAATGGAATATGATTTTGTTGGGAAGTTTCCCCTAAATGTATGTTTAATGATGTTAATGTTAGTGTTTATGTTTGAATTAATGTGTTTGCTGTAATGATTAGTATAAAATGACTTAATTATGGAACAGAAATCAATGGAGTCCATGATTCAAGATGGTATTGTGCCATAATGACAACTCGCACTCCATGTTGTTGCTCCTTCTTGTCAGAACTTTCGCACCTTTTCAAGTTAGTGGTGGGAAAAGAGCAACATACTCTTAGGGGGCAGTTAGAACCAGCTCAGAGCCCTAGGTTCGCACCACTGAACCTATAAAAAGGGCTGCATGCCTGAGCATTCTTGCTGTCCATCAGAGCGGCAGCCAGGTATCATGTTAATTTGCACGGATGTCGATGATCTCAGTGACTCCAGACCCACACCATCGGCCCGGAAGTCATCACCTCCCATCACTCATGAACTATAACACCTACCTATATCCGGATTCCAGCAACGTCTTTATCTTCAATCCTGGTTCCAGTAGATCTTCGCTGACGGTCCTGTGCTCCTCCCTCCTGTAGCCCAGGTCAGGCTGCAAAGCTTGGTTTGAGGTCCAGGATTTGGATCCCAAACTCTCAAGCTATGATGAGATACACCACCATCAGCTGTTTTGTCTTACCTGAAGTTGTCTCCTCTGACTCAGTACAGTATTGAGGTAGGTTGTGTTTTCCTTTTGTTTAGTTTAACTATAGCCTAGGTTAAGAACTGTACAGGTCTTCAGGCTTCATGTCCAATTGCAGGCAGCCACACTTGCATTTGTATTGGGTTGTTTAGTCTAGTTATCATTCTGCTATCCCTGCTATTGTCAATTTCCTTCATAAATCTTTGTTAACTGTTTTTAAAGCATACACATATCTGTCTCTTTTCTATCATACACAAGAGGGAGGTGGGTGGACTGACAAACTGCTTCCACAGGTGATCAGATGCTGAATGCCAGCCCAAGTTCCTGACCCTGTTAGCTAAGTTGAACATTAACAATTTGTCCTAGAATAATGGAACTACCTAAATCTGCTAATGCTGATTCTAATGTTCCTGCTTCTAATGCCATTAAAGCTGTAGCTGATGGCACTGTAACCTCTTAGGCAAAGGGATTCATTCTTCTTCATATGTCAGGTTGGGGGAAAAAATCAATTTTCTTGCAAGATGACAGAACTAGTGATGCAGAAGAAAATCATTAAATATGAGCAGTTGATCTATGAAACTAGAAATATAAAGATGCATCAAAACATTGGGATATGTATATTGCACATTACCCCACAAACTGTAACAGATATAGGAAACAAAGCATAAGCATAGAGTGGGATTGTACTTTCAGTGCCTGTCAAAACGAAAGATATGGCAAAAAAAGATGTGTGAGCTTAAATGTGATGGAGACTAGTACTATGCCTACTATATTGGAGAAAAAAATATTCAATAAAAGTTTAATTTAATGGTATCTTCATAATGGCATTTGTAACTAGTGATAAATTGCTTTATCTGTTTAATTATTATTGGTTATATAATTTCCTTTGTTTTCTGCTCCCATATTAGCTTGTAATCTTTTCTCCTAATTATATACTACAAGAAATGTTATTGGTGCCTCAGTGGGTAGTCCTCTTTCCTCCAGTATGTATTGAATTAATCGTCCCCTGTCATAGAGGTTACCAAGCTATTGGAAGTGTCAGTTTTTGGATTGTTGTGTAGAAAGAAGACATTATTATTACTGGACTTTAATTATAACTTAGACTTTAACACCATTAAATTCTAGTTTCGTACTTACATGTAAATCACAGGGGGGGAAAAGCACAGAACAAGTTTCTATGTAACTTACATGATATTAAACTCAAGTTTACATATGGCCCGAGGGTTAAAAATAAGGCCCACAATTGTAGTAAGGAATTATTTCTTAGCCTCCTGCACATCTCTAGTATTCTGCACTACTGGACTGAGTTAAATATTTAGGGTTTTTTTTCCCCCTCTGGACATTGTTAGATACATTGTTCTTGAATAGTGAATTAAATGGAGAGTTTTGAGTATTTTCAGTCAATAGCAATACAATTTTAAAAATTTGATAATTGGCTCCCATAATTGATTCATATTTGAAGCTGGAGTTCTTTATACATTAGACAAAAATCATACCTTTTTTTTTAAAAGCAATACTGCAGCTTTCAGACATTTGAGTCTTGTGACTACTCCTTTACATTTCCAGTTAACTAGCTTCCTTATCATAGTGAGCATTGTACAGGAAAAAGCCTTAAATGTAACAACTTTGACACAACCAATATGTTTATACATTTTTAATGTGGCTGATTGTATTTAAGGAAAAAAACTGGGAGTGACCTATGATGATAAAAGTGAAACTGAAATGCCCACAAGTAGCATGGAAACTTTTTAAAAACACAATAATAGAGGCTCAAACTAAATATTGTGACAAGATGGCCGATGTTAGTATGGTGGATCCTGCGCTTTTCTTGGTTGTGGCTAAGATGCCACCCTTTGCCCCTGCTCTTGGGGCACCAAGGGCCCCATTATTGGCCCAGGAAGGTGGTAAAGGAGGGAAGGGGGAGGGGTCTGGGTTTGTTCCTCACTCTGAGCCCCAGCCCCTCTCAACCCCTGCAGGTTCTTACCCTCTTCCCCCTTGGGTGGGGTACTTTCGGTCTTTAGATGCTGGGGAAGGGTCTCCCTTATTTCAGTTCTCTGAACTTTCAAGTCTCACAGCACACTTCCACGCTCCAGTCCTCTCTCCCCCCTGACTGCCTGAAGCAGGGGGTTTTATTAGATTCCTGACAGGGCCTTAATTGACTGCAGGTGCTCCAATTAACCTGTGGCCACTCTCCCTAGTCTCCAGGGAACCATGCCTTAATTAGCCTTGGGCTTATATATTTCCCCTGTAGCACTCTACCACTGCCCCCTGGCCCTTCTGTATCACAGTATATATCCCAAATAATAATAAAAAAAAAAATTCAGAGGACCAAACAAATTTCATCATTGCTAAACAGCAGAGTAAAAGAGGTAGTTAGAGGCAAAAAGGCATCCTTTAAAAATTGGAAGTCAAATTCTTCTGGGGAAAATAGAAAGGAGCATAAACTCTGGCACGTCAAGTATAAAAGTATAACTAGGAAAGTAAAAAAAAAGAAGAAGAAGAATTAGAAGAGCAACTACCAAAAGACACAAAAACTAACAGAAAAAAATTGTTAAGTACATCAGAAGCAGGAAGCCTACCAAACAGTCAGTGGGGCCACTATCCAGTGCTAAATCAAAGTGCTAAAAGAGCACTAAAGGAAAATAAGGCCATTGAAGAGAAGCTGAATGAATTCTTTGGATTGGTCTTCATGACAGAGGATGTGAGGGAGATTCCCACACCTAAGCCATTCTGTTTAGGTGACAAATCTGAGGAACTGTCCCAGATTGAAGTGTCAGTAGAAGAGGTTTGGGAATAAAGTGATAAATTAAACAGTAGTAAGTCACCAGTACCAGATGGTATTCACCTAAGAGTTCTGAGGAACACAAAGATAAAACTGCAGAACTACTAAATGTGCTATGTAATCTGTCATTTAAATCAGGTTTTGTACCAGATGACTGGAGGATAGCTAATGTGACACCATTTTTAAAAAAAAGGCTCCAGAGGCAATCCTGGCAATTACAGGCCAGTAAACCTAACTTTAGTACCAGGCAAACTGGTTGAAAGAACAGAATTATCAACCACATAGATGTACATGATTTACTGTGGAATAGTCAACGTGGCTTTTGTAAAGGGAAATCATGCCTCGCCAATCTATTAACATTAATGAGGGTGTCAACAAGCATGTGGACAAGGGTGATCCAATGGATATAGTGTACTTGGACTTTCAGAAAGCCTTTCACAAGGTCCCTCGGCAAAGGCTCTTAAGCAAAGTAAGTAGTTATGGGATAAGAGGAAAGGTCCTCTCATGGATCAGTAAGTGGTTAAAAGACAGGAAACAAAAGGTAGGAATAAGTAGTCAGTTTTCAGAATGGGGAGAAGTAAATAGTAATGTCCCCCAGGAATCTGTAGTAGGGCCAGTGCTGTTCAACATATTCATAAATAGTCTGAAAAAAGGGGTAAACAATGAGGTGGCAAAATTTGCAGATGATACTAAATTACTCAAAATAGTTAAGTTCAAAGTAGATGGTGAAGAGTTACAAAGAGATCTCACCAAACTGGATGGCTGGGCAACAAAATGGCAGATTTAATTCAATGTTGATTAATGCAAAGTAGTGCACACTGGAAACCATAATCCAAACTCTATATACAAAATGTTGAGGTATAAATTAGCTGCTACCACTCAAGAAAGAGATCTTGGTGTTATTGTGGATAGTTCTCTGAAAACATCTGCCCAGTGTGTATCAGCAGTCAAAGAAGCTAACAGAATGTAAGGAACCATTAGGAAAAAGATAGATAATAAGACAGAAAATATCATAATGCAACTATATAAATTCCTGGTACACCCACATCTTGAATACTGCCTTCAGTTTTGGTCACACCATCTTAAAAAAAAAAAAAAAAGAAGAATTGGAAAAGGTACAAAGAAGGTCAACACAAATGATTGTATGGAACAGCTTCCATATAAGGAGAGATTAAAAAGACTAGGACTTTTTTAGCTTGGAAAAGACACAACAAAAAGGGGATATGATAGGGGTCTGTAAAATCATGACTGGTGTGGAGAAAGTGAATAAGGAAGTGTTATCTCCTCCTTCACTTAACATAAGAACAAGGAGTCACTCAATGAAATTAATAGGCAACAGGTTTAAAACAAACAAAAGGAAGTACTTCTTCACACAATGCACAGTCAACCTGTGGAACTCATTGCCAGGCGATGTTGTGAATGCCAAAATTATAACGGGATTGAGAAAAGAACTAGATAAATTCACAGAGGATAGGTCCATCAGGCTATTAGCCAAGATGGTCAGGGATGCAAGCCCTTGCTCTGAGTATCTCTAGTCTCTCATTGCTAGAAGCTGGGCGTTGATAGCAGGGGATAGATTACTCAATGATTGCCGGTTCTGTTCATTCCCTCTGAAGCACCTGGGATTGACCACTGTCAGAAGACAGGATACTGGGCTAGGTGGACTATTGGTCTGACCTAGTATGGCCATTCTTATGTTCTTATGAGTTTTAATTTCAATCATTTATTCAAGGGAAGTGCTTGGGATAAACAACACAAGGGCCATATTCTCTAATGTAAAGTAACATAGCTCTGTTGAAGCCAATGGAACCACAATGATTTACATCAGTTGAAGAGCTGTCCCAAGAGCTTTAAAATTTTCTTATTGAAATGTAACGTGGAGGTTATGTATAATGCGCTGTACATATTCCATCCCTAATTAGACAGAAATCAAAGTCTGCACTGGGGAAAGGGCCTGTGTTTCCCCAAATAAGCCTGTTCAGAAGGCAGAGTCTTCCAGCTGGGGATGCTGACAAGGGCTCATAAAAAGTGGGCAGGCCTAAACATGCTGGAGCTGAGCGGAGTAGCAAATTCTCCATGATCATATTTGCTCAACCACTTAGCAATCATGCTAATACACTCTCAGAAAGCTGCAAGTTTGAGAGGGGTCATGATGATAATCAAGCTTCAATCTCACAAAGAAATATGTTACTGTTGAGAGTCCATCATAGGATTAATAAGGTCCAGCCTGTGCCGGTTGCCCAATAATAATGGGGAAAATAATATTTTTTGTAACAGATGACAGGTGGCTGTAACTAATATTAAGACTGGTCCCCTTCACCAGTACGTCAAAATGAGTCTCCTAAATAAAAGGATACAAGAAGGGCATCAAAAATACCTATGCATAACTAATGAAGAAGGGAATCCAATTTTTCTTACCCCTGCAGTTCCTCTTTCTCTTTTCCCAGTTCTCTGTTCTATGCTGCTACATTTTCTCCAGAACCTTGGATGCACAAAACTCCACCCATCCTGCAAGTAGGTAATTTTTACCGGAACACATTGTTGTTCAATGGAATTCACCCAGGAGGCCAGGAAATCTCTCCACAACAAATGGAAGTAGAAGGCCACAGAGTGGGATGGGATTCATACCTGTATCAGGAACATGTTTAGCAAGCTGGTGCTTCCATTGATGTTCATCCATCATTATCGATGACGACCTCAACAACTCATTTTTTCGATGACCGAGCTCTATGCGTTCAAAGATGACTGATCAGTCCAATTCGGGCGTGGAATGTCCTGTCACACATCGGTGCTTCCATTACAAAGACAGCAAAATGCTGGGGTCATAGCCATGTGATTCAATTCCATTAGTGGAGAAGAATATTTTCCCAAAAAACTGTGCTGATTAGGACAATGACCTCTCTCTTCTGTGTGAAAAAAAACAAAAACTACCCCAGGAACAGGAAAGGATACTAATATGTGCCTGTTTTACAATCAAGCCACTCCCTAAACATGGAAAGCATAGAATCTAACAGGACATTGTTCTATTCTGAGCATAAATAAATCATATTACATGATACACAGAGCCAAAAAATCTTTACCACAATAAAAGAAAAAAGATCACCCACTCTGACACTCTACAAAAGAATTAATCAAAGGCCTTTTTAATGTGATTTTTGATGGAAATAAATTATGAGTTAAGAAAAAAAAAGTATTGATGTTATTGCCTTTTAAAGGCTTAGGTGAGGTTTTTCAAAGCTACTGTCATCCCCCTAACTTGGATGGGTTGCCTAGACTCCAAAGGGAAACTCACTTGATATTGACAGAGTATACGTTTGGCTGTGGGACAGCCTACTCATGGGGACAAGGATAGTCCCCATGAGGGGCAAGTCTATGAAAGGTAATGTTGCCTGCCTGTCTGGCACTCTGTGAGCTCCGTCCTGCACTGTAGATTGTAAGGAACTCCCAGGAGCTTCCTTTTCTCTATTGGACTGGGAAGTGATAGAGAGGCCTCCTTGGTCACCCCCTGAAGGATGGAGCTGTCCAGAAGATATGGAGAGGATGGGTGAAGTCTTCTATCCAGCTCTAGTCATCAGAAGAACTGAGGGACCCTAAGAATTTGAGGGTAAAGTCCTAGAGGAATGGTACCTGGAGAGAGGTTGTGGGGAAAGACAAGGTCTTGTGAGTCAGGGTGTCCTTTCTTCCTCCACACTTAAGGGTTGGGCATCTCAGGTGAAGTTCAACTCCTGTTTTTCCTCAATGGCTGGGGATTTGTCACCCAGGTATGCAGCCTTCAGCAGTGTAGGTAAAGGGCTCTTTGAGTGTGGGTCTCCTTGCAAAAGTAGACTCAATGCTGGGCTCTATGGCATTAGCTTAACACCAAAGACAATAATACAAAATACTAGAAGGCAGGGGGCAAGTTCCAGTTGCTGTGGGAACACCGAATTTCCTGACGCCTGTGTGTTTAAAATCTCCAGCTTAATACTGCATTCATAACAGGTCCAAATTTGGTCTATATACTGGCTAATCTCCTATTGAAGCTAAAGGGAAACTGACTACATGAGGACTGCAGACTTGGATTCCTTATTTGCATTTAATTCTCTTCATAACTTCTATGGGAAATGCTTATCCACATATGTGCCACGTTACCAATATATTAATATTTGACTTAGAGTTACTTTCTCATAATGTCAAATTTCACTGATTGTCATTCTCTCCAAAAGATAAGCTACAAAATACAATTGACTAAATAAATTGCCACAATACAATTGTCTCAAGAAAGACCTTAATCATGAATTTCTCATCTTCATCATCATCATCATCATCATCTCAACTCTATAATATATTACATTTATTACAGTTTACACATGAAAAATATAATTAGCTATGAAGACTCCCACTGCTTCTTAACAAGCACGCAACCTCTATCTGCCTCCCCAGCCACACGTACATCTTCTTGGTTACGTGTGGACCAGGATTGGGTACAGTGCAGTACTGAGTACATTACAGGGTAAAGATGTTCCAGGAAATGGGATATGCCATATAAACATGGGATATACTCTGAGTTGTTCAAGGTGAACTGACTAAATAAATAATTCCAGGAATACTGAAGGATGTTCCAGTTAACAAATGAAAAAGATCCTGGCCTTATTTCAACTCTTATTCATATTGATCTAACAGATAACAGATGGCCTATTTTTGGAAGTTGAGTATTAAAAGACATTTGCACCCTTATGATGTTCCTACTAATGGATGAAGTGAATCACTTCTAATATCTTAGAGAGCTGGCAGATACATTAGATAATAGGTGTGCTTGATTAGCTCTAACTGTATTTGCACCCTGTAATGTCATATGGCCTCAAATGAAACACAGGTAGATGGCATTTTAATTTGAGTGCTCAGGCTAGAAATAACATTATCTTCTTTTTCTCTTTTGCTACATAAAGAATCTGAAATAGAGTAATTGCTTTTTTATCTCACAGTTCTTTGTTTTCCTCAGTCACTTTCATTTGTAATTTTAAATTTAAACTTGCATTTCTGAAGACAAAGTGTACATCAATAGTATCCCTATAATTTAGATCCTGCTATTTGAGTGTGATGAGTACTATGTTCACTATAAAAGTATGTGAAAAATGTCTCCCAAAATAATAGCCATCTATTTTCTAAGTTAAGAATTGCTGAATAACGGGAACTTTGTAGAAAAAAAGCTTTAGTGCATGAATTTGTCCATTTAGTTCCCTTTATACTTTGAAAGGACTACAGAATGTATTGCAATGTTTAAAATGTAATGTATTGTTTGGCAGGATGTATTGTTTGGCAGTAATGTATTGTTTGGTCGATCCAGGTGCTAAAGGAGCACTCAAGGAAGACAAGGCTGTGGTAGAAATGCTAAATGAATTCTATGCATTGGTCTTCATTGGAAAGGATGTGAGAGAGATTTCCACACCTGAGACCTTCATTTTAAATGACAAATCTGAGGAACTGTCCCAGATTAAGGTGTCAGTAGAGGAGGTTTTAGAACAAAATTGATAAATTAAACAATAATAAGTCTCCAGGACCAGATAGTATTCACCCCAGAGTTCTGACGGAACTCAAAGATGAAATTGCAGAACTACTTCTGTAGTACAAAACCTATCGCTTAAATCAGCTTCTGTACCAGATGACACAAAGAATGGAATTATCAGACCTGTAAATAAACATGATATGTGTGGAAGAGTCAACACAGCTTTTGTAAAGGGAAATCATGCCAAATAAAAATTTGTGTGGGTGTCAACAAGCATGTGAACAAGGGTGATTCAGTGGATATAGTGTTCTTGGACTTTCAGAAAGCCTTTAATAAGGTCTTAAGCAAAGTAAGCAGACATGGGATAAGAGGGAAGATCCTCTCATGGATCAGTAACTGGTTAAAAGATAGGAAACAAAGGGAAGGAATAAATGGTCAGTTTTCACAATGGAAAGAGTTAAGTAGAGAGATTCACCAAGGATCTATGCCAGGACCTGTGCTGTTCAACATATTCATAAATGATCTGGAAAAGGTGGTAAACAATGAGATGGCAAAAACTAAAGATGATACTAAATTACTCAAGATAGTTAAGTCCAAAGTAGACTATGAAGAATTGGAAAGGGATCTCACAAACCGTGTGACTTGGCAACAAAATGGCAGGAGAAATTCAGTCTTAATAAGTGTAACGTAATGCACACTGGAAAACATAATCCCAACAATAACTACAAAATAATGAGATCTAAATTAGATGTTAATACTCAAGAAGGAGATCTTGGAGTCATTATGGATAGTTCTCTAAAAAACATATACTCAATGTGCAGTGGCAGTAAAAAAACTAACACAGCGTTAGGAACCATTAAGAAAAGGATAGATGATAAAACAGAAATTATCATAATGCTACTATATTAATCCATGGTATGCCCACATCTTGAATGTTGCCTGCAGTTCTGGTCACCCCATCTCAAAAAATATTAGAATTGGAAAAAATACAGAAAAGGGCAACAAAAATTATTTAGGGGTATGGAGCAACTTCCATATGAGGTGAGATTAAAAAGACTGGGACTGTTCATCTTAAAACAGAGACGACTAAGGGGAATATGATAGAGGTCTATAAAATCATGAATGGTGTGGAGAAAGTGAATAAGGAAGTGTTATTTACCCCTTTAGATAACACACCAACCAGAGGTCACCCAATGAAATTAATATACAGCAGGTTTTAAACAAACATAAGAAAGTACTTCTTCAAACAACACACAGTCAACCTGTGGAATTTGTTGCCAGGGGATGTTGTGAAGGCGAAAAGTATAACTGATTTCAAAGAAAAATTAGATAAATTCATGGAGGCTAGGTCCATGAATGCGTATTAGCCAAGATGTTCAGGTACGCATGCTCTGAGTGTGCCTGAACCTCTGACTGCTAGTAGCTGGGGCTGGATGGCAGGAGATGGATCACTCGATAAGTTGTTCTGTTCTGTTTACTCCCTCTGAAGCATCTGGCATTGGCCACAGTCGGAAGACAGGTTACTGGGCTAGATGGACCATTGGTTGGACCCAGTATGGCCATTCTTTTGTTCTTGAAAGTGTGTAATCTAGCATTATTTTTTCAATTTAAAGGATAATTTTAGCTAAATCTGAGACCGTCATTTCTTTGGCCTTTAACTTTTGCTTTACTTTTTTCCTACACATCCAATACTATGATTATTTTGTTGATCTTTTTTAAAACTTATAACAGCTCATATTTTTTTCTCTCTCTTCCTTCTTCCTCCCCCTTCCTCTCACTAAGGCCACTACCCCAACTTACACATATGCTTAACTTTACACAGGGTATAAGGTTAAGCATCTGTGTATGTTTTTGTAGGATGGGGCCATAGTACTATTTAAGAACAAATTGTTGTTATTCAGAACCAACCTACTCTGTATACCTTTGCTTTCCTCCATTCGCTTTATCTTTTTTTCTTTTCTTTCTATCAAACGTCACAGGCAGCTAAGATTGTCTTTCCTTAGCTGTGCATTTATAATCTGCCACATTTCTTTGGCTCATAAGCATTCTTTGCAAATTTGTATTCCAGACTTAACATTTTTTCTCTCCGTGGTCCTTTTTTTTAACTTTATTCTGTATTATATTATCTGTATTTTAAATGTTGGTATTTTAGGCATATAAAGAGTGGAGCCTTGACTGACAGACATAAATGGGATGGAGCTATTACACTACAGTAGGTTTAGAAGTTTGTTTCTGTGATTATACATTTTGGTACTTTATTTATTTCACTAGGCTTCTTGTAGGAAAATGAAGACAGATAAAAATGCTTACAAATTCATCTAATCTATTCTTGTTCTTTAAATCCTTTGATTGTCTTAAAAAGCTCTTGGTGACCTTTGCACTTAATGCATCTTCCCAGTTCTAGTTCTCTGGTTTCCATGGCTTCCAAACGTTACTCATTTTGTTTAATAAATATCATTACTGACACTCATCTCCCCAGCAGCTATAGCAATTTTATCCAACTGAAGCACACAATAGTTTCTGCTGCCTGACTTAATGTGATCCTGAAAATTAATTTCCCATGCAACTTCTGCCATTAGAAGTGAAGTGGTTACATGCTGAACTGATTTTCCTCAGAGTTCTGAACCCCAGTGCTGGCCTCACTTATGGTCAACATAATTGTAGCCAGGCAGCAATAAAATACACTTGAAGTGAAGAGTCTTTAAATGTTACAAGATCAATTATATTGGTTGGTCTTTTTGAGGAGCCAAGTCCTGACATAATCAGACTCCTGAGCAACCATTTTTAGGTGCAGTGAATTACTCCCTTCTCTGCCAGAAGAATATATCCTCACAAACAAATTGCAGAACTTTATTTTCATACAAACAAGACTTGTTAGTGTCTTTTATATTGCTATACTGCAGGTACAGACATATCTATTGAAATGTAGATTGGGATGAAGGTAAGATCTTCTATCTTAGATCAGATGGGAAATATTTCCCATGTAAGAGAATTCAGATTTCAGTAGACTTTCTGCCTTGGTAAAAAGGTTTCCCAATACCAGTGATAAATTGTTATTGATATTGTGGCGACATTATTTTGAAGAGTGGAAGGATGAACTAAACACTTTGGATAGATATGTAGAATAGGGAGAGAGAGAGAGGGCCCAACCCTGCACTCTGTAGACTAGTAGTTCCATTCTGGATAACAGAATTAATTACATTAGTAAGGTCTACACAATGTGAGTAAAAGTTGCAAGACCAGGCTCAAGACAACCCTGAATTTCTGGAATTTGGGGAAGCATATCATTAGGATGTTTGCCAAGCCTAGGAAATTCTGTATTTCCAAATGATAAAATGTTCTGAAGACATAGAGATCATTTAATGTCTGTCTGTCTATCTTCACTAGAAGATTTTTCTATTTCAATAGTTGAAAATACAATGAAAAAGACACTGAAATTTTACACTGCAGTTAGCATGGCTTTTGTCTTGCTCACAATGAAACTGCAAATCAAAACCTGAACATCCTTCTCCTGGTGTTCTGTTTGCTAATTTTGTAGTTTTAAGAAGGCTAGCTATTTAGCCAGACTGATATTTCATAGGAAAATAGGATGCTCTGATTGATCTGCCTGATGGTAATTTCAGGGCAAAATAACTAATGAAATGTTGTTTTAAGAAAATTGAAAAGAGAGAGACAAATGAACCATGTACAGTAAATAATTGTTCTAGGGAAGTCAAAGGAGCTTTCTAATAACTCAGTTTTGCTAACTAAACTAAACATTGGCAGTTTACTTTGTAAAAGACCAAGTGTTTAAGATTAAGAAGTCTCACAAAATTACTCTGGTTGTAGGTATCCGTGGCAATGAATAGCAATATACATGTGTATAAAGAAGTAAATGGTCTGCACAAAGTAGTCTTTTAAATCACTGCTTCAGAATGCCTACAGTTATTGTAAAATATTGACTTTCTCTGAGCAATAAAATTCACTTTGGGGGTTGTCTGCTGCTGTCTGAATACCAATGTGATGTAAATGAAGAAGTGACACTCAGTGATTGGCATTCGTCTTGCTGCTGCCAGCCTTTCAGTTGGTACCATCACATAGAAACCCATTGATTTGTATGCAGTACTAAATCACTCTATCTATTGCCTAACTGTGCAGCAGATGTATTTGACCACAACGTCTGATAGCATTCAGTGGGTAATTTCATGTTGAACTGTTTACTCAAATGCTTGACTTTTTGGCTTTGTTTGCTAACAAGTTCCATAGACCTGAACTGTAGAGCCTACTATGGACTTTCCCCTCTCTTTACACCCAGTTTTAATCTTCTTCACACTAATAGTGGACCATTAATCCTGAAAGAAAATGCATTTTGTCTCTTAAGAGACATTGGTTTAATGTTCTATGCCATTACTTCAGTTACAGACAAGCAAACAAAGATGGGTTCCGCTCTTTTCAAAACTGCTGTCATTCATCCTGATAAAGGATTCTATGGCTCACAAAGGAACATCTTTGTTTTAAATAAGTGCTGGAAATAAATAATGGTTTATATATTAAGATTTCTGTTTACACTTTGCTGGCAGGATTTTTAGCACATGCATTAAGAAAAAAGGAGTACAGTAAAAAAACAAAAAAAGGGAAATAAATGAAACTGTATTAGTTTAAAATGAAGTGGCTAGAACATGCTGCATACAGTGGATAAAAATGGATTATCCAAGTGCTGGTGATGTCTTGTTTCCCTATGAAAGCACTGGGAATAATCCTGTTTATTGCTTTTTCACTGTCCACATTAAAAGAATATATAATTCTAGGATGCAAACATCTACATTACGAGCCCATTAAGTAACTTATTAAAAGCAGAAACAAAAATCTTGTATAATCACTTTGGATCTATTAGTATAATCTAGGACAGGTGATATAAGTCTGGGGGCTAGTCAACCAATTGTAAGAGTTTTGAAAAGAAAGGTTAAAATTCTCTGGTGTAAACATTTGCCACTCCATTGATTTCAGTCGGATTTTGTCCATTTATATCAGCAGAGAATTTGGTTGTAAACTTTTAAAGGTACTTGAATCTTCCCTTATCCTCTCCATTTATCCTCCTTTATCCTCTCAATTTTTGCCCCATCTCTGCATCTTCATTTCCTCCTGTTTGTTCTATGGTATGCCTAATAGGTCTCCAGTCCTGCCATCTTGAATTATATCAGTTCAGGAAGTTCTTCCAAAGAACACACAGCAGTACTACACAGCATGAGGTCTGAAATACAAAGCATAGTGCATCTGAGTATTGAGAAGTGTAAGAACAGTTAGCATTGTTAGAATTGTACAACACACTATACATTACTTCATCAGGATCACCTGTTAGATACTTGTAGAGAGAAAGGCAAAAACTACTTCTTTCTATTTCCCCAGCTAGCTGGGGTTGGGTTGCCAGATCAATCTTTTTCATGCTTGTCATTCCAGCGGTCACTCCATATCCTTTCTGTTCTCCCCTACACAGGGTATGTCTTCACTACGAAATTAGGTCAATTTAATAGAAGTCGATATTTTAGAAATCGATTTGATACTGTCGTTTGTGTGTGTCCCCACTAAGCGCATTAAGTTGGCAGTGTACGTCCACAGTACTGAGGCTAGTGTCAACTTTCAGAGAATTGCACTGTGGTAGCTATCCCACAGTTCCCGCAGTCTCCGCCCCCCTTTGGAATTCTGGGTTGCACTCCCAATGCCTGATGGGGCAAAAACATTGTCGCGGGTGGTTCTGGGTACATGTCGTCAGGCCCCCCTCCCTCCATGAAAGCAACGGCAAAAAATCGTTTCTCGCCTTTTTTCCTGGGTTACCAGTGCAGACGACATACCACAGCAAGCATGGAGCCCACTCAGCTCACTGTCTCCGTATGTCTCCTGGGTGCTGCTGACAGACACGGTACTGCAGTGCTACACAGCAGCAGCTCCTTGCCTTTGAAAGTTGGCAAAGACGGTTACCAGTCATACTGTACCGTCTGCTGCTGTCTCCTGGCCGGCCTCGGTGAGGTCGGTCAGGGGCACCTGGACAAAAATGGGAGCAACTCCAGGTCATTCCCTTCTTTAAGTTTTGTCTAATGGAGATTCAGTCCTGCATGGAATATCAGGCAAGCCTACTAAAGAACCAGAGAGGAAAACGGCCACTCCGGGTCAGAGCCACAAACATCCCGCAGAAATGATGAGCTGCATGCCATTCTAGGGGGTGCCCCTACAACTACCCCACCCGTTGCTTCCCTCCTCTCCCACCCCTCCCGGGCTACCTTGGCAGTTATCCCCCCATGTGTGTGATGAATTATTAAAGAATTCATGAATTTGAAACAACACTAACTTTATTGCCTCTGCAAGCAGAGATCAAAGGGGGAGGGGAGGGCGGTTGGCTTACAGGGAAGTAGAATGAACCACCATTCTGCACTTGCTCAATTGGACTATAGTTGGACTGCTCCTTACTACTGTCCAGGCTTCATGAGCCATGGGAGCAAGGCTGGGGTAGGTGCGACCGGGCGGTGCTGCCGACTGGGAAAGCAGCCTGAGGCAGAAGCCTCCAGCTGGCATGATATTCCAGGCAGGACTGAATCTCCATTACACAAAACTTAAAGAAGAGAATGACCTGAAGTCATTCCTATTTTTGTCCAGGCGCCCCCGACCGACCTCACCGAGGCTGGCCAGGAGCATCCATGTCTGCCCTGGCGCCCCTGACCGACCTCACCGATGCCAGCCAGGAGCACCTACGGGACGACGATGACAGCTACCAGTCATACTGCACCATCTGCCATCTGCAAGGCAAGGCAAGTGGATGCTGCTGTGTAGCACTGCAGTACCATGTCTGCCAGCAGCACCCAGGAGACATATGGTGACAGTGAAAAAAGGCGAGAAATGATTTATTGCTGTTGCTTTCACTGGGGAGGAGGAGGGGTGGTAAAGTGTCCTTCCATGGCAGATGGAATAAGGCTGCCCTCCCCAGAAACCTCCTCAGATCGCCGCAGCAGTTATGAGCACTGTAAACAGCACGTGCATTATCCTGCAGTGTATGCAGCACCAGGACCTGCAAAGGCAGGCGAGGAGGCGACGGCAGCGACGGCAGGGCGGTCATGAGAGTGATGAGGACATGGACACAGACTTCTCTAAAAGTACGGGCCACGGCAAATTGTCCATCCTGGTGACAATGTGGCAGGCTCATGCCATGAAACGCCAATTCTGGGCCCGGGAAACAAGCACAGACTGGTGGGACTGCATAGTGTTGCAGGTCTGGGATGATTCCCAGTGGCTGTGAAACTTTCGCATGCGTAAGGGAATTTTCATGGAACTTTGTGACTTGCTTTCCGCTGCCCTGAAGCGCAAGAATACCAAGATGAGAGCAGTCCTCACAGTTCACAAGCGAGTGGCAATAGCCCTCTGGAAGCTTGCAACGCCAGACAGCTACCAGTCAGTTGGGAATCAATTTGGAGTGGGCAAATCTACTGTGGGGGCTGCTGTGATCCAAGTAGCCAAAGCGATCTTTGACCTGCTGCTATCAAGGGGAGTGACTCTTGGAAGTGTGCAGGTCATAGTGGATGGCTTTGCTGCAATGGGATTCCCTAACTGTGGTGGGGTGGTAGACAGAACGCATATCCCTATCTTGGGACTGGAGCACCAAGGCAGCGAGTACATAAACTGAAAGGGGTACTTTCCAACGGTGCTGCAAGCACTGGTGGATCACAAGGGACATTTCACCAACATCAACGTGGGATGGCCGGGAAAGGTACATGACGCTCGCATCTTTAGGAACTCTGGTCTGTGTCAACAGCTGGAGCAAGGGACTTACTTTCCAGACCAGAAAATAACTGTTGGGGATGCCTATAGTTATCCTTAGGGACCCAGCCTACCCCTTAATGCCATGGCTCATGAAGCCATACACAGGCACCCTGGACAGTAGTCAGGAGCTGTTCAACTATAGGCTGAACAAGTGCAGAATGGTGGTAGAATGTGCCTTTGGACGTTTAAAAGCTTGCTGGCACAGTTTACTGACTCGGTTAGACATCAGCAAAACCAATATTCCCATTGTTATTACTGCTTGCTGTGTGCTCCACAATATCTGTGAGAGTAATGGGGAGACATTTATGGCGGGGTGGGAGGTTGAGGCAAATCACCTGGCCGCTGATTACGTGCAGCCAGACACCAGGGCGATTAGAAGAGCACAGCAGTGTGCGGTGTGCATCAGAGAAGCTTTGAAAACCAGTTTCATAACTGGCCAGGGGGCTACGGTGTGAAAGTTCTGTTTGTTTCTCCTTGATAAAAACCTGCCCCCTTGGTTCACTCTACTTCCCTGTAAGCCAACCGCCCTCCCTTCCCCCCTTTGATCACCGCATGCAGAGGCAATAAAGTCATTGTTGTTTAAAATTCATGCATTCTTTATTACTTTGTCACACAAATGGGGGGATAACTGCCAAGGTAGCCCGGTAGGGATGGGGGAGGAGGGAAGCTACAGGTGGAGTGGTGGAGGAGGGGAGGAGGGAAGGATAAGGCCACACTGCACTTCAAAACTTATTGAATGCCAGCTTTCTGTTGCTTGGGCAGTCCTCTGGGGTGGAGTGGTTGGATGGCCGGAGGCCCTCACACCACGTTCTTGGGCGTCTGGGTGAGGAGGCTATGGAACTTGGGGAGGAGGGCGGTTGGTCACACAGGGGCTGCAGCGGCAGTCTGTGTTCCTCCTGCTGCCTGTCCTGCTCAACAATATGCCGGAGAATATGAGTTTGGTCCTCGAGTAGCCTGAGCATTGCTTCATGCCTCCTTTCATCATGCTGATGCCACATCTCCTCTTGCTGGTCCCTCCTGTCCTCTCACGCGTCCCTTCTGTCCTCGCGTTCATTTTGTGCTTTCCTGCACTCTGACATTGTCTGCCTCCATGCATTCTGCTGGGCTCTTTCAATGTGGGAGGACTGCATGAGCTCGAAGAACATGTCATCGCGAATGCGTTTTTTTCGCCTTCTAATCTTCACTATCCTCTGGGATGGAGACGATACAGCGATCGTTGAAACATTTGCAGCTGCGGGAGTTAAAAAAAAAGGGAGAGTAGTATTTAAAAAGACATATTTTAGAGAATAATGTGTACACTCTTCCACGGTGAACCAAGCTGTTAACATTACATAGCACATGCGCTTTCTTTACAAGGTTGCATTTTGACTCTTATATTGAGGGCCTGCTGGTTGGAATTCCATGTTGGAATGGTTTCAAACAGCAGCACCCTCATGTCCCATACCAAGCACCCGTTGGGTTGGCCATTTAAAAGGAGGGGCTGTGGTTTTTGGGTTAACATGCAGCACAAACCCAACTAAAGCCGTCCACCCCAACCTGGGATGATCACTTCACCCCTCCCCACCACCACGTGACGCACAGCGGGGATGATTTCTGTTCAGCCACGGGCAAACAGCCCAGCAGGAACGGCCACCTCTGAGTGGTCCCTTAATAAAATTCCCCTATTTCAACCAGGTGACCATGAATGCTATCACTCTCCTGAGGATAACACAGAGAGATAAAGAATGGATGTTGCTTGAATTCCAGCAAACACCGGGACCATATGCTGCCATGCTTTGTCATGCAATTATTCCAGACTACGTGCTACTGGCCTGGCGTGGTAAAGTGTCCTTCCATGGCAGATGGAATAAGGCTGCACTCCCCAGAAACCTTTTGCAAAAGCTTTGGGAGTACATCCAGGAGAGCTTCCTTAAGATGTCCCTGGAGGATTTCCACTCCATCCCCATACACGTTAACAGACTTTTCCAGTAGCTGTACTGGCCGCGAATGCATCCCAAGTCTTCAGGGCAAATTAATCATTAAACACGCTTGCTTTTAAACCATGTACAATATTTACAAAGGTACACTCACCAGAGGTGCCTTCGCTGCCTTCAAGGTCCGTGAGCCTGCCTTGGGTGGGTTGGGAGCGTACTGGCTCCAGGGTGACTAACAGTTCCTGGCTGTCGGGGAAAACTTTTTCTCCACTTCCTTGCTGTGCGCTAACTTCAACGTCCTCCTCCTCCTCCTCCCCTAAATCCGCATCCCTGTTGCATGAGAGTCCATTGATGGAGTCAAAGCACAGGGGTGGGGTAGTTGTAGGGGCACCCCCTAGAATGGCATGCAGCTCATCATAGAAGCGGCATGTCTGTGGCCTTGCCCCGGAGCGGCCGTTTGCCTCTCTGGTTTTTTGGTAGGCTTGCCTCAGCTCCTTAAGTTTCATGCGGCACTGCTGCGGGTCCCTGTTATAACCTGAAGGGTTAAAATCCATGTGCATTTTATATAACAACCTGGTATATGGATTGTGCCAGCTCTTTTCCAGACCCAAAGTCCAGAGTTTGGTCAAGAGACCAGAGGCCTAGCAATAGTGATCAGCTAAGAGAAAGCTGGGGTAAACAGATAACATTGCCTTTGCTAAGATATGCTTGGTCAGTAGAAATGCCAGATGTTGGAAGCAATAACTGAATAATTATGTTTCATCCAATGTTTCAAATTGAACAAAGGATCCCTGTTCCTATTGTGTTTCTCCTGTGGGGAAACATTCTTCCCACAGATCCAACCTTGAGTTTATGAAAAGTTGGCACGTCAGTATAAAATATGGCATCCTTCCACCTCCCTTCCCAGGGACCAATGCTTGCCTTAAGACACACAGAAGACAATCTGTATTGTCATATACTTTCACTTGTTCTTTGCTTTAATCCCTAGGAATGTACCTGTTGGACAATCAAAGGAGTTGCTCCATTCCTATGGACCCCAAATCAGAATTCAACATATAAATTTTATACTAATAACATTTTATCAAAGTATTAATTAAATGTTAACTTGCTAACTTGAGACCATGGGCAGAGACATTATGTAACCTTTTAACCATTGGCTAATGTGCTATCTTGTCTTGCTGCAAAACCTATCTCGGGGTGTGGAACTGCCTACCCCATCACTTTCCCCCACCCATGGAAAATCTATATATTCTATTGTAATCAATTGATTGACAGTGTCTCTGAGCCTAATAAGCAAGGTGACACTCCGCCAGCACTGTGTGTAATAAACTCCTATCCTTGACCTCTACACGGTGTGGATTTATGTCCTTCATAACCTCTGTCCTTCATGCCCTTTGAGATTTTTTCAAATATTCCGACATTTCGTCTTTTGAAACAGAGTTTGGGTAGCACGGATTTGTCTCCCCATACAGCGATCAGATCCAGTACCTCCCATTCAGTTCATGCTGGAGCTCTTTTGCAAATCTGGGACTGCATGATCACCTCTGCTGATGAGCTCTGCATGGTCACCTGTGCTGATCAGCTCGCGACACTGGGCAAACAGGAGATGAAATTCAAAAGTTCGCGGGGCTTTTCCTTTCTACATGGCCAGTGCATCGGAGTTGAGAGTGCTGTCCAGAGCGGTCACAATGGAGCACTCTGGGATAGCTCCTGGAGGCCAATACTGTTGAATTGCATCCACACTACCCCAAATTCGACCCAGCAAGGTCAATTTCAGCGCTAATCCCCTCGTCGGGTAGGAGTACCGAAATCGATTTTAAGAGCCCTTTAAGTCGACAAAAATGGCTTAATCGTGTGGATGGGTGCAGGGTTAAATCGATCTAATGCTGCTAAATTCGACCTAAACTCATAGTGTAGACCAGGGCACAGTCTATGCACCATTTTCTTGGCTGTCCTCTTGTTCCCTGCTCACAAAGTCTAGCTTCAAATGCCTCCCTAGCAGGATCCCCTTCATCCATCCTTCATACATGCCCATACGATCTTAGCCTCCTCTCTTCCCTCTGATACCACAGACCTTAGTCTCACTCCTGATGACCTCATTCTGCATGTGGGCCTCTCACTGCCCTCAAACGTCTCATGTAAATGGTTTCAAGTCCTCTCAGTTGACTCTCCTTAGTTGCCCATGTCTCTTGTCTCAAGAACAGTAGGTCTTACCATAGCTTTGTATAATTGTCCCTCAAGTAGTCTGGGCATCCATTTATCATAAATCACTCCACTAAACTTGTGCCAGACTTTCCGTGCTCTAAAAAGACCTGCTTGCAGTTCTCTGTTGATTTCTCCATTTTCTGCTAACCAGCCCTCAAGGTACTTAAACACAGAAACTTGATTTAGGCAGTGGCCCTCAATGTGGACGTGCATCTGCCTTCATTCCATGCTAGTCACCCATGTGACTTCAGTTTTTCTTTTCTCGTGTTGAGGCCTTAGTTAATTAGTTTTCTGTTCCACGCTTCAATTGCCTGAACCAAATATTCCTCACTACTGGCCATCAGTGTAATAACATCTGCATAGATCTACTTTGTATGACCTTTCATTTGGATTTACTTATGAAGTCCATCACAATTATGAATAGTGATGGACTAAGCATCTAACCCTGGTGGAGGCCAACCTTACACTGCAGCGTGTCTGCACTTTTGTGCAGAGATCTATCATCCAAACCCATCACCATTTGGACAAGGTCCTCTGGTATCACATAGAATCATAGTAGAGACATCAGCAGTTGCTTAGGTACTTTGTGAAATGGGTTCTCCAAATTGGACCAAAGTAACATCTGCACAAAAGTCACAATCATCTCTGAGGTTGACAACCATAAAGGGGGGAAAATGACATCTCAACAAAACCATGGCAGCCTCTGAGGGCATCTGGAGCTTTTGTAGATTGGGAAAATATATGGTGTTTTAAAAAGTGGTATCTAACATGAGTTCATTAATGTGGTTTTAAACACTAGTTAGGATCTAGTGCAGACAATTAGAGTGATGTTTGAAAATGCATTATCTGGTCTTGGTCAATCTGCTGGTCTCCTTCTAGTCCTAACCATGACCAGCTAACACATTTACAATCACGCTTTGTTGCTTAAGTAATGTTAAAATATGTTAACTAACATGTTTTAAAACACTACTAATTTTCACAGTCTAGACATACCCCCAGAGTTGTTATTTACACTGTGTGCTGACAAAAATAATATCCATCCACCTAGCCAGTAACTGCCAATAAAAAATACCAGGAATAGTGAATGCAGGATTCAGAGATCAGATTCACTTGAGCAGTTGAATGGGCTACTGCAGAAGGAAGGAAATCTTTTAAAAACAAGAAATGGCTGTGTGTTCAGAAAGCCTTTGAAGTTCTGGGACAGTGGTTATTAGCAGATGTTCTAAATACTAGAAGCAGAATAATCATCTCACTTGACATGGGATTCTGATAATCTACCCTGACCTCCATCCTAGATGTCCCTATTTGTGCATTTTATTAACTGGTGGTATTAGACTGTGGTTGTTGGTTTTTAGTTCAAATTACAGTTTATTTGCATTTGTTTTCCCTTTCCTCCTATAAAAGAAGATGGAATATTAGCCATAGAAGTTAGTATGACTTCTGTCACTTGACAGGGTACTAGTCTTTGATCTATGTCAGGTGACTGGAACCTGGAAATAAAGACCAGTCTTTCCGTGTGTGTCCCAACAACTGTTTTTTCTACTACTCTGAAAGATCCTGATAATGGGCAGCTTTAAATTCAGTAAAAATAGACAATTTCACTGGTTCTCTTAAATCGCAGATAACTTTGTGGGTTTGATGTAATGGAATGCCAGTTCAGCTGTGAAGTGGCGTGATGTGATGCTGCAAGTTTATGAGCATATTTCACTCTTGACAGTAATAATACTAAATTAATGTCTTGGCAAGACTCAGAAAATCTGGTTCAAATTTTGTCCTATTTATTCAGGTTTTGCAGACCTATAAGAATTAACAAATCATGCCATCATTTCAAATTAGTACTACAGACATTTAGGAGCTGTGAAAAGGCTTGGTTAAAAAATATAAAAAAGTCACTATCATGCTATCAAAAGTTTAGTTCATACATTTCAAAGATACTGAAGACTTTTTGCACAAGTGAAATACTACTTGAATAATGTTGGAACCCCATTTTTTCCAAGCATATTGAAACTTGATCAATCTTTAAATATAAATGTTAAATTAATTTTATAGACCTGTAGTGCAAACGCATTCCCAGGGTAATAGGCTTCATTTTCTAGCAACCTGCAACTGACCCTGCCATCAATACCCAACGAGAGCTCTCACTAAAAGGAATTTTGCCTATTTAGAGCCTAAACATTTGGGCCCTGCATGGTCACAAATTTCTCTTCTTGCTGCTCTGTATGTATTTGTCAGTTGATCTGAGGAGGTAAGCATCCCATTGGGTAAAAGAGGAGAAACTATCAATGGCTCTTTTAAATTATGGCCAGATTCATGGACACCATACAGCTGCGTTGAACCTGTAAATTCAATGGATCTGAAGGCAGAGAATACCCCTGTTGCAGGGGAATCCTTTGGTGACATATCACCACCATAGCAACCACTCCCTTTCTTGGTCCGCAGTGTAGAGGGCATGACTGGAAAAAGCTAGAGTGGCCATAAAAGCACTACCTCCAACTGGAACTGAGGGGAGGGTGCATCTCAGCTCGACAACAGGATCAGGCCCAAAATGTGCATTGTATATAGTATAATTGCTAAAGGAATTATGTATACGCTAGAACTGCATACTATTATTAGTTCAATTTGGGATATGCTACTTTGTTTAGCATTAATGAAGAAAAAAAAGAAACTGCTGCTAACGTAAACATAATGTATAGTGGAGCCTTTTTCATTCAACAAAGTGAAGATCATTTCGACTGAATGAAAAAAATAGCTTTATTTTTTAAAAGGGTTTTAAGGGTTTTTTATACTGGAGGGTATATATGAGACGGTTTGGAAGATTAGATTTTTATCAGCAAATGTCAGTAAATGTCGATTTCACTGTGCAGCCACAAACTGATAAATATTTTCATTGATAATAATTGAAATTTACAGGTTGGAAAAGTAAGAGAAATGCTACTTGAGAGCTTATTAGAGTTTGATTTAGGGATATTTGCTTTGTATATTTTGACGTGATATTGCACTTTTTGACCCCATGAATTTAACCTCTGATATTTAAGAACATAAGAACGTAAGAACAGCCATACTGGGTCAGACCAAAGATCCATCTAACCCAGTATCTTGTCTTCTGACAGTGGCCAGTGCCAGGTGCTTCAGAGGGAATGATAAAAGCAGGCAATCATGAAGTGATCCATCCCCTGTCACCCATTCCCAGCTTCTGGCAAACAGAGGCTAGGGACACCCCCATCCCTGTCCATCCTGGCTCATAGCCATTGATGGACCTATCCTCCATGATCATTTCTTAAACCACGATATGATCAAGCACATTTAAAATCTAAAGCTGGATATCCATGGCAGGTAACAGATAGTCAATAAAATGTGTTTTAAAGAGGAGATGTGCTTAGGGAAATATTTCCAGAGGATAATCAAAAAGCATATCAATATGTCTTAAAAAAATATACGTATACTGTTAGTCATGTGACATTGAAGACAAGCATATCTCTAGATTAACGCTGACAGATTTAATAGTAACTGAATGGGAATATTATTATGATAAAAATACAGTTCTGAAAACAATAGAAATTGCTAATAATTAGTAAAACAGTGCAACTTCACAATATTTCCCTTAAATTTTGGTTTTAGTCTGAAATGTGAGTCTGCAAAAAATACCACCTCCTTACTCAGCACCTCTGCTTTTTTGGGCAAATCCTATTCCTGGCAGTACAATATAGTGGGCACCATTTAAAAGCTGGATATTTAACACTTACAGGATGAATCAGCTGTAGTATTTTTGGTATTTTCCATTCTAACTAAAGGGAATACTGCAAATATTGTGCTAAAAGTAAGTAACAGGGGACAGTACACTTTCAGTTTCTAATGGTGCTCACTGTACTTTTGCAATAGCAGTATACTGCATAGGGAACTTTTCCCTTAGGGAGGCATGTTATAGTCACTGTGGATTACACTGTGATCAATTTTTCTTTTTACACAGTACAAATGATGGGAGCATTTGAGACTTCTGAAAAATACATGTGAGAAATTTGTAAATACATTTGAAGGGTGAACAGAAAGGCTCTTTACCTGCTAATAACTTAGTAGAGATTTGATAACCTGCAAATGGTCATGGCATCTCTAATACCTAAAAATGAGCAGAGAGCTCTATTTTCCGTATTCTTTATACTGTTAGATATAACTGCTGTCATCAAGAAGAACACAGATCCCAAACCTCAGGGCTGGGCAGGTAAGAAAAGCAAAACAATTAAACTCTTTTTTTTCCTCCAGTTCTTTTGGCATAACATAGTTAATTCTCATTCATCTATTCTGCTAATGTTTTGGGGATCCTAGACAATTGTTTTATCTCTTTATTTTGTAAAAGTGTTTCATTTCACCTTTAAAGGCCCTACAGAAGGTTGTATACAGAACTACTTGCATTTTATTAGCTGAGCTTTCTACAGTTGTGCTATTGCACAGCTTGCTAATATAATATTAAACTTCTCTGTGGAAGCATGAAGATGCACAGAAATTAAACACAGTAGAAATATGTAAAAAATGAATGACCTCTACATTTCTACGAAACACCCATTGGGGTTCCCTGTAGTGAGGATGCTTTTAGTGATATGCTGCATTGATTTTCTTGTATGTCACATTACATTGGGTTTGTTTGTCTCATTACGCTATGTTACCACTTCACGTTACTGTAGTTTACAGGGTGACAGGGGGAATATAATGTAATGTGATGTACTGTAGCTGTGAAATACCATTAAACTATGACACGCCAGAGACTCAATGAAATATACCTCTTTGCTATCCACAGTTTCAGAACCTGTGGGAGACAGCTGCAGGAAACACTTGCCTTATAGGATTTTCTGGATTTGTTTACCTGTGTCATTTGTGGCCTATAAAACTTGTTATTACCAGAAGTGTCATTTCCATGGGATTCTTCTTTTAGATTTGATATCAAGATCTTACTTGTTGATTACTGTAGTGTTATTGCAGAAATCCTTTTAAATGTTCTACTGTTAAAGCAGTTATTTAAACTAGAGGGAGTATTTTGTGGGGGCGACTGTTGAGTTTGGAAGGTTAGTAATGCCTGTTAATCTAAATGCTTGATACTGGCTACAATGCAAACTGTGAGTTTATGTGACAGATTGACCTGGACACTCTGGGGATACTATTTGTGATTATTTTTTAAAGATAGGTGCACATTCCAATCTCTCTATTTTTGTTACAAATGACAGGTTTCAGAGCCTCTTACAGTTGGTATGGCTACTTCCACCTTTTCATGTTCTCTGTATGTATATATATTTCTTACTATATGTTCCATTCTATGCATCTGATGAAGTGGGCTGTAGCCCATGAAAGCTTATGCTCAAATAAATGTGTTAGTCTCTAAGGTGCCACAAGTACTCCTGTTCTTTTTGTTACAAATATTAGTCTGTTGAGACTGTTAAAGCAATTGTGCTTGGGATTTTTCCTTCATTAGGTGCAGCAACTATAGGACTATACTAATAAATTGAACTTTGCATCATACCATTACATTAGAAGGTATAATTAATTTTCTGGTACCAGGTTTTGCATCCTGGACCTCTAATATGACCAGATAGGAAACTGTTGACTTCAGTCTTCATATAGTGCAACAAATGTATTTTTAATTGCCCAAAGTGCTTGTTAAAATGTTATCACCTAAAATGTTATATATCTATAAAAAAGCTCTGCTTATCTTTAGATATTTGGGAAACTAAATTTTTCATTTCAAATGATCTGACATTGAATCAGAGTTTGGTTGCCATCTGTATTACACAATTGGGCCATATGCAGCTTGCAGGCCATAGCTTGAGAACCTGGGGGGAGGGATAGCTCAGTGGTTTAAGCATTGGCCTGCTAAACCCAGAGTTGTGAGTTTAATCCTGAGGGGGCCACTTAGGGATCTGGGGCAAAAATTGGTCCTGCTAGTAAAGGCAGGGGGCTGGACTCGATGACCCTTTGGGGTCCCTTCCAGCTCTATGAGATAGGTATATCTTCATATATTATTATTATTTATTACACAAGCAGACTTGTATCTTGACAAGTCCTGTTTGTGAGGTTACTTACCTTAGTTATTTCCTCATCATAAGTCAGAACAATTGCAGAGGTGTTGGAGCTGCATTTATCTTTCATTTACAACTAGGCTGGTGTGTATGATTGGTGCCTATATTTACTGTCTCTAAATGACTTATTTGGCTTTGTGCTTCTTTTTCTTTTTCTTTAGCAGTTATTATATGCCAAACTGGTAGCGCCACATTTAGTTAAGGTTGTCCAAACCTAGTTGCTTATAACTTTGCTAAACTGTAATCAAGTTGAAATTTCCCATGCCAGGTGTCTGCTTCAAGATGACATTTTGGGGAAAGTTTCAGGAAAAAATGGATCACCCATTTCCGAGAATGAGAATAGGAAAGATATGTGATTTACCCATATTAAAAAACAAAATATCAAAACTATTTTGTTGAGACATTCTAGCACCCCTCAGTTTTGGAGCAGGGAGTTGAAATTTGTTAGGGATGTTGCCTTTGTGTTAGAAATTGTACATTTTGATGTCTGAGTGAAAAACTGCACAAATTTGGAAAATGTATAAACCCTTTAAAAAAATCACAATTCAGGTATGTTCAGTACAGGCTTCTTACAGTTTGGCAGCTAAATTCTTTGAAGATTTCATCTGAAACCAGGACTGAGGGTGTCAGAATGGGCTAACTTGGCAAGGAGATTTGTACAAGGACTCACGATAAGGGTGGGGCTTTGCACTCAATCAAACAGAAGTTCTGAGGAAAAAATAATGTGATTGTGTAATTAAAGACTGTATCATAATGCATACACACAAAGGGGATCAAATTAAGGCTGTACTGACCATCATAATTCAATCATTTCCTAAATTTTGAGTGCTTGACATTGGAACCTTAATGTTTAATTTTAACAAAGGTTTTGTGTGTGTGTTGGGCTAGATTTCCGCTCTGTTGCACTAGTTTTAGGCAAAGGCTACGTCCACACTACCCGCCCGGATCGGCGGGTAGCCATCGATATATCGGGGATCGATCTATCGCGTCTCGTCTGGACGCGATAGATCGATCCCTGAACGCGCTCCCTTCGACTCTGGAACTCCAGCAGGGCGAGCGGAGTTGCGGAGTCGACGTGGGTGCCGCGGCCGTCGATCCCACGCCGCGAGGACGCGAGGTAAGTCGTGGTACTTCGAAGTAAGATAGTTCGACTTCAGCTACGCTATTCTTGTAGCTGAAGTCGCGTATCTTACTTCGACATCCCCCCCTAGTGTGGACCAGGCCAAAGAAAAGTCCATTGATGCCAGTGAAGTTACCCAATGCAACATTGTTGTAACTGAGCAGAGAATCATGCCTATCAGCAATTAAAGCTTGCACAGGTACTTGTGCTATATGAGCTGTGACCCGGTGTGCCTGGGGTAGCCCTCACTGAAAATGCCAAGGTAGGCTGCAAAAGGGAGAGCAGATACTCCCAAGACTGGTGGGTAACACTGAAGTTAAATTCACCAACCAGTCACAAACTGTGCTTCTGATCCCTCACACTGGCTATCAAGAAGCTGCAAAAATAAATCATACAGCCCCCTTTATTGCAGTCCAGTTCTCTGGCTCCCAATCAGCACATAGGTCCAGTACAGTGAGAAGTTATTTATAAACTCTACTCACTATACAAAATGTTCTTCTGACCCCAAAGGGTCAGTCACGTTACCAGGTCAGTAGGTTTGGATCTTACTCAAAATACCACGCTGCCAGCCAATCCTTTAGTGTTTAAAACTAATGGTTTATTATAAAAGAAAGAAAGAACAAAAAGAGAGTTGTTAAATGATACAGCACTCAGATACATACAGAGACTTCAAAGTCTATATATCAGATTCTTAGCAGCTGTCTTGAAAGTCCCTCTGGAACACATCCTCAGCTTGGATGGGTCATTCAGTCCATTATTCAGAGCTTTGGTTTGTAGAAAAGTTATTCCAGAGGTAAGAAGCAGAAATGAAGACAAAATGGAGATTTGCAGCTGCCTTTTATATTCTTTTGCCATGTGGCTTGTACTTTCTGTGATCCAAACACAAGGTTCACAGCACATGGCATGGAAAAACCTTGTAGTCCCCTGTCCATAGGCATGCCCCTACAAGTCCTGCTGACTCATAAGGTGTATCCCCTGGCTCCTTTCAATGGGTTCATTGTACAGCTGATGACCCTTGATGGGCCATCGAAAAAAGTAGGCAGTGATGATGCCAATCTGGCTGGGGGTGTCACCCAGAAACCCAGCACAAGTTTGGAAATACAGATATACCATACATATCTATAACTCACAATACAAAGGTGATACAAACATATAAACAAGATCATGATACTTGGCAAATCAAAATTTTTTCACAGATACCATATATGGCATATCTGGTCAGATTCCTTACAATTTTATAATATTGGTATCAACAATATCATAAAGTGTCTCCCATATTCCATACAGGTTTCAGAGTGGTAGCCGTGTTAGTCTGTATCAGCAAAATCAATGAGGAGTCCTTGTGGCACCCTATAGACTAACAAATTTATTTGGGCATAAGCTTTCGTGGGCTAAAACCCACTTCATCAGAGGCATGGAGTGAAAAATACAGTAAGCAGTATAAATATTACAGCACATGAAAAGATGGGGGTCAGTGCTAATGAGGCCAATTCAGTTAAGGTGGAAGTGGCCTATTCTCAACAGTTGACAAGAAGGGGTGAATATCAAGAGAGGGAAAATTACTTTTGTAGTGCTAACGAGGCCAATGCAATCATGATGGATGTCGCCCATTTCCAACAGCTGACAAGAAGGTGTGAGTATCAGCAGAGGAAAATTACTTTTGGTCACTACATAAAATCTCATAAAATCTTGTTCAGAACTAACAACTTCCTGATTTGGTGATTTTCTTGAGACTTCTTATCATTAATTGTATTAGTTCATCAGGTTTATTTTCAGATCACACTTTAATTTTCTATTAGTTTATTTCTTCTCTTCCTCTGCCACCTACCTACCATTAAAGCTGGTCAGAATATCTCCAATGTTTCCCATTTTTTGTCAAAATGTTGGTAAACATTTCTGTCCCCTATCCACCTCAATTTTCAACTAGTTCTTTACTTGGTCAGAGCCAATATGGGAGCCTGGGGTTGAATTGGAGCTGCTAACCTGTATTAAAAGCTGAGTAGCTGTGTCGCCACTGCTATTTTATGTGGTTTAGTTAACCGAAGTTCAGAACACACCTTTTATTTCCTGTGTAGACATACCCTAAAGGGTAAGATCTTCTCCACCAGCCCCACCAGTTTCCACCAGCCCCACCTGTCCCTGTACTCTATGTATGTACTGTACTTTAGGGGTATGTCTAGACTGCCAGTAAGCCTGGGCTCTGACTCAGGTTTGAGCCCAACTCAACATGCACAAATCAGTCTCAGTCGGGTCAGCAAGCACTCAGGACCTGGGTTCTTGGACCTGCCAGGAGGGTGGGCCAGAGCCCCCTGAGCCCAGCTGTAACTCAGGTCTAAGCCCTGTCAGATTGAAGTGTGGATGCAGCTCAAGGTGCAGATCTGAGTCAGAAGGTTTGCGTAGTGCAGTAGAGACCCATTAGCACAGCTGCGAGACTGGGGTCCAGCAATTATAAGCCCAGATTTACAATGCAGTGTGGATATTCAGGTGTGGGTTTTGAAACACCAACTCCACAAGTCCATGTCCCACAGAGACAGATTTAGAATGCAGTGAAGGCATACCCTATGGTGTTGTTATACTGAGGGTCTGGAGAAAGCCAGCCTACCCCACCCCTGGCTGCACTCTAGATGCTGCCTGCAGGGAAGGAATTAGAACCCGCCAGCTCCTCCTCTCTTCCCTGACCCACCCCTGCTGTGTTCTCCATTGCACTACTGAAGATAAGAGGGAAATTAAAGAAATCTACAACAAAAGCTTTTTGTTCGCTACAAGGAAGAAAGGAGAGGGCATTTAGCAATTGAGGCTTAGCCCCATTAGCACCTCATTATCAGCCACCAGTGACCATAAATACATTGTTTGCTGTGTTGGTCCCAGGATATGAGAGAGAAAAGCTGGGTGAGGTAATATCTGTTATTGAAAAAACTTCTGTTAGTGGAAGAGACAAGCTTTCGAGATATAGACAAAACATCTTTCAAGATCCATGGGTCCTACACATGCCTATCACAATACAGTAAAAACTGTGTTATCCAGCACTTTGCCAACCAGAAAGCTCTATAAACTGGCATTTCTGATCTTCTTTGAAAGTCCAGTGTATAATCCGCTTGGCGCGGGGCCGGCAGGCTCCCTACGTGGCTCTGCATGGCTCCCCGGAAGCGGTGACAGGTCCCTGCTGCTCCTAGGTGGAGGAACAGCCACGAGGGGTTTGGAGTGCGGGAGGGGGTGCGGGGCTGGGGTTGGGCCGTGGGAGGAGATGCCGGATCCGGGCAGTGCTCACCTCAGGTGGCTCCCCGCAAGCGGCGAGCTGTCCAGAAACTGCGGCCAATGGGAGCTGCGGGGGCAGCACCTGCGGGCAGAGGCATCGTGCAGAGGCACCTAGCCGCACCTCCACCCAGGAGCAGCAGCGACAGGTCGCCACTTGCAGGGAGCCGCCCTAGGTGAGCGCCGCCCGGATCCGGCACCCCATACCCCCTCCCACACCCAAACTCCCTCCCTCTTAGTTAACCGGAATTTTTTACTTACTGTCAGCCCCCATTCTCCTTACATGGTAGATAACAAAGCTTTTACTGCATGTGGCATACCTCAGCTGGTGCATCAAGTCCCAACAACAGACAATCACTACACTCTGAAATGAATTATTACAAAAAATTAAAAAAGACAAAAACACTCTGTGGGCAAACACTTTTCACAAAACAATCACTCCATATCTGACCTATTAGTCCTCATCCTCAAAGGAAACCTGCACCAAACCTTCAAAAGACAAGATTGGGAATTTAAATTCATAACGCTTCTAGACACTAAAAATCAAGGTCTCAACAGAGACACTGGTTTTATGACTCATTGTAACCCACTAAACCTGCTTTATCCTAAAACTGCAGCAGTGTTAATTGCCTACTTCTTTTTAAGTGGTTTCTGGCAACATGGGTTAACCCCTTCTGATTAACTATCTGTCCCACCTTTTATTTAGCTGTGACACTGTGGTTGTCTTTTCCAAATCTGAAAAAGAGCTCTGTGAAGCTGGAAATCTTTTCTCTTCCACCAACAAAAGTTGGTTTAGTAAAACAAGATATCTTGGAATTTGCACTCAGCAGAAGAAGAACTTTAATCAAAATATAGTCTGCATTTTACACAACCAGCCCAGTCTCAATGGAAATTTGGCTTGATCTAATTAACAACAAAGGACAAGGATAAAACTGGAAAATAATTCAGAGAAGTTATAGCATCTTTCCATTACTTAGTCAGCATACCTGATCCAAAGTACAATGTACGTTTTTAAGAATGTAACAGAGAATCAGGACATTTTCTACTGTATAAAACATTATGTGGTGATCTGAAATAAAATGGGATACCATTAAAAAATAAGTAAATGTCAAAGCATGGGATTTACTTACATCAATATTTCCTGTTTGTAGAATATATAGAATGCACTGAAGTATCTATATTACTCATTTACTATAGTGAATATGCTCGTACAATGGCTGTCAAAGCCAAATATTAAATTATTCATTATAACTACAAAATATCTATAACCTCACATCTTTAAAATGGAACCAGACTACTGGATTGCATTGCATAATCTACATATTTACACAAGTACTTGAAAAGTCACTTAAAATAATATTAATTTGTCTTGGGTTAGCTTTTAAAATGTTTCAGTTATTAGCCCTATATCATGCTTCAAATATTTATACTTTTTCCATTTTTAGCCTTTATTTTTTACCATGTTGCTTCAGCTCTGGAACTTCACTGACAATGAGGATTGGTTTTCAGTGAGTGAGAGCTTATTTTGCTTTGTAAATAAAATTAAAAAGGATAAAAACATCCAACAATTCCACTGAAAATATCAGTATTTTTTTTGTCCATTTATTTCAGACGGGTATTCATGGTGCTTCTGAGTAGATTTTTTTTATTTTAACTGACATGACTTTGATTATCACTTTATTCTCTCCTGACATTGCATCGTTTCACCCTTTTTTTTTAACCTGTATGCATCAGTCCATTCTACAGATCTTGAATTTGTGACATATTTTAACATAGATGTAGCACAGTATTAACATGTCATGACTAGTTACCTAGATCCAAGGACAGAATGTAATTGATGCAATGGAGACATCCTTTAGTTTCTTTTATTACATCACACACTATCTATTTATCACTTCACTAAAGGTTGCTGAAGTTATTTATGTCACCTGTTAAGAAGCTATTTTTGTCTTCAAGCAATTTATCAGATTTCTACTCTATGTCAAATCTGTTCTTTTTAGCAAAAGTTCTGGAAAAGGGGTATGATGAAATTTCTGCAGCCTCGCCTTTCTGATACTTCACTGTTTAAAAAATTTCAGTCAGGCCTTTGATCGGTCTATAGCACTGGGATTGCTTTAACATCCATTTATGACTTTCCATTTGCAGTTGGATTTCCTGTCACTCATTTTCATTCTTATAGGTCTTTTTTATGGCTTTATATTATGTGGACCATGGGGTTCTTCTCATTAAATACTTGAAGCACATGAGTCTTTCACACATCATTCTGACATGCTTTCATTTCATTTTTTGTGTTTGTAGAAGCAGTTCATCATAAATGTTCGTTTCTGATGTTGTTCCTGTAAGTAGGGATCATTTAGAGATTTTTCAGAGTGTCTATGCTTCCTCTGGCTCCTATATTTGCCATTATGTTGTGTGATTCTTCATTTTAATGTGGATGATGTACAAGTTCATCTCTTTCAGCAAACTTTTATGCAGCAATTTCATGTTAAAAACTGGAAAGGTCCAAACTTTTTGAAAATAAACAAAATCCAACATAAGTATTGCTGGTTGGGATTTCTCCTTTTGTTAAATTTGACTTGTGGCTTATTTTGTTGGGAACAAGTTGTCACTGGAAAAATCAAAGGCCAAATAGAACAGATCCCAAATTTCTTTGGAAGAAAATGATTCTATCCATGGTTATATTCCATTTAAATTCTAAACCTAAATGTTTAGGTGCCCTAAACACTGCCTGCCCCAAAGTATCTGGCCAGACTACCACGGCTGGCAGATCATCCTATAGTGGTCAAAAAAACAACAAAAAAGAAAAGGCTCATTTTAGGAGCATGGAACGTCTGCACCCTTATGTTGTAAACCCTATGAAGAGCACCCTGCTTCCACCAGTCAGCAAATACAGTGGGACTGGCCAGCATGGATCCTAATTAAAAACATTTTCCTTAAAATTATGGAAACATAATTAGGGAAACATTTATTTTCTGACTCAGTAATATTTTCAAGTTTCTCTTAAACTTCCTATCTTATCTGAGAAAATTATGGCCACTGGGAGCTGCGGGCGGCCGTGCTTGCGGACGGTCATTGTAAACAAACTGTCTCGCAGCCTGCCAGCGAATTACCCTGATGGGCTGCATGTGGCCCATGGGCTGCAGGTTGCCCACCACTGTTATATAGTGTGTATATAGTGTACGGCTGTCCATCATATTTGATAAGGAGGTTATTGGACCATGTGTATTCTCAAGTGGCTGCATTGTCTGATCCACAAGGAGCAAGAACATGAACAACTGTCACAGGAATGTGCAGGCTGCCACTGAGGACTTGGCATGGTTCTTGGCCCTTTCTTGATCAGTTTTTTGTGTCTGTCTTACTCAGAGTGTTGCTCCCCATTCTATCTCTGATCTATCCTTGGCCATGTCTTCAAAGTTATCAGTATTCATGCTGCATGAGGTGAGATTCTGCCTAACAGTGTTTTTGTTGACCAAACTTTCAGCTCACCATTGAAAACTTTTTGGGGAAGTCCATCATCATCCATTCTGATAACATGGCCTGCCCATCTAATATACATGAATAAACTGTAGAGCCATACTCTACCTCCAGATGTGTGTGTGTGCCAATTCCATTGGTTTAAATGGGAACTCCACATGTTTATATACCAACAATATGGCCTATCATGCATAAGTTATCTGAAAATCTCCATTCTTGATTGGTCACAGCACATTTATTAACAATGTTTCTTATTTACCACTGGGATATCTGAATTGACTGTTAATACAGACTGCCTTGCTAATAAAGGGATATTGATTGTTAAACTTGAAGTATGGTAACTCTATGTGAGAGACTGATTCAGTATTGGTTTGAAAATTAGAACACAAAATTTGCAGTTTAATAAAAGAAAATGGTTAATAGTGGAACATTTATCTTAACACTCACTGAACTAGTATTGGATAGATACTATGGATAACTGCAGCTGGGAGCAAAACTCCTAGCCTGGGCACACAGCTCAGCTTGAGCTAACATGGTAAAAATAACAGTGTGGTTGTTACAGTTTGGGCATCAGCTCCACCTCTCATGACCAGCCAACCCCCTGGGACTGAGCTTGGGTAGCTAACCCAAATCTTCACTGGAGCCACAACATCTACACTGCTATTTTTAGCATGCTAGCTCAAGCCCTGCTAGTGCAAGTCTGTCTACCCAGGCTCGCAGACTAACTCATCACTACAGTTTCCTCCCACACAAGACCTCATTTAATTGCTTCAAAGACCAACCACGTAGTTAATCCAAATAATTTAAAAGAAAAAGCTCTGGTCAAACTACTCCGTGACTCATTACTAACTCTCCCTCTACACAGGCTAATCATTTCTAGCCTGTCTTTGAAAAACAAAATTCATTACTTCCTGCTTTATAACAAACTTTTATTGCAAAAGAAAGAACCCATGCTTCCCTCTCCTTTGTTTCGCAGCTTCTGCTGAAAGAACAGGCAGGGAGGAATAGGGGCATATAATCTTCTGATTGGCCAGCCTTGCAGTTACCATAGAGATTCATTGTTATAACTCAACTAAATGTACTTCTTAAAATGTCAAGTACAGGAAGTAGAAGGGGCATTTTTGGTGGAAAGAAATGAAAAAGCATAGACCTGCCATATTAGCTAAATTCACTGTGCTACACTCATAACAGGTTAAGTAATTCCTGCTTCTGAACCCAAGGGAATTTGTCTCATTTATATACAGACTTTCATTTTCCTGTGTGATATAAACTGTAGTCTCTTTAGTAGAAGATGAAAATGAATGGCATCTGCCCATGCTAGTCTGATGATGTGCAGCTTAATTAATTAGGGTTTGATTTTTTTTTCATTAATTGAGCCTTTAAAGAAAGTAAACACATGGGAGATGGTCTCATAGTGCATGGAATGCTTTGCTTTAGTATAAAATCATCTAAAAGATGGATAGGAATCCACTTTAGAACTAATATTCTGTCACTTCTTACCAGTAATCTACCTACCTCCATCACATAGAATAACACATTGCTGCTCATATGTGTATATTATGTAGGTAATATATTGTGGTGTATTTATTAGAGTTTTGAGTGAAAGGCTAAGAATCTAGGTACTTTTCTAGGCTTTGTCAGACTCATTTAGTGTCTTTGAACAAATCACTTGTTCCATCTATTCTTTGGTTTACTCATCTATAAAACTGGCATAATACATAAGTATATGAAAAAATTAGATACATTTTAGGCCTAAAATTATAGTAGCTAATTTTGATAATCTATGAATTCCTTTATATTGAATATGTTTGCAGGAATAATACATTACAACACATTCATAGGCACTTGAAATACATAGGCCCTTTCCTCCATTGATAAGACTACCAGTGAAATTATAGGTTTCAGAGTAGCAGCCATGTTAGTCTGTATCCGCAAAAAGAACAGGAGTACTTGTGGCACCTTAGAGACTAACAAATTTATTTGAGCATAAGCTTTTGTGGGCTACAGCCCACTTCATCGGATGCATAGAATGGAACATATAGTGAGGAGATATATATACATACAGAGAACATGAAAAGGTGTCTTAAATGGGCTGTCTTGATTATCACTACAAAAAGTTGTTTTTCTCCTGCTGACAACAGTTCATCTTAATTAATTAGCCTCTTAGAGTTGGTTGGGCAACTCCCACCTTTTCATGTTCTCTGTATGTATATATATCTCCTCCCTATATGTTCCATTCTATGCATCCGATGAAGGGGGCTGTAGCCCACAAAAGCTTATGCTCAAATAAATTTGTTAGTCTCTAAGGTGCCACAAGTACTCCTGTTCGTTTAGTGAAATTATAGGTACTCAAAAGCAGAGAGGAGAAAGTAGAATGGAGAAAGACAACTAAGCAACAAATGATTTTGTTGGTTTTTATTTTGCTGGAGGGGGAAGGGAAGGGATAATATTTTTTAAATACTCTTTATACTTATATCATTGCATTGGGATTAAATAAACATTTCTGTGCAGATGTATATAGTTGGTGATGTAACATTTGAATTCTGTGTTTGAGTTTGTAGGAAAACAAATTAAAAATAGGAAAATGTTAAAATAAAAAACAAATACCCTTCTTCACCTAATATGAAGGATTTTGAGGCTTAATTCTATTGTTTGTAAAGCACTTTAAAATCTGTAAATGAAAGACCTTTTTGAGCTAAAATCACCACTGGTAGTAGTAAGCTGTGGCATGATAATTAAAGTTGAAAATATATAATTGGTAACTTAAAATAATGTAAAACTTTGTTAGATGTGCAGAAGAACTCTTTGTGATTGTTGCAGTTTTGGTCAAGTTTTTTTTGAACAAACAGTGGGATATTATTTTTAATAGATTTTTTTGTGTAAAAAGCTTTCCTTTTTTGAATTTTTTGGACAAAACATAACAATGAAAATTCTCAGATCTTTTAAAATTTTTACTTTCCTGCCCTTTACTCCCTGTTTTTCAGTAGCAAAAAAGAAAAAAAAATGGAACGGTGCAAAGGAAAAGAAAATGGGGGGGAGACCAAATTTATGCAAAACCATTTTAATAAAGGAAAAATATTCCATTTGAAAACCTGTTAGAACAAAAATTAGTCTTTTTAAAATTATTTTTACAAAAAAGCCTCCATTTTTTCAAATAATTCTAGTTACAATTTATGCATAGATTTTGCATGGCACTCAGAAGTTCTCTTTTAAGTAATCCAACCAGCGCAGTTCAATACACCCTGTAAAGGGCTACTGGCCCTTCAAAGCCAAAGAAGATCATTTGAGAGGCCAGTTACCGCATTCCAAGTGTCTGAAATAATCAAAATGGACAGTGGGTGAGAGAAAGATGGTCCTTGTAGGAGGAAAGCATAGGAAAAATCCTTTTATTGTTTCTTAAATTGGCCACCCAGAGCCAGTGCTCATCTTGGGAAAGCACAATACTTCCTGAATTTAACTTTGTGAGAAACCTGCTTTTATTGTTTGAAAAGAAGTTTAACATTTGCACATACAATAGCTCAGAGAGATTTTAGAGAGACAATGCAGGTGAGATAATATTTTTTATTGGACCGACTTCTGAAAGAGACAAGCTTTTGAGCTTACACAGAGCTCTTCTTCAGGTCTGAAGCTCTGTGTAAGCTCTGTAACATCATGGGACCAACACAGCTACAACAACAATGCAAACAGAAAGAATTTGTCAGTTGAATTCTATACTTCTTACTGTATTTTTCACTCCATGCATCTGATGAAGTGGGTTTTAGCCCACAAAAGCTTATGCTCAAATAAATTTGTTAGTCTCTAAGGTGCCACAAGGATTCCTCGTTATTTTTTTGCTGATACAGACTAACATGGCTACCACTCTGAAACCTGTCATCATGGATGACTGTTTCTTAGCAGACTTAACCAGCAATGTGAACAACTTAGAGCTAATTTTTGCCGTTCTTTAGACTTTGTAGTATACAATAAACGTTTACTGGAAGAAACACCCTGTTGTAAGTCTTGTCTTTCATTCAAATTATCCCTCAGACACGTACATATCCCTTTATTATACCCAGATTTGTAAACTTTAAAACACTAATATGTGAAGAACTTCTCATTCCTTCCTCTTTCCTTGTCACCCTCACCCAATTCCCTTTATTCATGATTACTTGGGAAAAAGTCATTAAATGTGTAGTTTAGGGTTGGTGGTGGGTTTTTTTGTTTGTTTGTGTAGCTGCTGCTTTGTTAGATGTTACCTTAATATCTGCAATTTGGAAAATCAATTAAAACAGGTTTTTTTCCCCTGTAAAACATAACACCCAACAGAGGTTTATCTGGATTGGTGTAGGTCAAGATCCCTGTGACCTTGAACTATTCATAAAGTACTAGAGATGACTTATCAGAGCATGACATCGAAATTGGTTTTAAGTCTCCAAGGAAGGTTCAGATTGTAATGTCAGTAACAGTGAAGGTGAAGGCAACAATTATATGTCAACTCTGGTTTATTTTCAAAGAGAGCATTTTACCAGTCTGACACATAAGCAGGACGGGAAACAAAAGACATACAGAAGTTTGTTTTCTTTCTCAATTATTTTGGGAGATATGATGGAGCCTGTGATGAGCTAGCAATAATAAACAAATAGGCCAAGATTTGACATAAATGACCATTATATATGGAAGCCCTGGTGAGCTGAAATTTAGCTTGGCTTAGATCTGTTTTCAGGAAGAAGAAATTTAACCTCTTCTTCTGTGTATTGGCTTATGATTGTAATGGGCTTTTTATTCTGAGTAAACCCTCAGTTAAGAAAAACTTTGAATTAAAAATAAGAATAATTGTAAAGCAGTCTAAAGCTGGCAATTTGTTTTAAACAAATATTTATAGAATTTATTTATTATATTATATTATATTATATTATATTATATTATATTATATTATATTATATTATATTATATTATATTATTTTCCAATAGAAATAGAAAGCAGGACCATTTTGCACATATGAAAAGGTTATAAAGGATAGTTGAAAAAAGAAAACATTTTCTGGAAAACATTTGATTATTGATTGATGTTTAATCTACACTTTTAAAGACCATACATCCTACATTTGTGTAAGGCTGTTGGCAGAGGGATCTGTTGTTATGCAACCAGAGAAAAAGAGAACCTAAATGAGACTACAGTCATAATTACACTAGGAATTGTTCTAATTTATTGAGGGATGTACTGAGGAGGAACAATCTTGTGAGGCATGGAAAGGTTACAGACAAAAGAAACATTAATTTCCCCTCATGGATTTACCAAGGAAGAATTAAATGAAATGTCGTCTCTTTCTTGCCACTTCTCTATTTGGGGTCAGCAACTTTTTTGGACTTCTTCCAAAACTCCCGAGTGTACGTCTGCTTGTGCAAGTTGGTCTGTGTAAGGTCTGCTGATATCTGGTCTACATACCGAGTCATTGCAAGGGCTACCCTACCAGTACAACTATCAGGTCTCCACTGGACATGTCCATACCAAAATAGCCTAGTGTCCCACAAATTGTCTTCAACTGGAACAACCCGCATTAGGCCCCTCACAACCTCATTTCTTTTCCTATCACGGAGTGTCCAATAATTTGTCCATCTCAACAACTTCATTTCACTTCTTTTTTGTGCCTGTGTTCCATACATAACATGGGTCGAATTACAGTTTTATAGCTTTTAACTTTATTGGCATCTTTTTATCAGAGAACTGGGGCCAGCTCCTACCATTTTCACCAAGCAGATTTGGTATGATACAGGGCATCACTGAGGAAGGCACCATTATCAACAATCATTGATCCTAGGTATTTAAATATTTCACTCTTTTAAGCGCTCTTCCTTTAATATCCTGCATGATGGGTCTTCCTCCCTCAGTTATCATAGTCTCAGACTTATCAACATTCAGTCCTGCCTGCTCAAAGCTGTGTTGCCAGTGTTCAAAGTTGGTTTGCAGAGTCTCACAATCTTCCGCACATATTACTTCATTATCAGCAAAGAGCATGTTCCAAGGCAGCTGCCTTTGTATCGTCTCACTTATCCTATCCAAGACAACCACAAACAAAAAGGGGCTCAACACTGACCCTGGTACAGGCCAACATGTACTGGAAAGTCCCTGCTGTAGCCCCATTTGGTTTTTACTGTTGTAGTCACTTTATCATACATCGCTAGGATAAGATGGACATAGCCTTCCAGAACATGTCTCCAACCAGGATCCAACACAGAGCTCAAAGTGCTTGGTTTCTTTATCTCTTCAGGTGAAGGATGCCAGAATGCCCTTTTATCTCTGCTTATACCCTCAAAGTTTTATCTTTGTTTCTGTAGCGAAGCAAGGACTCACTGGTGCAGCACCTCCTGCTGGTCACCTGGGAATTAGCTCTTTTTTAGCCTTGGAGCGCCCTCTGCTGGCCAGTGGCTCTCCTGCCTCAGGCCCCATGTCCCTCCCGGACCCCGATGCCCCTTTCCTCAAGGTTCTGCCCCCAGCAGTACCCCCTTATTCTGGGTCTCCCCTTCCAGGGGAACCCCCAACCCTCTAAACCCACTTTGCCTCAGTGGCTACTGCCAGTCATCGTCTAACCCAGGGGTAGGCAACCTATGGCATGCGTGCCGAAGGCGGCACGCGAGCTGATTTTCAGAGGCACTCACACTGCCTGGGTCCTGGCCACCAGTCCGGGGGGCTCTGCATTTTAATTTAATTTTAAATGAAGCTTCTTAAAAATTTTAAAAACCTTATTTACTTTACATACAACAATAGTTTAGTTATATATTATAGACTTATAGAAACAGACCTTCTAAAAACGTTAAAATGTATGACTGGCACGCGAAACCTTAAATCAGAGTGAATAAATGAAGACTCGGCACACCACTTCTGAAAGGTTGCCGACCCCTGGTCTAACCCCTGCTCACTGGGGCAGACTGCCGTCTGTAATGGCCACTCATCATTTGCAAGGGGGTAGGACCTGCTGCCTTTGCCTATCCCTGAGCTACACCTCTGCAACCCCAGTACCTGCTTTGGGCCTTTTAACAAGGCCTACAGGTTTACCAGACTGGAGGTCCCCATCTCCTCTTGCCTTTCCCCAGCACTGCTCTGCTCGGTACCCTGAGCTCCCAGGCAGCCAGGTCCTTCTCTCTCCACAGCTGGAGTATGAGTTGGTTTTCCCGCTTCTGAAAGTATGTGTTCGCAGTCACCATGTACAATGCCAGAGAAGTCTGGAGGGCCATATCCCCATCAGTTTCTAGTTCTAGTACTGTGCTCTCCATGAACAGTTTCATATCCAGCCTTCACAGTTCTAGCATATGCATTTAGATTGTCTCCGATCATTATCTTCTCTTTGGGTGGTATCTTTCCAAGAAGGCACAGCAGCTCAAAAAACCTCCTTTTTTTTTTACCTTTTGAGCCTCTCCTAACTGTGGTGCATACCCATTTACAATATGGATAGTTACCTCTTCCCAACACAGTTTGACAGTGAGTCAGTTCAACCTTCTGGAGCCTTCTATCACATCCCGCTGCATGGTTTCAGCTAAAATAACTCCAACACCATTTTGGAAGGTTGAACTCCCTGAATAGTAGATTTTGTAACCCTTCACCAGCATCTTAGCTTTACAATCTTTCCATTTCGTCTCTTGTACAGCTGCCACATTTACTTTTCTCCTCTTTAAGACCTCACATAGTTCAAGCCTCTTCCAATCAGTGTTCCTACATTCCAAGGGCCTATTTTAGCTTATTCTGCATACTCATTTGCTACTTTAACTTTAGCAGCCCTTGAGCAGTTACAACAGTCAGGCAAAGGCTGTTGTACATCGCTTGTGGGGAACACCCTAATCTTCTTAGGTACACTTGACATGGCCATCAGTTCGCATGAGCATATCTATTGTCTGAGCTTTGCAGATCAGCTGTCAAGCATGACAGCCTTGGTGGGAAATCAGAGTTTCTTTTCTCCGAGGTGATCTGCCTATGAAGTCTATCGAACCTATCCTGCCCCAGTTAAATGAAATGTACCATCTGTAATTCTTCCTAGTTACTTTCTATTTGGAAGAATGTTGTTGCAAAGGGGACAACAGCAGTAGAACTATTCACAAATTGAACTTCTGACCTTGTCAGAATTTTTGCAAAGAGAAGCTTTAAGACCCTTATAACTTTCAGGGTGGAATGCTGACCCTAATTAAGTAAATAGTAAAATTCCCATCCATTTAAGTGGAGTCTTAATTTCAAACGAGAAGTTCATTGCCCTAATCCTGCAATCAATTCTGTGGAGGGTCCCTGTTCCATTGCAGTCTGGGGAAATGGGGTGTGGGGGGCGGGAGGGGAAAATACTTGATTAAAAGAGTTGGGTTCACCTCTTCCTTGAAAAATATTGGTGATTGGTTGTCTCCACTACATATGTAAGATGTTAATATGATGTCCAATTCACTGAACTTCCAAGTTTTCCTAGGGAGATAATTGCTTTTTAACAGTATGGGTATGAATCCTTGTAAATAATAAATTATTTTTATTATTATTAAATCAGGATAGTAATCAGAATCTGGATGGGGGCCAAAGTCTAACCCGAGTTGGATTCGGTGTGAGGCTCAGGAGGAGGGTGAAGAACTGGAGTTGGTCAGTTACAGGGCTGGAGCAAAGTTGGAGTAGCACACAGACAAGGCTAAACTGGGCTGGAACAAGGCTCAGGTAAAACTGAGGCAGGAACAGGAACCACATCAAGGGCAGGCTGGACGCCTAGGGAGTCTGTAACACTGCATGGCAGCAGGAGGGTTCCTGACCAAGTAGTGCTGTCACACAGAATAACTTGCAGCTCTGGCAGGGACAGTGAAATACCTGTGCTTGTAACTCTGACCCAGGGCCTCCCCAGCGATAAGCTGCTGCAGCATGACTGAGGGCTGAATCACTGCAGGCTCTGCTGGAGGGGTGAGTCATGGCAGCTGAGTGAGCAGCTCTGCTCTGGCTGCAGGTTTGCCTCACAATTATTGAATCAATGTATGATTTAAAAAAATTTGAAAAGTCCATTTTCTTTTCTTTTATGCCACATAAAATGCCACCTGTGAGGTAAACCCATCTGTGTAAGTGTGTATTCTTTTTTAAGCCATAATATTATAGGCAGAACTGGTAGTGCCACCTATTATTAAGGCTGCCTGACACTCTCATAACAGCACCTGATTTCAGTTGCTTTCACTTTGCCAAACTGACAGTTTGTGCTAAAATTTTCCACGCTGGGTGTCCGTCTCATGCTGACTTTTTTTTAAAAAATCCCCATGTAAAATAATTCTTGAAACTTTTTCTCTAAAAGTGCCTCTCCTAAGGCTTTGGAGAAGGGTCTTGAAATTTGGCAAAAAGGAGGCCTTTGTGCCAGAAATGTGCCTTTTGCCATCCCCTGTAAGATCTGTCCAAAGCTGGCCAAGTTACAAGCCTTTGAAAAATTTCAGTTCAGACATGTTCAGTAGAGATTTGTTAGTGCTTCATAGCTAAAATTTCCAAAGATTCATCCTCATTGAGCATGCTCAGTGCAGTCTGACCAGACCATGCATGCACCATCCCCACAGAGCAAGTAAGAATGCTCCAGCCCAGGGCTACAGAACTCAAGAAGGACTTTCCCTATAATAGCTGCTCTGGACCAGGGTGTGTGGCCGTGCAGTGCAACTGAGAGCAGGGATCCTGTCTCTCCTGTGCGCTCACTCACCCCTTTGTTGGCACCCAGGCAGTGTGGAGGAGGAAGCTATCTGATTCAAAGGCAGAAGGAAGAACAGTTGGACAAGTGGGACAAGGAATCTGGAGAGATTGGGACTGTAGGGGAGGGAGAGAAACTGTGACTGGGAGTTGGTAGGAAGACACCATTACTGGGAGCCAGTGAGAGAAATGGAGGGTGGAGAGACTGGGAGTATGATAGTTGGGGAGGAACACTGACATCAGCAGAGAATCTGGGAGGAGACTGGAACTAGGAACCAATGTCTGGGAGGGATCAGAGGCAAGGTGGGAGGAAAGACAACTCTAACACAGAGCTGAGGTGTGGCTGGAGAGAGTAGGACAAAAAACCAAGGAATGTGTTTGATGGGAGAGTGAGGGCTTTTCTACACTTACAGCGCTGCAGCTGCGCTGCTCTAGCACTTAGTGAAGACATTGCCTATGCAAATGGAAGAGCTTCTCCCGTTGGCATAAGTAACCCACCTCCACGAGCAGTGGTCGCGATGTCGACGAGAAACGCTCTCTCGTTGACATAGCACCGTCTACACCGGGAGTTAGGTTAGTATAACTTCGTCACTCAGGCGTGTAGTTTTCCTTACCCCTGAGTGACGTAGTTATACCAACACAACTTTGTAGTGTAGACCTGGGCTGATATTGGTTGAGGTGCCCGGGTTGGCAGATGGAGACTGGAAAATGGGTTGGGGGGAGACAGATTGGATGAGCAGCTGGGAGGACTGCCTGGACTAAGAGATTAGTGTTGGGGGGCAACAAGAGATTGGAAGCCGTGGGGGAGAGGGATGAGAATTGGGCAGCGAGAACAGAGGGAGAGACAAGAACTGGCTGGGCAAGGAGAATGTGTCTGGGACAAGAACCAGGGGTGAGGAAGAGAAAGCACAGGCTGGAGGTGATGGGGCAGAACGGCTCAAGTTTGGGAGAACAGGCAAAAGGGTCTATGTCCACTAAAGAAACCCAAGATTCCTGAGTCTCCCCATTCTTCTGCTCTCAATAAATATTTGTGAAACCCATTGGCAGTGGCTCATTCCCCTCTAGTGCTGGTCCACATAGAAGATGACAATTGCTATAGCTACTCCATTAACTCAAATAGCAAAGATTTGTGTGGTGCATCTAAAGGTTCCAATCCTGATGAACCACATAGGTGTCAATATGACAGTTCCTGTGCACTGAATGAGACAGGGGTCTTGTGGGAAAAAAATAGTAAGTGATCATGTAATTAAAGAAGGTATCATATGTACACACGGGGGAGAGGGAGGGGGCAATTCAAGGTTGCACAGATTACCTTAACTCTGGCATTTTCTAACTTTAAAGTGGTTGACTTTACAAGCTTAATAATGTTCTTTTATCATAGTTTTTTGTGTATAATATAAATTAATACCATAATGCCATCAGGACAATTTCTTATGCTGTCAATTATCAGCTTGTGAACTGAATAAGTGAGAAAATGGAAAAGAGAAGCTTAGAATTTTAGCACCCATTGTATGACTGAGCACTTTCATTAACATTGTATGAATTATATGAAATCACATAAGACAGCAAGTATTACTTTAGCTCTACAGTATATACAGAATTTTCAACCTTGGGTGCCTCACGCTAGGAACTCGAATTTTCCGAGGTACAGTGCTCATGCACACTCACTGATTTGGATCAGAGCTGCAGGACTCAATAACTCTGAAAATTGGGCTACTTATTTAGGTACCTAAGTATAGCTCAGATGCCTAACTTTAAAGCAATCCATACAGGCCAGGGGTCGGCAACCTCTGGCACGCGGCTCGCCAGGGTAAGCACCCTGGCATGCCGGCCAGTTTGTTTACCTGCTGCGTTGGCAGGTTCAGCCGATTGTGGCTCCCACTAGCCGTGGTTCGCCACTCCGGGCCAATGGGGGCTGCGGGAAGCGGCGCGGGCTGAGGGATGTGCTGGCCGCAGCTTCCCGCAGCCCCCATTGGCCTGGAGCGGTGAACCGCAGCCAATGGGAGCCGCGATCGGCCGAACCTGCCAACGCGGCAGGTAAACAAATTGGCCCGGCCCGCCAGGGTGCTTACCCTGGTGAGCCGCCTGTCAGAGGTTGCTGACCCCTGATATAGGCCCTTATTCATCAAAACACTGGAAGATTTTCAGTGATTCAAATTGGAGTTATTTACACCTGCCCTATTTGTGCATTTGAAAGTCTTCCTAGTGAACCCAGGATTAATTTAAGTACATCACCCTTCCTTAGTCAGCAAATGTGGCTTATTTGGGATATAAGCACATACATTATGCTTGGAGATATTTACTTTTGTTTAGTCCATGATTCAGTAAAGGATTTAAGCACATTCTTAAGTTCTTTACTAAATCATGGGCTAAACAAAAGTAAATATCTCCAAGCATAATGTATTCCTCTGAGACTTAAAATCATAACATTCACTTATAGTATTTGCTATTTAAATCATAAGGCTTGCAAATATTTAACCTTACTGGGGTTTTTGCAGTATTTCTTACACTGAGGAATACAACTGTAAAGTTTATTACTTGCGGGCCTCAAATGTAAAGATTTCATAACATCTCCTTAATTGGCATGTTTCTCATTCTGATGGCGTGTGACAACTAATGATTCATTCTACCACAATAATATTAAGAAAGTACATTTCACATATCATAGTGATACATAGATTAGTGTTGTAACTCATGAAACTATTACAGAAAAAACCTCTGAAGGTAAACTAAAGTATAACACTTAAATAACATACTTATAATTTATAAATAACGTGTATATTCCTCTAAAGCGGCTTATACTTTCTTTAGCTTCTATAATAAAAGGATTTTGGTTAGCATGCATGCACTATAATTTGAAAATGGCTTTGCTATATGTAAGCACAGCTTTTTATCTTCTTTTTTAAACACATGGGGTCTTAGGGAAAGTTCAAAATGTTCTGGTATCTGACCTCTTTTTCACTCATTGGTCCAGTTTTTCTCAGGAGACAAGTGAGTTTTCTGTTCTCATCTGAATGGGTCAATCCTAGATTCTACCTCCAACTGTCTCAGTTATCTGTCCTGATCTAGTATGTTTGATGATTCCTTGTCTTACCTGTGAGCCTTTTGGTAGTCTGTATGTCGGAATCTTCTCTGAAAACAGGGAGACTTCTATTACTCTTATTCCCTTCTCAGCTTCAGCAAACAATTCTACTTCATCTTTTCGTATAAGTTAGGTCTCCTTCTGCTCCTTTAGGTTGCCTTTTAGCCTCCTGTCTAGTCCAAAAAGGTCTGTGTGTGGGGGGAGGGGGGAGGAAGTCTTCCTTTCACACCATTATGTTCTGCTCTCTGACCATATTAGGCAGCTGAAGGTGGAGATAGGCCAAAGCATTGGTCCTTCACTGTTTCTTACACTATCAGGGGAATCTGGTTTATGTGCTTCTCCCTATTACTCCTGCGTATGGAATACAGGGCCTCACCAGGGTCCATTCACATGGGTGGAGGTTGTTTATCACCACTGCTATTCAGATAGGTGAAGTGAGATTTTGGGTCCTCCTGCTATGTGGGTAGACACAGGAATTTTTGTTTTGTCAGCTGTTTTACTTTTGATTATCCTCCTTGATTTTCAGATGCTCTCTGATTATTTCATACATGCAGCGTAACAAACTACAATTAAAGACAGTCATCCCAAGGCTCTTCCCAGCAGACCTTATGAGTTCCTGAAGCCTGTGCTTGGGTATGACTCTTTCCTAGCCTTGTGCCTTGGGAGAGAGAGGATAGGAAAGCCTTTCAGATTGAATATAGTGAACTATCCAAACATGTGTGTAATGTTGGATCAGTTAAGGGAGCGTAGCCCACTTTTGTCAGTAAAGTACAACCTAATATATCTGTATATAGGATTTATCAAAACTAAGCACACTAGGTTCTGTTTTCATTTTTCTCAGAGTGCATCCCCATTTAATCTCCTGTTCAAAGAAAGAACTTGGAATACCAAATCTCTAATGCAGCCTGAAAATAGTCTAGTTCCCCACAGAAATGATTATTTGTCCACAGAGGTCTCAAACACAATATATTGTATGAGGAAATGTAGCACAATTAGGAAACCTTCGGGATTTGCAGTCTTGGCCCTTTTGATATTGTTTAGGTCAGGGGTCGGCAACCTCTGGCACACGGCTCGCCAGGGTAAGCACCCTGGTGGGCCGGGCCAGTTTGTTTACCTGCCGCTTCGGCAGGTTCGGCCAATTGCGGCTCCCACTGGCTGCGGTTCGCTGCTCCAGGCCAATGGGGGCTGCGGGAAGCCGTGGCCAGGACATCCCTTGGCCCACGCCGCTTCCCGCAGCCCCCATTGGCTTGGAGCGGCGAACCGTGGCCAGTGGGAGCCGCGATCTGCTGAACCTGCCGACGCGGCAGGTAAACAAACTGGCCCGGCCCACCAGGGTGCTTACCCTGGCGAGCCGCGTGCCAGAGGTTGCTGACCCCTGGTTTAGGTACACATATTTTTGGATGGAATATTACTGCATTTCACTGCTTTGAAGGATGAAAGTCAGTTGGAATTTTTATTTCCATATCATCGGAGTCAATGAGTGTTTGACTTGACATATTGCAAGAATTGAACTTTTTCACAAATGGTTTCTAGCTATCTTCAGATTAAGCTTGATAAATATCACGGAGTTGTCTCTGGCCGTTATTTTTTAGAAGAATGGCTGTGTGTTCACACTCTGGGGAAGGCCCATTATTGAGTGCAGTGAGGAGTGGCTGCTAACCATTCACTGATATTTAAAACAGAGATGTCAGCCATAGTCAATGGTCATTTTAAGAATATTAAACAATGATGACCATCTGTCTTTTAGCTTTGTTTAGGCATTTGCCATTGCAAAGTTGAAATAATATAGTACACCGAATTTGGATTTGCTTGATAATTTGTTCATCCCCTTAACATGGGGTCACACTGCTTTGCTGCCAGTAGTTTGACCCAGTATTTCCAGTATAGTGAATCAACTAGTGGGCTTTGCGGGTGAATGGACTGGCCCCATGCTCACCCATACTTGGCTCATATCATTCTTGAGCCCATTTGGAGGGAGTGTGGGGGAGTTAAATAAAATTTGCTGGTGACCAAGTGTCTCGTTAATGCAATGAATGGCTCCATGTTGCTTCAAAGCAGTGGCATTGGAACAATTTGTGTAGCAGGGGTGCTGAAAGCCATTGAACAAAGCTGTAAACCCTGTGTATGATGGAAACAACTTCAAGCCAGGGGGTGCTGCCACACCTCCAGAACTCCTAGTTCCAGCACCCCTGCCCAAAGCCTTCCCTTAGGACATCAGGAAAATTGCAAACAGCGAGCTTTTAAAGAGATGCCATTATTGAAGCATTTTGGTTGTTATATTTTCTTGCACTGATTTGTTTATGTATTTTTATGTAACTGTTTCTGGTTGGTTGGTTCTGTATCATTTTACTAGAAGGGCCCCCGAGGAATAATATTGAACCTAAAATACTATGTTTTTGTCCATCACAATGAATAGAATTACAAACTTAGGTTTATCTGGATGTCTGAATTACATTTTCAGTGGTAGGTTATTTTTATCTGGGTGAAGGGCTTTTGTTGCACTCATTTCATTGCTAGGTTAGTGGGCCCATTCATAGGCATGCATGATAAAGCTGTAAAATAGACACAAATGTGTTCAACAAACAATTAAAAAAATTAAAAGTGCTTATTTAATACAATTTTTACAACACTATCAAATATGCCAAGTACAACATTATTATAGTGGAGATTGCTCTAAAATTTACAGGGTAATGACAGCCCATCACAAAGGGTTATATGGTTATCAATTCCTAATTCAGTGTTTAGCCAACCTAGCCAGTACAAATGGACGACAAATTACCCAAGTCAGTGTAAAAACAGTAGAACAACTTTGACATACAACCCAAGTGGAAGCCAAGTAAGTTGAGCAGGACAGATGAGAAGATTCTGAACGGAGCAATAAAACAAAACTATTGTGTTGAATCTATAAAGCCCATAAAAACAAGAGGAATCTTTAAGTTGAACTGAGAGCACAACTCTTGGAGGCTATTATCCCTGCAAAAGAAAAAGCTGTTATCGGCAATTCTTTTAAAGGTTAGAGCTATATTCAGCAATAGGTCACGGAAAACTGAAGTGGTAAAGTGTCACTCTGACACCAGAAAGAGTCACTCCATAGCTCAGCTGTTGCATAGGGCTTTTATCTGAAAAATGGTGTTATTGAACAATAGTAACAGAGGATCATACAAAATAGGATCATCACATTTTTTCCCCCCTGTCGTTATTGTAGTCAGAAAAGAAAACAGTCCCAAAAGTTACTAACACGGTGGGGCTTTATGTTGGTTACTGTAAAATAGAGTAACCCAAAAAAGTAAATATATTTTATTACAAATCAAGGCCTTTTATGCCTGTCCATTAAAGTCAATGGCAAAGCTTCCACTGATTTCAGTAGGAGCAAGATTGGGTCCTAATACCCTTAGTTTTCTAGGCCATGGGCATATTTGATGTCCAAGCACTGATAAAGAGCAATGGGCATGCTAATTGACTAACAGCATATTTTTTTCAGTAACAAGGTATGAATGCTGATGAAATACATTTTGCTGTTACAAACTTGGGGCTCAGACTTAGTAGTCAAAATTGAGATAGAGGCCCACCCTTACTCCCCTGTACAGACTAGGGTTAGCCTTGTCCAGATGCTGGCTTTGGGTACAGGAAGAGCATGGGAGCTGCCCAAATGATCTACTCTCCACCATGAGCAAATGAGTGGAGAGGGGCAGGGAATTGGCTGAGCCATGGCTCCGGTCCCTTCCCATGTGCCAGGGAGTAAGTTGCCCTCTGAAAAGGATAAAAAACATATTTCCTCCCCAGAACAAGAGGGGAGCAGAGGAGGATTTCCCCCCCCACAAACACTTTTCCAATTCCTCCATGTTAGCTTACACACCAGCTTACTCTGGGCTGAGCCTAGCGACTCCAGCTAGCTTTCAGTGACAGGGTAAAGGTGCTTATTGCACTCAGAGGACCAGACTGGGTTACCATTACTCATGCTGAATGTAGACAATGTAGACAATGAGAGTGCCTGTCGAGTAAGGTACTATTCAATATGAGTTAAGCGCATTACCATCTGGCCTTAAAAAACCTCTCTGGTAGGTTATTACCCTACTGCAGCAAGGGAGGAGCAGAGAGGGAATCGTGCCCCCAAACTGAGTGTCTGGGATACGACACCTCCTGTAGTTATTACCGGGGTGGTAAAGCTTACTCACTACCTCTTGCTCAGGGTTATGCCTGAAGGTACAATGTAATCCTTATGCTAATACATAAAAAAAGTACCTAGGACAAAACTCTACTCTCAATTGAATTAGCAGAGCTTCTTCTGAAGTCAGTGGGATCTGGCATATGTGAATGTGAAGGTAGAATAAGGCTCACTGATTGTTTTACTGGAGTATAAATCATGTGAGTCTTTGTGAAGATTTTTTTTTAATGGAAGGTAAAAGAAATACAAAGAATGGGACAAATTGTGGAACTTTTATTCACACACTGATTAGCATCTTACTCCATAAGAACTCTTATTAAAATCAATATGGAGTGAAGTACTGGAGAAAGGTTGGCACAATCTGGTCCAGAGTGTAAATTATGGCTTCAGTTTGATAAATTTAATTCTCATAACATAAACCTGATCAAAGTCTAACCTTTTCAAAGCTTGTCTATATCTACCCAGCATCTGTTTTATTTGACATTTTAACAGCATCTGTTTTCAGTTATCTGATGTCTCTGTTTCATTCTCTTAATGTCTATTGAGAATAGGCCTTTTTTTTAACTTTCTGACATCTCAAATCAGTGTGGAGATCTATTTCTTTTATGCAGGCTGGGTCTGAGCACGGAAGGTAGCACTACACAAGCAAGGAAGCTTGTACTTATTAAAGAACATTTTAATTCCTATTTTTCTTGAGACAATAAGATGGATCTCTACCTCTCAATCTCTATATAAGACCATCTTCCCATCTGAATCTTAGTCTGGCAGAGGCAACATGAGCAACTAAATTTGAGAGACTAATTTCTTGACAATAATCTGCTGTTCCTAATTATTCAGATGGGGGAAAGACAAAATAGTGCTTTTCAAAGGAAAACAGCTTTTTAGCTAATCGTAAACCATTTATGGTATAGGCCTGTCTTTAGTGAGACCAGGCTCATTATTTATCATCTGTGTTGTCTGGTAGCCATTAGGGATTTAGAGAGAGTTTTACTGGCCTAGAGGTAATAGGAGTTAAACCATTTAATGAAAGTGCTTATCTTGAAGGCTTACGATATTCAGCTTCTACTAATAATTTGGGACAATTGTATCAACTTTATTGACATACAGTAGAACCTCAGAGTTACGAACATCTGGGGAATGGAGGTTATTCGTAACTCAAATGTTTGTAACTCTGAAAAAGCATTATGGTTGTTCTTTCAAAAGTTTACAACTGAACATTGACTTAATACACCCTTGAAACTTTACTATGCAGAAGAAAAATGCTGTTTTTAACCATCTTAAATTTAAATGAAACAAGCACAGAAAGTTTCCTTACTTTGTCAAATCTTTTTATTTAAACTTTCCCTTTATTTATTTATTTTTTTTAGTAGTTTATGTTTAACACAGTACTCTACTATATTCAATTTTTTTTTTTTTTTTTTTGTCTGCCTCTGCCTGATTGCATATTTCCGGTTTCAAGTGAGGTGTGTGGTTGACTGGTCAGTTCGTAACTCTGATCTTCCTAACTCTGAGGTTCCATTGTAATATTGATTTGAGCAGTATGTGAAGGTGTTTGTCTTGGCATTGAAAAACAGTGAAACCAGTTCTCTGAGACTGAAATGCTGGAATATGAGTTGAAGGGATAGTCCTTGAGCTCCCAGTAGCTTGTGCTACTTACAGTTGTTCAAAGATTAAGGATTACATTGTGGCCTGTGTTGTTCAAGGGGATAAGGCTGCACCCACACAAGAAGGAGCCAAGAGTGGGCAGGCATGGGGAGTAGGTAAGAGCTTTGCCCCCACTTCCACAATGCACCAACCCGCACAGCTGAGCTGGCACAGGGTGCAGGATAGTTATCTAATACTGGTGAGGACAACTAATACACATTGTGCAACTATTGCATGTTGCAGTGGGGAAAATAGTGCTAATGCTGTCCAAAGTGCACAATAGTTATGTGCCCTTCAGGCAAATAATATTTAAATTCCAAAGCTATATGTGACCACAGAGAATGTTAGGGATAGTAAATCCGTTATGGATTTCTGATGTGACTCACCCTTGTCATCCTGACAGGAAGAGTAAGTCTGTTTTGATAATAAGTGCTGAGAAGTCAATAGGAAATTGTATATGAATACCAACAGATGTGTTATAGGTAGTTGTCCCAGTGTTACCTACTTTCTTGCAAGAACATCTAGCGACTAATATACATTTGTACTTGGGAAAGTGGTACTGATCTTGGTCCAACTGGCAAGGCTAAAAGATTAAATTGTGCACATTTAGAAATGACAGTATAAAACAATACAGAATCTCATTGACCTAGAATGTTTTTCAGTGCATGTAAACATAGCACATAATACATAAGATATGATGACAAGATGATACTTTCCAAGGGTGCAAAGGGCAAGTGAAAGCCTATGCAATTCTGAAGTTCCAGTTAAGCTCTCAAAATAGGGATTGAGTGATGCATACGCCTTGTATGTCACTACTTCACAGGAGTGAATTTCACCCCAAGTTAGCAAAAACAAAAGCCCATGACATAGTACTTAAAACTCAGTCTCAATCAATTAGTTCCTTGTCGCTTGAATCTATGTCAAATATATCCTTTGCATTCTTCTGATAGACCAAATAATGTAAGAATCATAAGCAAGAACAAGGAATAGTATTACTGACCTAATGCTGTGACTATAAACTGCTCTGATGATTTGGCTTTGAATATTTGAAAACAATCAGGTGTGCCATTTGGATGACCTGATGACTATAATAAGAGCAGTGGATATTTTTATTTCTTCATTTTACACTGTGTAGGTAGCAATCTTAGCCTGGAAAGAAAGATAATGATCATCTACCATCAGAGCAATCATAATTCATCGACTGAACACCATTCCTACACTTTAGCATTATTCCATTTTTCTGACATATTGAGCAAATAAGTCATCTTCCACTCCCCCTTTATTCTAAACATGGACAGTTTTTATATCTAGATCTTTGCTGTAGACAGTGAATTTTAATATTTGTTTAGAAGTGACAGAAGACCTTTTATAACAATTTGCAGATGAAATAAAAGAACATATTCACTGAGACTTGGCATGGGCATGTTTCTAGAGACTGATCTTTGTTTTGTTCAGGGATTTTTAATCCTGCATGATTCCCTTACTGAGGGACAACAATTTCTTAGTCTGTTACCCCATTTGTGTCACTCTAGTTTTCAGCATTGATAATTTCCTGACTGATCGTTGGAAGGAAAAAAACATTCTCCAGTGTACACTGCTTGTATAGTCTCAGCAATTGCACTGACAATTCTGAGAAATTCTTACTGATAGCAACAGAAAAATCAAGGTAATGAATGATTCATGACAATTATTTATTTGATGATTTAGATAACCATGCTAAAAGATGATGTTTCCATAAGAATCTCATGTATACCATCAGATGTACTGAAAATACTTAAAGTCCAAATAACTGTTTTCAATCTAGTTTATGGAAGGAGAAGGACTATATTGTTAGAATCACACCTGGACAAACTAATCAACATTTACAATTTGTTTTTGAGAGCGAGCTCCTCTGCCCTACATATACATAATCTAAAATTGCTTCTCACCCAACCCCATCCATTTGTTTGTCCCACTGATGTGTTGTATCTCGTCATTATCGTGCACTGTAAGTTCTCTAGGCTAAGGACTGGTTTTTTTTAACTACATCTGTTCAACACCTAATAAAACAGGGCCTGATCCCTAATTTCAGGTTCCCATGCTACTTTGCTATAATTAATATTATAAAAGTTCTACTCCCATTTTTATCAGAACTAGATGACAGGAACCAAGGTTATTCAATATGAATTCGTCTTAAACAGTCTTGGAAAACGTTTCTATTTCAATTCAAATGCATCTTTCTGTAAATTTAGTGCAGTTAATTTTTTTTCTATCAAAACTTTTTTCTAGTGGAAAATTGAGTTGACAACAAAGCAAATTTTGACTTTTTAATGAAAACTCAAATGCCTCAAAACTGAAAACCCCAAAATTCTATTCAGAAATGCCATCATGGTGCTTCATGGGAGTTGTAGTTCAGGTGATTCATGCTCCCGTTGTCCTCCAGTCAGGAAGAGAACAATAACGCAAGCACTTTTTTTCATAGGTTAGCTGTGTGCACAGTGTAGATCACCCCTTGCCTAAAAGGTATCAAGGGGCAGTATTCTGTAGCAATCCACGCAGAAGTGACTGTGAAGAAGGAATTTATAAATGTGGAGTTGGGGTTTACACCATGGATAAGGTGTGCATAAAAAAAAGTGCTCACAAGAGGCACTTGTGGGAGGAGCAGACTAACAGATGAAGATTGACAATATTGATAGAGCAAAGAAGGTGGTCAACGTGGTATAATAGTGTAGGGAGGGATACTCTAATATAAACCCATTTAAACAATCAGGATGTTTGACATTTTGGTTTAGAATAAAACCACGTACAATAAAACTTATCCTGTATTTCTTATGGCATGATATCTAAATAATGTTTTGCTTCTCATCTATAATCTCAGAGCGATGATATTCTTTTTAAATTCTAAAACCACAGCATAATGCAGTAATTCCCAAATAAGATTCATGGACCACTGGTGGTCCACAGAAAAATGGCTAATCACAGGATGCTGGCTTTCCTTATTTAAATACATCCCTCATTACTTTTTAATGTAAGCAATTTCTGTAGTTGCCACAGGGATATTATTCGAACATGAACTCAAGGGCAGGTGGTGTATGTGATCATATGGGGGAGATGGTCCAACAGGCATACTGTCTTAATATGTAGTCCACACTAAGAAAAAGCTTGAGAACCATGGGTCTACTGTGATTTAGGTGTTAGGATTAAGGTCCTCAAATATACCCCAAAATTCCTGTGAACGTTTGGAGATTAACTTTAATCACTCCTCCTACCTTTATTGTGTTTGGATTTCAGTTTCAAAATCATCTTTGAACTTAAAAACACAACCAGGAGAGGGCCTATATTCCCTTGGTATTTATAAAATGCAAAGTCATTTATGTTACTTTATTTATTACACATAAGACGTTCTGTTTTACTTACTAACTTATGTCAGAGGAAGTTTGAAAATACTGAGGGGGACAGACTCTACCTCACCTACACTCACAACAAGTATGTCCCTTGTTGAGTTTGCAGAGCTTTCGTGAAAAATGCAGTGTTTCTTGAGAAACATTTCACATTAGTTAACATTCAAATAAAGCTGAGAACAATGTTTTTTTCCTGCTGACTTTATGAATATGAAAGTTTTATTGCAGCTTTAAATGGTGTATTTTTGAGTTGATTTGGTTGGACTAGTCCCATGATTTGTCACAAGATTCTGGTTCCCTTACTGTCTGAGCTTACCCAATTAAGTTAGGGAGGTGAAGAGGCCATTTGACAGTGTTTTATTGTGGTTAAGCCGCTATGTAAATCTTTTAAAAAGTGCCTGTGTTTTGACCCACCTCTCTATTCCACTCCTACTTTTCATACTAAGAATGACTTGGGAACTGATTGTCTGAAAATATTTTTCATCTGATACTTGGGTCTCACATTACAATGTAATTTGGCTGCCACTGCTAGAGTGGTAGGAGAGGAAGATTATTTTAACTGCTGAATGATGATAGCTTGTGAAAGGGATTGGGATAGTCAGGAAGGCTGAAAGTTAGTTGCCCAAGTGAGAGAGAACCATGGCATAAACCAGGATTTTGTCAGTTGGTATGGAAAATAATTGGCAGATGTTAGAAAAGTTGTAGAGGGAGAAGCAATATAATGTAATGAGAGCCTGATGTGAGATGAGAGAGGGTGTCTTCAAAGGAAATTGTTGAGCCTAAGTGATGAGGAGGATAATGGAGTTATCACTGATGATGGAGAAAGTGGGAAGAGAGTTTAGGAAGATAGATGAGTCTGACTTCTGAGCCACCTGTACTTCTTGCTCCTACCTCGCCTTTCAGCATCTCCCCAAGTATTACCCACTGCTGTAGCCATGTGCAACATACCCCGCTGTGAGAGGATCCTCTGATCCTTGAGCTTTTTCACCAAGAGTAGAACAGGTGCCTTTACCTTGCAGGTTCTGCTTATGTGAGGTTACCTCCATGTTTTCACTGGTTTAGCTACTATGGGACAAGTGGTGCAGTCACTCTGGGCCCACAAGGTTAGAGGGGGCCCAAGCCAGAGTGGAAGAAGCTCCTATCTAGTTGCACACACCTATTCCCATTCATGATACTGCAAGTCCAGCAGAAGTTGAGCTGTGCTATACTGCAGTGGAGAAAGGTCACCAGAGAGTGAGACCTGCTGGCCGCCAAAGCAGGGAGAGGCTGGGATGAGGGGCCCCTCCAACCGAGGCAACCCGGATGAGCAGCTCACAAAGATGTGCAGAGAAGGTGTGGGGAGATGGTCGAATGGGGGGATGTGTGGGGATGCACAGGGGGGTGGAGACAGGAGATGTGGCTGCCCCTAGAGAGTAAGGTAAAACCATTGGCTGCTTTGCATAGTGACGGGAAGTTGGGCAGGGGAGAGGGGGCTAGATCAGAACTGAAGGGTGAGGGAAAGGAGGTTGGAGAAGAGCTTGGGGATTCTGGATCAGAGATGGAAGGATGGCGGAAGTTACAGGGGCAGGGTTGAAGAGGAGCTGGAAGGGACTGAGAGAGGAAGCCAGGGGAGGGGTTGTGGAAGCCTGAAACAGGGCTGGGATTATGGACAGGGAAAGCACGGGGAAGGAGGGGAGCTAAAAAGGCTTTGAGGTGTGATTGGATCAGGGCTGAGGGAGATGAGGGCTGGACTGAAGAAGGTTGGAGAGGAATTGAGGGAGAGTTGGAGGGACTGGATCAGAACTGAAGGGGAGCAAGGGGTCTGTAGGGAAGCTAGAGGGAAGCTGGCAGGAGCCATGGAACTGGAGAGCTGGATTAGGGCTATGGGAGAGCTAGGTAGGAGCTGGGGAGCTTGAGGGCTTGGATTGGGGCTATGGGGAGGTGGCGAGGGTCAGATTTTGGAATCGGACTTCACCAGGGGCTTCTGGGGCCTTGTTATGCCACTGCTCATTTTCTCCTCAGAGATGGAAGAACTGGTTGAATTTTTCCAAACGTAAAACAGATCTCTTAGGATTAGGAAAGAGTTCACTTGTTTTCACTCTTTGATGTGAAATAAAACTTGTTTTACTATCTAGATTTTACACATTGATAAAAGTGACATTTAGATACTGTAATTTAGAAAAAAGACTGTACTCAGGTTAAGTGCTTACATGACCCAGCAGACAGGTTAGCCTTCATGCTGCCAGTCACAGAAAGCCTATGCTAGAGTCTGAGCTCCTTTGTCTGACAGAACAGCCTGCAGTAGCACCCACTTCTTCCGGGAATGGTGAACCGTGGCCACTGGGAGTTGTGGGAGGCTGTGCCTGTGGACGGTCAATGTAAACACTGTCTTGCGGCCTACCAACGGATTACTCTGACAGGCCATGTGCGGCCCACGGGCCGCAGGTTGCCCACCGCTGGCTTACAGCCTCTGAAGACAAATATCTGAAAAGGTGGGGGCAGAGGAAAAAAGTCAGATAAACTTGCATTTTAGTTATATAAAAGCAATTTAGACCTGGCCATCTGTCACAGCATTCTGGGGTGCAATCCAGACCAGTAAAGGGTTGTGTCACCACTTGCTCTGCAACCCTGGGTGCCTTACAATGCTTTGCTTTCCTAGACAGCCTCCAAACATTCAGGTCACACCCTGAATATCTGTGTGCTAAACAGCCCTGGTTCAGCAGCTCTGGCCTCCATCAGCCTTAATTACAACCAGCAAGGTGACCCCAACATAGTCCCAGTCTTGATTTTTCCCAAAACTGTGTGCTCTTATGTGTCCAGCCCTCTCCTGGACCACTAAGAGAAATAATAAGGTTCATTGCTCCTGTAAAGAGACAAAAACATATTACAGTTTATTAACTTAACTGGGGTTAAAACACCCTTTCCTTCAAACACAGGGCTGAGTTGGTTTATAATAAAAATAGAACACATTTATTAACAATAGGACATAGGTTAAGTGATGCAAAGTAAAAGACATAAAAGTAGAGATAATTAGAAGAAAATAAAGGTGAAAACACACATCTAAAAGTCTAAAACCTAATCTAGCAAAGTATAGGTTTTGTTCAAGAGGGTTTCTCTCACCAATCTTCCTTCTTTCTAGCCGTGGCTGACTTTCCCTTAGTCAGGCCCTTCCACAGAAGCATAAGGGGATTATTTCCCTTGTCTTCCTTGGTGAAAGCAGGTTTCTCACCTATATCTAGTTTCCAGAGACTTCAACTCCTCTCCCCACCCCCACAAACCCTTGTATGAAGGCTGCAGCTTTCTCAGCTTGCGAGAGCTCTGTTCCCTTGTGTCTCTCCAGTGATGGATGCCAAAAATGGCTTCTGTCCTTGTTTATATCTTCTAAAGTTCAATTACCTTGTTTATATCTTCTAAAGTTCAATGACCTCATGCTTTTCTTCCCTTCCTGTGGACTTCTCATCCCTCTGTACGTAAATGGGGCTCCCATTGTTTTGATTCTACCATGTTTAATGTATATAGGAGATAGGTAAATAGCTGTCACATTCCATCTTGTCTGGGAGAGATCTGTTTCTCAATTTGTTTGGAGACAGACTGTAAAGCCTACTATCAATGAGTACTCATAATTCCTTCAATAGTGTTTATACATACATTTTATAATATTAATCACCAATATTTCATAGGCTTTCATCAAACGTCTCACTTGATAAACTTTCATAATACAGAAATATTGTATACAATCAATTGATTCAATTACTTAGCACTTGAGGTTCTGTCTTTACAACCCAGATAAAGTTCTTATCCCTGCTAGAAGCTGTCTCCTCCCCTGCTAGTTAGCTAATAGCTTTATTTACTTAATATGTGTAACTTTAGCGCCCTCGTGGCCAAGATGGAGTCTGCTCTGCAGGCAGCTCTGGCCAAGAGAAGGTGCGCGCAGGAATGCAGCAGGAAAAATCCCTTCCACCCCAGGGGCACCTGTTCCAACCCCCCCAGAGTGAACACACACACACAGGAAAAGTACAATGGATATAAGAAAGGGAGATATTTATTTACAGAGGGATGAGAGGAGAAATACAACAAGGGAAATATAGGGGGAGCAGTAAAACAGGGTTGCATCCAAACCAAGGCCCCACGGGCCCAGTGGTAGCACAGTCTGAAAGGGCAGACACTGAGCAATGTGTCTGCACACAGAGTTCAGAAGTCCTGAGCAAAGTTCCAGTCCAGTGGTGAGTCTTGAGTGCTCCTGGTCGTCTTCGGCGCCAGTGAACTTTCCCCCAACAAACCCCTCCGGTGCCCTCTTCTGCTGCTCTCTGCAAAGCCACACAGAGCGACCATCTCCCCACTTAACTATCTAGCAACCTCCCTCCTTGTTCCCAATGCAGAGTCACAAGCCCCATGCAGCTCTGGGCAGCAGTGATACTGGGTACAGTTCCGGCCTGTCCTTCTCGGGTGATTCCTCCCTGGCAGAGTGCTCATCCTGGCTCCTGTCCTGGGGTGTCCCTGATCCGCCCTGTCCTTCTCAGGCTCCAGGCAGGTTCTCTGCTGCTTCACTTTGCAATGGCCTCTCCAGGCTGCCCCTCTCTCTCCCTCTCAGCTTCAGAGTCACCCCCTGGAGTTTCCCTCCTTTTTTCCTCACTCTCTCCCCTACCCCCCTAGGAAAAAGATTTAAAGGGGCCATGCTCTCTAAACCCCAAAGGGGTTACATATGTAAATGGGCCTTCATTGTCTCTGCCTGACAGCCTGGCTGGTCAGAGAAGCAGCTGGTCAGACCTGTTTGCCAATTCACCTGACATGCCTTAGTAATCATTTCAGCATATATTCATAACTCTTAATACACACCGCGTACATACATCATACAAGAGTGTTAATGATTAGTGAGTTCTCCAATTACATGTTACATGACATCTTTTAGGTACAGATTATAACCATAGTGGGCTGGGGTACACTGAAATGTACAGGCCAGCTGAAACTCATTCTTGATACCAGAGAGACCCTTGCTTTCTGGCACTGGGATGCTCTTAAGGTCAGACCTTCCCCCTTACAAAAATGCAGGAGAAGCATTAGCTGCTGAATGACCCAGAGGCAACAGGTCAGAGCCCTTTTTCCTGGACAATGTGACTGTCACCATATTTTCTTTGCTCTTTACAAAGAAAAAACCTGTTTTCTCACCCTTGTCTGTTTACAGTCTCCAGGACATAATGTCAGAGAGTGTCCATAATTTCACCCAATAGAGTTGTTACAAACATTTCACGGTGACATTAATGACCAGCATGTCAGATTTCAAATGATCTGTTATATTTAACCTTTTAAATAAATATCATGACACCAGAGTATGAGGTGTAGTGAGTATGTCAGGCCTGACCTGAGTTGCTGACCCAGAGCAGTGAACCACAAATGGGCCCCTGTGTTACACCATCATAGCTAGCTAATTGTTATAGGCGTTGTGGGAGTTGTATGTCATGAGAAGTGATTTGAAGAAGAGCTCAGTGACCTTATGGGTCCAGTCAGGAAGGGCATTCTGCATGTCATCAGCGTGGAAATGGAAGAAGATTGGGCATGAGAAAGTTTGCAAAACAGGCAAACAAAGCTTATCTCTTATTGTGGCTGTGTGAGGATAGTTAAGACATGGCTTGATTTTTATTCCAGCAATTGAGTGACAATTCACTTGAGAAAACCAAGGCAGCTGAATATAACATTTAACAAAGATATAAACAAACAAAAAACTGCTGCCTTGCTTCAAGTGCAAATTAGCCTACTACATATGCAGGCAACACCATTTCCATGGTTACAAATGACCTGCTAATCTCTTAAATTATCCAGTCATGCTGAAAAACAGACCTAGTGAATAATTATAGTAAAAATGCAGAGCTGATGCAGTACTTGCAATAACTGAATCCCCTAAAGTGGGGAGTTTCTTTCTTGTTAGCTGTTACTTGTTCAGAGTTACATGTGGTAAGGACATATCACACAACCTCTCTTGAAATGGCATTCACTGGATTATTAATCCAACATATTTGAAGTGGATGTTGGGAGCACAGTACATGCCTATTGTTGATTTATATGTATTTGAGAACAGGAAGAAACCCCAGTTTACTTCCTGTGCGGAGGGTGGTGGTCGGAGTGCTTGTCGATGCAGGGAGCTTGTGTTTCCTTATTTCATCCTATTTGTGTTATATCTTTTAGGGCTGGTAGAATATCACCGATGCATTTGTTATTAAGGTATTTGAAGGAAAATGTAAAAGTTCAATGAATCATTGAGCAGCTCTAATGTTCCTTAACGTATACTTGTTGTGTAAATATATATAAATTGAAGTTCTCTTTTTGTAAGTTTCTAAACCTAAATACTCTGTTCTCAGCCTGAAACATACATAAGAATAGCTCTTGCATGAAGGTTATACATTTTTGCAATACATGCTGAGGACTGCATATTTAGTCAGAATTACAGTTATAATGAAGTGTTAACTTTCTTGTGATATGTTGACTTAAACAGAGTGACTGAAAACTGTACTGACTAATACTTCCTAGATAGCACTTTTCATCCCAAGTGATCCCAAAGGCTCGTCAAGGGTCAAATTTGAGCTGGGTGAAATTTTTCGGCCAAAACCGTTTTTTTTTTTTTGGTCGGAAATGAATATGTTGGAATCTGTAGCTTTCCTTTTGATTTCTCCCTCTGCAGAGACTTAAGAAGGCCCACAAAGGGCAGGGACCCCTTGCAAGTGATGGGGTCTGTGCTGGAGCCAACCAATATAGATAACTGGTTGTGGTCAGGTTCTCTGTCATCTGGGGGAAGAACTACGGGGGACTCTGTTACAAGGAGGGATTGCCTTTTAATAAAGGTTTGTAAAATGCCTAGCACAATGAGGCTCAATCTTTGATAGGGGCCCTCTGACACTGTCATTCTAGTTATTATAATTAATACAATCCTCAGGCATGCTGAACACCTGGTATTCTTATTTACACTACAGTTTCACATGTTCAGCATCTTTCCAGACTTTAACAGATTTAATGTTTTATTTCTGTTGTCTGTCTGAATTTGCATTCAGTCATAGTATTTTCTTCTATGTACAGTTAATTAACCTATATTAGAACTTTGTTTGCATGTGTTTACATTCTTTATTGGGCCTTTATAAACAAATCGGTAAATTGGATAGTGAGTGCATACACTATCATTATCCTGTATGGATAGAACAATGCGAGTGTAAAATAAATCCTCACATACAATTCTCAATATAGATGAGCTGACTATCAAGACTGTCCTAGGCACGTCATTTAGATGGATTTGGTTATGACAAGAACAGGTACTGAAAACACATTCCTAGTTTGATCTTAGTTCTCTGAAATAAGATTACTATCCGGGTAAATTTAAGTGTCCATAGCTACTTCTTCTGCACACCCCCACTGTTGGTGCACATGAGAGCAAAGGTGGGAACACCAGAAGGGGACCTTGCAAAGGGGGGAAATGGCTAAGTAATAGGAGTTTATAAATCTATGTAGTCTCTATTTACCACTGAGTAGAAGAAAAAGGGAGTATCCAGATGCAGGAAACTGACACTGTGCTCCCTGGCCCATCTCTCCCTTTATACCCACAATCTATGTGAAACAAAAGATTAGTTAATCCTGCTCGTAACATGATTAAGTGCTACTCAAATAGGGTTCACAGACCATTGAGGTGTCCCAGAATGGGTCTAGCATGCAATGGCAGTATAACTAGTGACCAACTATATCTAAGGGACTGGGGCATAGGGTGTCTGTCCTAGTGGTCACTGCTGGGCAGAGGTCTGCCCACCAAGGACAGTAGTCACTGGGCAGGACTTGGAGGAATGACAAGAGCCAGGTTCCATAAGCAAGAGTCCGGGTCAGAATCAGGCTGGGATAAGAGATCAGAGATCAAAGATAGTTCCAGCATGGAATCCAGAGGCAAGAGTCAGGGTCAGGCAGGAGTCGGAGGCTGGAGATCAGAGGCAGCACCTAGCTGAATTGAGAGGCAGGAATCAGAGTGAGAGTCAGGCTTGAGTCAAAGACTGGAGATCAAACAAAGCATGGTGTTGCAGCAGGCCAAAGTTTAGTTGCGTGGGCAACCCCTGGCTCTTAAATAGGGTGCTTGGCCTGCACTGCTTCCCGCAGCTCCCATTGGCCGGGAATGGCAAACCGCAGCCACTGGGAGCTGCAGGGGGCTGCGCCTGCGGACGGTCAACGTAAAGAAAATGTCTCACGGCCCACCAGTGGGTTACCCTGATGGGCCACATGCCAAAGGTTGCCGACCCCTGTTCTACATCTTTGCCAGTCCCAGTGAATAGGAGGTGTGGGTGGAATATGGCCCAATGACTGCACTTCAAATTCCACCTTGTTTCCCTCCATGAACTTCTTTACAAAATCTATGGCCTTACCTAAACTGAATTAAGTTGTAGTGGAAATTATTTAACTCATAATAATAAGTTGAAGAGGGCCAATAGATAGCTGCAATAAATCACTTCAGGGTGTTGTCACATTGGGACAATGCTTTTTGAGTGGTTGTGGTACTTGATCTTACACTCAAGGCATGGTGATGTCCTGGCAATCACTCATTCTTGACTTAGTATTTCTCTCTTAAAGAAATTACAAAAGGTTTGAGCTGAGGAATGTTGTTAGATTAATACAACAGACATGTAATGCAGCTTTCCTGTATTAGGTAGAGAAACAGCTGATTCCAAGCTTTGTGATAGATTTATAAAGTAAAGACACAAGGTCAACAGAGCTACTGACAAGCAGTGCTGACTGGATCGTATCAAAGAATATCTTCTTTGCAAATAAGATGTGAAAGCAGAAGATTATAAAACTAGTGCTTGTGGGTTCATGCAAAGTATCAAAATTTGCACTTTCCCGAGAGACCATCACTCTTCAACATGAAGGGTACATCAACCAGTACTGACAAAGAGAAAAGAGTTGTACTTATGTTTTTTTCCTCAGCACATTTGCAGTATTCATTGCTGCCTGCTATAGTAGTCTTGTAATAGGGTGACTCATCTGGGGCTGGCCAACCCTGGTTTCTCAATGGGCGCACCTGGGATTGATTAGGTGATTGGCAGTGGCAGCAGCAGAAGGTGTGGTGGGCCACACAGAGGAAAGTAGAGACAGCCAGGTTTGGTACCAACCGTGCTGGTAGGGAGAGCACTCCTGCCTGCAAAGGAAGAATTTCTTTATGTGGAAGAGTGCGGCAGAGAAGATTTGAGTGCCCCAGGAGGCAGTATGAGTATTGCAGGGAGATAAGTAAGAAAAAACCAGAAGCATGGGAAAGTAGGTCCCCAGAGTAAGCATCCTCCCAAATATTTTAGGTGTGGCTAGAAGGGTCTTCCTCTTGAATAATGGGGTCTGTGGAAGGAAAAAGCCCTGCAGAGGGAGAGAGACTCAGGGAGAGTCAAAGGGCAGAGCAGTCTGTATGCTCATGTCAGACTTGGGTGCCTGAAGTGAGGGAATCAAGTGGGGCAGTGACAGTCACAGCATCCCTACTGGAACTGAGCAGATGGGGCAGGGCATAAAGTCAGGTGGCTGCTGGGAAACATGACCAGAATGAGGGGACACCCAGTGCAGTGAAAGTGGATGTTGCGGTCATGGCAGCACCTCCTACAGCGGCCAAAAAGTGCAATACATCATTAGGAGGACCAACTATAGAAAACCAGAACCTGTCTAGTGAAGAAGTACTGAGTGGAGGTTGCTGCTTTAGAAAAAGCTCAGGACAGAAAGAAAGAAAAGGGATGACCTAGCAGCTGATAAGCGGGGTTCGGAGTTCCAGTAGAAATGCTGGAGGATGAAAAGGATGGAATTTGTCTCCTGATGTTTGATGTGCAGAGAGTACTCCAAGGGTACGTCTACACTACGGGATTAGTCCGAATTTACGAAATTCGATTTTTTGAAACCGATTGTATAAATTCGATTGTACGCGGCCACAGTAAGCGGATTAATTCGGCGGTGCGCGTCCATGTACTAAGACTAGTGTCGAATTCCAGAGCGTTGCACTGTGGGTAGCTATCCCATAGCTATCCCACAGTTCCCGCAGTCCCCCCCACCCATTGGAATTCTGGGTCGAGATCCCAATGCCTGATGGGACAAAAAATATTGTGGCGGGCGGTTCTGGGAACATCCTCCCCCTCCCTCCGTGAAAACAACGGCAGACAACCATTTCGCGCCTTTTTTCCGTTGTGAACTGAGCAGACGCCATACCTCGGCAAGGATGGATCCAGCTCAGCTCAAGTTTGCAGTCATGAACATTGTAAACACCTCGCGCATTATAGTGCAGTTTATGCTGAACCAGGACCAGAAAAGCCAGGCGAGGAGGAGGCGGCTACGGCAGCGCGGCGACGAGAGTGATGTGGACATGGACATGGACACAGAATTGTCTCGCGCCATGGGCCCCGGCGCTTTGGAGATCATGTTGGCAATGGGGCAGCTTCTCGCTGTGGAACGCCGATTCTGGGCCCGGGAAACAAGCACTGACTGGTGGGACCGCATAGTGCTGCAGGTGTGGGACGATTCCCAGTGGCTGCGAAACTTTCGTATGCGTAAGGGCACTTTCCTGGAACTTTGTGACTTGCTTTCCCCTGCCCTGAGGCGCCAGAACACCAAGATGAGAGCAGCCCTCACAGTTGAGAAGCGAGTGGCGATAGCCCTGTGGAAGCTTGCAACACCGGACAGCTACCGGTCAGTCGGTAATCAGTTCGGAGTGGGAAAATCTACCGTGGGGGCTGCTGTCATGCAAGTAGCCAAAGCAATCGCTGAGCTGCTGCTAAAAAAGGTAGTGACGCTGGGAGATGTGCAGCTCATTGTGGATGGCTTTGCTGCAATGGGATTCCCTAACTGTGGTGGGGCGATAGATGGAACCCATATCCCGATCTTGGCACCGGAGCACCAGGGCAGCCAGTACATAAACCGCAAGGGGTACTTTTCTATGGTGCTGCAAGCAATGGTGGATCACAAGGGACGTTTCACCAACATCAACGTGGGATGGCCGGGAAGGGTTCATGACGCCCGCGTCTTCAGGAACACTAGTCTGTTTAAACGGCTGCAACAAGGGATTTACTTTCCAGACCGGAAAATTACCATTGGGGATGTTGAGATGCCCATCGTTATCCTTGGGGACCCAGCCTACCCCTTAATGCCGTGGCTCATGAAGCCATACACAGGCAGCCTGGACAGTAGTCAGGAGCGGTTCAACTACAGGCTGAGCAAGTGCAGGATGGTGGTAGAGTGTGCCTTTGGACGTTTAAAAGGTCGCTGGCGCTCGTTACTGACTCGCTCGGACCTCAGCCAAACCAACATCCCCATTGCTATTGCAGCTTGCTGTGTGCTCCACAATCTCTGTGAGAGCAAGGGGGAGACCTTTATGGCGGGGTGGGAGGCTGAGGCAAACCGCCTGGCCGCTGATTACGCGCAGCCAGACACCAGGGCGATTAGAAGAGCACACCGGGAAGCGGTGCGCATCAGAGAAGCTCTGAAAACAAGTTTCATTGCTGGCCAGGCTCCTGAGTAAAAGTTCTGTTTGTTTGTCCCTGTTGAAAACCCGCCCCCTTGATTCACTCATTCCCTGTAAGCAACCCACCCTTCCCCCTTCGATCCCAGTTTGCTTTGAAAAAAATAAAGTCAGTGTCGTTTACAATTACAAATCAAGAACTTTTTATTAATGGGTGGTAATAAACATAGGGAGAGAAATAACCAGGCAGTCCGGGTGGGGTTTGGGAGGAGGGTAGGAGTGAAGGAACAGGGCAGGAAAAACATTCAAAATAATGACAGCCTTTTGCTTGGGCTCTCTAATGGGGTGGAGTGGCAGGGTGCACGGAGCCTCCCCCCCTGCGTTCTTACACGTCGGGGTGAGGAGGTTACGGGACTTGGGGAGGGGGGAGGGCGGTTATAGAGGGGCTGCAGCGGCACTCGGTAATCCTGCAGCTGCCAGTGCTGGGGCTCCACCAGACGCCGGAGCATGTCTGTCTGCTCATGCAGCAGCCCCAGCGTTGCATCCCGCCAGTTCTCGTCTCGGGCGTCCCGCCTCTCCTCACGTTTGTCCCTTCTCTCCTCACGTTCGTCCCTTCTCTCCTCCCGCTGGTCCCTCATGTCCTCCCGTTGGTCCCTCTTGTCCTCACGGTCACTGGCCTCTTTCCGGAATTTTGAGACAGTGTCCTTCCAGTCATTGAAATTAGCTCTCTCATCCCGGGTCGATTGCATTATTTCCGAGAACATGTCGTCTCGCGTGCGTCTCTTTCGCCTCCTTATCTGGGAGAGCCTTTGGGCTGGGGGCGGGAGGATTGAAAAATTTGCAGCTGCAGGAGGAGGGAAAAAAAGGGAGAGAAGTATGTAAAAAGATACATTTTATAGAACAATACTTATACTCTTTAACGGTGAACACTATTCACATTACATAGCAATGTACAAGGTCGCATTTTGCATCTTATATTGAGTGCCTGCGGCTTTGGTGTTAGAGATCACAGCAGACGCAGGGCCGGGCAACAGAATTCGGCTTGTATGCAGCCATGGTAAGCCATTGTCCTGCGGCTTCTGCATTAAATCAGCGCCCTCCTTTCCCATAGCAAGCAAAGCCCTTTACGTGCTGCGGTTTTCCTGTTACCGTGCAGCATCAGATAACATAATAACTTGCCCCCAACCACCCATTCAATTCTGTGGGATGACCCCCTCCCCCCACCACGTGGCTGGTACCATGGAAGAACCATGCAGATAGCAAACTAGCCCCCCCATCCACTTCTGTGGGATGATCGCGTTACCCCTCCCCCCACCACGTGGCTGGTATCAGGGAAGACCCCTGCTAGCCAAACGCGAAAACCTCAGCGACATTGTCCACCCACTCCCCCCCGCCCGCTTGGCTAACTGCAGGGAAAGATTTCTTTTCAGCTACAGGCAAACAGCCCAGTAGGAACGGGGCCACCTCTGTCCCCCTAATTACATTCCCATATCTCAAACAGGTTACCCTGAACGATATCACTCTCCTGAGGATAACACAGCAAGATAAAGAGCGGATGTTGCTTGAATGCCAGCAAACACCGGGACCATACGCTGCCAAGCTTTGTCAAGCAATGATACCGGATTACTTGCTGCTAGCATGGCGCGGTCAAGTGTCCTACCATGGAGGACGGAATAAGGCTGCCCTGCCCAGAAACCTTCTGGAAAAGCTTTTGGAGTACCTCCAGGAGAGTTTCATGGAGATGTCCCTGGAGGATTTCAACTCCATCCCCAGACACGTTAACAGACTTTTCCAGTAGCTGTACTGGCCGCGAATGCATCCCAAGTCCCCAGGGCAAATTAATCATTAAACAAATACTTGTTTTAAACCATGTTTGATATATTTGAAAAGGTACACTCACCAGAGGTCCCTTCCAGGGGGTCTGCGATGCCGCCTTGGGAGGGTTCGGAGGGCACTTCGGTCAGGGTCAGAAACAGCTCCTGGCTGTCGGGGAGAATGGAGTGCTGTGTGCTCTCCACAAGTTCGTCCTCCTCCTCGTCCTCCTCTTCCCCGTCCGCAGATTCGTCATTCAAGGATGACATTAACCCCTCCTCGGAGTCCACGGTCAGGGGTGGGGTAGTGGTGGCGGCCCCCCCGAGAATTGCATGCAGCTCCTCGTAGAAGCGGCATGTCTGCGGCTCTGCCCCGGACCGTCCGTTTGCCTCCTTGGTTTTCTGATAGGCCTGTCGAGCTCCTTCACCTTAAATACGGCACTGATAGGAGTCCCGATTGTGGCCTCTCTCCATCATGCCCTTGGAGATCTTGTCGAAAATTTTTGCATTCCGTCTCTTGGAACGCAGTTCTGCGAGCACGGAATCCTCTCCCCATATAGCGATCAGATCCAGTATCTCGCGTGTGGTCCATGCTGGTGCTCGTTTGCGGTTCTCGGACTGCATGGCTACCTGTGCTGTTCAGCTCTGTGTGGTCACCTGTGCTCACCAGGCTGGGCTAACAGGAAATGAAATTCAAAAGTTCGCGGGGCTTTTCCTGTCCAACTGCCCAGAGCATCCGAGTTTAGATTGCTGTCCAGAGCGGTCACAATGGTGCACTGTGGGATAGCTCCCGGAGGCCAATACCTTCGAATTCCGTCCACACTAACCCTAATTCGAACCGGCAATGTCGATTTCAGCGCTACTCCCCTTGTCGGAGAGGAGTACAGAAACCGATTTTAAGAGCACTTTAAATCGAATTAAATGGCCTCTTTGTGTGGATGGGTGCAAGGTTAATTCGCTATAACGCTGCTAAATTCGAACTAAAATTGTAGTGTAGACCAGGCCCAAGAGAAAGAGAAATTACTCTCAGAGGTCAGCCAGCTGAAAGGGGATCTGGAGCATCTACAGGCAGAAAAACAATCTAGTAAGGGATGAAGGAAGAAGTAAGGCATTGATGAATTGGGGTGGGGGCATGCATAAGGCGAGAGTATTTTCCCACAGCTAGAACTTGCCCTGGGGTAGGCAAGATTCTAGGGGGCTGGGGGGCATGGTGTTTGTGGCTAGCTTACCCTAAAGGATTACTGAATGAGCCACACCTGGATTGGATCAGGTGACTGCCCTATAAAGAACAGCAGATAGCTGCAAAGAAGGGGGTTCTGCGACTACACTCATGAAATGGCTTTGCATTCTGTCCGTGTCCCAGTTTAGAGCCTGTGACACTTTCACCTTGTAGATTATTCAGTTATAGTAAATTCTATTTAAAAAGTGAACAGTTGACACACTATGATATCATAGATACCACAATTATTTCCTATTGGGAGAAAGCGGTGCGATTGAAGATGCCATGGTGCGCCAGCTGTTGGGGAAATGTGGCTCTTTTGAAAAGTAACCAATATACCTGTATTAAATTGTGTCAGATTGCTTTGTATAACACCATATTAAAATTAAGATTTGAAGTTTTTAGTTTTAGCTGAGATGTCTTGGCAGAAGTTCACTGTAATTAAGGATTTATTGCTAATATTTAGTTGAACTAAAAGACAGACCAACATTTTTATGCTGCTCCTGAACCAACACGCTTGCTGTTAGCACTCAGCTTTATGCTACTTTAAGTCAATTTCACATGTGAGAGCTGAGGCCAAGTGACATTAGGTAGAAAAATGCTACAAAATTCTGGGGATTTGGTCATTTATTTGCTGAAAAAAATGCCACTCAGGTTTTTTCCTAACTAAATACCTGGAAGTGGGGTGGTTGGTGTGTGTGTTTGTCTTTAGGCATATGGAACCTGGCAAATGATATTGAAAATTTTCCCTGCCTAACATGTGAAGCATTAACCTCCTGCCTCCCTTATAGGGTTTGTTGCTTTTCTTTTAAGTTTACTTGTCAAAAGTGGCAGGGAGAAGAAATATGAAGAGAATTATGGCATTTGGAAATGGGGGGGGGGGGGGGGGGGAGGGGGGGGGGGGGGGTGGGGGGGGGGGGGGTGGGGGGGGGGGGGGGGGGGGGGGGGGGGGGGGGGGGGGGGGGAACTATCATGTCATGCAATCAGTCACTCTAACAACCAGTGCAGAATTGGTCTGTATTGTGAATGTATTGTCTTCTCCCATCTTATTTTAAAAGTGCATAGTGCAGAGCAAAGGTTTCCATTATTTCCCTCTTATTATGCTAACAAATTCATAATCCTCAGTGTAGGGTTTTTAAGAGTTACACCTCTTTCCTTGTAACTCAGTCCTTGCAACTTCTGGCAAAGGCTCCAATCCTGCCAGCTGTGCTGGGTGCAGGGGCATGGGTCTGCCCATGCAGAGCAGCTTGCAGGAGAGAAGCTTGAGTATGTTCCATTAACTCCTTCCAGTTTGTCAATACTTTATTGTAATGTGGTGCTCTGAACTGAACAAAGTATTCCTGGAATACTCACACCAGGGCCATATGAAAAGGGACTGTTATCTCCCCAGTCCATGATGTCATGCCTTCGTGTAATATCTAAGTTAAGTTCTCCTTGGCTTCATTCAGCATTAGTTTCTTAGGTGCGTGTCCTGTTAAGTATCTGTGTTTAAGAATAGTGTTTCCCAAGATGCATTACCCTGCATCTTCCAAGCTGAATTTCCTTTTGCTGGTATTTCTAAAATAGTTGGTTTTAGATTTTCTCTTCACACTGATGGGTGTTCTCAATGCCTCCTAATTTAGTATGGGGGGGAGGGATAGCTCAGTGGTTTGAGCATTGGCTTGCTAAACCCACAGTTGTGAGTTTAATTCTTGAGGGGGCCACTTAGGGATCTGGGGCAAAATCAGTACTTGGTCCTGCTAGTGAAGGCAGGGGGCTGGACTCAATGACCTTTCAGGGTCCCTTCCAGTTCTATGAGATAGGTATATCTCCATATATTATTATTTATTTTATCAATTTAGCGTACATCTAGACCAGGGGTCGGCAACCTCTGGCACGCGGCTCGCCAGGGTAAGCACCCTGGCGGGCCGGGCCAGTTTATTTACCTGGTGCGTCGGCAGGGTTCGGCCGATCGCGGCTCCCACTGGCCGCGGTTCGCCGCTCCGGGCCAATGGGGGCAGCGGGAAGCGGCGCGGGCGAGGGATGTGCTGGCCGCGGCTTCCCGTCGCCCCCGTTGGCCCGGAGCGGCGAACCGCGGCCAGTGGGAGCCGCGATCGGCCGAACCCTGCCGACGCACCAGGTAAATAAACTGGCCCGGCCCGCCAGGGTGCTTACCCTGGCGAGCCGCGTGCCAGAGGTTGCCGACCCCTGATCTAGACAGTCCTGACCCTTTCTAGACCATCCAGCTGAATTTAATGGAGGTGGGGTTGCTAATTCTCCTTCTAGCCAGGAAGGAAGAGGGCTCCACATTTCTCTGTATTCCTGCACCTTTTGTCTGACCCAAGTTTCCTCCCATCTTTCTCCTTCTTTATGCAAATTAGAAATCTGCTGGTTTTTGCTTTGAGTGTCAGTAGGTGCAGAACACCCTTTAAATAGTATGGCCTGAATCTGCTAAAAGGAATTTTATATATATATCAATTGTTATAACATTTTTATAAGAATTTATCTGCTCCATCTGAATGTATAGATGGGTCGTTTGGGTAGGTTTTGAAAGCAACATCCAATGTGTCGGAGAGACCCCTGTTTCCTTTGTTTCTGTCTGTGCATCCTCCTGGCTTCCACCTCTTCAGTTTCAGCTTTATTATTACTGGTAAACCCCTTTTGGAGAAGGCTGATGAAGAGTGTGTAGGTGAGCAGTGCATGAGGGATGCAACTGACCACACACAAAGTGCACAAATGGAAAAAGAAAACACTGAAAAGAGTAATATAAAAGAAACAGCAGTGCTTGTTAAGCTTTTGTTTTTCAACAATGTTGTTTCAGCTAGTAACATGGTGAAGCTGTGCTATCAAGTCTCTGGCTGATAAACACAGTTAACAGTGATGAATTAAATCACTTTCCTGGAAAATGTTTGTTTGTCTCCCAGACTCCTCCAGGATTTGTGCAGGCAGAAATTTCTGAACACTTTCTAAGCGTTTTCCCTTTGATAATAACCTTGCATGGTTCCTTTGTGCCCCAACAACCAGTTCTCGTAGGCCACACAGAGGTAAAACATAGCCTGTGCATGCCCACATAGAGAAATTGAGGTTAAGAAAACTATATAAATGGGGCTGCTGGTATTCACTGAAAGGGGAAAGAAATGACAGCTGTCAATTTTATATGTAACTTAGTTCCTGTATACACACAGTGATTTTCAAGCAGAATGCTGGTAATAAATTATGCTGTAAGTGTTTCAGTTAGGGTGACCAGATAGCAAGTGTAAAAAATCGGGACAGAATATGGGGGGGTAAGAGGCGTCTATATAAGACAAAGCCCCAATTATCAGGACTGTCCCTATAAAATCGGGACATCTGCTCACCCTAGCTTCAGTCTTGTGCATCTGAAAGCTTTAATATAAACTATTACAAAATACATTTTGTGTGAAATAACACTGAAACAAAAAAGAAATGTAATCTTCCTCTTCGATAAAGTTTACCCCCATGTTTTCAGAACACTCCCTTTAGCTTTCTTAACCTCTCAATTCTGTTTTAATTCTCTACACTTGTCATCCCTACTCAAAGTTATATTAGCATTTTTTATTTGTTTATTTAGTAAAAAATCATATTAAACTGAAATTAACATATTGTTATGAGTCACTTTACCCCATTAAAAGGAGGAGTCTCTTTTCTATACATAGTCTTAATTTTGCTTTATAAAGTTTAGCTTGAACTCAATGAGTCTTGAAGACCTGAACTGGACCCTTCTATCAATCATTGCACCAAGCTATCCTGACTTAATTTGATCTAAATGGAACTAGCAAAATGAGCTACATGAACATAATGTACAGAGGAAGTATGGTCAGAATTAATGAACAAGAAATGCAGTTCTTATGCTAATTTGCATCTAGTTTTTATTTTAAAAGAAATCTACACTGAATACTGGGTTATACATTAATTTTTTAGATTCACTTCTGGTCTCTGTGTTTTGCTACATGATGGAATGAGGTCATTCCAAGGGTATAGTACAATGTCCTTCAGTTGTCTAGAACAGGAAAAGAGTGCATGACAAGGATTTATGGCTGGGTGCTGCACATATATAGGTCAATATCTACATTTTTAGGCCAGCTCTCTGTTATCCAGAGAAAAGTCATGTTAACCAATAGACATACAAGGCTTTGACCCAGGCCACGTAAGTGTGTGGGAAGCTGTTTAGAGCAGCAGCCAGTCAGAGGAAACATCAATGAGGGGAACTGGGAAGGCAGGGGGACCCTGAGGAGAAGCCTGGTCAGTTTGCATGCATTCAGTAGCTTCAGCTTTCCCAGCTGTGGAGAAAATACCCCCCCCCCCCTTCGTTGTCCCCTTCAGGTTGTTTCTCCCTTCCCTCTTATCTATCCCCCACAAACCCTGGCCTGGCTCAAAACTGTCAGACAGGAAGCCTAAACCACACTGGGCTTCACTTTGAGGAAAGGGAATAAAAAGAGGAACTAGCAAAGGTTAGAAGAACTATTTGTAACAGGCATTGTTCAGGGTTTAAAAGGGCATCTGCTTATATTAATCTGCTTGTGCTATCTGTCATGCTAAAGGTTATCAAGACTCATCCTGAACCCTATCTGTAATCAATGCTTTTATAATGAAATCGTTGCTTAGCATATAAGTGCTGTTGCCTTTAAATTGTACCCCTTTAGGTAAGCCCCTGTATGCCCATACCCACCGAAAGGTTAATCCTCCTCCTTGCCCCAAGGCCCAGCCAGATGCCCAAATGGCATCAGATGGGGGCCCCCTACCCTTGTAACAGCGACCCCCTCTGCGGGCTCTGACCAGGGCCTACCCTGTAACCAGCAGGTCAGAAGCCTAAACCATACTAGACTATGCCCCAAGAGGTGAGGCTGGGGGAAAAGGAAACTAAAACATTTGTAACAGCATCCTTGGTGTATGGATAAGTATGGGTAATAAGCATCTCTCAATAACCTGTAACAATTAGCATATCAATAGGCCTAGTGATCATATCAAGAGGTGGGCACAACATCCCTCCCTTGCTCCACTATGTAACCCCCGTCCCCAATACCCTACTAGTATAAGTTAAAAAAAAATATTAACAACAAAACTGTTATTCAGGCTGTAACCCATATTAAAATGTACCCTTTATCTTGTGTAACCGGAATGTGTGCTCATGTTCTTGCCTTGGCATAAGCAATAACCACTATCTGCCCTTTTGTGAACCCTTGCTTGCCTAAACCAGTGGTCACGGTAGGCCCAAAAAGCCATATTTGGGTCTAAGCCCCAGTGATGGGATATGCTGTGCCTACGTGTCCCGGACATGTTGCAAGTTCCATCGGAAAACACCGGTCACCTGACCCGGGTTGGCATGTCTCAAGGGGAGCTGTTTACTATTCAGGAAAGCCCCCCCTACTCTAATGCTTGGCAATGACGCATGTGCGGTTGCGGTTTAAGACTATAAATTTGTAAGAGACCCGATAATCTGCGTAGCTGGTTTCGATCGGCTGCCCCAACGCGTTGGTGTGTTTGTGTGAGCTCAATAAACGGGCCTCAGGCTTGAGACTATAATTCAAATTTTCTGCCTAGGAGTGTTTGTTCCTAACAGCACAAATGACTGCCTAGGGTTGAGAATTCCCGACACAGCTGACTTGGCGGAGGAGTTGTGATGGGATGGCATACAAAGTATTGGCCTGTGGAGGATTGTGAGTATAGTGAAAAGGTTAGTCTTGGGGAGGACTTTAATGGTATGTAGGGACTAGAGCTGGGCAAATGACTGTGTTTTTGTTTTTTTTTCCAGATCAGGGGGAGTTGCACTACCATCTCCTTCTCCTCCAGTTGTCCTGTGAGTGTCCAAAACAAATTGTGTCAAATTCATGAGTAGTTTTTTGTTGACAGAAACTATGTTTTCACAACAAGTGAACCATTTGTCCAATACATTCCATAAGAACAAAAGAATGGCCATACTGGGTCAGACCAAATGTCCATCCAGCCCAGTATCCTGTCTACCAACAGTGACCAATGCCAGGTGTTCCAGAGGGAGTGAACCTAACAGATAATGATCAAGTGATCAAGTCTCTCCTGGCATCCATCTCCACTCTGACAAACAGAGGCTAGGGACACCATTCCTTACCCATCCTGGCTAATAACCATTAATGTACTTAACCTCCATGAATTTATCTAGTTCTCGTTTAAACGCTGTTATAGTCCTAGCCTATACAACCTCCTCAGGCAAGGAGTTCCACAGGTTGACGGTGCGCTGTGTGAAGAAGAACTTCCTTTTATTTGTTTTAAACCTGCTGCCCATTAATTTCATTTGGTGGCCCCTAGTTCTTATATTATGGGAACAAGTAAATAACTTTTCCTTATTCATTTTCTCCACACCACTCATGATTTTATATACCTCTATCATATCCCCCTTAGTCTCCTCTTTTCCAAGCTGAAAAGTCCTAGCCTCTTTAAGCTCTCCCCATGTGGGACCCGTTCCAAACCCCTAATCATTTTAGTTGCCCTTCTCTGAACCTTTTCTAAAGACAGTATATCTTTTTTGAGATGAGGAGACCACATCTATATGCAGTATTCAAGATATGGGCATATGGTGGATTTATATAAGGGCAATAAGATATTCTCTGTCTTATTCTCTATCCCTTTTTTAATGATTCCTAACATCCCGTTTGCTTTTTTGACTGCCGCTACACATTGCATGGATGTCTTCAGAGAACTATCCACGATGACTCAAAGATCTCTTTCTTGATTAGTTGTAGCTAAATTAGCCCCAATCATATTGTGTATATAGTTGGGGTTATTTTTTCCAGTGTGCATTACTTTACATTTATCCACATTACATTTCATTTGCCATTTTGTTGCCCAATCACTTAGTTTTGTGAGATCTTTTTGAAGTTCTTCACAGTCTGCTTTGGTCAAAACTATCTTGAGCAGTTTAGTATCATCTGCAAACTTTGCCACCTCACTGTTTACCCCTTTCTCCAGATCATTTATGAATAAGTTGAATAGGATTGGTCCTAGGACTGACCCTTGGAGAACACCACTAGTTACCCCTCTCCATTCTGAAAATTTACCATTTATTCCTACCCTTTGTTCCATGTCTCTTAACCAGTTCTCAATCCATGAAAGGATCTTCCCTCTTATCCCATGACAGCTTAATTTACGTAAGAACCTTTGGTGAGGGACCTTGTCAAAGGCTTTCTGGAAATCTAAGTCCACTATGTCCACTGGATCCTCCTTGTCCACATGATAGTTGACCCCTTCAAAGAACTCTAATAGATTAGTAAATGATGATTTCCCTTTACAGAAACCATGTTGACTTTTTCCCAACAATTTATGTTCTTCTATGTGTCCAACAATTTTATTCTTTACTATTGTTTCAACTAATTTGCCTGGTACTGACATTAGACGTACCGGTCTGTAATTGCCGGGATCACCTCTAGAGCCATTTTTAAATATTGGCATTACATTGGCTATCTTCCAGTCATTGGGTACAGAAGCTGATTTAAAGGACAGGTTACAAACCATAGTTAATAGTTCCGCAATTTCACATTTGAGTTCTTTCAGAACTCTTGGGTGAATGCCATCTGGTCCCGGTGACTTGTTACTGTTAAGTTTATCAATTAATTCCAAAACCTCCTCTAGTGACACTTCAATATGTGACAATTCCTCAGATTTGGACGGCTCAGGTTTGGGGATCTCCCTAGCAACCTCAGCTGTGAAGACTGACGCAAAGAATTCATTTAGTTTCTCCGCAATGACTTTATCGTCTTTAAGTGCTCCTTTTGTATCTCGATCGTCCGGGGCCCCACTGGTTGTTTAGCAGGCTTCCTGCTTCTGATGTACTTAAAAAACATTTTGTTATTACTTTTTGAGTTTTTGGCTAGCTGTTCTTCAAACTCCTTTTTGGCTTTTCTTATTACATTTTTACACTTAATTTGGCAGGGTTTATGCTCCTTTCTATTTACCTCACTAGGATTTGACTTCCACTTTTTAAAAGATGCCTTTTTATCTCTCACTGTTTCTTTTACATGGTTGTTAAGCCACGGTGGCTCTTTTTTAGTTCTTTTACTGTGTTTTTTAATTTGGGGTAAACAATTAAGTTGGGCCTCTATTATGGTGTCTTTAAAAAGTGTCCATGCAGCTTGCAGGGATTTCACTCTAGTCACTGTACCTTTTAATTTCTGTTTAACTAACCTCCTCATTTTTGCATAGTTCCCTTTTCTGAAATTAAATGCCACAGTGTTGGGCTGCTGAGGTGTTCTTCCCACCACAGGAATGTTAAATGTTATTATATTATGGTCACTATTTCCAAGTGGTCCTGTTATAGTTACCTCTTGGACCAGATCCTGCACTCCACTCAGGACTAAATCCAGCTATCTCTCTAACAGGGACAAAAAGAGAGGAAGCTTATCATTATTTGTGGGTATTCACTGAGTTGATCCCGCATGTGATCTAAAGATCAAGAACTTCGTGGGTGAAAATAGGTGTGTTACAAGGCAGTAATTCACCACCTTTCCCACTCTGTGACTCTGCCCTCCCTTTCCATACTGGACCCAGACCCTCCCTCCCTTCTAGCTGAGCTCTAGCTGAGGCTTCCATCCTATTTAGCAATATAGAAAGACAACGGGTACAATATAGACTCCTGATTGAAGGGAAAAAGTAGGTCTCTCCAGCTCCTTCTGTCCTTGTTTTAATGTACTTCATATCAAGGAGGAAGAAGATTAAATATCTTCTATTCTGCTCTTGTTTGTGTATTTAAACTTCCAGAAGCTATGGATATTAGAATTTTGCAGTCTTCTCAGTATAACAATAGGGGACTGCTATCGAGCTTCTTGGTAGGTAAACCCTTGAAAACACAGCATTTTCTTGCACACTGCATGCTTTTCTTAGTTCACTGTCAAGAGAGCCGGCTTTAGAAAAAGATGGCATCATTCTGCAGCATGTCACTGAAGAATACAGAGCATCTTTTGATTTGTTAAATTGTTAGGCTATCAGCTCAAATTCTGGTGGCTTTAAGCAATTTTAATCAGATAAACTTACTTTATAAAATAACTCTAAAATCAAGCTGAAATTGTTAGGTCATACTATTATCCTTTACCAAAGTAGTTCAATTGAATCCAATTTAAAAAAAAATGCCTTTTCATTTTAACTGCAATGTCATTATGGATTGTAAGAGTCTACAGGTCATATAAACTAGAAGGGCCAGAGGAGGGAATGTGGAAAAGAATGGGAGTTCAGTACTTTAAAAAGATAGGAACATTTGTGGCTTTGAGTAGGCTCATAATAGCAGTGCTTCAGCCTAAGTTCAGTTTGAAGGTAATGGAGGTTAAAATAATCTCCCAATGAGGACTGACCATGTGAAATGGCAACAAATGAAAGTAACAGTTTTTAAAACCATTGAAGCACAGCCACCAAGTGCAATTTGAAGACTGGCCTCTCTGCAGATAGCTGGAGTATGACAGATGGGGAAAAGCAAGATTAGATTGATATGAGTTTGTAGAAGTGGTGTGAAGGGTGATAGATCATCACCCTGCTTGACATTGAAGTGAGAACAGTTTATATTCATTTTTTTACCCTGTGATATCTGTTCATGTACTGGAGAGACAGAGAGAAAAAGCAGATCCCCGGAGAAGTCAAGTGGTAGTTGGGAACACGTACTTGGGGAGATAGTGAGCTTTCATATTCTTTTTCTATGGCACGGCATTGCTGAACTAAGCCCTTCCTCTGCTTACTCACTCCAACTAAATTTAATTTGTACTTTATGCTTTGGCACATGGTAACAAATTATCTAACATTTCAAGTTTATCTTTCATCAGCCCAATCCCATGATTGTAATGAAAATTTATTTTGAAGTAAAGCTGCAAAGGCTTAACATACATTTTAATCAAGAAGAGCTCTATTCTGGTAAGCTGGGCAAATACAACCTTTCCTCCCTGAAACTCTTATCTAGGCTAACCCAGGATCCCTTTTTTCCCCCACTCCTCCTCTTGAGTTTTACACTATTCTGTGCTCCCACCTTGTACCAAGGCCATCAATTCCTTAGTCCATTTGTTATCCTCCTACTTTTCTATTATGCACCTTGAGTTAATGAGGATTTTTAATCACAGTAATACAGTTTTGCAGGCTTCTCAAAACAAAGTCCAAATGGCAGTGTGAGAAAGAGTTGCTACATTGGATACCTTTCAACTGCCTTTTCTTCCTTTGCCTCTTTGTAGTGACTGTTCCACCAAAATAGTCCATCTGGCATTGGTTTAATTGGGCCATGTTAGGTGCCAAATAACCTTAAAGGTTGTCATTAAGAAGCTAGTTCCCTGGGCTTACCACCACTAAAAGAAGAACCCCTACATTTAGGTCACTCAATGATTCATTTGTATAAAGTATGTACAATGTGAATACTTCATGTGTGGTTTGTTCAAGGTGCAATGTCAATAGCCAGAGCTTCTAGTGGTGAGACACACCAACTATCAGTAAAAGTGGGAGTGCATCAGGGGTCAGGATTGAGCCCTTTCCTGTTTATCCTCATCCTGGATACCCTCACAAGGAACATACAAAAGGAGGCACCTTGGTGCATGTTGTTTACAGATGATCTTCTATGCAGTGAAGAGAAATATAATCTGGAAGAGGATCTTGATATATGGAGAGATGTTGGAAAGACATGGGCTCAAAATAAGCAGAGGAAAAACAGATATATGATATGTAATTTCAATAATATGAACACTGAAGCATTATCCTTGAAACTAGATGGGCAGACAATACTGAAAACACAAAGTTTCAAATATCCCAGAATTGGGGAAAATGGACAAAAACAGAGCTAGAATAATAAATGCCTTGCTCAAATGGCGAGACATAAGTAGTGTAGTATGTGACAGGAGAGACCAGTCAGATTAAAAATGAAAGTCTACAAAACAGTGGTCCATTCAGTTTTAACATACAGTGCTGAGTGTTGGAAAACAAAAAAGGGACATGCACAAATAATCTGTTCCACACAAATGTGAATGTTGAGATGGATCAGTGGTGTAAGCAAGAAAGACTACATGGGGAATGTGTATGTTAGAGACGTGCTCAAAGTAATACCCATGAAAATGAAAAAAACAAGGGAGTGCAGCCTCAGATGGCTTGGTCATGTAAAACAGTCTTGACAACTATGTGGATAAGAGAGTTCAACAGATCAAGATCGAAAGGAAAAGACAGAGGCTGATCCAAGAAGAAATTGTGAGATGTCAAAAGGAAGATGTTAGCATGTGGTGTATTAGAGGATATGGCACTGAAAAGAGCACTTTGGAGGGAGAGGGCTTGTAGAGTGTACCCCAGTTAGTGGGATCAATGCAAGAAAGAAGATATGCAATGACTGCACTGCACCTTAAGCGGGGAGGTGGGGAGGAGTTGTTGTCTGGCTTGCCGGAGGAAGGAATATTCCACTTTAAGCCTGAGGGGGGAGGGGAGGGAGGCATGGATGTTGCCGCAGATGCAGAGCGAGTCAGCATGGCAACACTGACTGATCCCCCATGGGACCGGAAGAGATGGGTGGAAACAGGGCCGGCTCCAGGCACCAGCGCAGCAAGCAGGTGCTTGGGGTGGCCAACGGAAAGGGGCAGCACGTCCAGCTCTTCGGCAGCAATTCGGCAGCGGGTCTTTCAGTCCCTCTCTGAGGGAAGGACCTGCCGCCGAATTGCTGCTGAAGAATGAAGCGGTGGTGGTCGAGCTGCCGCCAAAGTGCCACCGATCGCGGCTTTTAAAATTTTTTTTTCCCCCGCCGCTTGGGGCGGCAAAAACACTGGAGCCGGCCCTGGGTGGACAGGAGGTGGCTTTGTTCAGGATGGCATTTTTTTGGAGCTTCTAGGATCAGAAAGCTAGTACCTGGGTCCCATAGGGATTCTACTAGAAGGACTTCAGAGCTGTGGGATATACACTGAGAATAGCAAGCAGTTATATTATACTTGCTAATGTCAAAGATGGATCAAGGAGGCTGGGGTGAATCCATTATCCTACAGGTGGGTGGCAAGCCTGAGGTCTGCACAGTGGAGGCTTTCAGGACATACATGGTGATAAGACCAGGAAGGGATGGACCCTCTTTATGCACATTGATGGGAGTCCCCTAACAACATACTAGTTTGTTATGATGGTGAGATAGGAACTGAGGAGGTTGGGGCTCCCAGCCCAGGAATTTGGTTCCTACTCCTTCAGCATTGGGAAATGCAACAGCAGTGGCATAACTGGATATGGGGGCTAGGGCAATTCAGGCAATTGGGTGTTGACATTTGGAAGCAGACAGAACATATGTGAGACCCCAGATGGGGAATCAGTATTAATTTTTCATTGTGTTTTAATTACATACATGGGAATATGGGCCACACAGATGGTAATATGAATCTGCCGGCACAATATTGTTTGATGGGTGCGTAGGCGGGCATCCAGGTTGTCTGAGGGTTCACAGCTGGGGCTCAGTGATGAAGCAGGCCTGAGCTGGCATGGAAAGAGGAGCACCTTATGGAAACAGCTGTACCCTCTGAGGCCCATAAGCAGGCTCCAGATATAATTGTGGTGTATATTGGGGAAAATGATTTGAGAATGTGTAATAGGGTAGCCTTAATGCTAAGAGCAAAGAGGGACCTGGGACTTGGAACTCTTGGGACTTGGAACTCTTCCCAGGAGTAAAAATTATATGGTTGGACATACTGCAATGCAGTATGCTGTAAAGCCCCCTTGGGTAGACAAGGCTAGGCGGTATGTGAATAGGGAGGTGGCCAAATTCATGGGGGTCACAGGGAGGTTGGTAAATTTGCATCTCAACATAGTATAGGGGGCACTAGATTTATTCAGGAAAGAAGGGGTTCACCTGTCAGACTTGGGGGCTAATGCATCTTTGGCTGATATTAAAAGGGGCATTAGAAAATGTCTGGAAACCCAGCTAGGTGTGGGGGGAGGCAGCCAAGCTAATTTCTGGCACCTCCTTGTGGCAGATGTCCAGTGCAGGTACTCTGTAGGGAAGGGATACAGTGATCAGATAAATGGTTTCATAAAGGATTTAAAGGAGGTCTTACTTAAAGGAATAGAAACAGGGTGTGTTCGGAGCTCCTATGACTGGCATGTCAGAGAGCCAACCCCCCCTACCGCTTCATAGAACACCTTAACCCTCATTCAAGGGGTGGTAAAGTCCCAGCAGCAGGTTGGCGAGGGACCAATATGGAAAAGGGGTTGCTGATGGAAGCCCCCCAGGTAGATATTGAAATAATCATTGAGTTACCTGTGCTGTACACTTTCATCTGCTGGGTACAGACAGCTTAGTTGCAGTCTAACTAAACTATATCCAATGTCTCCTGTCCTTTTTCTAGTATAGCTGGACAATGTGAAAATGTAAGAAAATGGAACACTACATGTTGTGTTAAATCCCCCATCATAACGGTCTAATCTGCTATTTTAGTCTCTTCATCAGGAACAATTTTCTTTCACTTTCCCTCTTTTCTTGATTGCAGTATACAATGGCGAATTCTTCATGATTGTAAGTGGGTGTGATTCAGATGATATCAATACAGTTGTGTCCAGTTACATTGGCAAGCTGAAGCCAGTTGTGTTCGCTTTAGAAACCAAATTCTGATATTCATAATTTCTCTTCCCACAGCTATTGGTAATTTACTCTTTATTGTCTATTCACTCTTTGGTTTCTAATACTCTCCATAGGGGTACCAGTTAAAAATGGCCTGAGTTACAAAGTTCAAAGAAAACTTTTCTACAGTTTGAGGGAGGTTTGAATTCAGTTTTGAGATTGGGTCAAGTAATTCCTAGAATGGCGGGATGTTTTTAATATGTAGGCACCTTTTCATTAGGAATTGAATTGAGACCATTACCACATTTTCACATAGGGAAACAAACAGTGTTTAAATGGCAATGATACTCAGTCACTAGTGACCTGGACTGAGTTTTCACTTACAAACTAGATGTGGAAGGCTCTTAATCACAATGTTAAACTCCTTTAGAACCTTCAGTTCTTCTTCCAATTTCCCATTCTTTTTAAAATGAAGTGCAGTCTCTGGTGCTTAGTCTTGGTAGGCCTGGGCCACAGTAATGCCATATAATTTTGAAGACCTTCTCTCTTACGTAAGAGGATAGACTAAATCAGGACGCAAATAATTGAGTCTGTTGGGAGTTTCGCCTATTAAGGACTGAGTAATGACTTCAGGATTTGGCCCAATAATAATGAGCACTTACACAATACTTTCCATTTTCAAAGTGCAGTACAAACATTGTTTAATTAGCCACATTTGTTTTAATTAGATAATCTACCCACATGTATTCCCGATGAAACAAAAAAGAAAGTTGACAAATTAACCACACTGTTCACCAAACATTTCTCTTTGTGGACTGCAGCTGGTGTTTGGAAGAGAAACAGTTCATCCTTCCCCAATATTTTGTGCTAGAATGTTTGTTTCTTTTTCATAAATAAACTGAGTGCACATCATTTAAGTAAGTTAGTCTGTGTTTCAGCAAATTAACTCTGGAGGTTATGACAAATATCCTCCATAACATTATTAAGTGAATTAGCACAGGGAATTTCAGCATTAGCTTTCTGCAGCATATGGTACAGAATTTCAATTTACTTTGTTTTAAAGGTTAAGTGTTCCTCCAAGCCCACTCATTTTGTTACCATTCCAAAACAAAATAAATAGAGAACTTCCTTTTTCCAAGCTACTAGTTCAGTCAAATATTTTAATATAAGATCAGTTGCTTTCATAATCCTCTTCCTAAGTGAGCAGCCACTACTCTGTTTAAACCATCCTTTTTTCAAATAGCATTGGCACAGGTTTCATTGCTGAATGTAGTGAACAACACGCATTAGTGGGAAGATGCTTTAGGCAAGCGCTAGTCAAGTTAAAGGATATTAATTTAAGCTGGTAGCCAAAATGTGCTAGAGAATCATTGTTACTGGGGCATTTGTACACAGATTTCCTATGTTTTGCTATAGGAGTCCAAAGACCTTGTACATTCAGCCACCTGATTTGTGCAAAAAGTAGACAAGCAATTCATACTTTAATGTATTCCAGTGTTATTACCATATAATACTGTACTATTAAAATTTCTATAAATCTAACATTTAAATTTACTTAGGAAAAAATAAACATTTTGGTTATATTCAACAGTCCTTCCCCTACCATCTCATGCTTTTCCTTATCATGCCCATCATTAGCAAAGCAAATTAGTTCAGGTCCCACCTTCAGATGTTAGAGACAATAGTCACACACGCACACACATGCTATTAATCAAGCACTGGTATCCTGAAGTGTATAACAATGAGAATAGTCTTATCGTTACACATTTCATTGGAGGGTACTGGGAATGGAGGGAGATCCTACAGGTATGCCTACGCTAGATCTGGGAGCAAGTCTCCCAGCCTGGGTCAACAGACTTGTGTTAGCAGGGTCATGCTAGTGTGCTGCAAATAGCTGTGCAGACACTGCAGCTGTTGCTGGAGCTTGGGCTTGCAGACTTGGGGGGCGGGAGGGGGAGATATATGGGTGGAACCCAAACTTCAGGCTGAGTTGCAATGAGGACAGTGGGAGGCTCAGGCCTCAGGGATTCTTTGCTGGGGGATCATGGAGCTGCCTTGCCCATGCTTCCCTCGACTTCCTTTGAGTCCACCATTCCTTCCAGCCTGATCATCCTTTTGCTCCTCTTCTGCTCCAGCCTGTTCCCCTTGGCCCCCTATTCCCTGATCCTGTCCCTCTTAGTTTTACCTTCCTGCTGATAAGGCCCTAAGATCAGCCAGGTGGTGCTTCCTTTATGCTCACTCCTTCCATGGGCAGGTCCATGCTGGCTGGCTGGGCAACAGCAGGAGGCACACTGAAAGCAGAAGAAGGAGACACAGCCTCCACATTCAGAGGGCTGCAGCTGGGGGAATCCATTCCCAGGGAAACTCTGCTCAGTCCCAGTAGCTTTTCCAGATGCATGAGAGACTTTAGTTGGTACTGAAACAAGCAGCCAAGAAAATGAAGAGAAAACTCCCTGCAGTGATTTGCCTTATTTTTGAGACTAAATAAAAACTAAAATTAGAGTTTCAGACACTATAGTCTGAGAGAGCTTTCCCTATGGTAAATAGGGGCTCCGTCCAGCAAAAGCTCTAGTCTGTGGAGTACTCATTACTCATTCATTGCCCTAGTGAGAAAAATCATGTGTATAAGGACTACGTGCCTGTCAAAGGGTTTGCTAAACATGAACTCCACAATTGAATTCAGTCCAGAATTTTTCAAAGATTGCATTGGTTCAGACCTGGAGTTTAGTTTGGGTTTATCTCTAGTTTATTTTACAAGAATAAGAGAAGGACACATGGAAAAAATAAGATGACCCCCCACTTATCTCTGTATCCTTGGATTAGTTACCAATACAGACCTATTTCTTTAATGTGGATGCTAACATTTATGCTAATTTGCTAGCAAACAGATTGAGTGTCCTCTTCCCCATATATGTTTACTTGATCAGTCTGAATTCATTGCTGGTAGGCATCTAACTGATAATATTAGAAATACTCAGAAATTTGATAAGGTTAATTCTAGCAATTCTTCCTTCATACTGCTTTCTTTGGCACTAAGAAATCCTTTGACTGGCTGCAGTCGGGGTACCTCAGACAGACTTTGATAAGGTTTGGTTTTGGAAATCAGTTTTATAGAGGCATATTGGCCCTAGATACCCATCTTAAAACTTAGGATTTGGTTAATGGTCATCAGTCCCCTCCTTTAGGCCATTAAGGCTATTGTGGAGAAACTAAATGAATTATTTGCTTTGATTTCACGGCTGAGGATATGAGGGAGGTTTCCAAACCTGAGCCGCCATTCTTAGATGACAAATTTGAGGAACTGGCCCAGATTGAGGTGTCATTAGAGTTGGTTTTGGAAGAAATTTATAAATTAAACAATAAAGTAATAAGTCACCAGGTCCAGGTGGTATTCACCCAAGATTTCTGAAGGAACTCAAATGTGAAATTACAGAACTGCTAACTGTGGTTTGTAATCTATAATTTAAATCCGCTTCTGTACCAAATTACTGGAGGATAGCTAATGTGACACCAAATTTTAAAAAGGGCTCCAGAGTTGATCCCAGCAATTATAGGCCGGTAAGCCTGACTTCAATACTAGGCAAATTGGTTGAAACTTTAGTAAAGAACAGAATTGTCAGACACATAGATATACATAATGTGTTGGAGAAGAGTCAACATGTTTTTTGTAAAGGGAAATCATTCCTCACCAATCTACTAGAATTCTTTGAGGGGGTCAACAAGAATGTGGACAAGGGGGATCCAGTGGATATAGTCTACTTAGATTTTCAGAAAACCTTTGACAAGGTCCCTCCCCAAAGGCTCTTAAGCAAAGTAAGCTGTCATGGGATAAGAGGGACGGTCCTCTCATGGATTGGTAACTGGTTAAAAGATAGGAAACAAAGTGTAGGAATAAATGGTCAGTTTTTAGAATGGATAGAGGTAAATAGTGGTCTCCCCCAGGGGTCTGACCTGGGACCAATACTGTTCAACATATTCATAAATGATCTGGAAAAGGGGGTTAGCAATGAGATGTCAAAATTTGCAGATGATGCAAAACTACTCAAGATAGTTAAGTCCAAAGGAGACTGTGAATAGCTACAAAGTGATCTCACAAAACTGGGTGACTGGGCAACAAAATGGCAGATGAAATTCATTGTTGATAAATGCAAAGTAAAGCACATTGGAAAACATAATCCTACCTATACATATAAAATGATGGGGTCTAAATTAGCTATTATCACTCGAGAGAGATCTTGGAGTCATTGTGGATAGTTCTCTGAAAACATCTACTCAGTGTGCAACAACAGTCAAAAAAGCTAACAGAATGTTGGGAATCATTAAGAAAGAGATAGATAATAAGACAGAAAATATCATATTGCCTCTATATAAATCCATGGTATGCCCACATCTTGAATACTGTGTGCATATGTGGTCGCCCCATCTCAAAAAAGATATATTGGAATTCAGAAAAGGGCAACAAAAATGATTAGGGGTATGGAACAGCTTCCATACAAGGAGAGATTAATAAGATTGGGATTTTTCAGCTTGGAAAAGAGACGACTAAGGGGGGATATGATAGAGCTCTATAAAATATGACTGGTGTGGAGAAAGTAAATAAGGAAGTATTATTTACTCCTTTGCATAACACAAGAACTAGGAATCACCAAATGAAATTAATAGGCAGCAGGTTTAAAACAAAAGGAAGTATTTTTTCACACAACACACAGTCAATCTGTGGAACTCTTTGCCAGAGAATGTTGTTAAGGCCAAGATAATTAAAAAAGGGTTTAAAAAAAGAACTAGATAAATTCATGGAGGATAGGTCCATCAATGGCTATTAGCCAGGATGGGCAGAAATGGTGTCCCTAGCCTCTGTTTGCCAGAAGCTGGGAATGGGTGACATGGGATGGATCACTTGATGATTACCTGTTCTGTTCATTCCCTCTGGGGCACATGGCATTGGCCACTGTCGGAAGACAGGATACTGGCCTAGATGGACCTTTGGTCTGACCCAGTATGGCCATTCTTATGTTTTAATTTGTCTAGAGGTAAGTGTCAGTGTTGCCCACTATTCCCTCTGTTTGCTTTGGCAACGAACTTGAGAGCAGCTGCTTGATAAAGGGCATCAAAACACTTTCTGGATTAGAACACAAAATAGCATCATATGTTGAGATTATCTTTTTGTATTTGCAGCGTCCAGAAGCCTTGTTAAAAATTATAGAACAACTGGCTTTGGAGTTTGGGCAGGTATCAGGCTTCAAAATAAACTACAATAAAACTGAAATTTTAGGAATTAATATTCTCAAAAGGGTTAAAACAAACTGTCATCTACATAAATTTAAAATAGGTAGGAATAAATATTGTGGAGAAACATACAAATCTTTGTAAACCAGATTGCCCTGCAATGTGGAATAAAATAATAAAAGCCTTAGAGGAATGGAACAAATAAGAGGGTTACTCACCTTATGCAGTAACTGAGGTTCTTCAAGATGTGTGTCCCTGTGGGTGCTCCACTTCAGGTGTTGGTGCATCCCGATGCCATTGATTGGAGATTTTTGGTAGCAGTGCTTAATTGGAATGCGCGTGCACAGTAGTTGAAATAAATCATCCATTCATCCAGACTGCCTTAGCAACTTTAGACATTTTTTTTAACTCCTGTTACCGAATAGCACCCCCACCCCCAGTTACTTTCATCAACATAATTATTCCTTGTGAGTAAGAGCTCAGATTACTCAATTCAGTCAGCTATTCCTGGGCCCTGATTTGAAATCATACTGAGTTGCATGTAATCCTGTATTTTCAATATTGCCAGGCCAAACATTTTATTGTGAAATCTAGACACAATCTAGCTCTATCGTGATCTTTAACCATATTTGAGGTGCTGACCCAGGAGCAAACTGGAGAAAAAGGTTTAATTTCTGTGACTTTGATTGAAAAAGATGTTAAGAAATAATCCAGATGATAAAATGGGAGAGGGATTGGAGAAAGAAAGTAGATTTGGATGAGTGGATCTCTATATGGGAAAGGGGATATATATCTTCAATTTGTATAGCTCATAAAGGAATTTTTTTTATAAATTACTGTATAGATGGCATTTGACTCAAGTTAAGATCCATCTTATTTCTGCTACTTGGGAGGTGCTCTGTTGGAGGGATTGTGGGAAAAGGGAACATACTTGCACGTGTGGTGGTCACGTCCAGGAATTAGATTACTTTGGGACCAAATTAATAAAGAGATCCGTCTTGTGATAAAATGCCAGCTTCCTAGAGATCCCCTGACCTGCTTGCTTAATGCTGCAGTAAAGGATCTACACTTTAAACAGAAGTAAAACTTAATATCTTTTTTACTATTAGCGGCTGAATTTTGCATTGCACATTATTGGAAAAATGTAACTCCTCCTACGGAATTGTGGTATAGTAAACTATGCACAGTCATTGTAATGGAAAAGTATGTATGCAAGAGAATCTCCAAAATGAGGATAGGTATTTAGAAATGTGGTCACCCTTTTTAGCATACTCAGAGAAGGAGGGGTCCCCAGCCAGCAAGTCAGAATTTTCTGCCAGGTACTTTGCATATTAACCAGATCCTGAATAAGTAATAAGTAACGTAGTATGTTAATGTTTTATTGTAATTTTACATTAATAAAAAGTCCCCCCCCAAAAAATACCATTTATATTTAAATATATACATATGTGTTCTGTATTGTTAGAGGTCTGGATTATTTGATCTCCTTCTTCCTTCTTTCCCTCGTGAACACAAGTGTCTCTTTACCAGTGGTCTGTGTACATATGGTCACTTGGAACTCTCATTTGCTTTTTGGAAATTTTAAATAGCTCACCTTTTTAGCTTTAGTAATAGAAACTCGGAACTGAAAATGGCTACGGAGCCTGCTGAAATGTAAGCTAGGCATATATGATAGCTTTAACCCTGAAACACTATCATTTTCTTTTTCCTTTTTCCTTGAAGCCTCAACCTCCAAGAAACCAGCTGCTGCGCTTTGCAGACTGTGGGACTGTTTACAGATTTTGCCTTTTATTTTGAATTTCTAAACTGTAATCTCTGTGATGAAGAACAATTCATCTTGCAGGAAATCACAAATTCACTTACACCAGTGCAGCCCCACTAGAATAAAATAAATCTTAGCAGACAAGAAATCAAATAAATTGCTATGAAATAACAAATCTAAATCAACAGCTGACACTGTGCAGATCAAAAGAAATACACAGCCAAGACATGTCAGCAGGGAAACAGACAACAGGTGGACAAATATACTCTCAGAAAATCTGCCAAGCACTGAAAAGTGCAATAAAGAAAGACACAATACAGTGCTTACGAAGTAATTACAAAATTGAATTGGGAGAATGAAAATTAATGTGGAGAGACTGCCAGAGAGGGAAGGAACAGAGCAGCAGAAATACAGAGAATGACTGTGGAGACCTTCATGCAGTAATAGACTGATAAGGCCAATGTTCATAATCTGCATTTGAAAGCATCAAGCCAAATTCTGCCTTCCATTACAACTGTGCGATTCCCACTGTATCGATCTGCACTTGCCTAGATGTAACTGCGGGCAGAATTTGCCCCACTGGTCTTGTTCTCTGGATTTCAACTATGTAATTTTTTCATAGGCACTATATTGTGTCTTCCTTTCTTGTACTTTTCAGAGGTTGACATCTTTACTGAGACTATATTTGTCCACCTGCAGCTCATCCAGCAGTTTGTCTCCTTTTGTATTCTTCTTGAGGATTTTTTTGTTTGTTTTTTTGTTCATCCTCACCTGTTCTGACTTGTTATTTCACAGTCATTTGTCTGATTACTTCTCTGGTAAGATAATGCTCATTGTCACTCTGTTTCTTCTGGTCGGGTAGTGGCAAGTTTCTGCTTCAGTTTGCTGGTGAGGGAACTATATTCCTGAAACATTTTGTCACTATCAGGATGAAAAATGTTCAAGATCTTTAGATCAATCATTCTCTAAAATACATTCGTTTGCTTGAGTGAAAACTTGTTTGGCTCAAAAACAATGAGGACACCCTGTAGCTTCTGCAATAATCAGTGTAATGCTACATCATAAGGGTTTTAATCAATTGATTTGTGGAACACTAAAATCCTTGGATAAATGGTGCTGTTCCAGTTCTAAGTATGTTTACAGCATATTTCACTTAGAAAAATATGTTAGAAAAATATTTGTAAGATCATCTTTGAAAACTGTAAATCTTAACAAAAGTGAACTGAAAATAAAAGTAGTTAGCCAAAAATTCTGTTTAAAAACTGTTTTGCTCCTACAGCTTGGTGACTGTTGCAAACCATATTGAGGATGTTAGTTTTTGACATCTTTGGCCAGCTATCCAGCTACAAGCATGTGTACTGAAGAGAGAAATGGGGGAAGCATATTAAATTTTGGAGTCAGATGAATTCAGTTCATTATTTGTTTCTGGATTTGGGTTGTGATACAGAATTCTATTGCTCATTCTAGTGCCAGTTGTATAGTCTTTCTTCCTACACTTATAGTTCCAGTTAATGTTGTATCTGAGTGCCTCTAAAACATTAAAGAATGTATCCTTGCACTACTCATGTGTGTTTGTGTGTTTAAAATCTGTGCCTAAATGATTTGCATAACATAAAACAGCAAGTCTGTGACAGACCCAGGAACACAGATCTCATGAGTCCAGTCCCATGTCTTAATCACAAGACACTATTTCCACTTAATAAATTATTCATTAGATATATTATTTGCTTAATAACAGTATTCAACTAACTGCAGCTCATACCATCTTCTTTAAGCCAATTTTTAGATAAAAAGAATCAAAATGTATATGCCACTGTGTTATTTCCCTTTTAGAACAATTCCTCCCTCCCACCTACCCCCCCAAAAAAATCAAACCCCAAAACAAAAAGCAAGGAAACGGACTGTCTTATTCAGAGAATGTCTCCTGCAGAATATAAAGTACTTTTCCCCCTCTGATAGCCCACTTTGGGTTCTACCACTATCTCAATTAATATAAATAGCAGTTTTATTCTTTATAATAATAGTTTTTAATCTTTGATAAGATCCTGTTTTTCCTAAACTAGGCCAGGCCACATTTGTTTTGTCTTGACTCCTGGAGTATGGGATTACAGGGTTTAAATAAGTGTAAATCACAAGAAATATTATTATGTGCTCTAGTAAATGGCTTTTTCTCTTCAGAAATTCAAGGTGTAAAAGGCATGTCACCCTCATTGATATCTAACTGTGTGCTTGATTTAGAATGAATATTGAAGATTGTTTTCCCTCTGATAATTTCTTTTAATGGGTAGCCATAAAAGTAGAGGTGATGTGTGCTTGTTTAATTGTACTTTGCACCTAAAATAGTACCCTTCATAAAAGCACTTTTACAAACACTAATCAAGCCTTACGATATCCTATGAGGCTGGTATTACAATCGTTCTGTAGAGGGGAGAGTGGCAATTCTGATGTTTCTCATGCTATTCCCCATGCTATAATATCCTCCCTGAGATTGTGCCATATGGCCTTGCTGTCCTACTTCAACTTCTTTAACAATCCATTTTATTTTGATTCTACTTCCAATACTGACCTTTGTTCCACCACAGCTACCCATTAAACTGATTTAGCTCTTCCTACCTCAATCCTGCAAAACGTATTAACAACGTATCTGAGTAATCAGTGCTACTGCTTATGTGAATGAAGTTACTCACAAGCTTATGTCTTCACAGAAATAAGCCTTTAACTTTAAATATAATAACTTATTCTAGTTCTTTATTTTTAATACCTGAAAGCTATATATAAATGTCAGATTAAATAATAAACCAGCTACTTGGGAAATAATTAAGGTTGAAAAAATATATAAGTGGAATCTACCTGACCCAAAAATGTTTTTTAACTTCCATATGTTAAATCTTCTACTGCAGAAACAGCCCCAAACCCTAAAAGTGTGAAAGGCTGGAAGGGAACAGTTTAGGGATGCCGCTATTTCATTCAAGTCACATTTTTGTTTTATGGACTATAACTCCATGTAAGATACACCTCCTCATCTGACCTAAACTAAACCCCTGTTGAAGTGAAGTTCTGAAATAACATCGCTGGATTTACACAGAAGAAATAATATATTAATAAATAATAATTAAAGGTCTCAAAACTAAATTAGTCCCAGGGTGCATTAGTATATGAGAGCTCCTTGTGGCTATCTTTAGGAATGTGCAATATACTAATTCTCACAACAGGAAATATAGACTTTGCTGATTGCTAGATTTACTGGTAGTATTGAGACAGTAGAATGTGTACTGCTTTTAAAAAAATCAGTATGTTACTAATAATGTGTTGGAAAGAAAAACCTTGACAAGGAAACCATTTTACAATTTCCTACTATCAGATCTTCTGTAGACTTTACTGAGACTTAAAAATCAAGTCAAGTCCTTCTCTACACAAGGTTGAATAATAGTCTAGTTTATATTATGTAATAGATTAATACAATTATAATCTAAAGAATTAGCATGGTTTAAAGCACAAGGTAACAGAGCTAATGTTCAGCTTTTCCTGCTCAAGTGCTTAAGTTTTCCAGTTTAATATTACATTAATTTTATTTATTTGCATATAATGTTTGCATACTAATTACAGGTTTTAAAAGAGAATTTGTTTTCTTGAGATCAGTGTGTTGTTGCCATAGAACTGAGCGCTAATCTCTGTAGATCGGGCAGAGCTTCTTACATTTATCTATGCCAGCTAAGTGGCTAGTACCGTTTGCTTAAGCAGAAACTGCTTCTTCTCTACCCAATACCAAGAAATATTATGCACTTTCAATACTAGGCAATTCAGTTTATACAGCAAACTGGGGTTTAATGATCAGATGTCTGAAACAAAATGCAATCAAGTTTGTTACCTTAAAATTATAGTGCTTACTTCATTTTTACTGAGTGCTTATTCAGGGAGAATTCTCATTGTTAACATCTGATGGCCGATTCTGCAGCACCAACATACCCTTAGAGCCCCGACCAGGGTTATTCTACCTACTACCCAAGATCCACAAACCCGGAAATCCTGGACGCCCCATCATCTCGGGCATTGGCACTCTCACTGAAGGACTGTCTGGATATGTGGACTCTCTACTCAGACCCTATGCCACCAGCACTCCCAGCTATCTCCGTGACACCACTGATTTCCTGAGGAAACTACAAAGCATTGGTGACCTTCCAGAAAACACCATCCTAGCCACCATGGATGTAGAGGCTCTCTACACAAACATCCCACACACAGATGGAATACAAGCTGTCAGGAACAGTATCCCTGATGATGCCACAGCACAACTGGTTGCTGAGCTCTGTGCCTTTATCCTCACACACAACTATTTCAAATTTGATGACAATATGTATCTCCAGATCAGTGGCACCGCTATGGGCACCCGCATGGCCCCACAATATGCCAATATTTTTATGGCCGACCTGGAACAACGCTTCCTCAGCTCCCGTCCACTCACGCCCCTTCTCTACCTACGCTACATTGATGACATCTTCATTATCTGGACCCATGGGAAGGAGACTCTGGAAAAATTCCACCAAGATTTCAACAGCTTCCACCCCACCATTAACCTCAGCCTGGACCAATCTACACGGGAGGTCCACTTTCTGGACACCACAGTACAAATAAGTGATGGTCACATTAATACCACCCTATACCGAAAACCTACCGACCGCTATGCCTACCTTCATGCCTCCAGCTTCCATCCCGGGCACACCACAAGATCCATTGTCTACAGCCAAGCACTGAGGTACAACCGCATCTGCTCTAACCCCTCAGACAGAGACCAACACCTACAAAATCTCCACCAAGCATTCTCAAAACTACAGTACCCGCACGAGGAAATAAGGAAACAGATCAACAGAGCCAGACGTGTACCCAGAAGCCTCCTACTGCAAGACAAACCCAAGAAAGAAACCAACAGGACTCCACTGGCCATCACATACAGTCCCCAGCTAAAACCCCTCCAACGCATCACCAGAGATCTACAACCCATCCTGGACAATGATCCCACACTTTCACAAACCTTGGGTGGCAGGCCAGTCCTCGCCCACAGACAACCTGCTAACCTGAAGCACATTCTCACCAGTAACTGCACACCGCACCAAAGTAACTCTAACTCAGGAACGAATCCATGCAACAAACCTCGATGCCAACTCTGCCCACATATCTACACCAGCGACACCATCACAGGACCTAACCAGATCAGCCACACCATCACTGGTTCATTCACCTGCACATCCACCAATGTAATATACGCCATCATATGCCAGCAATGCCCCTCTGCTATGTACATAGGCCAAACTGGACAGTCTCTAAGGAAAAGGATAAATGGACACAAATCAGATATTAGGAATGGCAATATACAAAAACCTGTAGGAGAACACTTCAACCTCCCTGGACACACAATAGCAGATGTTAGGGTCACCGTCCTGCAGCAAAAAAACTTCAGGACCAGACTCCAAAGAGAAACTGCTGAGCTTCAGTTCATCTGCAAATTTGACACCATCAGCTCAGGATTAAACAAAGACTATGAATGGCTTGCCAACTACAGAACCAGTTTCTCCTCCCTTGGTTTTCACACCTCTACTGCTAGAACAGGGCCTCACCCTCCCTGATTGAACTAAACTCGTTATCTCTAGCTTGCTTCTTGCTTGCATATATATACCTGCCCCTGGAGATTTCCACTACTTGCATCCGAAGAAGTGGGTATTCACCCACGAAAGCTCATGCTGCAAAACCTCTGTTAGTCTATAAGGTGCCACAGGATTCTTTGCTGCTTTTATCTGTATCTGTTGGCTTCATTATGACAGCTCATGTAACTACATATTACTCAATGCTCTAGAAACAGGCCTTGAGTAAGGACCTCAGGACTTGACCTAGAGTTGTTATAAAACCAGAAAAGAGATCATTGAATCTACTTTGAACATATGGTGTATTACAGGTGTTGGCAACCTTCGGCACATGGCCCATCAGGGTAATCCGCTGGCGGGCCGCGAACATTTTGCTGACATTGACCGTCCACAGGCACGGCCTCCTGCAGCTCCTAGTGGCTGTGGTTCACCGTTCCCAGCCAATGGGAGCTGCGGGAAGCGGCGTTGGCCGCAGGTACGTGCTGCTAAAGGTTGCCAACCCCTGGTGTATTATAAGATGTCATTTCTAATAATGTTTGATCTCTTGTCAAGGAATATTGGTTTTGGGTAGTGCGTTAGTATGCTTGCTGTATCTGCTAAAGCCACATGTGCAACTCCATACCATAATTCTCCACAGAAGGAGTGGCAAATCTTGACTATCCTAGTAACAGTATTAAAATTGTGGAGCCTAAACACTAAATTATGAAATTATAAATTATTGATTGAGAAGTGCATCTTGTATAACTTAAAATTGTGATACTTTTATTTATCTTCATGTTTGCAAACTACAACCGTGGTCTAAAATGTTTAATATTTGTCTGTAGCAGGAATAATTTGCATGCAAAATGATAACAGTGAACATCTTAAAAGTCTGAATGAGAACAAAGAAGATGGTGGTAAATTTAAAACCTTCAGGGGGAAATTCTAAAAGTATTTACTATAGCAACTCCTGATACCAGTCAGCTCTGTGTTCTTGAGGAACCAGGGCGCAGTATCCAGCCTGTCTGACTCATGAAGGACACCCCCCCAGCCTCTGCTTGAACCAAAACCTATCAGAGAAAAGACTTGCAGAGAACAGTGAAGGGCAGTGGGAGACACACCTAGACCCCTCCTGACAAGGGTGACAAGATTAAAGTAACTCCCCTAGCCTCATCTGCATCAAAGCTGGGACAGGGAGGCATCTCCATTAGCATACAGAATGGAGAACAGAGATTCCAAGGCAAGAACCGCACTGAACTCTGGGACCAGAAAAGCAGGGAAGCACTGCATGATGGGGGATCTCTTCTCCAGATGTTAATGAATCCATGCCTGCACACACCCAGCTCAGCAGTTATCAGACCAATTCTAGTAATAAATCCTTGATTGATATCCAAAATAATGAAGCAGCCTAATTGCATTGTGAGCTCCCTGGAAGGAACACGACCCATAGCCAAGAGTGATCAGCTCCTATTGTCTAGTCTAAAGAAGACACTTGAGTCATCAGTTTACCCATAAACAAATCTAGTGCTCTCTCTTGAATCATTGTTGTTTCTCTACAAAAAACCCTACCTATGTTCAAGTAAGTGTTCTGATGCATGGATCCAAACTCTGAATCAGTTCCACTGGGATTTCATCTTCTCCTGACTGATCATGCTGGGGGCTCTGCCTGTCTCCAGCACTCAGGACCCTGAGCTACCACCATCACTTGGGAACCCCTGGAAACCCCGACCAGTTCAAGCTTCATGGAGCAGTGAGATCTCTCTCTCTCGCTCTGTTTTCTTTTCTACCTCAGGTATTAACCTTTAATAATGTAACTGTTATGTTAATTTAGGCTCTCCTTGTGTAGTTATCACTATTATTCAATAAATAACTTTTATGGTTAAGCTGGTTGCTTCCCTCTCTCTCTGAACTTTACTCTTTTGTGTTTTTAGCTTCCCCATTTACTCTTCAGCAACACTTCTTTTACCTAAGCTAAAGATCCCTGTAGCACCCAAAAATACTGTGGGGTTTGCTTATCAAGTGGGATAATACCAGAACAATTGTAACATGAAAGTGGGGATAGGGACATACTGAACCTGTGGCATATAAGGGTTGCAGCTTGAAAGTGCTGCTTGGCCCAGCGTATTGAACCCAGGGGCATATAAGGCGGGGGGGGGGGTGTGTGCGGGGGGTCAGCTTGAAAGTGCTGATTGACCCAGTCCGTTCAGACTTGCTCTGTTAATGTATGTGTGGGTGTTCATGTGGTTCTGGGGCTGGAGGAACCCAGCCCTGGGGAACCTAGGTTCTGCAGGATAGCTCCATTGGGAGGGGACTTGCAGAAGGGAGAAGTAGAGCTCCATATGAAAACACAAGTGACACAAGCAGTACATTGATAGAATTACAGAACACCGCCCCCCAGAAGAGTAACCCTAATAAATGAGCATACCCCAAAGTAACGGGCAAATCTGGTAACACTCCAAAAGATAGCTAGTTTTACTCAAGATTAAACTACTTTACTAGATTGTAATTTACCACAGAGTTTATAAAATAACTACTGTGAAGTTTTATACAGTAATCAAAATGCTTTACCCTTGAGAGAGAGAATATTTTTTTTAAGGAATGGACAGGAAAAATGGAGTTCATTTTATATTGTAGAAGGACTGCATAGCTCTTGATAGAATTTATAGTTTCAGCTCAGCTCTTCTCAAAGGTTAGTATAATCATACTCCTTTATAGAAATATTTGCATTTTTTAATCAAAGTGAACAAAGTACTTACAACCCAAAGGCCCCAATTCTGCAATTTACAACATGCAGTTGGTCTGCTGCACCTTTCCCCCCAGAACCTCAGTGGTTGCTGTGAGCTACAGAGCCCCAGGAAATCTACCTGACCTTGCAAATTGCAGGATCATGTACAAATGAAAGAACTGACATTTAAAACTGCAAATAGTTTAAGTAAAAAAAATATACAACAACAGATTTCAACCTGTGTACGTAAGGCTGTAAGAAACATGTATATCAAGCAAGATTGAGGACATACAAATATCTTAATTTTGATTTTTTTTTCTTTTAACATAAAGTATTTATCATCAAAGAAAAAAATCATCGAAAGACTCCAAGTGTAAAACAAAAAACAAAGTTTTTTGCTCCTGATCATACACTCAGATCTGGTCACTCATGTGGGCCCCACTGAAATCAGTGGAATTCTGCATGGTTCTGACTGCAGAACCAGGCCTCAACTGGATAGCTAATGCATCCAATGAAAAACACATGAATGGATTTTGTGACTATAAAATAATTTTTTCAGCTTAGAAAATCATGCTGGTTAACAGACAAACTTAGTTAATTGTGAAAGTGAAGGGTATGATCATTCACACCATATCAGTTTTTACTTGTGTTAATTCTAGCCAACAAAACAGTGAGTCAGTCAGTAAGACCAGCATGAGCATCTATCTCAGGGGTCGGCAACCTCTGGCACGCGGCTCGCCAGGGTGCTTACCCTGGCGAGCCGCGTGCCAGAGGTTGCCGACCCCTGATCTATCTGAAGATACAATTTGGACCCCAGAGAGAATGATCTGATTGCACATTTAAAGTAATGCAGTTTCCTCATTGGTGTTACACTTGGGAAGCTGTCACAGGTCCTGTCTCTCTCTTTTTATTTTGTAGATTGACTGCAAGTTCCACATCTTGTTTCACAGTGTCAAGAGTTTGAAAGTGTCCTTGCTAGCATCCATTAATTGCAAAACTCTGGCTATTTTATATTTTTTTTAACAAAGCCAGCTATTTTAGCAAATAAGATTTGTCACTTGTGAAGATGGAGTTTCCTTTTAGTAGCAGTTCTTTTGATTATTTTTAATGGTTGATCTATTAAAATGGCATACAATGGTTCCAATAAAGCTGCTTAAAAGTGTTAATCGCTTTGCTTCTTCAAATGATGATTGCTCTAAGGGTGTTCTTTGCTCTGGATGAGGTTGTGTTGTGTATGCATTAGAAGAATCCTTTACTCTCATGTCATTGCCCAAGGCTCAAACATTTATTACTAAACCAAAAGAAGAAAACAGGAAATTCAAGTGAATGTTCCATTATTTTCCAACTTTGTCTAGAAGGATAAAAACGAGACTTATAAAGATGGAAGAAACTAAAATGTAACCAAAGAAAAGCACACAATTATTTTACCCCTGCCTACATCTTAACTGTAGCTGTTAATTTGCACACAGTATTGAAAGGAGAGCTTGATCTTGATCAAGGTCTCTGCTTCAGTGCTTTTAGAAGGAGAAATATAAAGTACTGTAGTATGAGAACATATTCTGTTTATTTTGAGTATTACTTGGCTTGTTTCAATAGTTGTGTCTATGGTCATGTATAGTGGGAGAGGGTCAAATCATATCCTTTCTGGGAAAAGCCTGTGGTAGTATCAGCAAACTCTCTAAAATGAAATGTGAGGATTCTTAATCATCATCCCACTGGTGCTGGTCACCACCCTGTGAAGAAAGAAAGTTTTGTGGTCTCAAAAGGCTACTGTAGAGGTAATAGAAGCATGGGACACTCCCAGGCATATCACAGTGCTAGGCCAAAAAAAAGGTCCTACTGAGGTTTGGGAAGGAAGGAAATGGACAGGGTCATTGGCCTTTGTTCTTCATGACAGCATAGCTCACCCAGATATGTGCCTGCCCCTGACTCAACCCCCATCCATCCCCACACATCCCATTGGAGGGCTCCACATTGCAGAAATGATTTCTGCACAGGATAATGCTGCTCACTGAAATCTCAGGGAGATCACATGCAAACAAGATGGGAGGGGAGAGGGTTATGCTGAATAAGGGTAGGGGTGACTTGAGCAGTACAGTGCACATCATGCAAGTGACTAGGTGTTTGTTTAAGGATTGCATTATTTTTCAATGTTGAAAGGGAACTGGGGAAGTATTTGAGGGATATGGAAAGCGGTGTTTTTTGTGGAATGAATAGGTGGAGAGGGAAGTTACATGACACACAGCGCTATGGAGAATATTCCCGGGTTAGGAACAGTATAGGAAATCTTTGTTCTATTCCTGGTTCTGTCACAGGCTTGAACCCCAGATCCTGCAGTTGGATCCGTGGTGGGTGGCTCGGCTCCTTATGTCGGTATGGAGTCCCAAACATCCTCAATAGGAATAATAACTCTGCACTCTCTCACAGAGGCAAATTAATTGTTTAACTGTCACGATGGAAGTGCAAAGTATGATTATTATGCAAGATAGCATCAGCGTGCCCCTTTTTATTGTTGTTTGACTATCTCTTAAAACCCATTCTGGAAGGAAAGAAGGGATGATGTGAGGGAATGTCAACATCAGGAGGAGGAGGAGAATTGCACAGCTGAATAATCAACACTACTTGAAGTTGGAGTGTTTTTATTGGGAAATAAAACACACAAGTACACTTTTTTCCCCTTTGGTTAAATCATTTTGTATACAAAAAGTGAATTGCTCTAAGACATATTAGAAAAACTAATAAAACAAAAGAAAAATAATTGCACAGTGAGAAGACAAGGTCATGGAAGATTACCTAGCTAGTATGAAATCAATATCATTTTTGTAACTCATTATCCTGAGCAGTATAAAAATCAACAATCTATTGAAGTAACTACATCTTCCTTGGCAAGATTTATGAGACAGAGAAACAAAAAAAGTCAGCTCCTATAAAGGCAAAGATCTCAAATCTTCATTAATGTTGTGAAAACAGCATCATTTATATTTGTTTTCCATGGGTTAGAAAAATCCAATAAATGCATGGAACAAATAATATTGTATGTTTTCCTATGTACGCTGTACATTATATCATTTTACAATGATTTTTTTCAAATATAATTCATGCATTGTTTAGATACTGTATCAGGAAGATATTATACATTTCTGTCCATTTCCCCTCCATTCAAGGCTGGAATTTGTTCCTGTTGATTTCCAACCCAGTATATACAGAGTGCCTGATCTTGTAGTTTCTATGTAAAAAGAACTACCATTACAGTCAATGGGAGTTCTGCATGCAGAGCTACTGCAGGCTAGGGCCCACATGTAGTACAACTGCATTTGGAGATATGATGATTTGAGGAATCTATTTATGTGCAACTTATGAATTCTGATTGTTATAAAATTGTTGCACCACGGAATGCCTCAGTGGATGTGCTATCAGGGCTATGTCACAGTATCCCCCAGACCAGGGACACTGGAGAGTCATTAACCTTAATGATTGTGCTCAGACCATATAATGAGTATGATAAGGAGGTTTTGCGTGAGGTGGGAAATTAGTTTGACCAAGATTGTCTTCAGGTCTGGGGAGTGGAAAATTCCCAGACAAGAGAACAAAGAAGTCAGATGTTAACGCAGAGTATTAAAAGCCACATAGCCTGAGAGGTTTAGGGGGAACTCAGAAGGACCCTGAGGCCGTGTATACACTACTACAGTAAGTTGACCTAAGTTATGCTACTCCAGTCGTAGGCACCGACTGGAGCACCCATTGGAAAAAAATTGTGGGTGCTTAGCACCCACTGGCAGCCATCTACCCCCTCTCCCCCAACACCTTCTGCCCACTGGTGGCCCTGCCAATCAACTCCTCCCCCTACCTCCCAGCACCTACCGCCTGCTGCAATCAGCTGTTTTGCGGCATGGAGGAGGCTCTTGGAGGGAGAGGGAGGAACGGGGACCGGGCTCACTCAGGGGAGGGGGTCTTCCGTCGATTTAGCGGGTCTTCACTAGGCCTGAGAGAGAGAGACACACACACACATACAGAGAGAGAGAGAGAGACTGGACAGGAAGAGAGGGGCATATTTTTTTACCAGAGGGGTCTTGTTTAACTGTGGGACTAGCCAAGAAAAAAGGACAGTAGTTGAGTTGGAGGAGAGACAGAAAGATTCCATGGTTAGGAGGAGAAGCCATGTGCAGGAGGGGGAATCCTGGGCTTCTTAGAGGACTTTGACTTAAGCCTAAACAACACTCCAGAATAGTGAGGAAACAATGCATATAGGTGTCCTTATTGTTTTGCTCGATCTTTATCTCTTGTGTTATTGAAAGAATAATTGTGTTTAGAAACAATTTCAAAGCCAATCTCTGTCTGCTTCACTTCATATGCTAGTGACAGGGCCGGCTCCAGGGGTTTTGCCGCCCCAAGCAGCGCAAAAAAAAAAAAAGCCGCAATTGCGATCTGCGGCAGCAGCTCTACCACCGCCACTTCATTCCTCTGCGGCAATTCCGCGGCAGGTCCTTCGCTCCGAGAGGGAGCGAGGGACCCGCTGGCGAATTGTCGCCGAAGACCCAGACATGCCGCCCCTCTCCGTTGTGGCCGCCCCTGCTTGCTGGGCTGGTGCCTGGAGCCGGCCCTGGCTAGTGAAGAGTTAAAGTTCAAATCCAAAGCACCCACAAAATTGGAGTTCTGGGAAAGAGTGCTTATCCTATGAGGGTATCTTTGGGGAATCAGCACTGGTCCTGTGGTCCCATTTCCATGGAGGGGTAAGAGACAGAGTCTGTACCAAAAAGTGTGCTACATAAGAAGGTGAGAGACAGTGGCTGCAGCCTACTGAGACCCAGGCAAGATTAAGAGCATGCAGATCTAGTGTATTGGGACCCAAACACAGCAGGCTGCAGAGACAGTTTTACAGGGGCTGTGTGTAACAGTAGCGCCTGGATCCACAAAGGGACCTAGGCACCTAGAAAATCATTGGAACAATAATGGGATCCACAAAGCCTGATTTACAGCCTAGGCTCCCTATATAGTGCATGGGGTGAGATAGGCTCCTTGGAATACAATACACAAAAGCCAGTACGCTAAGCAGGGAGCTGCCTAAGCTAGGCAATGGGAGATGCTGACAAGTGGGGTGTATCCTAAACTCCACCCTCCTCACTAAGTTTGGTGCCTATATCTGCTTGCAATCCACAAATGGGAACTCCTTGCATGCCGTCAGACTGCTTAGGAGCGTAAGTTGTTTCTTGTAAGAATGAATTAGGCAGGTGCCTAGTTCCACACAAAATAGTAAAGGGGGGAGGTAGATGAGGCCCTTATAACCTTTGGCCCAGGGGGTGGGATCCTCACCTGGGAGGTGGGAGACCCTGGTTCAATTATTCTCTTTGCCTAAGGAGAAGGGATTTCATCAGGGGTTCCCCCCCACTCAGATGAGTGCCCTACCCACCAGGCTAAAGGTTGTAAGCAAGGTCCTCATCCTCCCTCTGGCCTTTTTTTGAGGAGGTAGGCATGCTCTGAGCATGTCTGCCAGATAGGGCCCTGTAGGAAAGATAGGTGGGGCAACATCTGCCTTCCCCAATTTGTGGATTGTGCTGAGGCTTAGGCAGGAGGTAGGTGCCTAGGGAACTTCAACAGTAGAAATGTAGGTGCTTACAAGGTTAGGTGCCTGCTGTGCAGAGGTTTTGTGGACCTCAGTGGTGCCTAAAACTGGGACTCAGGTGTTTAAACTTGGCATTTAGATACCTAAGTCCTTTTGTGGATCTGGCTCTAGGTGATGAAATTAGGATAAACGATCACAAATGTCTCAAGAGAAATAGACTAAAGAGGGACTGATCATGGTCATTTTTTTTTTTTTGGCGAAGGTTTGCTACTCGCACTAGGAGAAATCCATGCACAGTGGAAACAGTGGGGAGTTAGCATGTCATGCTAAGACATATTTTACTTAAATGCATTAACTGCACCTATCTAGGTGTATTAGGGATTTACATAAAACATTACCACTGTAATAAAATAATAACACTTTGTCCCTCCAAGGATCTTAAAGGTACAGGGGAAAAGTCTGACCCTACTGAAGTTATTGGGAATTATGTCATTGACTTCAGTGGGGTCAGGATTTCACACAAAGACCTCAGGATCTTAGACAACCTCCCCAATCAGTCATTCCCCTTTCCACTTGGAAAAGGCGGGGTACACAGACTGCTGTTGTGGAACATCCTAAAGGTTACCATATCTGGACTATAAGAACCAAGGAGGTAAGCAAGTTCCAGAGGCAAGAACACCTCACCTGCCACCAGCCCTCTCCATTTCTACTAAAAAACAGGCTCAAGCATCTCAGAAGATCTCAACTTCTATGATTCGATAGACTTCTAAAATACTAAGATCTACGTTCATTCCTCTATGATTGCAGGTTTTGCAACCTCTCTAATGAAACTCTGTCCCTTTTACAATATACAATGGCACCATCTGGGGTCCAGAAGCAGTGCAAAAGTTCTAGTTTTGGCAGTGCCACATATGGAAAATATCCTTGCTACTCTCTGTGTGGCCTGATTTTCTTTTTTGTGCCAGAAATGGTTTTACACTATGTAGCATGTGATTGGTTTGGGCTTTATGTCTACATACTGGTCTCAGAGGGGATCAGTGCTAAAATTGATTTTTGGAGATTTATCCACTTCATCTTGTTGATTTAGCTTATTGAGGAAATATTTCTGTCAGATAATTCTGAGATCCTTAGACTCATAATGAGATTTAAATTTGTGCCCCCAAAATTGACGGCTATATACTACATGTGCAGTGAACATGAACCTACATGGCAGGAAGTTTTCAACATTCAGTGGCAAATGGCAAATATAGTGAAGCTGTTTTGTTAAACATTAAACACTTTGGTATCATTTGTGTCATATTGTACAAGGTCAATCAACTATTTTATTAACATATTTTGGTATCACTTAAAGAGCTTTGTGAAACTCAACTGTTTTGTTTGATTTACAAAATTATTACGTGGACATATTAGAGTCTGGTATAAGAAATGGAAAGACAACAGGTCTTTGGCATGCTGCAAGGTAGGTCTTTGTTTTGTTCTGTTTTCATCAAACAGCTTGCTTTGATCTAAGATATTAACATTTGGCTATATTTTTAAAACTAGAATTCAGCTGTTAGACCGGGGTAGGCAAACTACCAACCGCGGGCCACATCCTGCCCGACAGCCATTTTAAACCGGCCCTCAAGCTCCTGCTGGGGAGCAGGGACTGGGGCTTGCCCCGCTCCGACGCTGCAGTCGGGACGCAGGGTCGGGTGCCACTCCACGTGCCTCCCAGAAGCCGCGGCATGGCCCCCCTCCAATGGCCCCCTTTGGCGCTCCAGTGGGAGCTGCAGGGGTGGTGCCTGCGGATGGGGCAGCGTGCAGAGCCCCCTGGCCACGTCTCTGTGTAGGAGATTGAGGGGGGACATGCCGCAGCTTCCGGGAGTCGCTTGAGGTAAGCGCTGCCCAGAGCCTGCACCCCTGAGCCTCTCCCCATGCCCCAATCTCCTGCCTCAGCCCTGATCCCCCTCCTGCCCTCCAAACCCCTCGATCCCAGCCCGGAGCACCCTCCTGCACCCCAAACTCCTCATCCCCAGCCTCACCCCAGAGCCCACACCCCCAGCCAGAGCCTGCACGCCTTCCCACACCCCAACCCTCTGCCCCAGCCCTGATCCCCCTCCCACCCTCCGAACCCCTCAGTCCCAGCCCAGAGCACCCTCCTACACCCCAAACTCCTCATCCCCAGCCCCCCCCCCCAGCCAAAGCCCTCGGCCCCCCTCCACTCCACTCCACCACCCCAGCCCTGAGCCCCCCCCTACACCCTGAACTCCTCATTTCTGGCCCCACCCCAGAGTCCACACCCCCAACCAGAGCTCTCACCGCCTCCCACACCCCAACCCCAATTTTGTGAGCATTCATGGCCCGCCATACAATTTCTAGTCCCAGATGTGGCCCTCGGGCCAAAAAGTTTGCCCACCCCTGTCTTAGACAATTACCCTTCGCTAATATAGCTTTGCATCCTCTGAAAAGACTTATAACCAAGTATTCCAAGGACTTCTCAAATTTGGGGCAGGGTAGTAATTGTTATGTAATTATCTTCCATGCACCTCAGGCTAAAGGCTAATTGAGGGAGAAGGAGGAAGAATGTGTGCTATTTGAGTGGTTTTATCAAATACTGCATTAGTGAGGGGTACACATGGTGATTATCTTGTACTCGTTCCCTTGGGTGTTATTTATTTCTGACAGCAAACTGAAACCAGCTTTCGTTTCAACCCTGGCCTGCTTTAATATAAAGGTCCATTGGATGAAGGTCAGAAAAAAGTAACAATTTTCCCCAACTCTTCCACCCAAATGTCTTGTGAAAGAGCAAAGGGATTAGGACACAGACATTAGATTGTTCCCCACAATTGCTTACTATCCTCTTAGGTAGTTAAGTAACAACAACATGAGAGAGAACGCATGCGTTTGGAGACAGGTGATTAGTGTTCAGTTTTTAAAATAACTGGCAATAAATGTGGTATATTTCTGATGGGTAGATGTTATGGTGGTCCTTACATACTACAGTGAAGAGCATATTAAAGATGCATAGACAGATAAAGAGTAAAGGCGGCATTCTAGAGTTGTTTGAAATTCAGGTCTTGCTGTTCAGGGGTTTGTGTCAACATTTTTCTATTGTATTGTTTCAGGCACTTTACAGGTTTGCCAAAATCTCCCCGTACAGCATGAAGTGTAATCTCTCATGTTTCATTTTGAATTTCATATCCAGAAGCTCAGCAGATGAGTTTCACTTAGTTTTTCATCAGAACCACCTGTCTGAAACTACACGATTCATCTGTTACCTTTGTGAGATAGTCAACTGTCCCAAGTTCTCTCAAACTGCCTAGGATGACTCAAAAGTTTTCCAGAAATCAATGATCATTTGAATGAGTCTGTATTGACCTTTGAATCTGTAATGAAACTCAAGTCCAGATGAGTTTTGAGGTAACATTCACTTTGTTTGGGTTTTGCTTTTTCATACCTTTATCTTTATAAATATGCCTATATTCCATTCTAGTTTGCAGTGTTGTAGCCACATTGGTCCCAGGATATCTGAGACACAAGGTGGGTAAGGTAATATCTTTTATTGGACCAACTTCAGGTCACCTGAAGAAGAGCTCTGTGTAGATCGAAAGCTTGTCTCTTTCACCAACAGAAGGTGGTCCAATAAAAGATATTACTTCTCCCACCTTGTCTCTCTTATATTCCATTCGGACAGTTCCATTTCTCCCTTAATGCCCACACAGGCACTGAAGCTCATAGGAGTTACTTGTGTGAGTGCCTATTAAGGAAAGTATGACCTCTTCTAAAGTTCCATATCATGTCATTAGTATTTAACTTGACACATGTTAAAGGGGCCTGATCTTCACAAAGTGAGTGCTCATAACTTTTTGAATATCATATGTGTTTAAGGTGGCCCTTCAGCTTAATCACTAACTACTTTTGGAAATTTAAGCCAAAAAGTATGTAATAGCAACCAAGATCTATAATTAGTATGTAGCAGGCACCAAACTTTATCATTAATTATCTTAAAATAAAGGTTTTGAATTATTATTACATCAAATATAATAAGAATACTGTTGATTTAAATATCAAATGTATTAGTTCAGGAAAATAAACAGTAGGAAAACTAATACCGGGGGGGAAAAGCACAAAAATTTATGGCAGTTAGGGTTATAAAAACATAGCAAAAATTAGGTGGCCTTATTACATTTTTTTAATTATTATTAATCTCCCTGTGTGGGTTCAGGATACTGCAGTAGTTCTTACTAGTTGCTGAGTTTAAGTAGTGGGACCTTATTCAAAAAGAAAAGAGATTAAGTTTTAATTCTTTTATATATGACTAGCATGTGGATGGGGTGAGACAAGGTACTCATACTCTAGCTCAGGGGTCGGCAACCTTTGGCACACAGCCCATGAGGGTAATCTGCTGGCAGGCCATGAGACATTTTGTTTACATTGACTGTCCTCAGGCATGGCTCCCCGCAGCTCCCAGTGGCCGCGATTCACTGTTCCTGGCCAATGGGAGCTGCGGGAAGCGGTGGCCAGCATGTTCCTGCGGCCCGCACTGCTTCCCGCAACTCCCATTGGCTGGGAACAGTGAGCCACGGCCACTGGGAGTTGCGGGGGGCCGTGCCTGCAGATAGTCAATGTAAACAAAATGTCTAGCGGCCCCCCAGTGGATTACTCTGATGGGCTACGTGCCAACGGTTGCCGATCCCTGCTCTACCTATTAACAGAAACCTATTAACAGAAACTCTTGTTCAGCAAGAGTTTGTATATAGCATTTCCATCAAGTGCACACTTCACTTAAAGTAGCTGGAATTTTTCTGTGGATGCTTCTATAGACGGGGTACTGAGACTTGCCAAATAATAGTCTACGATTCTTAGATATCTCAGTTCCCTTTCCCATTGCTTCTTGATCAGATTCTTTACCTTTTTAAATTAGAACATAAGAACGGCCATATTGGGACAGACCAAAGGTCCATCTAGCCCAGTATCATGTCTTCCGACAGTGGCCAATGCTAGGTGCTTCAGAGGGAATGAAAAAACTAGGTAATCATCAAATGATCCATCCCCCTATCGCCCTTCCCTTTAAAATAGGTAAGTACATTAAAAATAAATAGGCGGAAACAATATGAATTTTAATATCTTGAAGCAACATGGTTTACTTGAAGTAGGTAACTTTAAAATACTGGCATTTTGTGGCAGCCAGTCAAATGAATGTTTACAATATGTCTGTCTACACCATACATCTTATGCTATCAAATACATATATTATTAGAGAGAACTAAAGAAGTTTTAAAAAATTTGAAGCTCCTATCAAGAAATGAGTTGGAACTCTTCTACTGCTTTCAGTCTAATGTGACTTCCTTTTAAATTCAGCCACCTCTTACGAGACCATGGAGATCTGACTCCAAAATGTATCCTATGATGACTCCTTAATCCACAATATTTCAACAGAATTAGAGTGGTCACTATTTAAAGTCCAACATTTATCAGCCATTACCACATCCTGGTTTCTGAGATGCTAACACTCGTTCACACTCAGGAAATGTCTACAGTATCTCTGAAGTTGTCTTATAGTAACTGTTCATTAGAACCAATTTTTTTTTAAAGGTGGCCACTATCAGATAACCGTACTCTGTACATTTTTGGGACTGGTAAAAGCATAAATCTTTATTTTCAAATTGAGAGATTTTGTTTGCTTGTTTTTACCTGCTTTACTACACTGCAATACTTGGAAGCACACCACTGAATTAAGGACGTGGGGCCCTCAAGGTTTAATTGTAGGCTCTTGAAGCAGACTCAAATAGCATGTTGGCCACTTCTGTGGAAAGGAATAAAATCAATATTTAGTTAAGAAATCTACTGTAATTAACTCAGAAAAGTGCATTCTGAACTTTTTCCAACTAAATGCATACAATTTTAATGTAAATGGTATATAAACTTTTCAATAAATGGAGCCCAAGGATTTATATCAAACTCTTTTTTCTAAGTGTGTCATTTGACAATGGTCCAGTTGTGCTGTTCCTGGTGGGAGGGAAAATAAATATAGAGCAATAGGATGGCAGAATGGATTCTAAAGCCTATTACAGAATGCTTGCCCAGTTCAGGAAGGTGGTTTGTGGCAATGCAATTAAGAAAAAGTGAGAGTAAATGTTAACTCCACAGTTTTACTTTATACATGCAGCTTTCTGTTCATAAAGTGTCTTTCTAATAGCACTCACATATCATGCAAAAAAAAATTCTTCCTATTTATTGAGATCAGTGCACTTGGCTACCTTTATTTAGTACTTGTATATTTTTTCGTCCAGAAAAGCCCAAAAGTGTAACATGGGAGCCCAGACCTGTAATAAAATGGAGTCAACACTTCAGCAAAATACCATAATTCAGTCAAGGGGTTCTGCTGACATCGTAAACAGCCAAAATACATTAGGAGCAGTTTATGTGCAGCAGAACTACCAGTTTGAATTACAACAGTCTCAAAGGTTCCATTACAAAGCATGTATTTGTGATTTGTAACAGATCCAATATGACTTTGATATTTGGTCTTATATGCAATAGCTTCATGAGAGGCAAGACATTTAGGGGATGTGGGAGGCAGAGGAGAAGAAAGGGGTAAGGATGAGAGTACCTCATCTAGCCACTAAGGGTATGTCCACACTGCAATTCGACACTCATGGCTGGCTCAGGCTCACGGTGCTCGAGCTAAGGGGCAGTTTAATTGCGGTGTAGACATTTGGGCTTCGGCTGGAGCCTGGGCTCTAGCACCCTGCAAGGGTCCCAGAGCTCAGGCTGCAGCCCAAGGCTGAAAGTCTACACTGCAATTAAACAGCCCCTTATCCAAAGCCCCTTGAGCCTGAGTCATCTGGCATAGGCCAGCCACAGGCTTTTAATTGCAGTATAGACATACTCTTAGTAATACTCACCACTAGTTCATGGGCTGCTCCCAGAAATTAAGTTGAGTTTGATACTACATCACAGGAGAGGGTGGATGGGTAGGGAGGGATGCTTTACTTCAAATGATACTTTTAAAAAGTATCAATAAGTAAAAATAAAATGAGTGTGATGCTACAGAGGAACTAACAAACATATTATGGCATGCTGTTGGGGAGAAGGAGCCCTAACCCAGCTCCCGTTGAGGGTATGTCTATACTGCAATGTAAGCCCAGGGTTAGTGGGACTCATCTCAGCTGACCTGTGTTAGGGAACCCTGGGCTTGAACAGCTACATTGTATTTTAACCCTAGGTTAGGGCTTTTCTAACCTATGCTTGAACCTAGGGCTCTGGCATCCATGCTGCAGTGCACAAACCTGGGTCAAATTAACCCTATCCCAGAGTGTATAGTACCCCCTCTCCAAATGTGGCTGCTCTAGCCCTAGGACAGAGGTGCACTGTGGAAAAACTTCAGTGCACACCCTGCATGTTTGAAGCAGCTTGCTTTGCAAAAGGCTTGGTCAGTTCGCTTTCCATTGCAAACCAGGAGGTTCTCTGACAGTGTTCTTCCAGATCAGTGATGAGACCAGAATGGGTTAACGCTGACCTCAGCTGCTGCCACTCACAAACGGGGCCTGGCTTCTATTTTCAATTGAGTGGATTGCAGATTGTTGGGATAGAGAGGACTAAGGAAGTTGTTCCATGGAATTATGGGATACTTCCGGATGATTCTCGGGACCTGAGTCAAGAGCCGGCTCCAGGGTTTTTGCTGCCCCAAGCGGCAGGGGAAAAAAAAAAAAAGCTGCCCCACCGCCGCCACTTCATTCTTCGGCGGCAGGTCCTTCACTCCGAGAGGGACTGAGGGACCCGCCGCCGAAGAGCCGGACGTGCCACCCCTTTCCGGTGGCCACTCCAAGCACCTGCTTGCTGCGCTGGTGCCTGGAGCTGGCCCTGGTCAAGGAGGCAGGGAGGCTCGGACCCTGGCTCCTGGCTTAACTTGAGCTCAAACCCTCCAGCCCTGCAAGGTCCTGGGATCCTCGGCCCAAGCTCTGGGTTATCACAATTGCAGTGTAGATGCAAGGGGGGTTAGTCTTAAACCTGGGCTCAAGTATGGGTTGATGTTGCTGTGTTGACATACCCTCAGTGGCTAATCTCTTACTGACCCAGGCAGTGCAACATTGGTCCCTACTGTAGATTACTGAATAAAATAATTATTTAGAAATTATTTCTATAGGCCCATTGATGTGCTGGCGCTTTACAGGTGTGTAGGAAGACATGGGCCCTGTGCTGAAAGCTTACAGTCTAACTAGACACCTAACAGACCACTGAGGATTACGTATGCTGAGAGATTTATACCTGGGAACCTGGTGACTTCCGAAGCCCAGCATATATAGAGGCAAACTGATGCACTATCTTGGAGAGCACAAAAACAAATCCATCCTGCAGCTCCAGTCCAGGCTTGCTATGAAACAGTTTCAGTGTAATGCTGCCACAGTTTTAATACAAAACATGGTTGAGAACCAAATGGCTCCATAATCTCCCAAGCACTCAGAATAGTGTATTAACTGGACTGTCTATAGTGTCACTCTGTTTTACAGACTTGAAGGATCTGATGAAAGAGAAGTATTAGCCACTGTGCTCTGACCAAATCCCTGCCAAAAGATTTCCTTCAGCACCATCATACTAGGCAGAGACGTTCTTTATGAAGAACCATGATTTACCTCCAATAAATCAATCAGATTGTGGGGCGGTTGCACTCTCCCCCCCACCAACTTTTTTTAAGAGCTTTGTGGTAGGTGAAGAGTTCATATCACAAAGAGAATATTGGCTAAAGAAATAATAAAATAAAGAGCAAAATTTTGGTAGTGGTGGATGTAATGTTCAGATCATATTTTAGATGGTGGTTTGGCAGAAGTACAAGTAGTGTAATTGTGTGCACCTGCACTGATTACATTTCTTGCGTTGAGTGAGGGGTTACAAGATGAAACATTTTGGACTGAATTTAAAGTATGACTGGAAACAGCTTTTAATGTTATCACTTATGTAAGCCATGCTGCTGATCATTCTCACAAGTGATATAACTTGTGGTATAGCATATGCCTGGAATGTACAGAGTAAGCATTACAGAAATTCTGCTCTCCGGAAATGGGGAATGGGTAAAGCAGTTTAGAATAAAAATGCATGTAACTTTAGCCAAATCTCAGATTAAACGAGGGCCGGATTCTAAATCCACATACACCGTTGTAAAACAAGAGTAATCAAAATGAGTAGTAGTAACACAGGTGTGAGACCAGAATCAAGCCCCAACCCTTTTTGAAGGGACAGATCAGTTTGGTTGGTTGGTTTTTCCTAAGTTGGCAATTCTTCTAGCTTCCCTTCTTTTGCTTCAATTCCCATTCCCTCATAACATTTATTTTTATCGAAATTTTCCTGTTTGAGAAATATTCAAGTGTTTGGAGCCTTTTTTATGATGTTTTGAATCATGCAACAAAATTCACTGCACAACTTTTTTTGCTTTTAGGATAACTGTGAAGAATGAAAAGGAACTTTCAGCTACAAATGCACATGTGGAATTGTGGTGGTTAGGGATATTTTCCAAAAGTGAGATGGTCTAGGATTAAGCACATGGCTGGGATCCCAGAGGTCTTAATAGTTGGACTTATTGAACTTTACAAATAATAGTTAGTTAGGCCTGCTATAATTCTATTAAATGAGAAAATAGCTCCCTACTAATTTTGACACACATTCTCCTGAGTACAATCCACTATCTGATTTATCCCTCTGGCTTGGATACAGTCACTCCAGCAATTTGTTTCCTTTCCTTCACCTAATCAATCTTGGGCCAATCCAGAATGTGTGGTCTCATGAGATGCAGCCTTTGGTTTTGGTCTGGTTTTGGTACACCATGGTTATTTGCCTCTTAGATAGGCATGCATAAGAAGGAAAAGTGGGAGCAGGGTCCTTGGGAGGAAAAGAGATTGGGACCATATAGTCAAGAAAAGAGAGGCGTAGGAAAGACAAAAATGGCAGGTAAAGAGATGGGGACATGATGGAAAAAATGGAAGCGAGGGGACAGTAGTTTCTTCTTTTATCCTAAGAAACAGAAAAGAAGATGAAAGTGGAGAGAAAATCTAAGGACTGGAGGAAACAGCTGGAAAATGGAAATAGGGAAAGCATAGTAGATGGAAGTATCAAAAGAGAAAAGAGATGTATAGAAATGGGAAAAGAACAAAATAAATAAAAACAGGAACAGATTTCAGGGTTAGCGAATTCTATTACTGCTCTTTTATTTAGTTCCCTGGCAGACTTCCCATAGCGGTGCACATTTGGAGAGAAGAGAATAGCATATATTTCTTTGGGGATTTGAATCTTATTACTTTACCCTCCTGGCTCTAAAACTAGGGTCCTTGGCACCCTTCCTGATGATCTCCATAATACAATATTTTCAGAACCATCAGTAGGAGGATTGGAGATGGAGCGGTGATGGTCTGTGGAAAGATCTCTCTTACATAAATAAGTACACACAAATAAGAGGTTGGAGAACACCTGGGATAAAGTTTATGTTGTCAGGTTTTTGGTATGCATTTTTTAAAACTATGAGCCATAATCGCAGGTATTATTTAAAAAATAATTTAGACTGGCAGGGCAGGGGAGAAGTTTCAGCATAATTAAATTAAGGCTATTCCAAGGAAATATAAAGAGGGAAATGATTGGTACCTGTTTGTCAATAGGCAGCTTAGAGAGAGATGACTGTTCCTCAAGTGACTAATGACAGCCAGTCATACAGCAAGGCCTCTGGAGTAAAGCTGGCTGGAAAATGGAGATTCTTCCCAGTGAAAACGTTGGCGTTTTTTAAATAAAAAACGTTCTGAACCAGGACAAAATGGCCAAAATGTGAAATTTTCCAGAAAAATTCTGTTTGGGGAGCATTTGAATTAGGTAAAATTAACAAGAGCCTTTCGGTTTAGTCATCAGAGACAGAGAGCGCCTGTATGCTCAGCTCAGCAGCTCAGCCTCCAGCTTCCGTATGGAGATGCTAGGGCACTCAGCCTGGGCAGCCCGCATAGAAAGCTTTTGTCAATTACACTTTCTGCAGAAATTGACAAGAGCCTTCCAGCCCAGCTGCCGAAGAAGCAGAAAGCCCAGCCGCTCAGCCTCCCTGCATCTTCCCAACTCTTGAGTTAGAGAGGCTGAGCACCCTGGCTTTCTTCCTCTCTAGTCCTGAAGCTAGGAGAAGAGGATGGCAGAGAATTGGAACCACGACCCTTGCAGCCTGCCCAGAAAGCTTTTGTCTTTCTCACAAACGGAAGTTGGTCCAAGAAAAGATAATCATCCTTCCCATCTTGTATCTTTAATATCCTGGGACCAACACAGCTACAGCAATACTGCATAGTAAAAAGTAATGGCAAAGAGAGCTTTATTTTCTAGCACTTGCATCCTTCTGGTTGCTGGTTAAACTGGTGTGATAGCTGTTCTGTGGTAAGTTATGAATATGGTATGGTGACCTGGTTATGAGGCTATTTACTGTATTGATATATAGGCTTATCTCAAGATAAGCCACCCTTCAGCAAACACTTGAAGATTGTTAAGATATCATGGCAGAGACATTGGCTTGGAGGATTCTGGCTTGATGTTCTGCTGAGTTTATGCAATTGGTTTTGTCCAGAAGGGCTAAACCCCAGGAATACAAATGAATAAAGGGACTATAGCAGTTTCAAATAGAATACACTCAAGAGAGTTTGAGGGAATCAGAGTGAAACAGATGCAATCACTGGGCCGTCCAGAGAAGTTAGTCCTCCATAAGTTACCATCAGAGTAAGCCTATAGATAAGATAGCATGCATGTGGGCTGATTGTTTTAAAATCCTTTTTTCTCTAAATACTTTGTTCCTACTGTTAAATAAACAACACTGTGTTCTAATGTGGCTCTCCGATCACTTTACACCACTGGTCAGACTGCTGGGTAAGAATGGTTGATACACAGGGTACTGTGACCCAGGGCCCAGTCGAGGAGTGGGAGAATTACAGCATTCCTGGGCTCAGTAAAGGCATGAGGCCTAACACCTGTGGGGTACACTCAAGAGACCAGAAAGGCCATAGAGGTGCAGCTAGCCCTGTAATTGTGACAACTGGTTACTTATGTCAAATCCGTACTATTGTTTAGATTCTGCAATCAGTGTGGTTTAATAATTGTTCTCAGTTAGTAGTTACTTTCGACCTGTTTTGCATAATTTTATTTCCATTACACTTTAGATATGTCTGTGCCCAGAGCAGGTGTAGTATGACTTTTTTTAAGGGTATGTCTACACTACGAAATTAGAAGTCCATTTTTAGAAATTGTTTTTATACAGTTGATTACGTATGTCCACACTAAGCGCATTAAGTTGGCAGAGTGCGTCCTCACTACCATGGCTAGCATCGACTTACGGAGCAGTGCACTGTGGGTAGCTATCCCACAGTTCCCGCAGTCTCTGCCGCCCATTGGAATTCTGTGTTAAGCTCCCAATGCCTGATGGGGCAAAAACATTGTTGCGGGTGGTTTTGGGTACATGTCGTCAGTCGCCCCTCCCTCCGTGAAAGCAACGGCAGACAATGGTTTCACGTCTTTTTTCCTGGGTTACCCGTGCAGATGCCACACCATGGCAAGCAACTAGAAGAGCACAGCAAGGCGCGCTGCGCATCAGAGAGGCTTTGAAAAACAGTTTCATGACTGGCCAGGCTTCGGTGTGACAGTTCTGTGTGTTTCTCCTTGATGCAAACGCGCCCGCTTTGTTGATTTTAATTCCCTGTAAGCCAACCACCCTCCCCCCTTCGAAATAAAGTAACTATTGTTTTGAAACCATGCATTCTTTCTTTATTAATTAAAAAAAAGTGAGATAACGGACAAGGGAGCCCGGGTGGGGTGGGGGAGGAGGGAAGGACAAGGCCACATTGCTTATTGCAGCCACACTAAAAATCAAACTGTTCGAATGACAGCCTTCTGTTGCTTGGGCCATCCTCTGGAGTGGAGTGGCTGGGTGCCCGGAGCCTCCCCGCCCCACGTTCTTGGGAGTCTGTGTGAGGAGGCTATGGAACATGGGGAGGAGGTGTAGTTATACAGTGGGTGTAGCGGGGGTCTGTGCTCTTGTTGGCTTTCCTGCAGCTCCAACAGACGCTTCATCATGTCCGTTTGCTCCCCCAGCAGACGCTTCATCATGTCCGTTTGCTCCCCCATTAGCCTCAGCATTGCGTCCTGCCTCCGCTCTTCTCGCTCACTTAATTCTTTCCTGGCCTCTGCCACTGAATGCCTCCATGCATTAAGTTGTGCCCTATCAGTGCGGGAGGACTGCATGAGCTCGGAAAACATGTCATCGCGAGTGCGTTTTTTTCGCCTTCTAATCTGTGATAACCTCAGGGACGGAGATGATAGGGGGAACGTAGAAACATTCTACGCTCTATGATTCTGAGGGGACTGCATGGTCACCTGTGCTGCTGAGTTCACCATGCTGAGCAAACAGGAAATGAAATTCAAGAGTTCCCGGGGCTTTTCCTGTGTACCTGGCTAGTGCATCGGAGTTCAAAGTGCTGTCCAGAGCAGTCACAATGGATCACTCTGGGATAGCTCCCAGAGGCCAATGCCATCATTTTGCATCCATGCTACCCTAAATTCGACCCAGCAAAGTCAATTTTAGAGCTACTCTCCTCGCCGGAGAGGAGTACAGAAGTCGATTTTAAGAGCCCTTTAGGTCAACAGAACGGGGTTGGTTGTGTGGACGCAGTCATTTTTAAATCGACCTAACACGGCTAAATTCGACCTACCCCTGTAGTGTAGACCAGGCCTAAGGACTGGATCTTTCCATTTCATACAAAAGGACACTTTTCCCCTCTTTATTCTGCCTGTATTTGGGAGGACATCAAGTGGAAGGTATGCTTCTCCCTATCCAGATCAATCCATACCGCATCTTCATATAAGATTTTGGTGCAATGTTATCACAATACAGAATATAAAGAACTTCTGCAAGGGTATTTATTGTCTGTTTTTGAAGTTCAGGTATCCTTTTCTGTCTCATGGTGCAGAATTGATTCTAAAATCTGCCATGTAAAATGTGCTTCCCAGGGGGTTCTCCAAACTCTCTTAATAAAGCACTAAAACTTAACAGCGGAGAGCATTCAAATCCAAAACAAAATTTTGCTGAGTTTGATGCCTGTGAAAGGTTCTCACATCTTTACAGGTCAGTTGAAGAGGTTGTTCATGAAACAACAGCCACTGGATTCAGTGCATACTCATCACTGTCCTGTTGCCTTTCGTAGCCTTGATTCATGTCAGGAGACTGACACTAAGAAATAAAGATCAGACACACTTCTCTGCATCTTTACCAGGTACTTACCTGCACTCCTGAATACTTTATTACAGGGAGGCCTTCTGTCTGGATATATATAAATACACCTTCCTGGACAACTTGTTCTCAAACTGATACCCTACATTATTCTCATATCATCTATTGTAAGGCAGACTTGGTTCCCACATTTTTCTTTCATGCTACAACCCATCTTTTCAGCACCCTTGTTTCTTTTTTCTTTTCTTTTTTAAATGATATAATGACAAGCCTGTATGTGGAATCAGCATTGTGATGTCAATTGCTGCCATTAAATATTACATGCTCCAAGTCCTCCTTGAATCAGAGATATTCCAGGGCTGACTGCATGTATAAACTAGCATCCAAAATGTAATGGCTAGAGATAAGACCTTTGATACCATGGCACTACAGCTATACTTAAGAGCAGTGCTTAATTTGTAATGAAAGAGGTGCTGGGGCACAAGCAATTTTTTTTACTTTCAGAACTGAGGTGACAAGCCCAGAGGTGCTGGGGCTATGAACTGCCAAACTTAGAGGTGCTGGGGCTCAGCCCTAGCAAGCCCTGGCACAAATTAAGCACTGCTTAAGACACATAGACACCCCTGCAAACAAAACCCCTCTTGACATTACAGTAGTATATTAAAAAGGCAGCCTTTCCCAACTGTTCCCATACAGTTACAACAGATGCCCTGTATTCCAAGAATAGGAAATGACTGTGGTCTCAGATACCACTATGTGGTAATGGTGGGCAAATGCTGACACTGTAATGGCACTCCCTGTGCTTGTTTTCACACTGAACTACAACTTGGTGAATGCAGGGTTAACAGTGGCTAATGCATTTGATGGCAAATCCCCCATTTTTCTCCTTACACAGAGTTGAAAATTCAACCTTTTGATTGTACAGATTTTGAAGACACTTTACATCTTGGAAGGTTTAGAGATTGTTTATAAAACACCAGAGGGATTTATTTTTTTGAAGGATGATGTATTTGTAGTTAGTCTAGTGGTAACTGGAACACATGGCTTAAATCTGACAGCTTGTATTTCTGTTGTCTCCCTCTGGGTACCTTTTATTATCAAATAATGCTTTAAGAGCATTTGGTTTCACATTACAAAGATTCATTAGCTTAGCCCTTTACCTAATTCATTTTGAGGTTTCTTTGTATTCACAGCGTTTAGATTCAATTCATCGGTCCTTGCCATACATTAATATTTTCTTTTCCACATGTAACATTGTCTACTGTCTAAGAACAGGTCAAATACAGACTGAAGGGAGTATGTTTGAGATTCATTCTACTTGATGATAAATAGACGTGAGACTTAGATGCCACAGCTGTCCCCTATTAGATCACTATTCGGATTATCAAGTTAAAATAATCTGTCCTGAATTCTCTACTGTGCATGGAGGCAGGGGGGAAAGAAAAGCATTAGGCACTCCCTTTAAAGCTCTTTAGGATGAATTATGTTGATAGTTTGTAGTAGATAATGGGCCAAATGACAGCCAAGTTAGAGCAGCCTGTCACTGGAGTTAATGCTCACGCTTCTGTATTTTAGTCTGGAGCACAACTGAATGCTCATAATCGACTAGCTGTCAGCTTTAGTTCATCAGGTCAAGGTGCACAGAGGTGAGGATCTGACTATCATATCAGTATAGTCTCCAGGATTTGTGTTGTGAGTTGCAGAATATTAGGAGCAAGCATATGTAGGTTTAAATCAATGATGGGGATAGGATTTTTAATTAAAAAAACATTTTACTGTGATCCAATATTTTAGCAGGTAACTTTCCAGAAAGATTTTTTTTATAAATTTTTAAGATGAGTGGTTTTACACTGTGATCTCTGGAGGAAAAGACGGGGAGACATATAAGAGAGAGTGCTTTGTTCTTTCCCTAAGTCTAATTCATAGTCCCTTCTGAGTATCTTGTATTGCTATTAGATAATTGCTATGAAAGATTTTTAACAAAATAACCCATCTTTTTATTTTTCAGATGTTAGGTCCCTGTTAAGTATTCTTTACTTATTCTTATTCCAATGGAAGAAGTTTTTCCTGAATAACTAACGTGAAAGAGCTCTAAATAATGATAATGGGCTATATTGTGTTGTTGAGTTTAAGTCAAAACTCCCGGGATGAAATCCTAGCCCCTTTGAAGTCAATGGCAAAACTCCAATTGACTTCAATACAGCCAGGATTTCTCCAATTGATTTTAATGAAGACTTCTGCTTTAAAACAGTATCTGACCCAATGATTTGAATTTACTGCTTAGACCCATGTTGGTCTCAGACCAATGAACTAGAGGTGAGAGCATCCATTTCTTGTTACTAAAACCCCAAGGCATAAAATTCGACCTCTGGAACAATTCTCTAAACTCAGCATTCTCTTTATTGGCTTTGAAATGTTTTTTCTAGTCTCTTTTTAGTCAGGTCTCAATCTACCAATATCATTTCAAAATCTAAATTCATAACAGTTGAACCTCATATTAGATCAGGGGTGGGCAAACTACAGCCCACGGGGCTGGATCTGGCCCGTCAGTGCTTTGGATCTGGTCCGCGGGATTGCCAGCCCCGTGGCGCAACGGGGCTAAGGCAGGCTCCCTGCCTGCCCTGGCCCTGTGCCGCTCCTGGAAGCGGACAGCACCACGTCCCTGCGGCCCATGGGGAAGGGGGAGGGGGGAGAGGGCTCCGCGTGCTGCCCTTGCCTGCAGGCACTGCCTCCCACAGCTCCCATTGGCTGGGAACGGGGAACCACAGGCAATGGGATCTTTGGGGGAAGTACCCACAGGAGAGGGCAGCTCGCAGAGCCCTCTGCCCTTCCCTCCCCCAGGGGTTTCAGGGATGTGATGCTGGCCGCTTCCGGGAGCGGCGCAGGGCCAGGGCAGGCAGGGAGCCTGTCTTAGCCCCACTGCAAGCCACTGCCACCCTGGAGCCGCTCAAGGTAAGTGGCGTCGGGCCACAGTCCACACCCTGAACCTCTCCTGCACCCCACACTCCAACCCCCTGCCCTGAGTCCCCTCCTGTTCCCCAGCTTCCTGCCCTGAACCCCCAACCCCCTGCCCTGAGTCCCCCCTCCCGCACTCTGCACCCCTCCTGCACCCCAACCCCTTGCCCTGAGCCCCTTCCTGCACACCGCACCCTCTCCTACATCCCGCACTCCCTCCCGCACCCCAATCCCCTGCCCCACCCCTACATTCATGGCCCTGCATGCAATTTCCCCACCCAGATGTGGCCCACCCCTGTACTAGATTGATATTATCCAGGTATATTATTAATTTATTAGGAGCATATTTAAAGCACTCTTGGCTTTGTTTTCATCTCTGGGTTAAAAATGAGAAGGGAGCAAGATATCCCCAAAGCCACACAAGTTTTGAAATGCAGCTGTTGGGTCACCACAGCTATGCAGGACTGCTCAGGAATGAAGTGCTGCAGGGCAGGACCATGAAAAGGTGCAGTGTGTGTGTGCGTGTTTGTCATACACACATAGGCCCTTTTCCTCCCTCTCTCACGCATCCCAGGCCCTTCTCCTCAGCGAAGGCAGCACAGATTCTCAAGGATTGTCTACACTAGAATCGCTAGACCAATGTAGCAGCGCCGCTGTAGTGCTGCTAGTGCAGACGCGCCACCTCCTTGAGCGGCAATAGTTCTGGTGGTGGGAGAATGTCTCCCGCCGGCATAGCGCTGCCCACACCGGCACATAGGTCGGTGTTACTTATTTTGTTGTGTCTTTTCCACACCCTTGAGTGACTTATGTTATACCGAAGTAAGCGCTAGTGTGTATGGGCCTCCAGTGTTCAGATATTATGGTGATTGTAGGTGGCCTGAAATGTTAAAATAGACAGCTCTTGGACAGCGAGTTGACTGCGTCTACTTCAGTGGGAGACCCAGTGTGAAATGCATTAACTAATTCACTCATTGGTTAATTTAGCTTTCATTTATCCATGTTATGAATTTTAATCTGTGGTTGAGGGGACAACATGCAGCACACATCAATGCTTTTCAGAATGGGTAGGAGACTGTGCATAACTTCGTCTGAGTTTGACATGTTATCTTTACCTGCTGCTGTAAATTACATCTGAGACTACTATTTTCAGATTGGTTTCACATACTCGTGCCTAGTGGTCACCAGCTTATACAGGAAAAAAACCATTTTTCAGCTTCAGACCCCTTCTTTGGTTATCTATCTTTATTTGACCACCTGATGTGCCAAACAGATATTTTTAGAGGGTAGAAAAAATTAACTATAGAAATGGAGAATATGAGAACATTCATCATAGCCACTTTTCCCTGTCACACCATTTTGCATGGCTTTTTTGCCCTTTGCACTCTGCAACAGACCTCCATGGAGGAATCATGAAGGTAACAAAGTCTGAACTAAGAGAATGTTATAGAAATTGCTCTGAATAGCAAATTCACGTGAATGTCCTCACTGAGCTGCCAACTCCCCTTCCAGAGCGGGCCTGGAAGTGGAAGAGATGGAAGATGCAGCATGAGGAGATGTCGGCCTGGAGTCCTGGGAAGAAGGTAGTCAGGTCCGTGAAGTCCCAGAGGCCAGAGCCCCCAGAGGAGCTGCTTCCCCTTGTCAGTCACAGCTTCTTCCCTGTCTCCAATGACTGGGTGACAGAAACTGGGACTTTCCCTTCCCCTCCCACCAAATACCACCCCAGATGCTGGGCTGCTATCTCCTCATACTGCCTCCTCCAACTCTTCCACATTTGGGCCTGCTTTGGAAGGATAGATGGCAGCTCCGCTAGGACATACATGTGCCACTCAGCAATGCAATATGAGAGACATGCACACCTCTTATCACTGAACAATACCTGCTGCTGGATGATCATTTAAAGCATTAAGAGAGTTCTGAGGGTAGTTCTTTCAGCACTTTAGAGGATAATCATGTACAGTATGAGACCCAAGGGTAGTGTATTATAGTAGTAAGACAGAGCTTTCCGAACGTGCACAGTGTCAATAGGAATTTCCTATGGCCCAGGCCCTGAATTTTTTATCCCAACCAGGTTCCTTGAGACTTGAAAAGATGAAAGCCAATCAGTGTCTGAATATTGGGGAACGGGGAAAACAGGAAAAAATAGTGAAGAAAGGATAAAAACGGAAGGCAATTATGCTGAAGTAGTGACATTTTACATGTTATGTTGTAGGAGTATTAAAATGAGGCAATTATTGGGGAAAATATCAATGTAATTTTTTATTGTCAAAGGAGACATTTCTGCTACTTATTAAGAAATACAGATCACATTTTTAAAATCAAAAGGAAAATACATCCAGGTAACTATAGGACTATCTTAAATGCTCTGTCGCTATGTAAAAATAATGGAACGTGTGCATTCAATACTTGATGACTTTGGCTGTTATTTTTTACTTATAAGTAGCCACAGCTGTGGTAGTGGGATACATTTCATTAAGGCCCTAGTCATCCTAGTTATTGCATGTGGGTTGACGCTTGCATGTGTACAGAACTGCACAGAAGTCAATCGGTTCTGTGTGATTATATGAGCCAACTCACATAGAACAGGGCCTAAATTAGTATTTTTGGGCCTGATCCTGCATTCCTTATAATAGGTAGGTTTATGTGCAGCATCAAGCCCTCAGTAAGTTTCTCTTTGTCTGTTGCAGCATCACTTCTTCAAATGGCTCCAATGATAATGTACTCTTTTTATATATATAAAAAAAGAAATTGTTTGCAGAGGAAAGTAGTTTGTTTTTAAAAGAATACGAGATGTAATGCAAAATCAAAATATATTATTTATTCATATGCCTGATTTAATTTAATTTATGTTTGTAGGATTGTAGTTTACAGTAACATCTGTGCTTAGACTTGCATTGTATTTCATGTGACTCACAAGAGACATTTCCATCTGCATAATAGAGACAGAACTAAGGCTGGCATTTTATAAAAAATAGAGCATCCAAGCATGTAGAAAGGCTGGAGATTTTGCAAAGTATAATTCACACAATTATATTTGAATCAATTCACCTGAATTTACTATATACTTCACATTATATAAAATGTTACCTTCAATCTCTCAAAGAAGTGTTATGCAGATAATATATTTGGCCTCTGGGACACATGAACAAAATTTCTTGAAAAAGAAGAAGAAAAAAATATTTTTTTAAATTTTCTATTTATTTGAAATTTGACAATTTGACCTACCCTGGTGTGAACTCTGAATAACCTCATAATACCAGATTGCAATAAGGCGCCACTAACACATTGTGGGCAAAGATCTGAACTTTCTCTTCACTTATTAAAATATTGTGTAGGCAATAGAAAATGAACAGCTCAAGGTTTATTAATTTGGGGCCCATGTTTCAAAACCTTTCTAATTATCTAATTTTAGTAGAAACAGCTTCTTTGATTTGATTCAAAAGTACTATATAATGTACCGTAGGGCAAAACAGTTGCAACTATTCTTGAAACAGACTTGAAAGAGGAAATAATTTATTTAATTTTATATTAAAAAGATAGAGACCTGACTGCCTAAAATCTGGAATGCAGAGCAATAGAACAATAGACCTGGTATTTTAAACTTTTAGAACACAATGTTTTTCCCTTGAAGTCAATGAGTGTTTTGCCAAGGATTTAAATGGGTCCAGGATGGGCTCATGCTGTTTTTGTTATGTCTGTGTTAAATACTTTTGCCCATCCAAAACATATTTGAATATGAATGAAGAAGACTGCACCAACCAAAACATTGTATAAACTTCATAGCATTATTTGTTCATAATACTTTTTACGTCTATATTGTCTTAATTAACAAAGCCTGACAGAACATCCTAGTGAGGTGGCAAAGCATTAGAACCAGAACACCAAAAAGAAAATTAGGGTAAGAGAATTATTACTTATGTCTTACCTATGAGCCTTTTCTAGAGAAAACTTATTCTAGCCCTGCCACATATCTATCTTTGGCAGTCTGCTGATATATACAGTAAATAAAATCATATTAAGTTGATATAAAACCTGTTCAATAAAATTGATCCAAAGAGTGTCTTGGAGAGCTGCATTCTGAAATCACTTTCCCATTTTGTATTTGGTGTCAAAGCTTGTCACAACAGAATGCCTTTGGTCCATTACTAATATTGTTATATAGAAAATTATTGAACACATTTATTTTAAGTTTAGGTTTCCAGGTTATCAAAATGTTTCTTACCTCAACAGCTCTGAGGGTTCACATAATTCTGTTACATTGTATTTTGGCAAGGTTATTCTTTGCAGGCTTGAAGAAATTCAAATTTGTGCTTCTGAATCTACTCAAATTTAGCCAACAAGTAACCTGATCTCTTTGCATCTTCTCTTCTTGGATGTTACAGTCCCAGTCAACATTATTGGAGGAAGAGTGAGAGAGTGTATGATTCCTGAGGAAGGAACAAGGCCTTAGTTGGTTCTATATCTCACAACCAATTCTTTGAGGTCCAAACCTCTAAAAAGTGAGTAAGAAGGTCAGGATTTGGGATATTCTATTTATGGATGAGTGAACATGGTGGAATAAACTGATTAGTGGCACACTTCTTTATTCTGGCCAGGACCAGAGGTACGGCTGCCAGAACACATGAGAAAAGCTGTTCTTGGGGTATAACAAAAATATTTTAAATTGTGTAAAAAGCTTTGTTCTCTTTCAGCCCAATTTTGCAGACATAAGATGTTTGGAGAGGATTTGTATGAACATGCAAACCTCTGGGTGCTTGCCTGACTCAGATATTCAAACCTTTTGAAGTTTGCTCACTCTAAATCTTATTTTGATCCACTTTCAGTCCCAAAGAAAACACACCGGATTTATGGAAAATAGACATAAAGTCATCCGCAGGCTTAACTATGAGATGTCTGGAGCTGTCCTGTGGTTTTAATCCATGTAATAGATTTTATTGATGGTCTTTTTAGTCTGACTATTCTGGTGTATTTTGAAATAAGGAACATAGAATAGGGCCTAACTCTTCATTCCTTGTAAAGTTAATGATAGTTTTACGTGCCCTGGCAATGCAGGACTGGGGCCTTCACGACAACAAGTATTGCAAAATTGCATTTAACTGGTGGAATGTTTGTACAGAGCGAATTCTAAACGCTTGGATTTGTACAGTGTTCAGTTAGATATACACATTTGTGCTGGGTGGATGAAAAACAAAATTGAAGCAATAAATAAATGAAATAAAGTGCTTAGATACTCAATCCTGTTAATATATTGCACTTCATGTTACTGTTTAAATAAACCCCAAATCTTTCCTATTTGAATAGGAAGGCAGTAGTATTGATCTCTCACGAATGAGCCCACTGCACATCAATCTTTTCAAAATCTCAACTTTAATAAATAAACAAACAAACAAACAAATAAATAAATAAATAAATAAAGTAAAAAGCACAAGGGACCAAGTTAAAAAAAACCTACCAGAAATATGAAGGTAAGAAAGCAACCCCCACCTTCTTAAGTAATGGTATCAATTGATTCCAAAGCAGGGGTCGGCACCCTTCGGCACGTGGCCCATCAGGGTATTCCACTGGCGGGCCACGAGACATTTTGTTTACGTTGATTGTCTGCAGGCACGGCCCCCCGCAACTCCCAGTGGCCGCAGTTTGCCGTTCCTGGCCAATGGGAGCTGCAGGAAGCGGCGGCCAGCACGTCTCTGCAGCCTGCGCTGCTTCCTGCAGCTCCCATTGGCCGGGAACGGTGAACCGTGGCCACTGGGAGCTGGGGGGGGGCCGTGCCTGCGGATGTAAACAAAATGTCTCGCACCCCGCCAGCGGATTACTCTGATGGGCTGCATGCCGAAGGTTGACGACCCCTGTTCTAAAGCATGCTTTTCCTCTTCTTTAGCATTGACTGGATCTTATTTAAAGGAGTTTGATAATATCAAGAGTTTATCTTTGGCAGTAACTGCCTGATTTCTGCTCTGCACCAGTGGCATAAATTTGGACAGTTTTTCAGACTTTGTGAATCCATTAGTAGTCTGAGTACCAGTGAAAGAAATGACTGTGCTGATCAGGCTTTTATAACTTGGTAACTACTGCTGGAGTAGGTTGTTTTATAGTTGAGCAGCTCCAGCTAATAGTTTTCTAGCTAATGTAAACTACTGTAGAAGAATAGTTAATGATGTTTATTTTATATAACATTGACGTGTTTTAGCAAATCCAATTAAGATAATGGCTCACACTCCTAATTGTCTGTGCTGTATCCTTACTGGAGTTAAACAAATGATCAAAGTTTACCTGATTACCTATGTCATTTTGCAGATGAGAATATGCACAGTGCCACATACATCAAGTGGATCCACATGCAAACACTGACCAATCTTCTTAGCGTATGCACAATGTGTCTCGAATGGTACGACCAGGATTCATCACCAAAGTTGATCTGTTGGTTATGAGTATCCAAACCTAGGTAAGAGCTGCAGTGTAGCTAGCAATTCACATCAAGGCAGTATGCCTGAGCAAACCTGCAGGTTCAGTACTGTATGCGATGCTAACTTCTGATGGTAAATACAATAGGAACCCAACAATTTTATTTATAAAAAAATCAAGCGCTTTAAGGATAAGCAGAAAATCATCTACAACATATTGATTAATTGAAACTGGCAGAGGAATTTATGGATAAGGGCTATGAAACTGTGTCTTCCATTTGGTAGACCAGATTTGGTTATATGGATTACATCATATAATTAGCATAGTTAGTTTTGGGTGCCAAATTTGATATCCAATAGGGCTGGATTTTCCAGAGCAGTTTTATAGCACTTTACATATTCAGAGAAGACATCTCATTGACACCAATTGCATTTGTGAACACTCAGCAGTTCTGCAAATCAGACCCCAGATGTCTCAAGTTGGGTACCCAGAAAATGAGGAACACACAATGGCCACCTGTAAAAGTGAGGCTTACATGTCTTGTCCAGCATCACAAACGAAATCTGTGACAGAGGCAGAGACAGAATACAATTCTTCATGGAGATATTCAGCTGCCTAAATCATGAAACTGTCCTTCTCTTTTTTTGGATATATTAGAAGGTAGAGCAAGAGTGCAGTCAGTTCAGTTTGACAGACAGGCTCTGGGCCTGTGGAGTGGGAGAAGGTCAATGACCCTTCACTTGTAGATTGCTGTGCCTGCCCCAGTGGATTGCTGGACAGTAGCTCCCTTGACAACCTCCTGAATATCAAATCATAGAATCATAGACTTTAAGGTCAGAAGGGACCATTATGATCATCTAGTCTGACCTCCTGCACAGCACAGGCCACAGAATCTCACCCACCCACTCCTGTATCAAACCCCTAACCTATGTCTGAGCTATTGAAGTCCTCAAATCGTGGTTTAAAGACTTCAAGGTGCAGAGATTCCTCCAGCAAGTGACCTGTGCCCCACACTGCAGAGGAAGGCGAAAAACCCCCAGGGCCTCTGCCAATCTGCCCCGGAGGAAAATTCCTTCCCGACCCCAAATATGGCAATCAGTTAAACCCTAAGCATGTGGGCAAGACTCACCATCCAGACACCCAGGAAAGAATTCTCTGTAGTAACTCAGCTCCCACCCCACCTAACATCCCATCACAGGCCATTGGGCATATTTACCGCTAATAGTCAAAAATCAATTAATTGCCAAAATTAGGCTATCCCATTATACCATCCCCTCCATAAATTTATCAAGCTTAGTCTTGAAGCCAGATATGTCTTTTGCCCTCACTGCTCCCCTTGGAAGGCTGTTCCAGAACTTCACTCCTCTGATGGTTAGAAACCTTCGTCTAATTTCAAGTCTAAACTTCCTGATGGCCAGTTTACATACATTTGTTCTTGTGTCCACATTGGTACTGAGCTTAAATAATTCCTCTCCCTCCTTGGTATTTATCCCTCTGATATATTTATAGAGAGCAATCATATCTCCCCTCAGCTTTCTTTTGGTTAGGCTAAACAAGCCAAGCTCTTTGAGTCTCCTTTCATAAGACAGGTTTTCCATTCCTCGGATTATCCTAGTAGCACTTCTCTGTACCTGTTTCAGTTTGAATTCATTCTTCTTAAACATGGGAGACCAGAACTGCACACAGTATTCCAGATGAGGTCTCACCAGTGCCTTGTATAATGGTACTAACACCTCTACTGGAAATACCTCGCCTGATGCATCCCAAGACCGCATTAGCTTTTTTCATGGCCATATCACATTGGCGGCTCATAGTCATCCTGTGATCAACCAATACTCTGAGGTCCTTCTCCTCCTCTGTTACTTCCAACTGATGCATCCCCATCTTATAACAAAAATTCTTGTTATTAATCCCTAAATGCATGACCTTGCACGTTTCACTATTAAATTTCATCCTATTACTATTACTCCAGTTTACAAGGTCATCCAGATCTTCCTGTACGATATCCCGGTCCTTCTCTGTTTTGGCAATACCTCCCAGCTTTTGTGTCATCCGCAAACTTTATTAGCACATTCCCACTTTTTGTGCCAAGGTCAGCAGTAAAAAGATTAAATAAGATTGGTCCCAAAACCGATCCCTGAGGAACTCCTCTAGTAACCTCCTTCCAGCCTGACATTTCACCTTTCAGTACAACTCATTGTAGTCTCCCCTTTAACCAGTTCCTTATTCACCGTGCAATTTTCATATTGATCCCCATCTTTTCCAATTTAGCTAATAATTCCCCATGTGGAACCGTATCCAATGCCTTACTGAAATCGAGGTAAATTAGATCCACTGCGTTTCCTTTGTCTAAAAGATCTGTTACCTTCTCAAAGAAGGAGATCAGGTTGGTTTGGCATGATCTACCTTTTGTAAAACCATGTTGTATTTTGTCCCAATTACCATTGACCTCAATGTCTTTAACTACTTTTTCCTTCAAATTTTTTTCCAAGACCTTGCATACTACAGATGTCAAACTAACAAGCCTGTAGTTACCCGGATTACTCTTTTTTCCTTTATTAAAAATAGGAACTATGTTAGCAATTCTTCAGTCATAGGTACAACCCCTGAGTTTACAGATTCATTAAAAATTCTTGCTAATGGACTTGCAATTTCATGTGCCAGTTCCTTTAATATTCTTGGATGAAGATTATCTGGGCCCCCCGATTTAGTCCCATTAAGCTGTTCGAGTTTGGCTTCTACCTCGGATGTGGTAATATCTACCTCCATATCCTCATTCCCATTTGTCATCCTACCATTATCCCTAAGCTCCACATTAGCCTCATTAAAGACTGAGGCAAAGTATTTGTTTAGATCAGGGATCGGCAACCTTTGGCCCGGGGTTTGTTTACCTGCTGCGTCCACAGGTTCAGCCAATCGCGGCTCCCACTGGCCGTGGTTCGCTGCTCCAGGCCAATGGGGGTGGCGGGAAGCGGCGCAGGCTGAGGGATGTGCTGGCTGCTGCTTCACACCACCCCCATTGCAAGCAAAGCCCAAAAATACCATCTCAGGCAAAAATACAAGACTGGATCCTACATTGGCACTAGCACTCCTAACAGGTGACAGGGAATGGATCACTTGATGATTACCTGTTCTGTTCATTCCCTCTGGGGCAGCTGGCATTGGCCACTGTCGGAAGACAGGACACTGGGCTAGATGGACCTTTGGTTTGATCCAGTATGACCTTTCTTATGTTCTTATAATTGGAAGAGGAAAAAACATGAGGGTTTTGGGGTCATCATGGCCTTATGGGGGTTTGGGAGGGGTAGATTGAGATTGTTAGTCTGGGCCTTGGAAGTTCTAGGGAGGAAGGAACACTTAGCTGATAGATGCACTGGGGAAGTTTAGGTTGAGGGGTTTGGGACATTCAGAAAGCAAAGACAGTGACTGGATTCCTTACCTTTCTCTATGCAGAGCTCCTGAAATAGGCTCAATCTACCCTTACTTTTCTGTTCCTGCTGTAAATATGTATTTTACAAAGAACTGTTTGTATCTATTAAATGCCACCAGCAGCCTCCGGAAAATACATTCAGACACCTTTCCTGAGGAAAGACAAAATAACTGGAGTTTGTAATCCAGGCCATGTTGTAAATATTAAGAGATAAAAAAAATAGTGAAAATTTCAGAACTGAAAGTTTCTCTTTTTTTCCTTGAAAAATCAATGTTTTTATACCAGCTTGATCAAGGAAATAATACTGATAAAAATTATTTAGAAAAAAAATACACTGCGTTAAAATGTGTCATATAAAACTTCAGATGTGTTGGTTTAATTTTGTTGACGTGGGAGGGGAAGCTGAGCAAAATGGGGCTTGAACTGATTTCTCTACAAAACAGCAGCATATGTCCAGCAATAAATAACCAGGTTTCTACACAGATATTTTTGTGCAGTCTTATATAAAAGTTGAAAATGTGAACATCTGTTTAGTATAGAAATTATATATCCAATAAAATTCTATGCTATCTAATCCATATTTTCTTTAAAGATAATAGTGTTTGATTCGAGGCAGTCTTTTGGAGATAAGTCATTGCCCTGTCCATTTTCAGGTGATTGTTACCAGACTTGGGTCCTAGTTATAGAGGAATGGATTTTTTTTTAAAAGTGAGAGATAAAGAAAGATATTTGCGATATCCCAGCTACGGAAGGAGAAGGTCAAGGACGTTTGGATAAGATTTAGCAGAATTAATTAACTCCACTGTCCAATAGATGAAGAAATAGATGTATTTGTTCTGTCTGAGATAATAGGTAGCTATAGTAGTATGAGGAGATATTGGGGCAATCATAATTAAGAAAGATATTTGATCATGCCGAGTTGTTTGAGGTATTATTAGTTTATTTCCCCTACTGTTGCTGGGGGCCAGGGAGTGGGGGGAGAGGGAAGCATATTTCACTGAAGGCTCTAATTTTTCCTTTTAACTGCTCACCTTTGGCCATCTAATGTCATAGAGTTTAATGCCAGAAGGGACTATCGGATCATCTAGTCTAACCTCCTGTATATGACAGGCGACCAACACCACCCAGCACCCGCACACTAACCCCAACAACTGAAATAAGACCAAAGTATTACAGCTCACAGGATACTAGACTATTATGTGCCATGGGCAGAGAATGGATGGGACAGAGGTGCACCAGTGCACTGGCAGGGAAGTGATTAAGTGAGATACACCCAGATAGTCCTGGCAAGTGATCCACACCCCTGTCGCAATCCGATATGCAGTTATGGCTTTGTATGGCCAATTGTCGGTCCACGGCCATCTTGTCCTGTTAAAAAGGACAGGACTGCCTCCATCTTGGACTAGGTTCTTGTATATAGGAGAAGAGCAGAGACTCAATCCTGCCCTGCAACACTGGTCGTGTATGTTCTCCTGTTTGTATTTTTTTTTTCTCTCCTGCTTGGCCATCTAAAGGTCAGGCTAGTTCTGTGTGTGAAGGTCTGATTCTGCCCAGCAACCTGTTTTTTTTTGGGCCGGTTGTCTGGAGGTCAGGTTAATCCTGCCCAGCGACTCACTTTCACGCTCTTTTTGGACCCAGTCATCTAAAGGCCAAGCTTGTTTGCTTGTCAACTCCAGTGTGCCGTGTGCAAATCCTGCCAACGTGGGGTGGCAACAGCTCGGAGCCTGGAGGGAGGAGGGACCAGGGAGCCAATCAGATACCGACACGAGGGAGTGAGACCTCTCTATAAAACTAGTTTTCCCCCCAAAATTTGTGTGGAGCATCCGCGTGTTAGCTGAAGGACCTGATCAACCTTTCAGCCAGGGTCTCCTCCCGGTAAAGCGCGCTCGTGTCGTATCGTTTGGATTCGTTGTCGTTTGGACCCGATCCCTGTCAGCTCATCATGCTTCCGGTGTCTGTTCTGCTGGTCAGCTGCGCCTGGAGTGCGGTATTTGTTTTTTGATATCTGACAGTTAGCTTATCTAGCCTCTTATTTTTCCCCTCCCTACCTCGGTACCAAATATCTACTCAGGATATCAGAGTTGTATTAATGAGCTCAGAATTGCACAATTGCTTAGCTAGCATGTATAGTTGTTCTAGTTGTTAGTAAATTGTTAATTGCAAACTGTTTTATGTGTGTGAATCACTGCTCTGTCTTTGTCTGGAGTGCATGAACCTGGGAGCTGTCTCCACCTGGAGATTAGCAGACCAAGGCCCCGTGGTCTATGTGAGTGGAATCTGCCCAGCTGCAGCCGCACCACACTCTGGGTTACCCTTAGTGTGAAAGCAAGGGTGGCTGAGGCAGTGGCCCGTGGGTCTCTGTTCTGTGTTGCACCGGGTACCGCCCTGACGAACCCGATTCCTATCTTGTAAGATTGGTGTGTCTGCCTAATTGGTGTGGTGTGGTGAGCAGTATACAGTGTATTCTTACTGTGTTTTGAGTTGTGGTTGTATTTTGATACCAACCCAATCAAAGTTGCCTACTCCCCCAGCCCAAGTTGTAATTATTCCCCAAATAAACGCAGCCATTTGGCTTTTCACTGTTATTCTGGTTCTGCCTGTTTTTCCTCACTCAATACCAAGCTTAACGAACCGCAATCTATTTCGGACAACCCCAAAGTCGCTGGAAATCTGATGTGGGGGGAAACTTCTTCCTAACCCCACAAATGAGAATCAGTTAGACACTGAGCATGTGAACCAAAACCAGCCAGTCAAGCACCTAAATGGGTCCATTGACTCAGAGTCTATAATTGGATCCCATCTTGCTTTACTATGGTTTTAGAAATATTTTTCTTAGTTTCTGTGAGGTCTCTAAGGAACCATTTGCACCCATTCTGAGCTAACTAATTTAGGGCCTGATCTAGCTCTGATTCGATTTAATAAAATGATGCTTTTTGATGCCATTCAGAATCGGATCAAGCCCTAAATTCTGTTGCATGGGTTGCAGTGTTTGATACTAAGCATGAGTTGTTGAGGAAGTCCTCCCTCAGTGAAACAATGACTACAACATACATAATAAAGATTATGTTTTGTTACAGCTTCAATATATATTGTCTTTTATATACCTTCTAATTAGAGAATGTGAGATTAAAATAAAATAAATAAGAGAATATAAGATTACCGTAAAATCAATCCAGGAATATGAATTTGGATAAGAAGTCATCAGAATGCTCCAGAATACTTGATGGCAGTTTTAAAGGGAGGCTGGAATTTTGCAAGAGCACCTGCTTCAGATAATGGTGTCTAGATTAATAGGATAAAGGATCTAGCATCAAGTTGAAATCTTCTGTCCAAATTCCTCTAGAGACTGTTGTGTTCTGTATTTCCTCAGGCAAAGTATTGGAGAACATAGATTAATTTTGCAGGGAGGTGTATGTATGTTTTACAACAGCTATTTTATTACTTTTTGAATATTTTAAATCTATTTTCTTTTATTATCAGAATCTTATCTCAGGATCCTGATTGTCAACACTTTTCATGACATAGTGTCATTGACACTAGCAGAATCCTTTGACAAGCTTTGTAAAATAGATGGCCCATTCAGTCTTTACATAACTTTTCTGATTCAGCTATGTTGAAGCTAGTCTCTTGAAAGAGCATGTGATCACTGATAATATTTTCAAAAGATTTGAGTGACTTATGGTTCTAAGTCCCATTTTCAAAAAAAACATAGGGACTTAGGAGTCAAAGGCCCCTTGCAAGTCATTGGTGCTTAGGTGCTTTTTAAAATGTTACCCTACATCTTAAAGATCAAAGATTTGTTAGTGTTTGTGATGCTGGTAAACCAAGTGTTAACTCTGGCCAAGGCCATAGGCATTAGCTGAGCACTGACAACCTCATAGCAGAAAACCAAACCAACTCACCTGTATGTTAGCTTTGTTCAAAATAAGTATTAGTCTTATCAAAATGTATTTGGTGTTTAAACACTATGAAATTCTTATAAATTCCTGTCTGTATTCCATGCTATAAGGAAATACGCAAGTTTTGCTTTATAACTTTGAAAATGTTTGCTCTGAACTTGTGAACCCAGGCATGGGAATTGTCCCCGTCCCCCCACCCCACCCATTCAGGACGCTTATCAAGATTAAGCAGGCCACTAAGAGGGAACATCATGATACAAAGAATTGGTGAATGGCCCTGTCACACCTTGGAAATGCTACATGCAAGGGAGCTCGTCTCATGGACTGGAAGGCTAAATGTAAAAGAAAAACAGGGTCATAAGAAAATGTTTCATCTCTTTGCTGTTTGAACTATTACAGGGCCAGAGACACTAAACTAAGGCATTGCTCTCCAAGGGTCACCCATGGGTCCACCCAGAAAGACATTTTGAATGATCAGGTTACTATGTCTCTGTCTTTTTTGGGAACCATAGATGGTAACTCAGGGCATCTACACTAAGAAAACTACGGCGGCACAGCTGTACCGGTGCTTTACTGAAGATGCTGCTACGCCGACAGGAGCGCTTCTCCCGTTGGCAAAGTTAATCCACCTACGTGAGAGGCGGTAGCTGTGACAACGGGAGAAACTCTCCCATCAACATAGCATTGTCTATACAGGGGATTAGGTCAGTATAACTATGTCGCTCAGGGGTGTGGTAAGTTTGTAGTGGAAATCTGGTCTCATTTGTGTGTATATGCTTACTTGCTTTAACCTGTAAATAACTCTCTTTTATTTATTTTTCCTAGTTAATAAACCCTTTGCTAGTTTATTGCAGGATTGGCTACAGGCATTGTCTTTGGTGTGAGATCTAAGATACAAATTGATCTGGGGTAAGTGACTGGCTTTTTGGTCTCTGAATATTTTGTGATTTTTGATGTAGGTGGCCATTTATCACTAAGTCCAGATTGCCTGGGTGGCAAGACAGACTGGAGGCCTAAGGGGACTGTCTGTGACTCCATGGTAAGACTGTTACAGTGATCCAGGAGTTCATATTTGTTACTGGGTTGGTGAAATCTAATTATAGAACATACCACCAGTTTGGGGTGTCTGCCCTTTTTTTGACAGTCTGTCCTGAGGTAGGCACTCAGTTGTGAGACACTCCAGACATGTGCCAGTGTGTTCTTTTGTGGGAAGGAGGATGGAGTGGTTTAAACAATGTATATTCCATTTAATTTCCTTGGAGAGAACTTTAGTTAAAGATGACATTGAGATCTAAGGCTAGTTATGACAGTATACTGTAGACAGTTTCAATTATGAGGATTTGAAACAGTTACAAGTAAATTAGGGACCTGGCTCCTCCTGTTCTGAAATTGGAACCAAGAAAAAAATAAAAATAAATGGAAAATGGGTGCAAGACTAAAGTGACATTACTGTATTCCTTTTATGCAAGGTAAATAAAGCAGGTATTAATATTGTTGAAGCACTCAAAATATATTTCAATATCATCAAAGACACATTGAGTGTTACAATAATACAAATAATATATATATATATATATTATAATATGACTATGAGTAGAAATAAAGAACAATAAAGTAGGAAGAAGAAACTATAGAGGCATCTTTCCACAGTTAATTTTATTTTAGATGTGAAATCCTTTTCAAAATCGAAGTCAATGGCAAAACTTCCATTGACTTTAATGGGGCAAGGATTTCACCCTAGGTGTCCCTGTAATTCTTGACTTAATTATAGAACGTTTATGCAATTTATCCCAAATAATTGGTTGCTATGAGACACTTTCAGAGAGGATTAAACATCCATCACTAGCTCTAGATAACTGTATAACTCATTGTTCAATATTTCAAGCTTTAGATAATTAGAAATTGAAATTGAAATAACAGTTTCATAGTACCAGTGACTAAAATTGTTGAATGAATATATTAAAATCAAAGGTCTACTGCTGAGAATTAAAGGGGTCACATTAATATTCATGAAATAAACTATTATTGTGAACTAACTATGATAATCAGTTACACTATATCATTAAGAATGCCATAAAAATTCCTATAATAGTATGCTAAAACAATACAGGTTATATATATTAAAAGCTGTACAGTATCTGTTTTAGAGGGTTTATAATTATTCTAATGGGAGAAAATGATTATTTAAGTATAGTAGGAGTGTAATAGTTGGCATATGATGATGCAACATTTTGAACTATAAAACTGGAAGAGTCTTCTATCCTACGACTGCAGATAGAACAAATTATTTATATAATGTTGCCACAGTAAAATCCTTCTTCCAAAGTATGAGAGACTTTAAAGAATGCCTTAACACTAAAGCTGTACAAATTGATGTTTTGGTTGTCTGGCCAAACCAAACAACAACAAAAAATGTTCTGCTTGGACTGACCCAAAACAGTTTTTGGTTTGTTCTCATTAGTTATATAAAGTAGAACATGTTCAACAGGAAAGCTTGAGAGAGACATATCCCAGAATCCCCTAGAGCCCAGTGGTTAGGACAATCACCTGGGAGGACGGAGACCTGGGTTAAGGACCCTGCTCTGAGTCTGGTAGCAGGGGAAGTTAAACCTACGTCTCCCACATCCTAGTGAATGCTTTAACCATGGGGCTAAAATGTAAAAGGGAGGTACTATGTCTACCAACTCCTCTGTTATTGGCAGCTAAGTTCCCTTGGAATTTGTCTCAAAACAATTTTTGGCCCAAATTATCTGGCAAATATGTGTCAAATTTGGGAATAGTTTCAATCTATATGAAATTGCATTTTTGTTGAATAAACTATACTCCTGAAAAACTTCACCCAGCTCCACTTAAAACTAATTTGTAATGAGACAGTTGCCCTCATAAAGAATTATACTTGGCATGCTTGATTATACAGTGTAATGGCACATTTTATATTGTATTCATAAGTGCTACATTAGTTAATATTAGATAAAGAACAAATTAACATCCCGATTCTGCAAAAGACTTAAGTACATACGTGACTTTATGCCTGGGAATACTCCCACTGACTTCAGTGAAGTTATTCATGTGCGTGAGTTTATGTATGTGCTGCAGTATACCGTATCATATTTAAGGTACTTTTGGGCTGGATTTTCAAGGGCATTTAAGCATCTAAAGATGCAGATAGGTGTCTAGTGGGATTTTCAAAAACACCTAAGCACTTAGCTCTCATTGATTTTGATCGCTCTGTACTTCTAGGCACCTAAATGTCTTACAAAATCTGCCCTTTTTGCCTGTTTTTGTAAATGAAACTCTTCACAGGGCCAGCCCACAACATTTTGGCACCTGAGGCAGGGAGCTCAAATGACGCCCCCATGCCGCCTCGCTTGGGCCAAAACTTTGAAAGGTCTCAATTCTGCCTTCTTCCTGTTCTACTCCTCTCATGGTACTGCTCTGCTACCTACCCCAATAAAAATTTTAAGTAACACTTAATTTTCAAATGCCTGAACAGCAAATGTAACTTTTCTTGTCTGCATAGTAAACACTGGCATTTTTATCTGTTTGAATAATCAAAGTGGTGATTTCTGTGCCTTCTTGGTTGCAAAGATTTGAACTGCTTCCTGAAGGTCCACAGTCTGGGCCAGCTCATGCTCTATTGAGATGGTTGCAAGGCTGACCAGCCTCTCCTGTGTCATTGTGGAGCATAGATGTGTTTTTATTAACTTCAGCTTGGAGAAGCTGTGTTCTCCACTGGCAACTGTTACAGGAAGTGTTAGAAGTATGCACAGAGCAACAAAAGCATTTGGAAAGAGGGTGGTCATCTTATTTGTGCACATATATTCCAGAACAGCCTTTGGAGCTGATCCTGCTGAAATGTATCTTGAAAGGGCTTTCAGTTCATCACCTAAATCACTCGCATCAATATCACGCATGTCATCATGTGTCAACACTGTCTCTAGTGCCCTGCATTGCTGGTGTAGGTCTTCTTCAGGTATAGTGAGGAGTTTTGGAATATCATACAACATCCCAAATATACTGCCGAGTTCCTTGAACTGCATGAAACAGTCTTCAACTGACTGTATTGCACAATCTAGCACCTGGTTAAAGAATTCAACTTTGAATTGTTGTTTGGGGTCTCTTATGGGATTATCCTGTGCTTCGTAATCAAAATGTCTTCTTCTTCGGTGACTCTTGTATTCTTGAATGGATGGGAATACAGCTTCAGTGTGAAGTTCCTCTGCCAACTTCTGTGTGCTCTTCAGAACGTTTTGAAATCCCTCACCTGACCGGTAAGACTGTAGGTATGACTTTGCTTTGTCCAGTTGTTCCATTGCTCCAGATATATCAACACCTTGGAGTCTCTTGCTTACAACATTTATTTCAAACAGTATGTCATACCACAACACTACGCCACACAGAAATTTGAAGTTATGTATGTTTCTGGTGATTCCATTTCCTTCTGCCACTGTTCTCCCACGAACAGTTCCTGTCATAGCATTATCCTCCATAATGGCAACTATGGCATCATCTATCTTCCCAATTTGGTGTTTGATAGGCTTTATCACCTCCACTCGACCTTACCATCGTGTGGCACTCAGTGGTTTCAGTTTCAGAGAGGATGTTCCCAGATGTTGCTTCAAAATTTGCCATCAATGAGTTGATGCAGAGAAAAATACATAGATGCTTTGAATTACATTAAAAAATTCAGCAGCCCCACTAGAAGCTGATGCTGCATCACTGACCACCAAGTTCAATGAATGAGAACTGCATGGGACAAAAAAAGCTCAAGGGTTTAACTCTTGGATCTGTATCTGCACTCCTCTGTTCTTTCCTCTCATGTTGGCACCATTATCATAGCCCTGACCTCTCATGTCAGCTATCGCAATTACCGTATCTTCCAGCTTTTTAAGAAGCACATTTGTCATACCAGCTCCTGTAGTATCATCAATGTCAATAAATTCTAGAAAATGCTCTCTGACAGTCACCATTGCTGGGACATTTTCACTAGGTTCTGTTGTTGTTACACAACGCACCATTAAAGTCATTAGTTCTGTATGGCTGATGTCAGGTGTGCGGTCCAGAATAACAGAGTAATATCTTGCTGACTTCAGATCTGCCACAATCTTCTGTTTGACTTTTGTTGCCAGTAACTGTATGATCTCATTTTAAATTGTTTTTCCAAGGTAGTGGTGTGTGTACATTTCTTGGGTGGTGACTCTTCTTAGATGCTACTGAAGTACAGCATCAAACTCAGCCATTAGCTCCACAATTTTAAGGAAGTTTCCATTGTTTGGCACATACAGCTGATCTGAAGTGGCATGCAGTGCTAGGTTTTGGGTAGCAAGCATTCTCACAATGGCAATGAGCCTTTTCAGAACATTTTGCCAGTAAAGAGACTCTGCTGCAATCTTCTCTTGATGCTGATCATCTATGGTGGCCTTTAACCTTAGTCTCATCTCAAGCGCTTTCCACCTATGGAATGCTCCCTGGTGATTTGCTGCCTTCTCATGGCATGACAGATTTCTAGCCAGATTTTTCCAGTCCTTTGTTCCTGTAGATCCCAATGTGGCTGGAACATTAGACTGGAAGAGTTTTCAACAAAAACAGTATGCAACATTCTGGGTTTTTGAGTACATAAGCTATGGCCTCTCCACTTTGTCACCATTGGGGATTTCACGCCAGTAATGTGTTGGATGGAAACTTCTATTTTCATTGTCTTTGGGGAACATGAGGTTTTTCACTTGCTGTGGCCCATGCAATACAAGGAAGTCCCTCAGGCTACTGCTCAAGTGGGGCCACAGTCCTGGATCATCTAGACTTAAGGAACTAAACTCAGCAGCAGCTGTTTCTTGCGCCTCTACCACACTCTTCTCTGATCTACACTTTTCTTCAGGAATGTGCATGGTTACATCCATTTGAGATGGAGATATGGATACTGCAGTAGTTCCAGGTCACCTGCACTCTGACTAACTGGAAGATCAGGCATCTCCTTACCATTCATATCCTCACTGGGGCTGGAAGGCTCACTGTTAACATTTGTGTCTATGTATCTCAGGAGAGCTCCTTCCTGCTTCAATAGAAAAGCTTCCTTTGCTTTCTTTCTTTTTCTGAATGCTGCCCCAGAGGGGCATTTTCTTCTTTCACTCATGACTGCTGTTCTGTGCCAGCTATAGTGGCTCTCAACACTCAATTGAAGGGGACAAATAAGCAGACTGGTAGCAGGGCCTGAGTGAGGGAAGATATCAGCGTCTTAAGGGCCTAACTGGCTCCTACTACTTCAGTTGACTGTCTGTTCTCCTCAAGTAGGTTCAGGGAAGCAGCAGGAAACAGGAAGCTCCCTGAGAAGCTATTGTTAATCAGTCCAGGCTCCTGGGGGTGCTAGAGAGGTACATAAGAGGCTCCTCCTCCTCTCTCTCCCTGCAGCTCCTGCTGCTTTCTGTTATTTCCTCTCACCTTTTCTCCTGCCTGCCTGTTATGTCTCTGGTGCCCTCTGTCCTCCAGCACAGCACTCCACCATCTCTGTGCACCCAGAGCAGAGAGAATACATATGCACCAGCAGCAGACACAATTTTCTACACTCTGAGTCCTAGTGGCACCCCCCCACAGTCTGGCTCCTGAGGCGACCGCCTCAGTTCGCCTCATGGTAAGGCCATCCCTGCCCGGCCAATACTTGCGCTCACAAGACTACAACTAATTAAGGACATGAATGCTATTACTTAGAGATCTAATTACCCTTCCTTGTGAGTGTAATTTTTTTAACTACTTATGGCTATATTGTTCTTTAAGGGACAATCCTGAACAGGGGATTGTGTCAAGCCATATTGCATGAGGGTAGGTCAGTGAGGGTACAGCTTGACACCCCGTCACATACCAAGCCTAAGAAACAGAGCAGCTTAACCTCTTGGTGTGTCACGCTTCCTCCATGGGCCATTGTGGAGGGAGGCATCACCATGGTCCCACTTTCTTTCTGTGAGGGGGTGCCCCGAAGGTACTTTAAGAGGGCATTCCTCCACACAGAGGGATCACAGCTGCCCCCACTATGGTTCCTTGCACCATTTCTCGGTGTACCTGCACACTGGCTAGCCAGCATATTGCCCCTACGTGACATGATTATTTCTCTCATTTAATTTTGGGCACAGAATTATGCTTGCAGTAATCGAGGCCACTCTTCAAAAAAATCAGGTTAATTAAACTTTTATTATAGTGACTTGCAGTTGTTGTCTTTGTACATAGATGGATATCTCTAATATTACATTGCAAGAATTACTGTAAATGAAAGCTCCAGAAAAAAAAACAGAGCAGCCACATCTTTTGACTATGGGATTACTTTAGACCCAATGAAATTTACAAGCAAAACATGAAACTATGTGGGGAAAAAACTAAGTAGCTGTAGGGGAGATGGGATAGTAGCAGGATAGTTTCTGGAAAAAAAGATTCATTATATAAGGTTTTTGTGTGTGTGTGTGTATTTAAATGTTTGATAGGGATCAAGGTGAGATTGAGAAGCTGTGGAGAAGACCAAAGAAGGGGGAAAGAATGGTTGAATCTGCATTTTTAAAAGGAGGCGTCAGAGTGGAATAGAACAAAAAGGTAGTTTGGGAGTTAAAGATAGGTAGGCTGATTGGCTCAGAAGCTACAGTAGTTGTTTATTTAAAAAAAAATTAGTCTTGAGTGATTATAACACAGGTAAGTGTTGACTTAAACAACTTGAGGTGCTGTTGAGTTGGCTGCAAAAAGCAGCTGGCAAAAGAGCACTGAGAAAATTTGCTGTTTTGAAAATGTTTGTTTTTATTTTCACTTGAATATTTTAATCGCACCTGCAATTACATTTACCCTTTGTCTGGCTCTTAATTTGCAATGAAAGGAGAAAAGTAGAAAACAGAGGGGGTGTTGAAGGAGCAAAAGGATCACGAAAGATCAGGTGATGAAAGGAGATAGAAGCAGTTATGGGGAAGGGTGAAGAGCAGATAAGGCAGAGAGAGCAGAACACGGTGAAGAGCAAATGATAGGGTATAAGGGCCTGATCCAGTGCTCCTTAAGGTCAATGGAAAGACTCTCTGATTTTAGGGGGCTTTTGGATCAGACCCTGATGGCATAAGACATATACAAACAATTTATTGCAGAAGAGATGCCTATTCCAGTAGCTCATGGTAGTTAATAAGTTATTCATCCCCTTGTGACGCTTAAAAGCTACTAAAGCAGACTACCTCTCAACTACCCAGAGTGTTAGATGGTACTTTTCTTTAAAATATACAGTTTAACCTCAGTGTCATAATGATTTTCACAGAGTACAGGCCTGGAATATGTGTATTTGCACTATGTAATTCTACCCTATCTACTGTTTAGCAGTTACTGAGGTGGATATTGTTTAGATTTGCATTTTAAAAAGTCTACTTAAAAAAAAAGAAGAAAGAAAACTAAATGCTAATGATCACAATGTTTGAATCACATTAAAACTCTTAATTTGCTGCAGTAATAATTTAGGATTTTAATTATAAGCTTGAAAAGCAGATTTAGAAACATAGTTGGCACGACTGTAATGTTAATTTGTCCTTTAACGTTTATTGAAAGCAATATGTCCAATGTAATTACAGTGCGTGTCAAATAACCCACTACTTTATTTTTTAAATGTATGATCCGTTAATTTGCTTGATTAAGATGACTTGCCATCTGCTAAGGATTTTTTTTTGTAGCTCCATCATTACTTCCCAATAACAAGAAATGATAGAAAGCATTTCCTTTCATTTCATTTAATCTGCGTTTTCTTGATGTTATCCCATTAAGCCCTTTCTATGGTGTTCATCATCATTTTCTCTATGGTTGTTACATCAAGGGTCATGTAGTATCTATTTCGCTAAACAGGATGAATGTGTTTTGGAATCAGTTGTGTACAATTGTATCAGACATGAAATCAATGTGAAACACTCAATGCCATATTTCCTTATGGGATGGGCTTGTACAAGCTCTCAGATACTTTTTTTCTCCCTAAAAGTATTGATATCACCTTTATAATAAACTATCTACTTCCAAATGAACATAATCTTTATTAACCTCCTTTCTCCATTCCCTTATTTACCAGGCTATAGAGTCTTACAAATACTGGTAATAGAATATGTAGTCAATTTGAATCTAATGAGATTACGTTCTTAATGGGATTGGCAGGATATTCAAGAGAAACAGTGGGTATAAGTATGCATTTGCATGCCCACTCCATCATCCATAAATCTGACAATTTGAAACTGCCCTTTCTGCCAGAATGTGGAAGTACTGCCATCCACATCTTGTTTATAGCTCTTCTTAGCAGTCCCATAGAACCAGCAGTGTTCCTTCCTAAATTCTTCCTTGAGGATGCACGGTATATGACTTGGATTCATGCTGGTTAGAGGCAGAACTAAGGAGGTGCACATCATTCTTCTATTGCAGGGGTAGGCAACCTACGGCACGTGTGCCGAAGGCGGCATGCGAGCTGATTTTCAGTGGCACTCACACTGCCCAAGTCCTGGCCACCGGTCCGGGGGACTCTGCATTTTAATTTAATTTTAAATGAAGCTTCTTAAACATTTTTAAAACCTTATTTACTTTACATACAACAATAGTTTAGTTATATATTATAGACTTATAGAAAGAGACCTTCTAAAAACGTTAAAATGTATTACTGGCACGCGAAACCTTAAATTAGAGTGAATAAATGAAGACTCGGCACAGCACTTCTGAAAGGTTGCTGACCCCTGTTCTATTGGCTCCTCTGAGCTGCCACGGAAATGATAATACAGCCCAGGCCTGCATTATTTTTACTACAGATCCATCTTTGTGAGGGGTTTCTCCTTTGGAGAGTCCCTAAGGCAGCATGGGCTGGGGAATCCCTGGTAGTGTGGCTGCAGCATAACTGCACTATCAGGGCCCAGGGAGAAGGGCTTCAAGGAGCAGAGCTACCGTGGAAGCATAGTACCTCCTCACGGATGGCTTTGGCCTCCTACTGATTCCCTGGGATCCTTGGGGTTTGAGGGCAGTGTGAGAGATATGGCAATTTCCTACAATAGACTTGAAAGACCTTATTGTATTCAGTATATGTATTATTGTGGGCTGGGATTGCATGTCACCTCCCTAAAGGGGAGATGTGATGATATTGCAACACCGTGCAGTATCTTTGGGGTCCATTGTTTTAAATGAATAGTTTATGTATGACTGTGCTCTACTCCATGGGGGAGGGCCAACACAGCTCCTCTGGGAACTAAACTCAAATCAGCCAGATGGTAACTCTCCTTCCCCCACCATTCCCCAGAGAGGTACCAACTTCTGGGAAGCCTCACATATACTTGTTGAAACTGGATTCTCCAAAGACCAACAGACAAAGAAAGGACTTTTGGATAAATAGCTGGAGGTCAGACTGATTCAGGGCCTTCTTTCTGATCCAGAAAACAGATAGGCTCTTGAGGGGAGGGAAGGAGGAGCAATTATTGCAGAAGGGTTGGAAGGACTTGACCCACTAGAGTCCTAGAAGACTGATGAGGGACCTCTTGTAAGCTTTATAACATGTGTATAGCATCCTGAAAACCCCCAATAAGAAGGGAGTTAGACATGGGCTTGTACTTATGGGATGTGATGACTGAGAGCTAGAAACCTTTAAATGACTGTCCTCGAGACCATGGGGAGGGGTTAGTACAGGTGCAGTTAGCCTGAAACTGTGACAGGCTCTCTTGTGAGCTTTGCCACAAGAGGGGTTGAACCATCCCATGGCACAAACCATCTACCAGAGAAGAGAGTTTCTGAATTCAGAATTTCTTTTGTAGACTACTTGTTAAAGTGGAACCTGTTTCAAGTGAACGCTAATATAATTAAACTCCATTTGCAATACTGGTGTAAGAAGCCTTGGATTATGTCAGCACATCGCAATGTGCAAATTGTATCTCTAATTCCAGTGAACCCATGCTTAGCTCAGATGTTGTGTAAGGGGAAAAAAAGATTTTACTTTGGGCCTGTTCTTGCTCCAATTAAAGTCCATTGCAGAACTCACATTTACCTAAATGCTAGCAGAGTCAGGCCATATGAAGGCTTCTGACTACATTCTTTTATCAATATCCACATTTTTTTGTTTACACAATTTCAAACCCAAGAATCATCTCAAACTTGCAGAAATATAAAACATTACCAATTAGAAAATTGCACACCTGGCAGGATTTTAAACTCTAATATTTCTATCAGTGTAAATTCCTTCCTCTCTAAAAGTTGAGGTACAATACTTGAGCACTTTCTTTAGTTTACATACACTTCTTTCTTTCTAGCTACTATGTTCAAATATAGTGAATATTGTACTGTTGTATACAGTATGTATAAAGCACCTTTATTTCTCATTGTCTATAATAAGCACCAGCCTTTCCGCTTGGGTTTTATAAGATATTCTAGAATTTGGTATTAAATACATTAACTGCACTTCAACAAAATGAGAACACAGTGCTTGTATTAGCAGACTAGCTACACCTCTTCTCAGATGCATGAAAGATGAGACTGTCTTAAGGCTGCCACATGTTCCAGGGCTGCTAATTAGGATATATTTCCTTTTAAAAGACTAGGATGTGAAAAAGGTATATTACAATCTCATGTGAGATAACATTTGGAGTTCAGATGTAAAAAAAGAGAAAATTTACTAGGCAAAGATTATCCTTTTGTAATTTATCTTAGAAAGCACTTTAAAGAAAAAAACTGTTTGGCACAGGAAATTACATTGAACTAAAAGCATTTTTTTTAAATAGGCATTAACAAATTAGCAGGGAATGCATCAGTCACATCTCAGTCTTATACACTTAATGCAGATAGGCCTATAAACACATTATCATCACTTTCCATACCTTTATCAAATATCATAGCAACAGCTGCCCTAGTAACTAAGAGTATGCCTTAGGCTAAAGGAGACATCTGTTTGCTAACAACCTCAGATCAGATGACAAATGGTAGACAGCAATGTCAGTAGTCAGTAGTAAGTATTTTCCAAGGTCAGAAATCTTACCTATATATTAGTTTCAGTTGTAGACCCAGATTTCTGGTCCATTAAATAAATAAAAAATATATGGAGCTATACCTATCTCATAGAACTGGAAGGGACCCTGAAAGGTCATCGAGTCCAGCCCCCTGCCTTCACTAGCAGGACCAAGTACTGATTTCCCCCCAGATCCCTAAGTGGCCCCCTTAAGGATTGAACTCATAACCTTGGGTTTAGCAAGCCAATGCTCAAACCACTGAGCTATCCCTCCCCCAAATTAATTGGAAAATGGCTGACATCAAAGCATTATTGGTGGCACTAATTCTGACCCAAATAAAATTAAGTATTCTTGTTTCCTGGTGAACAGGTTTCTGTAGATGCATTTTTGTTTGTTTGTGTTTTTCTTTTGACTCTTCCCCCATACTCAACCAAAAATGTCATAGGAATGACATTATCAATACAGTATATTAGCTTTTGTGGAACAAATATATTCAAATGATAGTCTTCTAGGTTCAGTACAGGCTATAATTATCTAAGTCTGTAGATACAAGTGTACTAGGGTTGCCTTATAATGTGTATTTGAGAAGTGTTTCTAGGCATTTATTTAAAGGAAATTTTGGAAGAGAGAATGTAATTAATGACTCAAATTGGAATGTGGCTAAGGCAGTGACAATAACACGTCTCCTCTTGCTAAAAGTGAAGTTGGATCTTAAATGACCTCGAGGACCTTTGTTTTATATCTCACCAGAAAGATGTCTCCTCTAGCATCATAGTACCAGCGAAAACTAGGCTGTGGCATTGCATGACACAATATTGACTTGACTTAAAGGAAAGAGCACAATATCCAACAGGAAAATTAAAACCAAAAAATAATAATTTTAAAGTGACATTTTGAAATGAAACAAAAGATTTTGTTTAATTTTGACTTTCCCAAAACTGTACAAAATGTTTTCGAACTTAAAAAAAAAAAAAGTTTTCCACATTAGTTTTTTTTGGTTTTTCATGGGTCTTGCCTCTTTCCCTTTAGATAATGAAGTGTGTGATAGCCTACAAAATTATATTTTAAGTCAAAATTAAATGGAATTTTTTTATTTCCATGTTTCAAAAAAATCAGCACATTTTCTTTTTGAAATGTTTTGTAATGAAAAGAAACAATTTTCTTTGTTCATTTCTTTGTTTCATTTTGAAATTTCTTTTGGAAAACTGAATTCTTCAACTGAAAAATTTCAGACCAGGCATATTTCCTGAATTTTTTTTCATGGGCAAAAATTTGGTTTTCCAACACGCTCTTGTCTGTAGTACCAACTATGATATAGTTCTTCTTGAAATGATGGACTAAATGAATAGCAATTAAGTAGCCTTCATTATTTTTAAAATGATGACTCGCATGGTGGATAAAGACAGAGGTTGCCTATGTGGAATCTCCTCTTTTTTATTATGATCTGAACTGGCGCTACTGTTATAATAGATTCTGTTATTATTATAAGTCTGATTTGGGCTAACCTTTTAAAATTGGAAACGAAATAGGCGCCTGGGTGTCAGAAACTCAAACTGCCTGTCACCCCTTCACAAGCACCATTCTCCAGCCTCCTTCTAACCCACTGTGAAGGTTTGTTATCATCTGCTTGGTAACATTTCTAATTGGATTGTAAGCTCTTTGGAGAATTGCTGTGTCTTTCTATGTGCATTTATGAGACACATAGCTTGCTTTGGGCATTGTTACATGATAACAAAATAAGATGAGAGGGTTGCAGATGAGAGGGTTGCCTGGTTCTTTTCAGACTGCCTACATTGTCATATTATTAACTGCTATGATGCAATCACAATCCTCAACACAGAACATCTCCCCCTCTCTCTGCTTCTTTGGAATAGCTGTTTATGTGGAACGTCATAAAAATGCAGGAATTGCTAATCAAAAACAAACTAGTGGTTGGTCTAATCCAGAATCTGACCATGGCTATTAACAGTTGCTTCAGAGAAGGTGGAAAAGCCCCTACAATAGGCAGCTATGTAATAACCTTCCTAAGGATTAGTCCTAGCCCCCACCAGTGAGAGACTGACAAAAAAAATCAACCAGTATTTCCTGGTTTCAGCCCAGGCAGATGTCCCTTGTGCATATCCTTTGTAATACTAATTTAGCCCAGACTAGGTTTGGGACAAATATATGGAATAAATTCTCCCTCAGATATGCGTTCACATCACATCTAACTATCAATCACTTGAAATTATGTGAACCGCTATAATTTTGGATGTCTTACATAGAATCAAAGAATGAGTGAAAAGTCAAGTTTCCTATCACTCAGTGACTTGCTATGTGACTTTTGGCAAATCACTTCAAAGTGCGAAATTTTCAGATGAAAGGTCTGACTTTAAAGGGAGTACTTGACATGCTTAAAGTCTGGCACAAGCTCAAGTACCTTGCTGCTACTGGGCTTGTGTGTGTGCAGTATTTAATGTTCGTAGTAGTTATCAGTCTGTCTGTCTGTTTTCCCCCCAAGCCATTTCTTCAACCTTAGTAAAATGTCAAACTAGTTGTTTTTCTAAAGTTTATACCTACATTCAGATATTGTATTCAGTTTTCTGTGGTACTTGGATTCATTCCTTAAGTCTCTGTCTAGACAGGTCAGGCTCAGCGCACACTTGCTGTATTTCATAAACTGGTATTTTATGTCCCTAAATATTTTAAATTTGTTTTCATTCTTCCATTTCTGTTATTTACTATAATACAGTCACCGTTTTCCCCCCTTCCACGCCCTCTTAATCAAGCCAAATAGGCTGCAGGTAATCACTCAGTTAAACAGAATTTGTCCATCTGATGATTCTATTACCAAGAATGCAATGTAACAAGCTCTGAATTAATTCTTGCTGGTGGTGAAATAAGGAAAGAGCTGCAGGGTATCTTCAGACATGCCATATGAATTCTTTCTACTGCTTCTGCAGGTGCAGTGAGCTACGCAGGGCAAAAATAGAGGAAACTGGATCTAATTCTGATACTCTGTTTTGTCCCTATGAGCCTATTTGCATTTAAAAAAAAAAATAGCCTCCAAGTGGGCATGAATGAAATTAAGAACAGTGAGATATCTGCTAGAGGGCTGTACTGCTGCTAGCCTGCCCCTTATAGCGCACAATTTTACTGCTGTTGGTCCAATGTTGAGCTACTGGGAAATTTTAAAACTGCCTCAAGCCCAGGAGCCAAAAGATCTAGTGAATCAAAAAGGCAGCTTCAGCAGTTGATCTCTGTATCTTGGACTCATTCTGAAAATTGTGTTTGTATCTGTGCACCTTTTTAGGGGAAACGAGAAAGAAATGTGGATATAGCCCAAGTATTGCTGCTTTAAATGTCTGTTTGAGCATCAGATATTAGGAGTCCTGATTCTGCTCCAATTGAAGAAAATGACAAAACTCCCATTGACGTCAGTGAAAAAAGAATCAGGCCCAGAGTGCAGATGGATTAACATATTAAATTGGAAGGCATTGTGAACCATTTGAGTTTACAATGCAACAGGACTGCTGACAAAATTTGGGGCTGTATATATAGCATCACATCATGGAGCAGAGAGGTAACCGTCTTGGTCTGTAATCATACCTGGAATGTGGGCTACATTCAGTTCCAGGCACCATGGCTTGGAGCATCCACTATAGCGGGGAAATTTCCTCCGTACTGATGATGGCCTTTGTAGAATAAGCAACAGGTTCAGCTCCAAAACATACAAAATCCCTGTAGTTGTCTGAAGGAACACTATCTTGGAGGCTTCCATTTCTTGGGCCATGGCAATGCAGCTGTGTTGAAATTGTGCTGCCAGGGCCTTTCCAGCCAGTCATTCCCCTCAGAATTCCTCTATAGATAGCAGTTCCTCCTTGCAAAGGACATATCCATAGACATGGAGACTGACTTGGTCAGTATTAACTTTGCTGTAGGATCCCCAGGGGGTTATTGTGGGGACAATACACATCTCTTCCTGTCTGAGCCCTTTCCATGTGCAGTTTCTCAACCTGCTGGAAGTGTTTCCACAGGGTCCCGGAGAAGAAGGAAATGATATTGTGCTGGTTGCCATTCTCTTTTCCTTGCCTGCCAGCCTCATGGATCAATAGGATTTTTCATCCCCTCCAAGCTTGGAGACAGAAGGAACACAATTTCACCTTACATTACCAGAATAATATTAACAGGATGAAGGGAGTTCAGGGGAGAGCAGCACAAACATATTAATGAAACAAAATTAAGAAAGGGGAAAGTGTCAGCTGAATATTAGGAAAAAAATTCAGCTAGTGAGACCTTAGTTTGTGTGAAACTATCCTGAAGTGGCGGGGGATGGACTTAGAGACTTAATAAAACTCTTCCATCTCTGACTTTCATCTGTGTTTCTCTCTATGTATTGGGCTTCTCTCTAATATACTCCCTGTTCTAAAATGCCCTGCATTCATCTAACAATGGCTCTCTGGAACTTACCAGTGCTGGTCCTGTGTCAGCTGGAGGTACTGTTCACCAAATTCCTCCTCTCTCTTCGCTTCCCATCCAGCAGTTGAACATACTGGGCCCAATTCTGCTCTCAGTTGAACCTGTGTAAATGTAAAATTACTGCAGGTGTTATCCCTTTGTCTCTATTTGAGAATGAAAGCCTGACATAGATATCCAACTATGAGCCACATACTATTGTTATAATAATTGAGGTCTAGCAGGTCTACTCCAGTGGTAAGGTCAACAGTTGGAAAGGGCAGAAAAATCATAAAATGTTACCATAACCTGTAACAATGAATGTTGATAGAAAAGGGATGAAAAGAAGACAGACTGGATTAGTCCAAACAAAAAGGGCTACTCATACAACCCAAGGACTGTTTAAAGAACATGGCTTGTAAACAGAAAGAATCTGAAATTGGAAATCCATGGACCTTGATGGAAATATCAGAAATTCTGCCTAATGGGTGAACAAAACAATGAAGAGGAAAGGCCTTTTCCAACCATTACCCCCACTTTGGAGTCCTTTTAAAAAGAGGGTTTTGAGGATTAAAATGGCTTGCAGGAAACAGATCCTGTCAATTCCCTCAAGCAAAAGATGACAAGCCTTTGCTTTGCCTCACCTCAGAGAGTCTGTCCTTCGTGGGTGAACCTCGATCATTGGGGGTCTATACTAGCACACTGGAGAGACCATCACCCTTGGATAAGTGAGGACCCTAGGCTAGTATATGTGAGATTCTGCTCTGTCTTTCCTTCCTTTGTGTGTTCCTTACTGCCCCCCTCAGCTCCCCCAGTCATATCTCTTTTCTCTGTTGGCTTTTCACTGAATCCTGAGATCATAGGCATGGGAACTAGTCATACAGGGGGTGCTGCAGCACCCCCAAGTTTTGTGCGGGGTCCCGGCCGCTGACTCCACACCCAGGGTCCCGGTGCAGCTGGCCCCGCTCCCGAGGCTCTGCTCCTGGCGCCGCGCCTAGGGCTCTGCTCCCAGTCCTGCACCCGGGGTCCCGGCTGTAGTCCCACCCTCAGCCCCTTTACCCTTGTCCGAGTCTCTCCACCCTCCCGGAGCCAGGGCCTGGGCCTGGCCCAAGCTCTGGAGAGACGGGGCATGGATAGGGTAAGGGGGGTGCAAAGTAAAAAGTTTGGGGGCCACTGGCTTTCAGCGCCCCCACTGTAAAAAGTGTTCCAGTGCCACTGCCTGAGATCAACCACACTGCACAGTATCAGCTTAATGAGATGAGACAGCTCACCCTGCTCTGCTCAGCCCTGGACAGACCAGTAAAGGAGAAGGACCTAACAAGACCAGCCAGATGATGTCCCAGATGGGGGGAAGTGAGCCAGGGTCCAGAGCAACAGCTGTTGTGGCTGACTTGCCAACCAAGAGCATCCATCCCTGGCTGACCACCTTGTAGCCTGAGAATATTAAAAGAAAGCCACTTTTACTTTCCTATTTCTTCTTCTCCCTTCTGTCTGTTTTGTCAAAGGCAGGGAAACTCAAAATTCAACAGCAGAACTAAGCCTTGCTTCCCCACTAGGAAGGATTGGACAACAAAATAAGAGACTCTAACTGATATCCCAAAGGACTTTGATTAGTTTTGATTGTTTTTTTTTTTTTTTGCATAACCACTCCATTTTAATTTGGAAATGCTTTGTTTTATTTTTGGTTAGTTTTCTCTTGTTTATTATAATCAATACATTTCCAAAGTTTGGTATAATTTTTTCTAGTATATTTTCTGTGGAACTAAGCAGCCGAAGATCTCTGTATTTGAAATCCCAATCCATATTTAACTATTTAGTGTTGTACAGTGACAAGCTCATGTTAACCCCTTTGCTTGTCAAAGCTCACTTACTACACCAGAATTAAGTCAACACTACCATCAGCAGTTGTGGGAATTGTAGAATCAATTGAGGGCAGAGAGGGTCAGTTTAGGGCCACTCTAGCACCTAGGACATTTAAGTGGGACTCAGTAGATGTGGGTTCAGTTCCTGAACTGCAGAGACTGCCGAGGGACACTGACTGTGTTCTCCTAACAATTGTTCTGATTTTACAGTCCCATTTTCCTATTTTTTTAAATGCTTTTCTCACACCAGGTGCTGACAGTTTGCCTGAAAATGACCATTCAGGGGAAACTAGGAAACTGACTATTCAAAATACAATCAAATAGAGAAAGTTATCAAACCAGAAGCAGAGAAATATATTTTTTCTCTAATTTCTTTCACTTACAATGATCATAGGTTAGAATACTAGGCAATAAATAAAAAGAGGACAGAGATTTTATTTTAAAGTTATTTTACCCTTTTAGCACACAAATGATGGTAAACTTAAAGCAACCTGATTTGTCTGGTAGGAGTGATCACTTTTTCATGTCTTTGGATGAACCACAATTCTCAAATCAAATATTGGATTCTATTATTAAGTAAAGTAAAATTACCTATCTAATATGACATTATGCATAAAATTTGTGCTGGCAGAGTTTGTGCACCTGTAGGAGTAGGGTATTTTAGAAGGCAGCTAGTCATTCAATTCTAAAAAAGAATTGCTATATTTTTTTCTGTTTGCAGCTCTTTAGTAATTTGCAAGGATATGTGATACAGAAGTTCCACTATACCAAATGTAACCCGGGTATTTTGCAGGGAAAGTAGTGATAAAGTTTTCAGAGGAATAAAGGAAATACAAATCTGTTATCAGCTTTAGACATCAGACATCATTGGCAGTTTTTAATTCATCAGAAGTCTATTCAAGTTCTGTTTTTAATTTACTTTCAGTTTTCTCTGTCCCCACTTGAGGCCCCCTGCTTACATCCATATGCTTTTACCACAAAAAGGATATGAGAGCACAGTAGCTTTCCCTCAAAACTCCACAGCCTGTTTAATATCTTGTACATGCTTACCAGATGCTTATTCTGAGCTTTGAGAGGCCAGCTTGATGGCAGGTTTTCTGATTCCCACCTTAAGTTACAACTATCCATCTGTGCAAGTATTGTCTTGAGGGCCCCTGATATTTTTGATTCTCAAAAATCAACCTTCACAAAAAGCAAATTTATAACAGGCCTTACATGGCAGGTCTCTTGCAAATACTACAATTCTGAGTTCATTCAAAAAGGTTGCTTGCAAGTTTTGGTTTGAAGAAATGAAAAGGTCTGAGAGTAACTTCAATTGGACTTGCTGAAGTCATACCATCTCCGATAGCTTTGCCTTGAATTAAAACAAAAAACCCCAACCATCTCCCTAAAAGGTACAAAACAATAAACATAGCAAATAATGAAGTAATTCCACTTATGGTTATTCTGCATGAGGTGACACACCTTCAACAGATTCCTACATTCAGAGCTATGAAAAACATGATATTATTTATGATTTTGTTTACAAACATAGTGTAAAGTTTGCCACTAAGGGCCAATTTTGGATCTTAGTTATATTATTAAGTAAATAATTGTGAATCTGAAATATCTCCAATGAGTGCTCCTGGACATACTCCATATTCACATGGGTGAAGCTGAAACCAGAATTTGGCTCAAAGCAAAGTAAGCTGTCATGGGATAAGAGGGAAGTTCTTCTCATGGATCGGTAACTGGTTAAAAGATAGGAAACAAAGGGTAGGAATAAATGGTCAGTTTTCAGAGAGGTAAATAGTGGTGTCCCCCAGGGTCTATACTGGGACCAGTACTGTTCAACATATTCATAAATGATTTGAAAAAAGGAGTAAGCAGTGAGGTGGCAACATATGCAGATGATACAAAACTACTCAAGATAGTTAGGTCCCAGGCAAACTGCGAAGAGCTACAAAAGGATCTCACAAAACGGGTGACTGGGCAACAAAATGGAAGATGAAATTCAATGTTGATAAATGCAAAGTAATGCACACTGGAAAACATAATCCCAACTATATATATATAAAATGATGGGGTCTAAATTAGCTGTTACTACTCAAGAAAGAGATCTTGGAGTCACTGTGGATAGTTCTCTGAAAACATCCACTTGATGTGCAGCGGCAGTCAAAAATGCAAACAGAATGTTGGGCATCATTAAGAAAGGGGTGGATAGATAATACAGAAAATATCATATTGCCTCTGTATAAATCCGTGGTACACCCACATCTTGAATACTGCGTGCTGATGTGATCGTCCCATCTCAAAAAAGTTATAATGGAATTGGAAAAGGTTCCGAAAAGGGCAAACAAAAATGATTAGGGTCTAAGTTCCCTGTAAGCTGCACAGCCGCACAGCATCTTATTTATCACCGCACAGGCACTCAGGGAACCCGCCCAGTTGACCTGCCTTTGCCGGGGGAGGGGTGCCGGGGGAGGGGTGCCCCTCCCCTGGCCCCAACCTAGCCTGGCCCCAACCTGCTGCGGCCGGGGGAGGAGTGCGCCGTAGGCTTCCACTCTAGCCGGGGCCCCCACTCCGCCCCAGGCCCGGCCCCCACTCCACCCCTTCCCCCAAATCTCTGCCCCCGCCCTGCCTCTTCCCACCCTGCTCTGCACCTCTCCAACGTCCTCCCCTGAGTGCGGCCCATCCCTGCTCCTTCCCCTCCCCCCCGGAGCTTCCTACATGCCACAAAACAGCTGTTTGCGGTGGGTGGGAGGCACTAGGAGGGAGGGGGAGGAGTTGGTCAGCGGGGCCACTGGCAGGTGAGAGGTCCTGCAGGACGGGGGGAGCTTGGCTGCCGGTGGGTGCTGCTCGACAGCACCCACTAATTTTTCTCTGTTGGTGCTCCAGCCCTGGAACACCCACAGAGTAAGTGCCTATGGGGGCACCCTTCCCCCAGCCCCAACTCAGCCTCATACCTGCCCCTCCTTTCCCCCAGCCCCAACTTAGCCCTGGCCCAGACCTGCCGTGGCCGGGGGAGGGGTGCCTATCCCGTGGCCCCAGCCCCAGAGTTGCCGCAGCATGGAGAGAGCTGGGGGGAGTCCTCTCTCTCTGATGTAGCCCCCGAGCACTCTCCTGTATCCCAAACTCATCCCCAGTCCAGAGCCCGCACCCCAGGCGGACCCCTCACCCCCTAGAATCATAAAATCATAGAATACAAGGCTTGGAAGGGAGCTCAGGAGGTCATCTAGTCCAACCCCCTGCTCAAAGCAGGACCAATTCCCAACTAAATCATCCCAGCCAGGGCTTTGTCAAGCCTGACCTTAAAAACCTCTAAGGAAGGAGATTCCACCACCTCCCTAGGTAACCCATTCCAGTGCTTCACCACCCTCCGAGTGAAAAAGTTTTTCCTAATATCCAACCTAAACCTCCCCCACTGCAACTTGAGACCATTACTCCTTGTTCTGTCATCTGGTACCACTGAGAACAGTCTAGATCCATCCTCTTTGGAACCCCCTTTCAGGTAGTTGAAAGCAGCTATCAAATCCCCCCTCATTCTTCTCTTCTGCAGACTAAACAATCCCAGTTCCCTCAGCCTCTCCTCATAACTCATGTGCTCCAGCCCCCTAATCATTTTTGTTGCCCTCCGCTGGACTCTTTCCAATTTTTCCACATCCTTCTTGTAGTGTGGGGCCCAAAACTGGACACAGTACTCCAGGTGAGGCCTCACCAATGTCGAATAGAGGGGAACGATCACGTCCCTCGATCTGCTGGCAATGCCCCTACTTATACAGCCCAAAATGCCGTTAGCCTTCTTGGCAACAAGGGCACACTGTTGACTCATATCCAGCTTCTCGTCCACCGTAACCCCTAGGTCCTTTTCTGCAGAACTGCTGCCTAGCCACTCGGTCCCTAGTCTGTAACAGTGAATGGGATTCTTCCGTCCTAAGTGCAGGACTCTGCACTTGTCCTTGTTGAACCTCATCAGGTTTCTTTTGGCCCAATCCTCTAATTTGTCTAGGTCCCTCTGTATCCTATCCCTACCCTCCAGCGTATCTACCACTCCTCCCAGTTTAGTGTCATCTGCAAACTTGCTGAGAGTGCAGTCCATGCCATCCTCCAGATCATTAATGAAGATATTGAACAAAACCGGCCCCAGGACCGACCCTTGTGGCACTCCACTTGATACCAGCTGCCAACTAGACATGGAGCCATTGATCACTACCCATTGAGCCTGATGATCTAGCCAGCTTTGTATCCACCATATAGTCCATTCATTAAGCCCATACTTCTTTAACTTGCCGGCAAGAATACTGTGGGAGACCGTATCAAAAGCTTTGCTAAAGTCAAGGAATAACACATCCACTGCTTTCCCCTCATCCACAGACCCAGTTATCTCCTCATAGAACGCAATTAGGTTAGTCAGGCATGATTTGCCCTTGGTGAATCCATGCTGACTGTTCCCGATCACTTTCCTCTCCTCTAAGTGCTTCAGAATTGACTCCTTGAGGACATGCTCCATGATTTTTCCAGGGACTGAGGTGAGGCTGACTGGCCTGTAGTTCCCTGGATCCTCCTTCTTCTGTTTTTTAAAGATGGGCACTACATTAGCCGTTTTCCAGTCATCCGGGACCTCCCCCGATCACCATGAGTTTTCAAAGATAATGGCCAACAGCTCTGCAATCACATCTGCCAACTCCTTTAGCATTCTCGGATGCAGTGCATCCGGCCCCATGGATCTGTGCTCATCCAGCTTTTCTAAATAGTCCCCTACCACTTCTTTCTCCACAGAGGGCTGGTCACCTCCTCCCCATGCTGTGCTGCCCAGTGCAGCAGTCTGGGAGCTGACCTTGTTCGTGAAGACAGAGGCAAAAAAAGCATTGAGTACATTAGCTTTTTCCACATCCTCTGTCATTAGGTTGCCTCCCTCATTCAGTAAGGGGCCCACACTTTCCTTGACTTTCTTCTTGTTGCTAACATACCTGAAGAAACCCTTCTTGTTACTCTTAACATCTCTAGCTAGCTGCAACTCCAAGTGTGATTTGGCCTTCCTGATTTCACTCCTGCATGCCTGAGCAATATTTTTATACTCCTCCCTGGCCATTTGTCCAATCTTCCACTTCTTGTAAGCTTCTTTTTTGTGTTTAAGATCAGCAAGGATTTCACTGTTAAGCCAAGCTGGTCGCCTGCCATATTTACTATTCTTTCTACACATCGGGATGGTTCCTGCAACCTCAATAAGGATACAAAATACAGCCAGCTCTCCTGGACTCCTTTCCCCCTCATGTTATTCTCCCAGGGGATCCTGCCCATCAGTTCCCTGAGGGAGTCAAAGTCTGCTTTTCTGAAGTCCAGGGTCCATATTCTGCTGCTCTCCTTTC